>CM055061.1:36203660-36371160 GCA_029204045.2 Tillandsia leiboldiana
CCGGTATGCGGGTTGGGGTACCGGTACCCCCGGTTCAGTTCCGGTCCGCAGATCTTGGGAAGTTCTCCAATTCAAGAGCGGAGTTTTTTATGTTTCGGATGGGGTACTGGTACGCTAGCTGGTTCCGGTACTCCATCACTTTCAGTGTCTCAACCCAGGGCGTCCAGCGGACTATCTCATATCACGCAAAGCGACCTCTAGTGTAGCAACTAGGCGCATCATCATCAGCATCGCATCCGGAGCGTAACTCCAGGGGTGAGCGACCCCACCGCGCTCAAGCATGTCTCATCTGCAAAAGCCGGAACATGCAGGCTATAATCACGATCAAACAGATCGGAAAATCGAACACTCAAATACCCATCACTCGGTCGAGAACCCCCACGAACTCATCTCATAATTGCTAACCACTAAAATAAAGTACACAACCACTGGGTCCGCCGTCAACCCAAACGGCCCCAAAACGACACCCCCTCATAGACGAGAAGAACCGTCTGACACAGCAAGGGTCCGAGAATCTCGTTAGGCCGGTGCCTAGAACCCCAATCAAACAAAGCAGACTCTAGGCTTAGCCTATCGAAGTTCTCGATCCCTTACCGTCAGGAATTCGGCTCCCTCGGTTAAAGTGGGAAACCACCTCAACATCTAAACTCACGGGCTGGAGATACTCTACAGCCAAAATAGCGAAGGGTCCGAAAACTCCGTGAGACTAATACCTAACGACCCCGATCAAACAAGAACAGGCAGAGGCGTAGCCTCCCGTTGTTTTCGACCCAAGACTGAAATCAACCCTTAGAATTTAACCACAGATCACTCACCCCTGCGTGGTGAGGAAAATTTAGGAGAAAATAGGCCCTTTATTATAAAATACTATCTTGAATTGAGAAAACCAACTTTTATAGATTTTAGTCTTGAGGAATCATAAAAAAAACGTTTATTTTCCGGACTCCAAAGGTTTGATGCCCGCGCCCAATCAAACAAGAACAGGCTCCGCAACCTCTAAAATTCGGAAGGAAAAACACTGGTTTACTAAATCATGAATGTCTAAACATTCTGGATTCAAGGTCCTGATAACACACGCGCACCACGAGCACAACTTGGTGGTGACGACCAAACAAGAAATACCAAAACCAGGACCCCCGTTTACCCAAAAACGGTTCCCAAAACACTAACACTGGCCTAACACAGCTACCAACCCCACTCAGCCCCCAGGCCCGAGTGCAACTACGTCCCACAATATCCCGACCACTCGGCCCACTACCCGGGCGAGGAACTCTATGTCCAGGAAGAAATGCAATGTGTGGGATGTCTAAAGCATAAAAGAACCTAGCCCAGATTAAGGTTCTCTACTGGTCTGGTTAAACACATGCAACGTATGACGAGGGTGCTATTCAAGGTCCAATAAACACTTATTCTAGCATGCGAATCCTATAATAATAGAATTAGAAAGAGGTCCGCAGACTTGGAGAAAAAAAATCCAACCCACCTCGGTTTGCCACCAATTGCTCGTAGACACTTGCAATTGGGCTCCGCGCGATTCCCTTGCCGTTCACACGGAGTCCACACGCAAACGAGCACGCGCCGTCGGAGTCCGCACGCAAAATGGAGCACGCCGAGGCCCACACCGCAAAATGGAGCACGGTGACGGAGTTCACACGCAAAACGAGCATGGTGTCGGAGTCCGCACGCAAAACGGAGCACGGTGACGGAGTCCCACGCAAAACAGCACTATGTCGTAGTCCGCATGCAAACGAAGCACGTGCCGAAGTCCGCAAGCAAACGAGGGTAAACAACAGTCCCTACAAGCACAAGTAAGGGGTAAAACCAAAATCAAAAGGGTGAACCCCAAAACTAATGCCGAAAAACACCGCGAAAAGACGAGCGGAACCAACCTTAAAGTCGGCGCGTCGTCGAACAAGCCCCGCGCGTTCGCCCGCTCCAAGGGACACCTCGCGCGCGCTCCACGGCACAAACGGTGCGTCTCGCGGGACACCCCGAAAACTCCCCCAAACGCTCACCTCTCTCTCCCTCTCGCATGCACGTATGGAGCAAAAGAGGAAAACAGAGGAGAAAATGGGGCGTTTTGGGCTTAAATATCCCAAAGTGTGAAGATTCGGAGGCGCCCGAATATGGAATCGGCGCCCAAAACCCCTCAACGGGCGCGCTACAGTAACCCCGCAAAGCTCCCGCGTCGCGTGCACCACCGCAGGCTACCACGTGGCAGCACTGCGCCCACCGTGCCCTCGCGCGACCACACGGGGCCGTACTCGTGGCAGCACCAGCGCGCACCGCGCCCACACGCCCAGCGCGCGTTCCTGCGCGCGCACCGTGGTCGAATCGGGCCCCGCCACGTGTCGCTACCCGCGCACGTCCCGCGCTGGCCCGCGCTGCTTCCCCGCGCGCATCAACGCGCGGGTTGAGGCGCCCAACGCGTTCGGCCGCGTGGCCCTCCCACGTGCGCGCCACCCCCAGCGCCAGCGCCTGCGACCTGCTCGACCAACCCGCGCCTGCCACGTGGCAGCAGTGCGGGTTCGCTGCTCCAGGTGCACGCGGGTGGGCCGTGGACCAGCCCGCGACCAAAATGGGCTCGTTAGCCCATTTATGCCCGAAAATAGCCAATTTTGACTGTTTTCGCGCGCATTAGTCCGTTTTTGGCGCCCATTCGACGCACAATGCACTCGATACACCAAAAATAGTTTGTTTTCCACCACCAACCACATGGTCAGTCGCACGGGATTCCGTTACACCACACCCTCCCCACTACAATAAACACACCCACACACCCATTTTCCCTCTCATTTCTCTTATTCTCTTCTCCTTTCTCTCCTCTAGAAGGTTGGAAAGAAACCTTAGCTTGGGGTTTTGGAAGAGTTGTTCCTCTTAAAGGGCTAAGGATTGGAAGGAAGCTTCCAAGGGAGGCTTGGGAAGGAAGAAGAGTCCTCTCTCCCACGTTTTGGAGCAAGAACAAGAGATAACTCTTTTTAAGGTTTTTGAAGTTTTGAATTTTTAAGGGTTTTAAAAGAGATGGAATATCTTTTTTGTGTTCTAATCCCATTTTTAGGAGATTTCTTGGAGATTTGAGAGATTAACCACCTTTCCTCCACAAGAAATACACAATGGAGGATCCTATCGAAAAGGTGATCTTTCCTCATTTTCCTTTGCTTTCAAATCTAAAGCATGCTAGTAAGATTATTGTGAAGATAATGTCTGATCATATCCATGTTAGGGTCTAACCCTAAGAGAGTAACGCATATAAAACCTAGAAGAATGTTAATCTTGTATGAGGTAGTGATATTGACTAGAAAAAACCTAGGTTAAGGTCAATGTTGTGGCATAACACCTAAGAGATAACTCTAGTTAATTGAGTGGCATAAACTTAGGAAACCTAGGATGAATTGATAAGTTCTCAATAGAGTTTCATAACCTCTAGGGTTGATGTTCGGTTGAGGCGGCTGGCTTATCACAATTAACCAACCCTAGAGCCGTGGACTAGTGTTGGGTTATATGTAATACGGATCTAAATAGGGGAAAAACCCTAGAGGGGGGTGAATAGGTGTAAACGTATAAACACTCAAAAAATCGTTGCGATAAAAACCCAATGCGGAAATAAAAATAATACGCAAGTTTTTACGTGGAAAACTCCATCACCGGAGTAAAAAACCACGGGACCGATAACACGGCAGAAATCCACTAGAATTAAAACACGTACAAGGTGATTTACCGTACACACTTACGACTCAACCTTTTCCATACGCTCCTAGAGGATCTTCTCCGCTCGCTCCGCGACGCTTCTCGAATCCACGATCTGCGCCCAACGCCGAATCCACGGCGTCCAACGTCGAATCCACGACGTCCGACCGAATCCACGGTCTTCACCCAATAGCACCCTTCGAATCCACGAACGTGCCTCGCTCCGAATCCACGAGAGCGTTGAACCTTGAATCCACAAGGACACGCGAATCCACGCGCCGATTTTTGGGTAAATCGTTGTTTTTGGTGGTGATGATCCGCCGAATACTTAGATCAAAGATAGATCGGAAATACCATCTAAGTATTCATTAGTTTGATTCAACTCAAGATGTGAGTATGAAAACCTAGAATCAAACTAATCAATATAGATGAAGAAACATAGAGTATTCTCTAATGATTTCCTTTCTTCTCTATATGTGGATCTAGAGCGTATATATGAAAATGAAAATGACGGCTATTGATTTCGGCCTCTTTGGATTCCCCTAGAAAAAGAGTCATAGGGCTATTTATAGGTTAGAAACCCTAGGAAGGAGATAAGAATCAAAAACCTAACATTTCTGGAAATTTTACGGACGGCGATCCGGATCGGATTAGCTGTGATCCGGATCGTCGTAACGAGTCAGCCAATTCCAGAAAAACGAAGGTTCGGGATCCGGATCGAAGTGCTTGATCCGGATCGTTCATACAGTTCACCAAACATCAACGTTCGGGATCCGGATTGCGAAGCCTGATCCGGATCGTTCAAGGAAGATGGTAAACTAAGTGTTCGGGATCCGGATCAAGAGGCTACGATCCGGATTGAACTGGTGTATGAACGAACCACCTTCGGGATCCGGATCGAACAACCTGATCCGGATCCTGAACATGTCCCAAGTCCAGTTTTTGATTTTTATGCAATGAAAGATTCTTCCAAGTGTTTCTACACTACACTACAAGAAGTATTCGGATCACACAAAATCTTTAGTTAAACATACCTGATCCTTTTGAATTCTTCTTTCTTGAGATTGAGTTAAATGATCCAACTTTCTTCACCTTCAATCTTCAAGACTTGAGACTTTCACGAAACTACGCCAACTCAAATTCCGTAACAATCTCCCCCTTTGGCGTTTTCGTGACAAAACACAGATCCACTAAAGAAAATTCAAAAGATATTTTTGTTGCTATCACCATACAACAAAAATTTACAATGGAGATCCAAAAATTTAAAAACATGAGATAAACTCCTAAAACAGACTCTAGACTTAGACATCTGTACTCTCTGCACAAAGAAATCATTCTTGACAAAAAGAGATCGTTAGATACCTCAAGAATATTTAGCATACAAAACCTAGTACAGAGATAGAGTTTATCTATCATCATGACATTTGAGAATTCAGATATGTAAGAGAATCATAGTCAAAACCAACATATCTTCTATGCAATTAAAAACCAAATGTCACACAATGTTTCCAACATCAACTTGTTAGTTATATTACATGCCCAAATAGTTAGTCGAATAGTTAGTCGAGACATGCAAACAATCACAAGATGAAAACCAAAGTTGAAGTTGAAGTGATACTTACCTTGATTTACAAATCTTCATCATCAAGATTTCACCATCATTGTCAAAACCTTGATGTTCACAAATCTTCATCATCAAGTTTTTCACAATCATTGTTCATTGTCAAATCATTGTTCAACTCTCTCCCCTTTTTGTCACAAACAAAGCCAAGTTAAAGAAGTGGAGAGAATGGTAACATTTTAAGTTAGAGACTAAAACTCAAATTAAAACTTAAAACCTGCACAACAGAAGGATTTAACTATGCATAATAAACAGAAATTAAAGGATACGGATTATTCAGACTCGTCTGAACTGATACAGCCGAGGATTTGGAAAATCTTCTTTATTTATCGCTGTTCATTGCTGATTGATTTTTATTTACTTCTTTATTTCTTCCTTACCTCAATTAGTTCATTGATATACGTTCTTGCTCGTTGGAGAGCCTTTGCTGTTCTTTATAGATTGATAACAGATGCATCATCATCAGAAGTTGATTGTGGTGCTTCTTGTGCCGGAGGTGCTGGTTGAACTGGGGAGCTGCTGCCCGTGCAAGGTTGTTGCTCGTTGTTGTTGTGCTCGTTGCCGTGTAAGAGGTATTATGGTTCATCTGGCTTCGTCGAGAGAGACTTCACAATTGTCGTCTCATTAATGGTGCCCAAACTGTACATTATGAGCTCGCGCTTGTATCGACTTTAAACTTTCTAAGATGCGCATGATAATCATTGGATAGGGTAGTCTCTCTGTGGGATGAGAGTGTTCCACATACCGCGCCATCCTTGACCAATAGATAGGGAATATTCAAGTTTGCTCCCATCAATGCGCCGGATTCCAAGAAGATAAGGTATAACATTCTGTCCCATCGAAGAACCTTCGTATTCATGTTGGAGAAGTTGTAGCAGACAGAAGTTTATATACCGGTACTCTGGTCGTAGCTCTTTAGAAAACGAATTTCCGTCGACCGAGTATTTGGAAGACAAATTCCATTAACTACAACTCTCCAGGAGTTGTCGTTGAAGCTTTGATTTTTAGGTAATGGAGTCCATCAGCTCTGGCTGTCATACCTAGCACAACTCCAATCAGCTGGGGTGTGACTTTGATTTTGATATTTTGAACCAAAGTGTGAATTCCCGACGTCCATCCTCTGATCAATAAACTTGCAGCGTTCTGATAAAACATCGAACTGAGTGTGGACAGTACCCAGTAGTCTCAGGGAAGTTGCAAATTTGAGCAAGACCATTGGTCAAACAAGTCCCAAAGCTGCAGATCGTTCCTTCATTGGTTTGACATTGACATGTCTCTCCCAATGCATTCCCTCTTTCAAAATCCTTGATTCGTCGGAGCTGATAAGTCTTGTGGGAGGCTGCCTAGCACTGGTTCCTCAATGGAATTCCCTGAGCACTGCCTCTTTTTCGAGCAACCGGTTTTTCTTTTTGTTCCAACTGGACTTGGTTCCATTGGTGCTTTCCCTTTTTTCAGCTGCAGAGTTTTGAGCTTCAGCATTGCTTTCCCTTTGGAGACAATGGGACAGCTTGCTCAATTTCGATGTTCCCAGTCGATCGACTCTGTCTCTGATTCGTGTCGGAATCAACTTAGTCTTCTTTGCTTTCTTAGCCTTCTTGCTTGGCAGTATCCTTGACATGTACCATGCAGCAAGTAGGAAAATAATCCAAGTGATCACCATTTTGATTGCTAGTGAAAAATGTATCCTGTGAAGAACCAACTCAAGAACACATGAAAAATTGTTAATTTTCAAAATTTGAAAAATTGTACCCAACAATCATAATCATGTAGAGAGACTAAGAATCAAATTAGTTTTGCAAAAGGACTTTTAAAAATAGATCAATTGCATGATTTTCGAAAATCCTTATTATATGCCCTAAAACCGAAATTTTAGAAATCGAAGCCTAAAAATCCGTTAATCAGGAGAATACCTAGCATATAATCAAAACTAATCTACCCAGAGTTCTTATTTCAAAAGAAATTTGATCAAAAACCATCCACAAACAAAGTTGATCCAAGAAATTCATCACGTTTGAGGAGAAAAGAGAAAAACGGTGAAAAACCGAGATTTTGATCAATAAAACTTACTTGGAGTTGAAGAACTTGAGTTTGAAAGCTTCCAGGAAGGATGAAATCTAGAGAGAGAGGCTCTGGAAACTTTGGAACAAAAGATTGGAGTAAAGAAATCAAAAACCCTTTTGTTCTTTATAAAACCTAGCCGCGATCCGATCAGTTCATAACTGCGATCCGGATCGGCTACCCGCAGTGAGAAACTGCGTTCGGATCGAGATCCGGATCGTCAGCCCGCAGATCCGCGGATCGTCAGCTCCGATCGTCACCCGCAGAAGAATTCCTGCGTTCGGGATCCGATCATCTTGCCCGATCCGGATCGGCTCCAACTTTTTCTTTAGAAAATTTCAGAGAAATTCAAGAAAAACCAAAAAGATTGTAAGCACAAATGTGTATCAACTTTAAACAAAAATCATCGTTTCATACAACAAGAATTAGATTCCAAATCTATCAATAATATCCAAAATGAAACGAGAATTTACAAGAATTAAATCCCTTAAAGTTGAACACCTTCAATTACATCTAACTTGATCTTATGAGTAATGCCTTTATCAAATCATCAATTCAGTAAAGAAAATGAAATACAAAGATCAATAGATGTTTGAAATCCCAAATATAGTAGATAATGTATCTAGACAATCTGTTGAAGAGAGTGGCTCTTTGAGCATCTTTCTTTAAAAACCCACCTTATACCAACCTTGAAATTTGACGGAGTCAAGTATTTCAACATGCATTTTACTTAATCAAAATTTGAACAACCATGCTTGGTATACATGTGGTAGCTGCACACAATACTCGGACGACGAGGTGGTAGCTCTTTCCTCCATGTGGTGGTAGTTTTCACACTCCTCATTGGGATGTAACTCTTTCCACATCTTTTGAGCATTTTACTTTTCTATGACTCCCCCTCAATTGGCTATCAATTATTTAAGATATAAAGTATTCAACCAAAAATTGATCTCGATTTCATACTCGACTAAGCAGTCAAATAAGATAATGACTATACCAAGAGATCATAGAGAGAGAGGAAATTGACTTTGATCACTTTAGAAGATGATTTAATTAACATAAATAATCATTGCAACAGTGAAATATTATAATGGCAAAAGCATAATAAATTTCTAAATGTGCGAAAAGATGCAATAAAAGTCAATTATGATCTATGCTCAATTAATGTCCTATGAACAAACATAGATAATAACAAAACAAAAACAAATACAAAACCTATCCTAAGCAAAGATTTCAAAAAGAAGATTATTTAAGGAAAGCATCCCAATTGCTTTTCGTAAATGAATAAAACGTTTTGATCCAAAGGTTTTGTTAGAATGTCAGCTAATTGATCCTCAGTTGAAATTAGTGAAAGTTGAAGAGTATTTGGATTCAACTAGCTCTCTAAGAAAATGATATCTAAGTTCAATATGTTTTGTTCTAGAGTGCAACACAGGGTTTTTAGAAATGTTAATAGCACTAGTGTTGTCACAAGTATTGTTACCGAAGATGCTGAAATGCGGAAGTCGCTCAATACGCTTTTTCATCCAAATGAGTTGAGTTGAGCAACTTCCAGCTGAGATGTATTCCGCTTCGGCAGTCGAGAGTGCTATGCAGTTCTGCTTTTTACTGTGGCCATGCAACAGGCAATGGCCAAGATAGAAGCATGCACCACTCGTGCTTTTCCGTCATCCACTGATCCTGCCCCAATCGGCATCTGAGTATCCAACAATATCCAAACTTGTTTCCCATAGGATACCAAATCCGAAATTAATTGATCCTTTGATATACCGGATGATCATTTTCAACCGCTTTCAGGTGAACCTCCTTTGGTGGCTGATTGATATCTCGCGCAAAATCCCAACACCAAAAGATATATCCGGGCGACTAGCCGTGAGGTAAAGTAGACTTCCAATCATACTTCGATACAGTTTCTCGTCTACATTCTCACTATGTGATTCACTTCCAAGTCCCTTGTGGCTAGTTCCCATTGGAGTCGGAAAATCTTTACAATTTTCTAGATCAAACTTTTGACCAACTCCATTGCATACTTGGATTGACTCAAGTGAATACCTTCATCATTTTGTTTAATTTGCAATCCAAGGAAATAAGTCAATTCGCCCCATCATGGACATCTCAAATTCGCTTTCCATTGTCTCCGCGAATTTAGAAGCATCGTTATCTCTTGTTGCGCCAAATACAATGTCATCGACATAGATTTGTGCTACAATGAAATTGCTTTTGATAATGCTTCACAAAGAGAGTCCTATCAGCTCCCCCTCGAGTATAGCCCATTCTCTAAAAGGTGCTTTGTTAACCTTTCGTACCATGCTCGCGGTGCTTGTTTCAGACCGTAAAGAGCCTTTTTCAAACGAAAAACATGGTTAGGTTGTTTATGATCTACAAAACCTTTCGGTTGAGCCACATAACTTCCTCATTTAAAAACCCATTTAGAAATGCGCTCTTAACGTCCATTTGAATAATTTGATTTTAAATGACAAGCAATAGCGAATAGTATACGAATGGGACTCGAGTCTAGCTACAGGGGCGAAGGTTTCATCAAAGTCTATACCTTCTACCTTGAGAGTAGCCTTGAGCAACTAATCGTGCCTTGTTCCTGATGATAGTACCATCCTCATTTTTCTTGTTCTTGAAGATCCATTTTGGTACCTATCACATTGTGTGCTTTGGAGGCTTCGTTAATTCCCAGACTTTGTTTCGCTCACATTGATGGAGCTCTTCCTGCATTGCTTTAATCCAGTAGTCATCCTGAAGAGCTTCATCTATGTTCTTTGGTTCGATTAAAGATACGGGCAAGCGAATCCACAAACCAACTACTGCCTCCGAGTTCTGACTCCTTCATGTGGATCTCCAATAATATTCGATTCCGGATGATCCTTGGAGATTCGTAACGTTGTTGAACGGAGTACTCGGAGATATATGAGATGATTCCTGCACATCAGAAAACTAGAAGCACCATAGATGCATCATTAATATTGGAAGTATTATTATGAGAAGATGCATCTAGCAGGAGAATTCATCATCTAGAGAGATATCGAGGTAGATTTTCCAGTTTCAAAGTGAAAAGCTTCATCTACTTTAACCATTTATAGATTCTACGATCGTCTTAGATTCAATGTTAAATACTCGATATGCTCTGCTATTAGTAGAATAACCCAAAAAGATCCCTTCATCACTTCGAGAGTCGAACTTTCCAAGATTTTCACGGTCACGTAAATGTAACATCGACTCCGAGAAGACACGAAAATATTTGATATTGGGTTTTCTACTAAACCACAGCTCATATGGTGTATTTAAAGTTCCTGGGCGCAAGTAAACTCTATTAATGACATAGACAGCGGTGTGTTCACAGCTTCAGCCCAAAAATGTAGCGGTAAATTCCGGCTATGAAGCATCACACGCGCCATCTCTTGAACAACCCTGTTCTTCGCTCAACAACACCATTCTGCTGAGGTGTATAGGGTGCCGAGAATTCATGTTTAATTCCATTTGAAGTGCAAAAATCAATGAATTTTGAATTTATGAATTCTCCACCTCTATCACTTTTTAACACGAATGATCTTTTCATTCTTTTCAATCATAATACGATGGCAAATCTCATGAAAAGAGTCAAACGTATCAGCTTTCTCTTTTAAAAATGCTACCCAAGAAAACCGAGAGAACTCATCAACCAAAAAATGTACCATTTACCTCCCACGGATGGTTGACGGGTCGGCCCCATTAAGTCCATGTGCAAAAGTTCCAAGGGCCGTTTTGTACCAACGTGGTTCAAGTTCTTGTGTGCAGTCCTAGACTGTTTTCCCTTTGGCAACCACCACACACAACGTTTTGTTTAAATAAAGCTTTGGAACCCCCTTGACCACGTCCTTGTTTGAAATTCTAGTAAGTTCCTTAAAATTTAAGTGACCTAGCCTTTCATGCCAAAGAGTTTCATTATTCAAAGCAGCTAAGTTACAATTTTCAGAAAATTTATTAGGAACAACATAACAATTGTTTTCAGATCTAACCCCTTTTAAAAAGAAGACATGGTCCTTATCAGTTACAACGCATTCAACAGATGAAAAGTTAACTGAAAAACCATTGTCGCAAAGTTGACTTATGCTTATGAGCTTAGTCTTAAGGCCATCAACAATAAGACATTTTTCAAAATCGGGCCATCTGGAATAGCTACCGTCCCTTTTCCAACAATTTTGGAAGATCGACCGTCTCCGGAAAACAACGTGTCCTCCGGAGATTTTCTCAAGATTTTGAAAACTATTTTTGTCACCGGTCATGTGACGGGAACACCCGCTATCCAGATACCAAGACGAACTATCATATGCATGCAAGGAACATTGGAAACAAGACAAGGGAAAATTTCACCTTTGCGCACCCAAACCCTTTTGGAGTGCGTCAGTAATGGTCGTGAAGTTATATGCCTAGGTGAAGGCGTCTTGTTATAGCGATTGTTGTTCCTTGATGAGATCGTCTTGCGCGATGAACTACCAAATCTCTTTTCATTTGAAAAGTTTTGCTTTGATTTTCGGGGAGGAGCCTTTTTGGTAGTTGTTGCAAGAGGTCCTTGAGATGAGCGTTCGACTCCCGTCTTGCAATATCTTCTTATGTGCCCTGAAACACCACAACGAAAACATACCTTAGATCTTGACGATCCCAAAGAGGATGAAGTAGGTTTGTTGTCGTTGTTTGTCTTGAATTCCGGTGACGGAGGAGGAGATACCGACTGAGGCACAAAAACTGTCTCACTCGAACTTGGACTGTTTCCAGTTTGAGTGTATCCGAGGCCGAACCTATTTGATTGACCAAGACCAAGAAGTCTATCCAACTTACTCCTTCCTGAAGAGAATCGCTGTAAGTCATTCTTGAGTTGGAAAATGGTCTTTGTCATTTCCAGGTTATCCTGTCGAGCCTCGTTGTAGAGCTTTGAGAAGTGATTCGCGTTATCCACCAGATTTGTATGTTCCTTCTCAAGTTGCTCATTGGACTCTTGAAGGGAAGCATTTTCTTTTATTAGGTTTTCCCTTTCCACTTCAAGAGCGTTTGAGAGAGAAGTCGCTCTTTTTGCTTCTTCTTCGAGATCATGCACTCTCCCTCTCAAACTCTTGTTTTGCTTAGCCACTTTTTTTGAGTCCCTCAAAAGTCTGTGGTAGGCTAGAGCAAAATCTTCACCTTCCGAATCATCCGATTCGTTGTCCGTTGCGTTCTTTTCAACAGTGGAGTTGGACAACGACTCAGATGTACTTGCCATAAAGCACATGAAGGGTGAAGATACGGACGCGTGGAAAGCGGTGGAGCTCTTTTCTTCATCACTCGAAGACGACTCATTTGACGTTGAGTTGTCATCCCAAGTGACGACTTGCATCGCCTTCTTCTTTGCCGGATACTTGTTAGGACATTCCGTTGCAATGTGGCCGTAGCCTCGACATTTGAAGCATTGTAGTTGTCCTTCTGAACTTTTCTTATCCTTTGAGAAGTTCTCTTGCTTTCTTGACTTGTGACTTGAAGTACCCTTGCCTTTGTTCGACTTTCCGAAGGATGGAGATTTGCTTGAATTACCCCTTCGAAAGTTGCGGCGAAACTTCCTTGTCAAGAGAGCGAGCTGCTTCTCAAATTCCTCCATAGAAAGGTTCTCGTCATCGTCTGAGGAGGACGTATCCGCGTCTTCTTCCTTAGTTGTTTTCAACGCATAACCTGAAGACTTAGAAGTGGATGCCTTTCCAGAAGAATTGTTAGTAGTAAATGTCATTTCATAAGTTTGTAATGAACCAACTAATTCTTCTACACGTATTTCGTCCGGGTGTTTAATAGTTTCAATGGCAGTAACCTTTGGGCGAAATCGTTCAGGAAGAGTTCTTAAGATTTTTCTTACAATCTTAAATTCTGGAATCTTCTCTCCCAGATTAGCACATGAGTTTACGATGTCTTGCAATCGTGTATAGTAGTCCGTGAAAGATTCATTTTCTGCCATTAAGATAGAGTCAAACTTGCTCGTAAGCATTTGCAGTTTCTGAATCTTCACGAGGTTAGTTCCCTCATGTGTAACCTGAAGAACATCCCAGATTTCTTTCGCAGTCTCACATGCCGAGACGCGAGAGAATTCAGTTTGAGATAAGGCATTAAAGATAGCATTAATTCCCTTGCCATTGTAAGAAGATGAATCTAACTCTTCCTTGGTCCATTTCGACCTAGGTTTTAAGGTGCGAACATCACCAATAAATTCAGTTGGATTAGACCATCCTAATTCAATTGATTGCCACACCCGTTCGTCGATGGAAATTAAAAAGGCTTTCATCCGTACTTTCCAGTACGCATAATTTGTTCCATCGAAGAACGGGGGGTCGGTTGATGTTTCCACCTTCAACCATTGTTTACAACCCTATTCCCGCTCTGATACCACTTGTTGGGTTATATGTAATACGGATCTAAATAGGGGAAAAAACACCTAGAGGGGGGTGAATAGGTGTAAACGCATAAACACTCAAAAAATCGTTGCGATAAAAACCCAATGCGGAAATAAAAATAATACGCAAGATTTTTACGTGGAAAACTCCATCACCGGAGTAAAAAACCATGGGACCGATAACACGGCAGAAATCCACTAGAATTAAAACACGTACAAGGTGATTTACCGTACACACTTACGACTCAACCTTTTCCATACGCTCCTAGAGGATCTTCTCCGCTCGCTCCGCGACGCTTCTCGAATCCACGATCTGCGCCCAACGCCGAATCCACGGCGTCCAACGTCGAATCCACGACGTTCGACCGAATCCACGGTCTTCACCCAATAGCACCCTTCGAATCCACGAACGTGCCTCGCTCCGAATCCACGAGAGCGGTTGAACCTTGAATCCACAAGGACACGCGAATCCACGCGCCGATTTTTGGGGTAAATCGTTGTTTTGGGTGGTGATGATCCGCCGAATACTTAGATCAAAGATAGATCGGAAATACCATCTAAGTATTCATTAGTTTGATTCAACTCAAGATGTGAGTATGAAAACCTAGAATCAAACTAATCAATATAGATGAAGAAACATAGAGTATTCTCTAATGATTTCCTTTCTTCTCTATATGTGGATCTAGAGGCGTATATATGAAAATGACGGCTATTGTTATTTTCGGCCTCTTTTTGGATTCCCCTAGAAGAAGAGTCATAGGGGCTATTTATAGGTTAGAAACCCTAGGAAGGAGATAAGAATCAAAAACCTAACATTTCTGAAAATTTTACGGACGGCGATCCGGATCGGACTAGCTGTGATCCGGATCGTCGTAACGAGTCAGCCAGTTCCAGAAAAACGAAGGTTCGGGATCCGGATCGAAGTGCTTGATCCGGATCGTTCATACAGTTCACCAAACATCAACGTTCGGGATCCGGATTGCGAAGCCTGATCCGGATCGTTCAAGGAAGATGGTAAACTAAGTGTTCGGGATCCGGATCAAGAGGCTACGATCCGGATTGAACTGGTGTATGAACGAACCACCTTCGGGATCCGGATCGAACAACCTGATCCGGATCCTGAACATGTCCCAAGTCCAGTTTTTGATTTTTATGCAATGAAAGATTCTTCCAAGTGTTTCTACACTACAAGAAGTATTCGGATCACACAAAATCTTTAGTTAAACATACCTGATCCTTTTGAATTCTTCTTTCTTGAGATTGAGTTAAATGATCCAACTTTCTTCACCTTCAATCTTCAAGACTTGAGACTTTCACGAAACTACGCCAACTCAAATTCCGTAACACTTAGGGTGAATCTGCAAACTCGAGCAAACAAATTAACTCCAACCTAAATGATGGTCCGAGAGACATCATGGTTACTCTAGAGTTAATAACCTAGGGTAAAAGGCAAAAGCCAAAAGCAAAAAGAAAATGAATATGGCACCTTCGGAAGTGGGACTTGTAGACGTGGGAGTGTGAGAGCGATAGTCGTCTCCCCTGGCATGGGCCCGTTGGTTTAGGCGAGGTACTTCCAAATGGTATAACAAGAGCAACTAAAGTGCAAGTGGCGCCTTTGGATTAAGACTCGTCTATTTGGTAGCGTGACTACTAGGGTTGGAACCCATCGAACGAGGTACTCCTAAAGAGGCGAGTAACTAAATGAAAGTGTAAAGAGGTCGTTGTGGCCGGGTTAGATGTGACCCCTTTTATAGCGGCATAGTGGTCGGGTCATGGTATAGTAGCATACTATATAAGCATGATTAGTAATGTAGCGATTTTATATTAGTATGCTAATTAGCATTTACAGCTTTCTATATTTATATATCATATTGCTACTAGTGTTTCCATTAGATCAAGCGGTGTAAAACATGTTTTCTCGATGGTTGAACCCACTGGAAACTATTCGTAGTTCTCACACCATTTGGTGACCATTTTTACATATCCAGGTATCGCCGGCGAGGCACGTGATAGGGACAAGAGCCCGACAGCTTAGAGACCTAGAGGGTCTAGCTGTACCTTTATCTTTTTGGGCATTTGAGTGAACCTTGTACTGTGAGGAAAAACATGAAAATAAATTGTAATTATTGTTTAAGTACATATTGAGAGAAAGTTGTAATTAACTCTATATTAATTAACTCTATATTTTGTGGTTTACTCTTATACTTTACTTTCAGATGAATGTTAAACTGTTTGTTTAAATGAATAAAAATTTTAGTTTAGCAGTTTTAATTATACTATAATATTATATCTCATTGTACACTTGCTTTCATTGAGATGGATGTTTCCGTTCCTTTCGGGTATAGAGAGGCCATGCCCGATTGGCGGGTCTATTGGCGTGTCCGAACTCTCCAAAATTGGCGGTCTTGGGCATGACATAACTGACCATTCCTTTCGTGTCAAGTGCGGCTTACCTATTTGCCGAGAGTTTGTGCGTGCGCCTAGGCTGACCCAGTCAGTGGTCCTGGGGTGTGATAGTAATTTTCATCTCAAAGAATGTAACTTTCGTCTCAAACAATGCAATGTTCGTTTTGAAACAGTGTAATTTTATTTTAACAGCGCAACTTTATCTTTTTTTTCTTTCTTATCTAGTTCTTAGTCTTTCCTATAGCAGCAATGATATATAAAGGTCTTCCGGAGAAATAAAATATTTTTTTCTTTATTTTTTTTCTATTCTCTATATCTTTTTTTTACCCGCTTCTTATTTCGGTATCCTCGTCGTCGTCGCTATCTGCGGTTATGCGTTCCACTGCAAGCTCACCTCAGCATTCTATATCATATTTGAACCGATGTCGACAAAGGTGTAGGCGAGGTAAGAGAGTAGGGCATGGCATCAATGTTGGGGCAGTGGAGAAGAAGAAGGCGACAGTGAGGGGGAGCACCGCCTTGGCCACGACCTTATCGTCTCCGTCCGCTAAGCCCGCTCCTAGTCCTCTTCCTCCAGCATCGGCGCTAGCGAAGGCAGCACCATCCTCGTTACCGTCGCCGAGGGCCGCAAAGATGGTGTAGGAGACGTTGAGGGCCGGAGAGGAAAAATCGAACGAGAGAGAGAGAGAGAGAGAGAGAGAGAGAGAGAGAGAGAGAGAAATATAGGTATTTTATTCAGTTTACTGAAAATTCGAATCTGCAAAATTTAAAATAGTGGACCGTTTTTATAAAAATACAAAATTGATCAAATATTTATAAAAAAGGTCTTAAAAGTTTGAGATGAATAAAAACTCCATTCATTAATGGTGCATGAATATAAAAATAATTTACGTGCAACCAATAATTCAATCTCTTATGAGAATGAAAGCAAAGTAATTTAAAAAATTCAGACACTTAAATGTTGAAATTAAAAATTTAGGAACTCACCTATCGTCCTAGTGCAAGTGGCAAAGGGCTTGGTAATTGATACCTGAGATTCTGAGTTCGAAGTTTAGTTGCTGCATATTTCTAACTAAATTTATTTCAAAATAAACGAAGCGGATAGCATGCTACCTTTCTCTCAAAAAAAAAAAAAAAAAATTAAGAACTCAAATAAAATTTAACTAAAATTTCATAGACTAGTAGTCTTCATAGACTAGTAGTCCAATTTACCCAAATTACAAGGACTAGTTCTGTCCTTATAATACCAATTTTATGGAAAATACTAGATGTACATTTCAAATGGGGTGTATATTTTATAACTCATCCATTTTAGGATGTGGTAAATTTTACTCATCACTTCAAAGTGATGAGTGGATGAATGTCCACCTTAGAATAGGCTAGGTCTTATATTTGTAATTTATTATGCTTTGGGAAGTAAAACTAACCAAAGGGTGATCTTGAGAATGGATATCTAATATTTTTTAAACCACTGAATTTTACTTTTGGTCCGCCATCTGATATTTTATTTTTCAAATTTTAAATTATGGTATAAAATTTATAAATTATTATAATTAAATTTTACGGTATAATTTAGTTGATTAAAAATTAATATATCGTTACCGGAAAAGTAAAATTCAATTGTAAAATTTAATTATAATAATTTATAAAATTTAAATAAAAATTATAATAAATTAAAATTTAAGGATCAAAATGTCATGCGCCTCATAGTTTGAGGACTAAAAGTGTAGTTTAGCCTTTCTAAAAGAGCAATGCTATTCGTGCACCTCATTTGGGATGTACGATGTACACCTCATGCATTCCAGGATGAAAAATTCTTCACTATTACTTCAAAATGATCAATAAAATTTATCCCCTTAAAAGATATATACTTCTTTTAGAGTGTACTATTAGTATTTTTTAAAAAAAAAAGAGCACTGCTACTCATACTTAATGAGTCATGCTTGTGTGCCTTAAAAAACATGAAACCTCAGTACTATTAGGTTGTTTTTTATGTTGGGACTACCAAATCGACGATCGATTTTACGAGACTTTAATCTAAGATATTTGAAATATTTAAAAAATAAATTTTATAATTTTTTGATATAATTTATCTAGTGATTGAAAAGACTCAAAATCAATAGCTAAAAATAAAAATCTAATAAAAAGTGATAATATGATATTAAAATTTTAGATCAAAAATATTTATCTTATTTTGTATAGTATAAAAAATTGTATCAAATTTTTTCGTTATTTGAATATTTTTATACTTTTAAACTTGCAAATGACTCGTTACGATTATTAAAATTATTAATTTTAAATATTTTCGATCACTACGTAAATAATATTAAAAAATTATAAAATTATTTTTTAAATATTTAGATAAAATCTAACGAAGATGATAGTCAAATTTTGCATAAAGAATAACTTAATAACTGTACTTTTAAAAACATACCAGTCTAGCTTTTAGGTCAAATACCAAATTTAGTGCGCACGCTTATAAATCTTGCAATGGAGAATCTTATATTTCAGTAAACATCACAATCAACTTCATTTATTCTGTTTACTTATGGAACTAAACAAAGTTGACAGCTAATTATTATTGACAATGTAAGTATCCAAATTTGCCACAAGACCCATATGTTTCTTGAATTTCTTCTTTAAAACTCATATATCTGATCACATGAAGAATATTTAGTTATCAAAATTCTTAATAGTGGATTATTCTCATATAAGGCACATGATTTTGTTAGGCCGTATTAAAATATATCTGAGCCCTCTAAACCGTGATGAATGATCATAAGATGAGCATATGTCACTTTTAATTGATTTCCAGATGAAGAACAATAGAATGACTTTATGGAATTTTGATTATACATAATTTGTCATACATCAGACTTTTTAGGATGCGACAGATTTGCTATAAAACTTAGAATTTGATTTGATTCAATGACTTTATGAAATTTTGATTATACATAATTTGCATACATCAGACTTTTTAGGATGCGACAGATTGGCTATAAAACTTAGAATTTGATTCGATTTGAATCAATTCCGAATCCTGTTAGACTAATGTATCCCTTGCATTGCAAATTTACTATCACAGATGTGACAATCTTTAAGTGTAAAGAGCCAATTCTGTCGAGGGTGAGCCGAGTGGTACGTACAGGCGAGGGCCAGACACCACTTCGGCTCCTAACCGGGCAAATCGGTTCGTATAAGTCAATGAGCCCTATTGTTGATGGGATAATCCCATTGGATAGGGCTGACACAACACTTGAAACAAAATAGCTTTTTGGTGGCAATTTAATAGAGACAATTATGAAATGGCCGCTATTAAATAATATCTAATTATACTTTAGCGGTAATTATTTTAAACTTTATTTTTTTACCGACGAATAATTCTATATTAAATATGTAGGTGTTTGACCTAATTTTTTTTAAAATTAATTCGATAAGTGATTTTGATTTTTAAAATTAGATTTTTATTTTTCGAGGCCTCAAATCAGAAGCAATTAAAATTTATTTTTTAAAATTTGATTTTAATTTTAAACTCAAATTTTAAAATTTTATTTAATTTTTATACTCAAAATGTAAAATTAAAATTAAAATTAAAATTTTAATCTAACTTTTAAGTAATAATTATCTATAGAAACTAATTAATTCCCGGTTCTTCACAGCCTACGTATCGCCCACCCCTGCTTCCTCCGCCTACGTGTCGCCCTCCCCGCGCCTCTGCCCTCTCCTTCTCTCCCGCCCGGTTTCTCCGCGCTCCCTCTGCACATGGGCTTCTCTCTCCCTCAGTTCTTTCGCAGTCCAAACCGCGCCTCCTCCGCCTACGTGTCGCCCAACCCGCGCCTCCTCCGCCTACATGTCGCCCAACCCACGCCTCCTCCGCCTACATGTCGCCCAACCCGCGTCTCCTCCGCGCCTCCTTACCTCTTGCTCTCGCGTTCCTCTCTCCGCCCCCTTCCTCTCTCTGGCTTGCTCTCCAAGCCATGTGCAGATCCTTTCCTACGGGGTGTGGAGATCCGCCGTCCGTCGCTGGGGGGTCGAGATCTGCCGTCTCTCTGGCTTGCTCTCCAAGCCATGTGCAGATTCGTTCGTACAGGGTGGAGATCCGTCGTCCGTCGCTGGGGGGATCGAGATCTATTGTCCCTCGCTGCGTGGTCGAGATCCGGCCGATCTCCCCGTACAATTGCTGATCCCAGATGATCCTGCAGGTCCCGATTCTTGCAGGCCGTTGTCCCCTCCTCGCATGTAATGTTCCTCCAACCTCCTCTAACTCCCCTCTTCCTAGGGAGTACGGTAAGGTAACCCCCCCCCCCCCCCCCTCGCCTACTTCGCTCTCTTCTCTCTTCCTTCTCTTCGAATCACCCTGGTGCTTCGAATTACCCCGGTGCCGGAGGCCGTCTGGTACCGGCGGTCATGATGGTTGGGTACTGTATTATCTCATGCTGCCTGCACGGCTTGCATCTCCCTGTTCCTCTTCCTTCGCCTATAAATGTTGTTGTGCCTTCAGAGGTAATGCTTGCAGATGCCCCACCTCCATTTCTTGAGGTCTCTTTTGCCCCCTTATATGAGATTTTGTAGTTTATAGTAGTGGTTACTTACACCCCTTGATTCTTGATTATATAATTATTCTTGCAAAAAAATTAAACAACATGTACTTAAAAATTATATAAACTTTCTTCTTCTCCCAGAAAAAAAAAAATGTCTACCTCTTTTTGCTCTATCTCCTGGGTTCTCCCTCTTTCCTACAAGAAAGGTGCCTTCTATTTATGTATTATGTATATTATGAGTGTTCCATGCATTTCTACATATGGCATTTCTAGCGTTTGTATTGTTGCCTTCTATTTATGTATTATGTATATTATGAGTGTTCCATGCATTTCTACATATGGCATTTGTAGCGTTTGTATTATTTTCCTCGCTGCCGTTTAGTGTGGTTTTTCTAACGTATTAACTAAACTAATTAATTCCCGGTTCTTCACAGCCTACGTGTCGCCCACCCCTGCTTCCTCCGCCTACGTGTCGCCCTCCCCGCGCCTCTACCCTTTCCTTCTCTCCCGCTCGGTTTCTCCGCGCTCCCTCTGCACATGGGCTTCTCCCTCCCTCAGTTCTTTCGCAGCCCAAACCGCGCCTCCTCCGCCTACGTGTCGCCCAACCCGCGCCTCCTTACCTCTTGCTCTCGCATTCCTCTCTCCGCCTCCCTTCCTCTCTCTGGCTTGCTCTCCAAGCCATGTGCAGATTCGTTCGTACGGGGTGGAGATCCGCCGTCCGTCGCTGGGGGGGTCGAGATCTGTTGTCCCTCGCTGCGTGGTCGAGATCCGGCCGATCTCCCCGTACAATTGCTGATCCCAGATGATCCTGCAGGTCCCGATTCCTGCGGGCCGTTGTCCCCTCTTCGCATGTAATGTTTCTCCAACCTCCTCTAACTCCCCTCTTCCTAGGGAGTACGGTAAGGTACCCCCCCCCCCCCTCCCTCGCCTACTTTTCTCTCTTCTCTCTTCCTTCTCTTCGAATCACCCCGGTGCTTCGAATTACCCCGGTGCCGGAGGCCGTCTGGTACCGGCGGTCATGATGGTTGGGTACTGTATTATCTCATGCTGCCTGCACGGCTTGCATCTCCCTGTTCCTCTTCCTTCGCCTATAAATGTTGTTGTGCCTTCAGAGGTAATGCTTGCAGATGCCCCACCTCCATTTCTTGAGGTCTCTTTTGCCCCCTTATATGAGATTTTGTAGTTTATAGTAGTGGTTACTTACACCTCTTGATTCTTGATTATATAATTATTCTTGCCAAAAAATTAAACAACATGTACTTAAAAATTATATAAACTTTCTTCTTCTCTCAGAAAAAAAAAAAAAAGTCTACCTCTTTTTGCTCTACCTCCTGGGTTCTCCCTCTTTCCTACAAGAAAGGTGCCTTCTATTTATGTATTATGTATATTATGAGTGTTCCATGCATTTCTACATATGGCATTTCTAGCGTTTGTATTGTTGCCTTCTATTTATGTATTATGTATATTATGAGTGTTCCATGCATTTCTACATATGGCATTTGTAGCGTTTGTATTATTTTCCTCGCTGTCGTTTAGTGTGGTTTTTCTAACGTATTAAATAAATATAAAATAGTATAGAAATACGAAAATTATTAGGAACAATTTTAGTTCTTTCTTCTCTCTATGTAATGTGTTCAATACATAAAATAGTATAGAAATACGAAAATTATTAGGAATAATTTAAGTGCTTTCTTCTCTATATGTAATGTGTTAAATAAATAAAATACTATAAAAATATAAAAAGCATTGCTAAGATTTTTAATTCTGCCTTCTGTGTGCACGTTTGGTGTTTCTCTTTTTGGACTCCGAATTTAATTCCCTTCCTTTGATTACTTCTTTGCACATGTCGGTTCTGTTATCGAAACATCCCGTTGCTGGGGTGGGCCATCTCCTAATGTTGAAGAAGCCAAGGATGATGCAGCCCGTGTTGCTGTCCAGAAAATGAGGGGTGAACTTGGCTTACAAATTATGGATGCCAACTATGAAGACTACACATTATATAGGAGTTTGTATGATCATGTTAGCGCCCAACACACTGATCTGTTGGCTCGGTTCAATAATCTGGACCGAGAATACAATCTCCTCAAAGATTCTTATATGTCCACAGTGTCCCAAAATGTTGAGTTTATGGCTGAGCAAGTGAGACTATGTGCTACAATTGCCGAATGTCGTTCGACCATTAATGCTCTCTATGCCGGCTACACTGCTCCTCCGCCAGAACCATCTGAAGCGGGCTCTGCTTCTTAAGCGTGCACTAAGTTTCCTAGAAACAACTCTTTTATGTTATATATATATAAGTGCAATCCCTCTATGTATTTCGGGATTGGTAGTAAGATATACTGATATTTTGGTACAAGTAGAATCCCTATTTCGTGCTGTAGGATTAGTTGTAAAATATTCCCTGTATTTTCGTGCTCATGCATGTTGTGTTACTAAATGTTAGTTATGGGATTGGCAGTAAGACATTCCTGGTATTTTGGAGTTTGCTGTTGATTACTTTGAGTTCTTCCCTATTTTTTCGTGCTTATTTTCTAATTAATTTACATTCTATTTTTGGTGTTTAATTATTTTTTTCCGCGCTATGATGATACATAAGGAATAACAACAGATCTTGGTCGGCCTTGGGTGTTGAATTACTACGTGGTTAGTGATGGTGTTCATGCAAAAAATTGGTAGTGTTGGATGGCTGTGAATATTTGTCAGTGACCTTCGGTAACCGGCTGTTGTTTATACAATGATCCTACATCAAAAAAGAAGTATTGCTTCCATTCTCTACTCTTTCTTTGGATTGGGTCGGAATATTATCTGAGCCTCACATTTTAAATATTTTGTATTAGCTTTAATTTATGTGATGGTGATTGTTAATTTATTTTGGATCTTAATTTCCGACTTTAAGTGCATAAACATTTCGTATTTTGGTGTTCACTCTTGATTACTTTTAGTTCTTCCCTATTTTTTTTCTGCTTCTTTTCTAATTAATTTACATTCTATTTTTGGTGTTTAATTGTTTTTTTGCGGGCTATGATGATACATAAGGAATAACAACATACCTTGGCCGACCTTGGGTGTTGAGTTACTACTTGGGTGGTGATGGTGTGCATGCAAAAAATTGGTAGTGTTGGATGGCTGTGAAGAACTAAATGTTCGTTCCGCAACCCATTGCCAATACTCGGTGCTTACATCCCCAAAGTATGTAAGGGTGTTGTCTTGCAGCAACCCGCGGATTTTAGGTGTTGCGAGGACAGTTGTTGGACAACGGGGAGCCCTGTTACAGTTGGAGAGTTCTGTGGACTTGGATTTGCGTGTCAGGTGGGTGGTTGTTGCTTACCTCTTACTGCGATTTACTCACTAGGACTATTAGAGAGACCCCTAATTTATTTGGCACCCCATTGGAAATCATGCTTAAATAAATTATCCTGATTAATCATTGGCCTATTTTTGTGGGATCGATATACTATGGTGGTGATATGTTAGCATGCCATGTTAGCACATAGACTTGTATGAAAGTTGATTAAATGGAACGGGATGACATATTTATATGCGGATACTTCTTTGATGATTTATTATGGATCAAGGATTATAAACATGTGTAATTGGTTAGTGATTTTGGCATGATGGTTATATCTATGCGGAGCTATTATTTGATACACATGTGGAGCTACTATTTGATACACTTTCTTTTATCTTTCATGAGGACATTTGCATGCTTGTATGGATATCTAGATAGGCCACTATTTATTGCTACACTATCATATTGGGATTTGACTTAGGAGAAACCATGATTGTATCTTTTCTCCCTCTTATTTAAACTTTTGATTCATGTTGCTCGGGTTCGAGCAGGGATTTGGGATAGTGTAGTCGGGACCTTCGAGTCTAGGACAGGTGGTACTTGATTATAGATTTGTGGGGGATTGCGGCAACCGCGGACAGTAGGCGGTTGACCGGATATTGTTTATTTTATCAGATTGTGGACTTGTGGGGTATTGCGGTAACCGCGGACATTAGGTGGCTGACCGAATATTTACTTTTGCATCAGATTTGGGGGATCGGGGTTTCATTAGTGGATGGGTTTTCTACTTTGATTATAGTCATGATCCAGTCCTGCTATACTATGATACTTGTGACTTGACTATTTTACTCGTGTGGGTAGCTCCCCTCGAGTGCCACTCCGGAGCGTGCGGGGTACCAAATAGGTACCGAACGACATTGACTCATTGCTATCACTTTGGCGCGGATCAGCTTGCACGAAGATGATAGCGGTAGCAGGCGGTACCAGTTTTTACTGTTGGCTAGATTGGGTTTATTTGGACAGATGCGGTTACTGATGCATACATACAGTCATCCTTTTCGGGACTGCATTTAGATGCATAGTAGTGGTAGTTTCCTTTTTTTTTCAACAGTCTTATTGCTTACCACTTTACCTTTCCCTTTTGCCTCTGGTAGACTTAGTGGGTACGTCGGAGTTTGAGGCTTTACCCACAGGGGGAGGCTACTGGTTTACTAGTAGTTCTCACCCCCATTGTTGTTTTCTCTTTTTCTTCTCCTCTGTTTTGCAGAGACTTCTGCGGGAGCTGCTGGGCCATCGGCAGCTGATCGAGGTAAGGGGATCGCTGAGTAGATAGATCTCCTGTGAGGCTGAGAGTTGTTGTTAGATAGATGTTGTACCCTCCACTCAAACTGTTGTATTTTCTTTTTATTTTGGATCTGGCTTTAGCCAGCTGGTTGTACTATTTTGGTGAGCTGGGAGATTATTGTATTTATTACAGCTTTATTTTTATTTCCAGTCTGAGATATTATGTAGTTCTTTTTAGTTCAGCTCTGTATTATGCTCTTTTATTGTACATTTTATATCTGAGCAGGTTACCGACGCTTCGTGTACATGAAAAATTTCGTGTGCACGGCGGATCTGTTGGCGAACCCGGGTTCTGATTTCCACCCGGGGTGTGACATATGTTCCCCATCCAGAGCCAACATGATGAGCTAGAGGCAAAGTTCTTGAAGGAAAGAGCTGTGTTGGAAGCTAAATACCAGAAACTGTATGAACCACTCTACACCAAGGTACTTTTCCTTCAAAAGATTTAGCCTTCGAGCAAAATCAAAAGCCCCAGATTGCCAAGGCTTCTGCCTCTCGAGCATAGAAAGTATGAGAACTTTTTGTTGTTGGCTTATTTTTCCTATTCAATTTCTTTTATATCTTTCATCTTTGGCACCCTACCTAATGTGTTGTTACTAATCAGTTGTAATAGAATGTGTTAATTCTCAAGCTCCCAAACAGTTGAGAAAAATGCCGAACAATTGACTCTATCTAGAGTTCTAGACAACAAGATATTGTAAATAAAACTAATATACAATTGTTGTTAGCATTTTTGATATTATGAGCAATTTTTTGTGACATTTTGACCTCCCATTAAATACATTTTTGGCATGGACGGGCATATATTCAGTCAATGATTAATATGCAATTAAGTTTTTTTTGGGGGGCATATATTAATTATTTTGTAGTTGAAAATTTTAATTACTAAAATTGTATTTGAAAGCAAGACTATTTGTCATTAATTTATAAAAAAAATTTGATCATGAATTTAATTATGAGTATTGTATTTTATTAATTATTTGGTTATAGATGAATCATTTCAATATTTATTAATATTGCAACGTAATTATCTTTTTGTGGTCATTCCACCATATGTATTTTGTGGCAATTGTGATTATTTATAATGGCATTTATATTTGTCGGCATAATAAGAATTTAGTGGCAATTATTTGCAAATTTACCAATCGCCATAACAAATACCGCTAAGATCTTTGCCGACTCCATCTATGGTGGCGATTATTATAATTGCCATTAAATTATTTAGCGGCAATTATAATCACCGATAATGTAGAAAATAATTGTCGCTAAAGATTAATTTTCTTGTAGTAACAGCGGCCGATAATTATGAGGATTGTGGGCGGGGGTGACGTGCCGTGCACACCAAGATCTACCGCACTGCGTCGCACCGCCCGATCAATGCCGACGGATCACATCTGTCCCCTAGCTATCCGGTTAGTCCTCCTATATATAGTGATGGAAATGAGTCTATCCAAAGAAATCCTTTTAGGAGAGATCTGCTTGAATTGAGAGGGACCGGAATCTTGAGGAGCCGGAAGAGCTTGAGAACTTCTTCATCGGTTTGAGCCACCAGGAGAAGAGTGAACAAGAAAATAGAGAAAAATATTTAGAAATTCGTAAGAAATTGGTGCACCATCTTGTGAGAGAGATATACCACATCTTCTATTAACCTATTGCTTCAAGAATATTTTAAACGATGGATTATAAATTTAGGTCGTTCATAACTTAATCTACCGTAGGTTTAGAACATTAGAAGACTTTCGTAAACGATTCGAGGACATATGATTCAACATTTACGATCCGGAACTTATCACGTTTTAACACGAGTCGCTTTCATAAAAGATACAAACGAATACTTTCGTTGCATTCTACAGAATACAAAACCAACTTCTATAGATAAGATGTCTTAAGGTAAAGGGTATTTGTTTAGCATTTTCCTTTGTTTATAATATGGAATTGACTTCCTTGGAAGTAATATGAAATACTTTTCGTCGGATAACTGCTGTCGCTTTTTAAAAATCATTAAGCCTTCTTCATATACATTACGATGAACTTGAACTTCTATTAAATATTATTTTAACATATTTAGATATCTGAAATTTTTAAATCAGATTATTATTAATTCTGTATTATCATGTTCGGTATAATGCAGTAATATAATATTAGATTATAGTGTATATAAAATTATTATAAATTTGTTTATTTTATAAAATTTAATAATCCTCGTAATAAAGTGTAGTCTATTCCAAAAAAAATTTTATGGTCAAATTTAATATTATTTTTTTATTAAATTATAAATTTAATATAATTTGCACTTAAATTTTAAATTTTAAATTTTAAATTTTAAATTTTAAATCTAAACATAAATATAAAATTTAATATTTTAATTTAAAATATAAATAGAAATTTAAAAATTTAAAAATTTAAATATAAGTACAAATTTAAAATTTAAATTTAAAATATAAATTAAAATTTTAAATTTTTAAATCTAAATTTAAATGTTGAACTTTAAAATTGAAAATTTAATATCTAAATTGAAAATTTAATATCTAAATTAAAAATTTAAAATTTAAAATCTACATTTAAAATTTAAAATTTAAAATCTCTATTTAAAATTTAAAATCTAAAAATTTAAAATTTAAAATTTAAATTTTAAAAATAACGTATTGAAAAGGTTTGGAGAGATTGAATGGATAGACTTGTAATTTTATATAACATGTAAGATAACTTGTCGGTAGTAATACGAAATACTGATTTCCTGCTCGAAAATATTTTCGAAGTAATGCTGCAATATCTATAATATTATATTATCAACCAAATTATAGACAAAATGAACCAAACAAAATAATTTTTATAAAAAATATATGTAATCTTGATAAAATAATCTAAACCAAATGCGTCCAGAGGTATTCTAGATACTATATAAGAAGAGGAAGAGGGTAAGTTTCGATATACATTCAAGGCCTAATTAAGTTTATTTTGAATGAGGCCACAACATGATCTCTAATTTTTAACAATTGTATCTCTCACTTCTTTTTTTAGTTTAGAATTTCATTTATTGTTTCTATCGAAGTTGAAAGATTATATAAAAAATGTTTCAAAGAAAATTTCGAACCATGCTATAAGACTCGTGAAATTTAAATGCAAAAGGAATCTAAGTGGTTGTGTATTGGTGTGCAAATTGCACAATTTTCGGGACACGATTTTCCGACTTACAGATCCGAGTCTGATCTCGATAATCTGAAATCATCAGTGCGACCGTCTCATCGAATTGATAAAAAATGGTGTAAACCGATTTTCGATCTGATGGTTGAATCGTCTCGAAATCAACGAAGAGAGAAATGGGGGCCACAACTTAAGTTGTGAATAGTAACCCTGAGTTAATTCCCCCGTCGTCCAACATCGGCCGACCGACCGTTTGGAGTCCGAACATAATTGTTCAGGTAGTCAATTTTAACCGCTTCATCGATCTGAGTTCAATGGCGCTGACGGAATTTTAGTTTGACGACCCTAGAGTCTTGAAAAGCGTGAAAAACTGTATAATGGGACAGTAATTATGGACCGAGAAATTATCCGGGCATTTTTGTCGAAAAACAAAAATCACTATCTAATAGTTTTCGTCGAGCCGGACGTCGTGGCGAAGTCCGTTTTTTGATTTGACGACTAAAATGCCTCAAAAAGCGTGAAATACGATAAAAGATGCGTTAAATTGCGTGAAAACCCCATGTTTTGTGCTTCGTAAAGCGTGCCACTCTATGGTGAGGGACTAAACTGTAAGGTGAACATTTTCTGTTGAGGACTTGAAGCCAAATACGCATAGTAGAGGGACTAGAATGCATTTTATTGCATTAGTATTAAAGCTTCATTAGGGTTCCTTTTAGCAACCCTAAACCTAGAGAGAACCCTAGCACCCAGCCGCACTACACATCCCTTCATCTCCCTCTGCTCTCTCCACGGGCGTTACGCCGCCGGCCGCCGCCGTCTTACGCCGGAGAAGCCCAAGAAACCAAGTGGGAATCTCGGGCTTTGGGTGTTGTTGGCGTGAGAAGCAACCTGGGAGGCATTGGATTGCTCCAAGTGCATCTGAACCTTCCTCTGTGTGCGTGACGTCGAGCCAGGGTAAACCCGACGCCGGGCTCCGCCGTGCGCCGCCGCGGGCCATCTTCTTCTTCCTTGATTTTCCGCGAGGTAAGATGATGAAACTTTTCCTTTTTAATTGGCCCATGGACCCAAGCAATGTGTTCCTGACATCGAGTGGACCTTTTCTGTGAAGTTGGAGTGGTCACCGTCGACCCTATCGCCGGCGGGAGCGATCTCTTGCCGGAATCCTCGTTTTGGCCGATCTTGTCATTGGGCTCCATCCAACCATTGGAATCTGATCTTAATCGTTGGATTGCTCCTTGTTGACGACTACAAGGAGTCCACCAAATCTCTGGACGATCGGGCCAAGATCAGAGCCGCGCAATGAAGCCCTAGAACCGGACTTTTTGCCTCCTTGGCCGAGCTCCGCCGTCCGGCGCCACCGCTCATCTGCGTCGTCGGCCATCACCTCAGAAAGCTCCACGGCATCGAGGTGAGTGGGTTGGTGCAAGTTTCTGGGACTCAAGAGCCACCGGCCGGAATCCGCCATTAGAGCACCTCGGGATCTTCCGAGCTTGAGCTCCAGCGATCGCCGCCGCTCCGCGCCGCCGGCTAGTGACCCAGGTAAGATAGTTAGGTCTCGTAGAAGCTTTGCATGCATTTGCATGAAGCTTTTAACGTGGGGTTTCGTGTTTTTGTAGTTGCACCATTGTTGTAACCGAGCTCCACTGCCGGCCGCCGCCGCCTCTGGTCGCCGGCCATCCACCCAGGTGAGTTGTATGGACCCTGTGCAAGGTTTCCATCAAGTTGTTTTGGACAGCAGGCTTATGAAAAAACAAGTTGTTTCAACTCAATTTTTGGAAGCTTTTGTGGGTGTTTTCTCGGCCGCCGTCGCCTCCGGCCGCCGGCAGCCGACTTGGCCGGGTCTAAACCACATCTGAGAAGGTTATCTAACTTAGGCTCACCTTTGTTCCAGGTTTAAACCTGGTTTGATCCAAGTTGGTGCAACCCGAGCCTAGCTTGTTTTAGGGTGTTGCTCCGGCGACTTCTCCGGCCACCCTCCGGCACACATCAGGTGAGCATCTCACTTCTCTGTCCAATCTAAGCACCATGCTCACAGTAGATCTCAGTTTGATCAAGTGTGTAATTAGTTATAGCAATGTGTCATTTTGGGCCCTAAGAGTTTATGGGCCAACTTTGTAAATGGGCCTCATGCTGGCCCAAGCCCATGAGCACGAGCTTCATCTCGTCGTTTCGGACGCGCTGAAACTTACGGCGCTGTCTTTGGCTTCCGGAATTTCGAGAACGAGTCGAAACAACATTTAAAACAAAGCTATTATGCAATTTAGAGAAGTTTAATGGGTTAACTTGCAATTGTAACCTTATGGACAGTATTTAAATAGAGTAAACATGTCTCTGGGCAATTTGTTAAATTTCCGTAGACTCTCGTTGAGCGGAAAATGGATATCGTTTCGTAAATCGGCGAAATCGGCGGTTTTACGATTTCTAGCGCGTGTTTCGCGTACCACGGTATGAAAGAATGGATTCAGGTTACTGTAGTGTTGTCGGGATGGGTATGAGTGAGTCTATTTCTGACCACAGTTTTCGGTTCAGGGCCCAGCAGTCCAGCACCAGCCTCCTAGTAGCCTAGCGGGAGTTCGGAATCGGCCTACATTCAGGTGGGTTTATCTTCAGTCCGAGTTTTATCTTTTCGGCCCTCTGGTTGCTTTAGTCCAGTCGGACACTTGTTTTTTATTTCAGCCCTGATTATGCCTACATGTTTCATGTTCCTAGAGGATAGATATTACTTGGACTTTTCCTGTTCATCTGCTCATCAGTACAGTAGATTTTCATGGTCTGATCATGCCTGTTGATTTCTATCATACCTGATGATTAGTATGCTGCATTTATATCCAGAGATACTTGCTTTATTTTCCAGTTATGCATGATAGACGCCGATTGATATATATACAGACATTTGCATCCCTATGGGGATTTCCGGCATGTTGCCGATTACCCGGTCTGTGGACCGTGAGCTTGAGCATTCGCATTATGATGGTTGTGCACCTGTTGTTCACTCGCGTACGCTGTGGGATTGATCACCCACATTACGTTCTTTACCGGTAAAGGGTCTGGTTGACCCGTGAGCTATCCCCTCTTGTTGTATCACTAGGTACGGGGAGCCCCTCGGCTGTACCGATATGAGGAAACTCTCGGCTGTACCGTTTGGTACGAGGATCCTCTTGGCTATATCAATGGTACGGGGTTGCTGTTCAGCTCGGCTAGGTGGAATCCAGTATGATTGTGGTTGGTTCAGCTTTGATATCTGAGCCTGAGGTCCTGCGTAACCAAAAGTGGCATTGATTGGGTACTTGCTATTCTTTGATTGATGCATAGCTTATATACTTCCATGTACTAGCATGCTTTAGTTCTGTACCCATATCTGCTCAGTTATATCGTTGACTTATCTTTAGTCTTTTATTGATTATTCAGCTTTACCTATGGATCCATTTACTATCCGCAGATTATTGTATCCAGTAGGTACGATTAGCTATTTCTCGGCTCGTCATGCCCACTGGGATACACTGTCGATGTATCTCACACCCCCTGGGTGACTGTTTTTCAGGTCGTTCGGGTGCTGGGATGTCGGGACACGTTGGTGAGGCTGTTGCGATAGTACCGACCCTTATGTCACCAGTATATTTTATCTTTCGAATTATGTTTAAAATATTGTAAAATGACTAATGATGTATGCGTAGTTTAGACTACTCTGGTATTGACTGTAAGTGCTTAGCCGTGCATGTATAGGAAAGGCTCTGTCCAATTGGACAGAAAATTTACTATACATGTGGCGATCTGTTCACGCCTGAAATGATTTAAACTCTGATTTCAAAAAAAAAAAAAAAAAAAAAAAAAAAAAAAAAAAAAAAAATTAGCCTGCTTTTCAAAACTCGGGACGTGACACATGCTTTCTCAAGATATGCTCGAAACCCCCAATATGTATAGTCCCTCTTAATGAACGTATAACGTATAATATGAGGTTCTTTATCTATACATATAATAAATTGAGGGTTTACAAACCCTTACGTGTCGATCTCTGAGCCCTCCTCGCCCCCTTCGCCCCGGTTTCTCTCTTTTCCGCGCCCCCCTCCCCCCCTCGCCCTTGTTTTCCCTCTTCTCTCCCCCGCGCGGCGTCGCTCCCGGAAGCTGGGGGTGAGCCGATCCCCCATGTGTGCCCACCCCTTTTCTCTATATGTGTGCCCACCCCTCTTTGCTACAGGCGTCGCTCCCGCAAGCCGCGGGTGAGCCGATCCGTGGCTCCCGCAAGCCGCGGGTGGCCTGATCCCCCATGTGTGCGCAGATGATTGCGTGGCCGCTTCGGAGTCCTTTTCTCTCCTTCTCTGCTTCCTTCTCCCATGGTTGGTTCGTTCTGGCCGCGGCATACGACGCCCAGCGCTATGCTTGGGTACGACTTCCTCCCTCTCCTATGGTTCGTCTTCTCCCTGCCTCCGCTCCAGAAAGCCGCGGGCTGCGTTGGTCGTATGGCTTGGACAGGCCCGGTGCGGGTACGCCTCCCCTCTTCTCCTATGGTTCCCCCCCTCCTCCCTCCCCCCTCCCCCCTCCCTTACCTTGCCTCGGCCTGGTCTGGGGGTCCGGCTCAGCAGCAGGAGGTTTGGTGTACGGGCTCCCCCCTCCCTCGATGCCTACCGTCCTTTTTCTCCCCTCTCTCTACTCGGGGTGCTTCTCAGGGGTACTACATACAGGCGGTTCGGTGTACGGGCTACCCCCCCCCCTCCCCCCTCGGTGCCTACTGTCCCTCTTCTCCCCTCTCTCTACTGCGGGGTGCTTCTCAGAGGTACTACATATGCTCTCTATTCCCTGTGAACAGAGGTGTGTTTGTTCTCATTCTCATTCTCATATCTACATCTCTATATACTATACTATATACTATATGCTCTCTATATCTTTGGAGGAATAGAACTCTATTGATGGGAATAGGAAACTAACCTATTTGTGGAGGGCCTCTATTGATGGGAATAGAGAATTAGCCTATTTGTGGAGGAACAAACAAAAAAATTGGGTGTGCACAGGAAATTCATATTTGGCACTCTCTAATTCGAATGTTTTCTTTAACCTTTGTTCTTTAATTTTTGTGCTTGAGTATCTGATGGAAGCAATCTTCTTCTATGCTTTAATAAAAATACGTTGGTCGTGCACGGGCGTGCGCTTGGGTACCTGATGGAAGCAATCTTCTTCTATGCTTTGATAAAAGCATGCCGGCCGTATGCGCGCGCGCGCGCAGCTTGGCCTCTCCCTTTTGTAATTAACTGTATTGTCTCTTTTCTTACCTTATATACAGTGCTTTTTGATGTATTTAAATTTTAGAGGCGACAAGTTTTCGATGGTTGTCTTTTATACTTCTTTTTTCACTGCTTAAACTTCTCTTTTATTCTTAAACCTCTTTCTTTTGTTCCTCTTCCAAAGTTTATTATATGCTGGTTTTGAAATGTTTTTTTTTTTTTTGAGAGAAAGGCAGCATGCTGCCGCTTCATTCATTGTGGGGTTGAATTTAGCACGTGGGGGCGACCAGCTACCGCAAGGCAGTGGGCCCGCAGAGAAAAAAAAAAAAAAAAAAAAAAAAAAAAAATTAAAAAAAAGTTTTAAGCGCAGAATCTGGCCCAGTACGACCGAAAGAGCCTGATATCGCGTAAAGTTTGGCTGAGGGGGCGGCTCTGATTCTCAAAGATCCTTCTGTTCCTCTCCAACCAGCAGAACCACCAAGTGGCAGCGATCGTGATCAGAGCTCTCTTGCCCAAGCCACCGATCTTTAGGGCATGCGTCTCCCACATAACGTCGACACTATGCAAGCTGCGGACCTCCAGTTTGTTTGGCAGCAGTGCCCCAAGCAGGGCTTGAGCGGCGGCGCAAGAGGCAAACAGGTGGTCCGCAGTTTCCTCGCTTCCATAGCACAGAACGCAAGCGGACGGCCCGGTCCAATTTCGACGAAGTAGTATGTCCCGCGTCAGTACCCTCCTTCTTAGGACAAGCCAAATGAAAATTTTGACTTTCAAAGGTGCCTTGATTTTCCAAAGCTGGGTAAAACGGCAGTCAGGTATGCCACTGTCTTGTAGGAAGCGATACATCGACTTGACAATGTAAATCCCAGACGAAGCCCAGCGCCAGTGGAATACGTCCTTGCTGCTGTTAAGGCGGAGGTTAGGCAAGGCCGATTTGAGCTGCTCCAATGCCCCATTCAACCCTGGCGAACCGGGCGTAACACCCTCTAAAATCATTGTCCAGTTCAAACCGTTGTGCTCCAGGCAGTCTTTCACCCGGAGAATCTTGTTGGTAGCCAGGTGGTAGAGCCCAGGAAACTAGGTCGACAGGCTTGAGCTCCCAACCCAGATGTCAGACCAGAAGGCCGTTGATTCGCCGTTGCGGACCGACCGAGTTGTCCCACATTTGAAGAGATCCCTCGTTCCAACAACGCTTTTCCACCATAGCGAGTGCGCTTTGAATGAGGGGCCTTCGATCAGCGGTCTTCTGCGGCGGTAGTAAAGGCTCTTCACAAGAGGCGCCCACGGGGTCCAATCGGCGGTGAAGAATCTCCACCACCACTTCGCCAGCAGCGCCGTGTTCATGCACTCGAGGTCCAGGACCCCAAGTCCCCCGTCCTTTTTGCTTCTGCAGACAGTTTTCCAGTCCACGAGACAGCTCCCCCCAGTTGTGGAGCTCTGCCCTTTCCAGAAGAATGCTCTACGCATCGAGTCGATACGCTTGAGGGCCCAGGTCGGCGCTCTGAAGACAGAGAAGAAGTAAAGGGGGAGGTTCGAGATTACTGAATTAACCAAGATTAGCCGCCCTCCTTGCGAAAGTAACTTAGATTGCCACCCAGCTATTTTCCGCTCAATTCTGTTAATGATTAGGTGCCAGTCGTCCTTTGGTACGGGGCCCTGCTTAAGTGGTAGACCAAGGTACTTGATTGGGAGCGATCCCAGCTTGCAATCCAGGATTGCCGCGAGTCTTTCTCCTTTATTAGATGCACCGCCCAGAAGTAACAGTTCCGATTTGGCCTTGTTGATTTTCAAGCCGGAGGCCCACTCGAAGGTTTGCCAAAGGAAACGCAGATTACGGATTTGCCTGGGTTTCGCCTCGCAGAAGAAGATGGTGTCGTCTGCGAATTGGATGAGAGCGGTTTTCGCTTGGCCACTAGGCCCAACCCCGTGTAGAAGGTTATTTTGAACGGCTCGCTTGGTCATCCGTGCTAGACCCTCTGCGACCAGTAGATAGAGGAAAGGTGAGAGCGGGTCCCCCTGGCGGAGACCCCTCTTCATTTTGAACCACTTGGTTGTCGTGCCGTTGACTAGGATGGCGACTTTGCCGTTAGTGCTGCATTGGTCGATCCAACCACACCACCTCTGGTTCGCACCCAGACAGCGCAGGATATGATTGAGGAAGGCCCAGTTAACGTGGTCGAAGGCTTTCTCGAAATCCGCTTTAACGCCGACGCAGTCCGTATTCTTGCGTTCTCCCCAGCTAATCAACTCGCTCGCGGTGACGAACGAGTCAAGGATGTACCTCCCTTTGATGAAAGCAGACTGCGTGGGGGATATGATCCTATGGAGCACTTTGACAAGTCTGTTGGTCAGGACCTTAGAGATGATCTTCTGGATACAGTTGATAAGGCTGATAGAGCGGAAATCGTTGGCAGTGTTTGCGCCCTCTGACTTCGGGATAAGGCAGATATGGGAGTAGTCGATAGGACCGGTGTTCAGGGCCCCGCTGTAGAGGTCATCGAAGATTTTAGCAAGGTCCTCCTTGATCACCTCCCAGAACCTCTGGTAGAACGCCATGCTGAAGCCGTCGGGGCCCGGTGCTTTGTCCCCACTCATCTGGAAGGTAGCAAGCTTGATCTCCTCCAACGAGAACGGTGCAGTGAGCTGATCCGAGCTCAGCGCTGAGTTGTCGGGGAAAAGATCGCGCCAGTCTCCGATAGCGATGCGGGAGGGGGTGTCTGGCGCGAATCGATCCTTGAATTTACTGAAGAAGTAGTCGCCCTTCTCCTCTTCAGTAGCTAGGCAGCGGCCCTCATCTTGAATGGTTCCGATCCGGTTAGCTCTTTGCCTCCCATTGGCCGCAGCATGGAAGAATTTAGAGTTGCCATCCCCCTCTTTGAGCCAGTGCTGCTTGGCTTTGGCCTTCCAAAGGATCTCTTCCTCGCTTATGGTTTCCCTCAGTCGATTCCTGAGGTCCCTCCTCAGGTCAGATTCGTTGCTTGTCAAGCATCGGTGCTCTTCCTGGATGTCCAAGCTCTGGATCTCCTCCGCTAAGGCACGTGAAGTCTTGGTGATGCTGTGGTAGCTAACGGAACACCACTCTTTGATCCGCTTGCGGCAGTGTCGGAGCTTCGCATTGAAGGTTAGGATGCTTCCTTGTCTCCCGAGTTTAGGTGCGACTTCGTTCCACCAGTCCGGTACCAGCCCGACGAAGTCGCTCCGCGTCAGCCAAACCTTTTCAAATCTGAATGCGCGAGGCTTGTGAGTTCTTTGCGTATCGAGAATAATAGGGGAGTGATCCGAGGTGACGCGTGGTAGCGCCGTGGCCGATGAAAAGGGAAAGGCGGAGTCCCAGTCGGTCGATATCAGAAAACGGTCAAGCTTCGCCATGACGGGGTTTCGTTGCAAGTTTGACCAGGTGAAGCTCTGGTTGGTCAGGGGGAGATCTACCAACGCGAGATCGTTGATCGTCTTTGAGAACAAGGACATAAGGCGGTTGCAAGAACTGTTTCCCAGCCGCTCGGAGGGGGACCGAGTGAGGTTGAAATCCCCGCACACACACCACGGTCCAGGACAAGAAGATTTGAGCGCTGACAATTCTTGATAGAAGGCGGTCTTCCCGCCCCAGGAAGGTGGCCCGTAGACGTTCGTGAGGAAGAAGGAGATGCCGTTGCGCTCGCACCTGAGGCGTACCGTGAGGGAGTGGTTGCGCTCCAAAACCTCCGAGCAGGTGAAGAGTCTGGAGTTCCAGCAGATCGCCAGGCCTCCAGAGGCCCCTGACGAGGGGAGGAAGTGACAGCGATCAAAACTCGGCCCCACAAAAGAACGCAGGAAGGAGCGAGAGATCAGACTCAGCTTCGTTTCTTGCAAGCAAAGTACAGACACACATAGACTCTTGACGACAGATTTGACCAGACCACGCTTGGTCACGTTATTCAGACCCCTAACGTTCCAAGAGAAGACCTTAACCATAAAGAATAAAGGGTACACCGGCAGCTGGGTTCCTATACGAGCCACAGCTCCTACACCACGACTCCGCCAAGCTCCAGGAGCGAAGCGGCGTCCCCCTCAGCCAGCTGGACGCCAAGCTTGGCACACTTGCGGATGATTCTCTTCAGCTCCCCCGCCGCAGCGCCCGCGCCGCCCGCGCTGGCAAGGCGAGGGTCCAGAAGCGCCGATTTCCGAGCCATAGCTTGCGCCATCGCTGGCTTCCCGGCGCACCGCGCGAGTCTCGGGCTCCTCCTAGGTGGGTCCATGCCGCCCGGAACACGCGGCGCCGCTTCCGGCAGGGCGTTGCAGACGACGGGCGGCAGAGCAGGGCCGAGGCAGGCCGGGTTGGCTTCGCCGCAGTCAAGTCGCCCCCCCCGACAGGGGCAGGGAAAGAAGGCCATCCCCCGAGGCTGGGAAGCAGACAGGGTCGGAGGGGCAACCCGGCGGCGTAGGGGGGCCGAGGGACTGCGCCACCCAGCGAGCCGGCCGGTGGAGCTGCAGCGTTCCAACCGCCGGGACCCACCCGGGCGACTGAGAGCCGGCGAACGGTGGGGCCGGCAACGGGGGCGCAACCCGGAGTGGCCCGCCATCCTGGGCCTCCAGCGTCGAGGCGGGCATGAAGGCCCCAGGCGGAGGCGGGCGGGGGTTACCAGAGGTGGGCCCCCCAGAAGAGGCCCAGCAGAAGGAGGGAAGTCGGAGAGAGTCCGTTTGTATCGGGCCACCTGCAGCAGGCCCGCGGACAGGCAGAAGGCCACGCGGGCCGGGCCAAGCCGGAGCGATAGGGGTGGCTCCTACAACACTGGGGCGGAGAACAGTGGGCCCCCCGATGTGGGCCCGGCGGCTGGGAGTTAGTCCGAGAGCGCTTGTAATAGTGGGCCCGCGAGCAGTCCCAAACAGAAACAAGGAGCAGGCTGCGAGGGTGGGCCCAGAGCAGGGCGAAGCAGAAGTTGTGCAGAGCAGGGCGCGGAGAGAAGGGCCCGGTCGGTGGAGACGCAGCGAGATAGCAGACACAGAGAAAGGGCCTTCGCCCGAGAAGCCAAGGCAGGTCACCACTCCCCCTTCCGAGAGAGGAAAAGTTTTTGAAAAATAACCTGAAACAGGCAGAGCACGCGATCCTAGGGGGTGCTCGAGCGGGCGAGGTGCCTCGCGCCCCGAGCCTGGAGATCCGGAGGGTCGAGCGGCGGCGGCACGAGGACCGCCCCCTGAGCAATGCGGGGACTCCACAAGGTTCATGACCAGCGGTCCGAGGCAGGGGCTCTGGCCGTCAACCGCCACCAGGCTCCTCACCCGGGCGGCGGTCGCAGAGCCCATCGCCCCCCCTGCACGGTCCACAAGTTGAGGCGCCACCGCCGGTTCCGGTTCCGCGGGGCGTCGCCGCCTGTCCCGGATCTCCGAAGAGTCCCAGGAGTCGGTGCGACCGTAGCGGCGGCCATCCCGGGACCCGCCACTGTCTTCGCTGAGGCCGACGACGGCGAGCCTCCTAGCAATCCGCCTCCCTTGCGGGTCGGTTTTGAAATGTTACACAGTACCTTTTGATGTATTTAAATTTTAGAGGCGACAAGTTTTTGATGGTTGTCTTTTATACTCTTTTTTTCACTACTTAAATTTCTCTTTTATTTTTTTCCTCTTTATTTTACGAGACAATGATGATTTATGAAATCAACCACAATTTTGGCCGGTTTTGAGCAAAAAAGTATTTGAATTTGAGATAGTGTTGAGAAACAGTTTTTTCCTGAACAATGATGTCATGTTAAAAAAGTTGGGATATTCTCAAATAGTCTTTAGAGAAAGTGATTCTTACTTTACCAACAAAATGTGACTAAACCTCATTCTTTTGATCCTCTCGCAAAGTTTATTATATGTACGTTTGTCTTTTGCCTAATTAGAAAAATACCGTTATTTGTTTATTGCCTTAAGCAACCAATTGTGGTTTCTACAGTTCTCATACATGAGGAAAAAAAAGGTATTTCATTCTCAATTCTTTGTTTAGATTGAAAAGAGAAATTATCTGAGCCTCATATTTTTATTTTGTTCCCCTTAGAATTAAATAAATTTTCCTACCCACAGATATTAAATGATAGAACAAAGCTTAAAGATTACGGATAAAAGTAAAGAAGGTTCTACTCATGCCTTTCCGCCCAATATTTACCTCTAAAACTTCTGACTGTCATGACAGCAAGAATTATTATCATTGGTTGATTACGTTTTTTGGATAAAAATTGAAAGGTGTTTCCCTTATTATTTTATAAGGAATTTTTTGAGCTGCCTACAAAATTCACCCACTTTTAAAATTCCATTTTATAATATATATGTGTAAAATTCATAAAAAAATATAATGTAATAAATAAAAAAGAATAAAAATTTAAATATTCTAGATTGATGATTCAAATTGATGAATTACTATTGACGGCAAATTTATATTTAGTTGTGCCATTAAGTTGGTTATCTTGAGTTCCCTAAGTTGTGCCACTAAATTAACACGAGGTTGATTAAAAGTATTAAGCTCAAAGAGACCATGTATGTGAATATGAGGTCCATAGGCTCAACTTAGAAAACTAAACTGAATATCATTTTTTTTCACAAGGGAAGAAACCTCTAATCACATATAGTATTTGATTTTTTCTCCATAATATGTAAAAGACTGTTCAATTGGATATAATCCTTTACAATTCGGAGTGCGTCCAATTGTATAATAGCTTCTTTTGTATCCTTATTGATAGGAGAGGTATTTCTGAATTTTTTTCATTTATCGATGATGTTACAAAGGAGCCAATTACATGCGTATCTTAAATTGTAAAGGATTGTATTCAACTGGACGGGCATCTTAAATTGTAAAGGATTACATTCAGTTAGATAGTTTTTCGCATATTATGAGAAAAAAATAATTGTTATATATGATGAAAGAATTCTTCCTCTGTTTAGGAGGAAGGTTCATAAAATCTACAATTTCCTAGAGAGCGGCTTTGCTGTTAATAGTGGTTCACACAATGAAATTTTACTTACCTCAAAAGAAGAACACAACACGGATGGTTGTTTCCTACGATTTTCTACATGCCCTCTTTGAACTATATGCCTTTCATTGCATTGGGCTACATGCTCTCTTTGAACTATATGTCTTTCATTGCATTGGGCTACATGCTCTCTTTGAACTATATGTCTTTCATTGCATTGGGTTTTCGACATTGTGCCTTTGAATGTAAGGATGATTACGTAGAGTGGTTTCCAATGTACGTAAACCTTAGAATTTAGAGATTTTTAATGGATGTCTTTTGTGTTTACATACTAATCTTCCGTTATAGAGTTATTGGTGTTTATGTATTTAGACTTCACAGGGTGAATTTTTCCCGCCCAATGATGCTTATATTTTTCTCTTACTTGCATGTTGTTTGTAAACTTGATGACTTTCCTATAGTAATGTCAGTATTTAATTTCTCATGTATTGAAAGTTTAAAAAGTGGTTTCTCATGTATTTAAACCTTACAATGACAATTTTTTCGTGGTTGGCTTTTGTGCTCCTATAGATGCTGATGAACAAACTGAAGACAACAAATAAAGAATTATAAGAAAATTGTACTTTAAACCAACAATATGTATTATCTACGCAGCATGTCATCTATATTTCAACTGTTTAACCTCCTTCTGTTATATTGTAGTTTGTTGCAATTTGACAATATCAATTTACTGTTTACCGTAGTTTGTTCCGTACACTTTCTTATAATTTAGAAATTCTGTTAACTTTTGTCCGAATTCCGCCAATTCCTTTCTTAGGTTATAATTTTTGTTATACTTTGGATATTCTATTCATTTCTCTTAAGTTTTACTAACTCACTAATGCCGCGACGTAGCGCGGGTTAATCACTAGTATAAATTATTGTCAGGTTTTAGAATTTAGATTCAAATATTTCTTCAAAATATTTATGCAATAATTTTTATTCTCGTATAGTTTGTTTTTTTTCTTTTGTCTTTTTTCTTTTTTCTTTTTTTTTTTTTGTTCTTCACTGGGTTGCATTTTTATTCTAATTTTTTTTTAATATATTTTTTATATTATTAATCAATCAAGTGGTTATTTTTACTTTTTTTATATTTTTTTATTTAATATATAAATTTTTATTATAATTTTTATTTATTGTATTGTGCCCGTTTCTATACTAATATATATACATATATTCTATGTTTTGAAATTCAAGTTTGTATCATAGTTAGTTAATTCGGATTTAGCAAAAATTCGATATGGATATAATGCGAATAAAATTCGTATCCCAAATTCAAGTTTGTATCATAGTTAGTTAATTCGGATTCGGCAAAAATTCGATACGGGTATAATGTGAATAAAATTCGTATCCCAAATTGTAAATTCGTTGAAAAATATATTGTTGGAAAATTTGGTACTCATTCCGGTAACAGATTCTGTAAATCCGCAATCCGCTCCGATACCACAATCCATTCCGGTACCGCCTAGAGTTGGGATTCCGTAGGGAAAACATCAAATCAAAATTTTTACCAAAAATCCGTCCCTCAACAAAAACCAATTATGCCGACTCCTTTTTTGCAATAGAATAGTTTCAACCCGAGCCATCCTCCTGAATCTCTCTCATCCTTCTCTCATCTTCTATAAACCTAGAAGATTATGGATGTGGCTAAATTCTAACCCCCACCATCTTAATGAGTGTTTCCACCACCATATGGGTGTGACTAAATCCTAGTCCCCACCACCTCTATGGGTGTAACCATTACTATATAGGTGTGGCTAAATTCTAGCCCCTATCACCTCCATGGGTGTTATCACCACCGTGAATATGAATACCACCGTCAAATATAACATATATGCTATATTTATAGCTTATATTAAAAACTATATAAATCTTAATCTGAATAAATTTTTATTATAATTAATATTTAAATCTTAATAAATTTATTTCTACCCGATTTAAATATTAATCTTAATCCAACTTAGAACTCAATTAAAAATCTAATCAAATCCTGACATATATATATATATTTAAAAATAAATTTGTTAATTATTCAAATATATGATTTATATGAAAATTATGCATACGCAAATTAAAAATTCATTATAAAAAGTTCAGCTATTAAATTAATTTTTTTTTTAGATTTATACTACTAACCTAAATAGTTTTAATTTTGAGAATATAAAAAAAAATTATAAAATAAAAATAGATTAAGTAAAAAAAAAAAAATAGTCCATACATACAAAATTCACATAACATAGTAGTATAGTTAAAAATTAAAGATAAAATAAAGCCCGTACTGTATAGTGTATAGGGATTATTTTATTCAAATTTTTAATAATTTATAAATAATTTAAAAATAATTTATGAATAATTTGCTAAATAATATTTTGTTATTTATGTTTTTTCAGAGAGAGAGAATAAATCAGCACACGCGAATGATTCGCGAGCAATAAATTCAACCCAAAAATTTACTTTTTATTTAAAATTTTTATGAAAAAAGGGGACTGGTTACTCGAATTGTTAACTAACTAAGGTTCGTACCCCCAGAGGGGTTGAGAGTTCGGTCCCTATGCACTCATATAGGCAAACTTAGTTAGCTCGGACGAGAGCCGTCCATTTTCTATGCTGCCCACGTGGCAAGGTTTCCATCCACTTGCCACTTCACGTGCTTGTCACGTGAAAGTAGAGAAACTATATCATTCGAGGGGTGAAAAGGACCGTTGGTTGCCGCGGCCCCACACCTTCCTCTTCACCGGGTCAAGTCCAATAAGAATCTCGCATAAAGCCACGTAATCCGTAACCTCAATCCATGATTAAGAAAAAAAATTTATATATATATATATTAAAAATACTCTAGAAACTGAGATACCTTCATTATAGCCGTAGTTGTGGCTTTTGTCCCCCCCCAAACCCCAATAAAATAATCCAAAAGAACACGACAAGCACTCACCGTTTCGGCAACGTCCACCTGCCGGTAAAATCTCCCCGTATCCTCTCTATCTCTTTGCCACGTCGGATGTGTAGGTTGCCACGCGGATAGTTTACCTCTAGTTCCCGGTCGCCGTTTTCGGCTCACGTGGCGCTCGCGTCTCTCATCTCTCATCCGAGCCTTTGAGGCTCGGACAGCCGTTTGCGCATCCGAACCTGCATCCACTAATACTAATAATAAAAGAGCATATAAAAATAACAATATATATATATAAAAGAAAGAATTAATTACTCATGAGAGTATCAACCCCAGTGAGCGAACGGAGCAATGAGTGCTTACACTCCCTCTTTCGCCTTCTCCCCCAAGCTACCATGATGATCAACCAAAGAAAAATACAGTGAAAGAAAGAGAGAAATATTTTTTTAAAAAAAAAGGGAAAAAAAAAAACAGATCAATTGCTTCTCCTCAAAGTCTCCTTCCTCTTCTTCTTCTTCTTCTTCTTCTTCTCTGTCTCTCCGCCTTTCTCTACTGTTCCCTGCCATTAAAGCATTCACGCGCTCTCCCACGAGAAAGCAAGCTGTAAAATCCTCCCCCTTCCCACCTTCTCCCCTTCCCCACTTTTCCTTCCTTCCTACTCCTACTCCTCTTCACGGATAAAGCCCCAAACTCTCAATATCCCAGTACCGCTATAAATACTCAGGAGAGGCATACGGAGCTTACAGTGTATATATATATATATATATAATAATTGTCGTCGTCGCTGTGGTTAACAACATAAGAAGAAGAAGAAGAAGAAGAAGAAGAAGAAGAAGAAGAAGGAGGAGGAGGAGAAGGAGAAGAATGATGATAGAGAATGTTTTCGTTTTTTGGGTGATAATGGTTAGTTGGATTGCGGCGGTTGTGGTGAGGGCGACGCTGGACCCGGTGGATTTTCTGGCGCTGCAGGCGATCCGGAAGTCGCTGGAGGACCTGCCGGGGTCGCGGTTCTTCGGCGGGTGGGACTTCACGGCGGACCCGTGCGGATTCCCGGGGGTGTTCTGCGAGGGGGGGAGGGTGGCGGCGCTGGCTTTGGGGGACCCGCGGGCGGGGTCGCCGGGGCTGACGGGGCAGCTCGACCAGACAGCGTTCGGTCGGCTGTCCGCCCTCGCCGAGCTCTCCCTCATCCCCGGCCGCGTCGCCGGCCCCGTCCCGGACTCCCTCGCCCTCTGCCCCAATCTCCGCTTCCTCGCCCTCTCGAAGAACCTACTCTCCGGGCCCATCCCGGATTCCCTCTCCTCCCTCGCCAGCCTCCGCACCCTCGACCTCAGCTTCAACCAGCTCTCCGGCCAAATCCCCGCCTCCCTCCCCTCCGCCCTTCCGGAACTTTCCAATCTCATCCTCTGCCACAACCAGCTCTCCGGCCCCATCCCCGCCTTCCCCGACTCGGCCCCACTCCTCCGCCTCGACCTCAGGCACAACTCCCTCTCCGGCCCCGTCCCCGACATGCCGCCCGCCCTCCAGTACCTCTCCCTCGCGGCCAACCGCCTGTCCGGCCGAGTGGACGCTCTCCTGCCCCGGCTTGCCAGCCTCAACTACCTCGACCTCAGCATGAACCAGCTCGAGGGGCCGATCCCGCCGGCCGTGTTCGCACTCCCGCTCGCGTCCCTGCAGCTGCAGAGGAACCGCTTCTGCGGGCCCGTCGCGCCCCCGGGGGAGGTGGGGATTCCGCTGGTCGATTTGAGCTACAACCGACTGTGGGGCCCCGTCTCCCCGATGCTGGCCACGGCCGGCAGACTGTACTTGAACAACAACCGCTTCACTGGGGAGGTGCCGGCCAGGCTGGTGCAGGGGCTGATAGGGAGCGGCGGGCTACAGTTGCTCTACCTGCAGCACAATTTCTTGACCGGGGTCGAGATCGCTCCCGCCGCCGCTGCCACACTCCCGGCCGGGGCTTCGCTCTGCCTGCAGTACAACTGCATGGTTCCGCCCGTCGACGCGCCGTGCCCGCTCAAGGCCGGCAGGCAGAAGACCCGCCCCGCCGACCAGTGCCCCGACTGGCGGGGCTGAGCAGCCCCCCCTCCCGCTCCCCTGCCCCGAATTAAGCGGGTCCCACTTCAGGCGGCCTAGTTTGAAATTGCATTACGCTCAAAACGCGATCTCTTTGTTACAATTTTAGAGCTTACTAAAAAATTTAAAAGCGTTTTAAATTTCACTCCTACATTTTGCAAAAGTTTCAAAACATGCTTAAATTTTTTAAAGCTCAAAAATTTTAAAGATATTGCGAATTTCTAGACAAGGCTGATAGAAAAAAAAATATAGCCAAAAAAGGAAAATGATAATCTTACAGTGTGTTGCCATTCTTTTATTTATTTTGTTACTACGTACCAACGGTATTCTTTTTGGGCTTGGGACCGGTGTTTATGAGTAATTAAGCATGTAATGGTTTAATAATTGTTACGTATAGTACATAGTGCTGTGTTTTGGTGGTGGAAGGGTGTGCATATAGTGCGAGAGGCGTGCGCGCACATGCGTGATGTTATGTACTGGATGTTGGAATTGTTTACTGAAATTTGACAATGATTTTATTTTGCTATATAAAATCCCTTTTTCTGTATAATGCATTTGTGCGTGGATTCAAAGTAAAGCCATTTATTTGTATATCTAAAAACTAAAAAATATATAAATCTTACATTTATCCGTCAAAATATTTTAATATTAAAAATAAAATTGATTAAATTAGTATGAAAAATTTATATCTATTTTTTGGGTGCACAAATAATTTTGCTCTAAACTAAAATCCCCCCATTGTCTGCTAGAGCCCCAATTTCAAAGTTATGCAAATTGTAGTGCACGACTTTCTAATCCAAGATTGGTTATGAATCATCGCATTTGTCTTGAGATTGATATTAATTGTTCAAATCTTTTCGATTACTATAGTATTAATTTGTTATATGTTTTTTTTTCCTCTGTTTCTCTTTTATTGTACTATAATATAGACTTATTTGATTCTATTATTTCTTTTTTCTTTGTTTCTCTCGTATTGTATAGTAAACTAATTTGACTCTATTAAAGGATACAATTTTGTTTGATTTAAAAAATATAATTATAAGTTCCAGATTAATCTTTTTATCTTTTAGACCTAATCCAATTGTGGTGGTGAACCAACAATCTTTTTCAATGCAATTATTATTAGTTTTTTTGAAAAATAAAATATAACATACTATTCGTTTCGTTTATCTTTTTAAAAAATAAATATAGTTGGAAATATAAAATAACAAAATTTTGAATTTCGAACCTCACGTAGCAACCATTAAGTTATTTGTCACTTCACTAGAGACAGGACAGTCGGTTCAATGCCATAGTCTTGGCATGAGTACGAATGTTATCCGGGCCAAATCTACAGTCGGTGGAGGCCGGCACGGCTATTCGGACTTAAGACATGTTGGGCTGCACCAGGCCAACCCATGGCCTGGCCCGACAATGTCTGTTTGGGCAATGTCTACTGGGCCGTTTACCTTTTTTTTTCTTAGCATTTTTAAAACTATTCTGTTTGTTCTCTCAAATATAGTTTAACTTTTTCAAAACTGGTATAATTTTCTTAAAAAGTTATCCAAATTTTATTTATTGAATAAATATCAACATATATTGTATAAAAATAATGTTAAAAAATTTTAAAAGTAAAATTTAAAATTTAAAAATTTAAGAAAGACTCCAGATTGCACATCTTAGCCATGCCAGCTCTTGACCTGAAAAAGAGTGGTCACGCATAGCTAGGATCCAAATCCATGTCATGCATGACCACCCCTGATTTTGATCAACTGAAAAAAAAAAATATGGATGGTGCTTGCGCAGGTTAGCTCATATTACTCCCACGAAAAAGTATTGTACTATTTATTTCTCATCGGAGGGTCGTGAGTTCTCATCGCCTAGAAATTAATATGGAAAATACTACTTGTATTGTGGTGTCCGGGTACTCACTAGCTGATTGGGTGAAGTGAAGTTGGATTGTCGACACGTCTGTAGAGTCTCGGGCTGAGCGAGAATTATTTTGGCACGAAATAGACGCGAAAACGGACTCAAAATCACGAAAACAGACTCAAAAACGCGAAAATTGATGTTTATAAAGGTTTCGGGCACTTAGATCATATTTCTAATGCCCGGATGTTCAACTTGCCTTGGGTAGGTTTCAAATCCTCTTTCCGAACGTCCAGAAGTTACCGTAGCAATCCGAAAGTGAGTTTGTGGGCTCTCTCTGGTATAATGTACTGTTGTGACATGTGGCAGGTGGTAATTGAGGTTTCGGGAGTAGGTCCGAATGCCTGAAGGTGCGACTGTAGCTACGATGTTTTGGGACCCCCTTGTGAGCGCATGGTTTTGGGTGGGTTGGCAGCTTTCGTTGAGTTCCGGACGTTCGAATGTGGAATCGGATGCCCAAATTAGATTTTTTCTATAGGAATAGGTTTGGTCTTTGTTGGTCCGAGGGTTTATTTTATCGGTTCATTTCCTCTGCAAATAAAATCCTTATGCTCACAACTCAACCTTTTTACACTCTTAGATCAGAGAACTCTATTTCTTCTTCGCCAATTTCCTCCAAACTCCTCTTTCTTCCTTGCGGACTGCCAGCAGCAATATATAGTACCACACTACAAAATAATTATCATACGGTGGCGACCCACCGAATATATGAAATGTCACCATGAAATGATTATAATGGCGTCGGCAAATAAATCGATGGCAAGATATGGATTTTGCCACTTTAAATATATTAGAATTTGGTGGTGATATTAGTCCACATAAAAGGATAGATTTTGTGGCGACATTAGTTGCCACCAAATCTTAATTGTTGACACTGATTATCAAGATTTAGTGGCAACAAATTTTTGCCACCAACGTTCATGTTTAGATGGCAAATATTTGTCGCCACTGAAGATGTCATTTGATGGCAAGTATTTATCGTCACCAAAGATGGCATTTGTTGGCAAATATTTGTCGCCACTAAATGTGATATTTTGGTGGCAAATATTTGTCTCCACCAATTGTGATATTTTGGTGGCAAATATTTGCCTCCACCAATTGTGATATTTTGGTGGCAAATATTTGTCGCCACCTAATATCATACTTGGTGGTGACAAAATATATTAACATTCGATAATATTACTTGTTGGTGCCAAAATGTGGCTTGCGCGCGATCGGCCCCTGGGTGACCCTCTAGAGGTGTCGAAGTGCGCCGCGTGCCAACAATCAAGTGATCGGTCTAAGGGGGGATCCACTCGGCCGGATTCTCCTCTGGTAACTCTCTCGACCGCAACGACCGGTGACAGTCGAAGCGGGTTTACGGAGGTAGAGAAGGATCGTCAGTTTCGACTTAGAATAGCCAAACCGGGTAGAGAGGTGAATGTACGGCTAAGGAGCCGATTATAGCATTAAAGCACAAGAAAAGCAAATAAAGGCATGGCCGATGAGCCGGTTTACACTCTAAATGCACAAATAAAGACACGACCGAATGGGCTGGTTTACACTTTATATTGATTTTGGGAAGAGAATACAAGAAAGAATGCAGGGATAGAAGAATTACAATTAAGCCTACTCCTAGGAAAGCAGTAAATGCATATATGAAAAGTTAAGTTAACATTCTCCTAGATAAATGAAGAAGCTGGGGTGGTACTTGTCACACCTCGGGGTAGAAACTGCGACCCGGGCTTGCCAACAGATCCGCCACCCATACGGAAAACCCCGCATAGACGAAGCGTCTAACATGCAAAGTCAGATCTATAGTTAAATATGTATTAGAGCAGTAAAGAAAAGTACAACAATAGCTATAGTTAAATATCATATCTATAGTTAAATATGTACAACAATAGCTTTCAGGCGAGCATTCAGATGGCTCCGTTTGAAGCATTGTATGGACACAGGTGTCGATCACCGCTTTACTGGAGCGATGTGGAGGAGAGGCGGACTTTGGGGCCAGAGTTACTGCGAGAGGCAGAGAAAAAGGTCAGAGTGATCAGGCAGCATCTACAGACCGCTTAGAGCAGGCAGATGAGTTATGCAGATGTACGGCGACGAGACCTAGAGTTTCAAGTTGGGAGATCACGTTTTTCTGAAGGTCTCGCCGTCCAAGGGGATCAAGAGATTCGGCATTCGTGGGAAGCTTAGCCCCCGTTTTTATCGGACCTTTCGAGGTATTGCAGCGTATCGGGCCAGTTGCCTACCGGCTTGCACTTCCCCCCAGACTTGCTGGTGTCCACGATGTGTTCCATGTGTCCACTCTGAGGAGGTACGTATATGATCCGTCGCACGTCATCGACTTCACCCCACTGGAGATCAGCGAGGATTTGAGTTATGTTGAGCGCCCACTGCGAATTCTGGATCGAGAGGTAAAAGAATTGCACAGTCGGGCTATCCCTTATGTGAAGATCTTGTGGAACAACCATGGCGAGCGCGAGACTACCTGGGAGCTCGAGGCGACGATGATGGACACCTACCCCTACTTGTTCGAGGCCCCGGCTTGAGGTATGACTTTTGTTTCGAGGACGAACTTTTTTTAGTGGGGGAGGGTGTAGTGGTCCAAGTCCCCATGCAGTTTTTTCCGTGAATCCATAGTGTGAAACACCTATTGTTGGTGTGTCTGGCCTATAGTGCATCAAAGGATGCCACAGATGGACCCTGTGAGGTATCTAGTGCTGATTTGGCCTTCGGCTGCTTTTGCCGAATTTTAGAAAGGGTTTTGGGCCAAACAGAGGTTGGATTTGGATTCAGCACGGAAAAACGTTTGAAAACGGCTATTTGCTTGTTTGTTTCTGAGTCCGGAGGCCCAAAAACGGACTTCTGGAAGTTTTCAGTGGTTTCTGGTGCATGGGGGGGACCGTAGACCGCCGGCAAGCCACATGGCAGCCTATCATTGGCCGGTTTGCAGCGCTCGGTCGACAGAGCGGCGCGGCATGGTGCATAGACCCGTGCGGGACACGTGGCGCCACCGGATTGGCGGGTTCTTGGTGCGCGGTCTACAGAGCGGGGTGCGGCGGTGCATGGACCAGGGCGGGGGACATGTGTCAGTCCCCGGTTGGTCGACGCACGCGGCGCGGTCCACGGAACCCAAAAGTGGGTGCGTGGACCGGGCGCAGAGGACAGGTGGCGGCTTCTGGTTGGCAAGCTCACCGGCTGCGGTGCACAGAGGCACGGGGGGCCGCCTCGGGGTGCGTGCGTGGCAGGGCGGCAGACGACGCCTGCCCGCACGTGCGGCCCGTGACGCGAGGGGGGGGGGGGGGGGGGGGGCACGTGACGCCCCGCTATTCGCAGGCACCACCTACCCCCCGTTGACCGCCGCGACACGTGGCAGCGCCCGGCTGGGCTTGCACGACTGTCCCGTGTTCGGGACACGTGTCAAGCCCAGGAAGTTTCGGGCGCGCATTGTTGAGGGAATATTCCCTCGGATTCGGGCGCCCGAATCTTGTCCGAGCGCCCGAATCCGGGGACTCAGCGGGCATTTTTCGAAATGTTTTTGTTGGCCTATAAATAGGCCCGAGCCACCCTCTTTCTCTCTTTTCTTCCTCTTCGACCCCTTATCTCACTGAAAAACCTTCAACAAAGTTGCTCCCCCACCTGTGCTGCATCATCTGGAGGATTCTTGGGATTTTAGGAGGCACACACTTCGAGGTTTTCATTTCTTCGGCGCTTCGCGAAGTTCCTTCCCCGGTGATCTTCTCCGTCGTGTTTCGGTGCGCGGGCTCCCTCGGCCTACTCCGACCATCTTTTTGGGTGATTCTTACGCCGTTGGCTCCATGACAGGTAGGGATATGTTTTTTATTTTTTGAGCTCCCCCTCATTTCAGGTTTTTCTTGGAGTTTTCCGAGCTTCTTGTGACCTCTTTTTTGCGGCGGAGTTTTTGGACAGCACCGGAGTGTTTCGAGGATTTCTCCATGCTCGAGCATCGGATTGAGGCGTGCTTATACTCGTTTCGCATCTACGCATCACCAGGATTATCATCGTATTTTTTTGGGAATTTTTTGAGGCTTTTCCGAAGGTATAAATTCCACTTTTTCTGTGTGGAGTGTTACAGTTTTTGTGTTTGTGGAGTTTCACGCCCACCGCGTTGCAGAATTTGTAACTTGGCCTACGGGACTCGGTTTGGGACGTGCAGGTACTCGTTTCGAACGGCTCGACGCGACAATCGTAGCGGTATTTTTGTCGGAATTTTCAGAGTCCATCCTATAGGTGAAAACCGAGCCTCTTCTTGACTGTATTTTTGAACAACGGCTAAGTGTGGAATTGTATGTTTATTTGGGCACAGGTTGGTACTTTTTGCAGTTATTGCGGCGGGCGACATTTTCTTGGGTGAGAGTGCTTCCTGAATTTGGAGTTAGTGATTGAGGTGGGTGTTGTTGCGAACCTCTTACTTTTGACTACCCACTAGGCATATTGGAGTAATTTCCTATGTTAAAAGGCTAATTGCACCCTAGAATTGATAATTGCATGCATATTGAGATAAAGAGGACCGTACCTTAGAACTTGCTTGTATGACGGTTATGGTTTTAGAAAGGGATACTATCATGTCAAAAGAGAAGGCCAATTTATTTTGTAAGCATGGTGCATGTGGTATAGGCAGGCATAGGCTATTTTTACTCATTGTTCTTATGCAATTATCATCATCTTGGAATATTATCATGGGGATACATATGCATGCTAGTTAGTACTTAGTTGTTTATGCAAAAAGGGATTATCATGTTGGGACAATTGATCTAGCCTATTTGAGAGTACTATTAGATGCTTTCCTTTTATTCTACCTGAGAACACTTGCATGCTTGTATGGTCATCTAGATGGGCCACCTTTTTCTGCTACACTATCATGCTGAAACTTGACTTAGGATAAACCATATTTTATGCTTTTCTCCTTTCATGCTAGACTCTGGGTATTAGTAGCTCGTGCGTGAGCAGGGGGTTTTGGGATAGTGTAGTCAGATTCTTGGGTTCTGGGATAGGCTGGCTTGAGGGCATGGTATTGCGGCGACCGCGGACATAAGGCGGTCGGCCGGGTAGTTTCGGTTGCATCAGATCGGGGGGATCGGGCTTTCTTTAGTGGATGAGTTTTTCCCACTTTGATCAGAGTCATGATCCAGTCCTGCTAGTTTATGATACTTGTTACTGAGATACTTTACTCGTGTGGGTCGCTCCCCTCGAGTGCCACTCCGGAGTGTGCGACAAGCAGGCTTTGAGTCCTTGAGACTCCTTCTTTGCATCGGTGTTATGCGTGGGCTGGCATACCCGACGCGGCAGGCAGAGTAGGCAGTACCAGTGTTTACTGGTGGTCGGATTGGGTTATTCAGGCAGGCATTTAGATACTGATGCATACTTTTAGCTATTCTTATTAGCTTGGCATTTAGAGGCATATTAGTGGTAGCTTTCTTCAGCATTTATATTCTTAGCATACCACCTCTCTTTTCTTTTCGCCTCTGGTTGTCCTAGTGGGCTTGTTAGAGTTTGAGGCTTAACCCACTAGGGGGGGCTACTGTTTTTATAATTGTAGAGTACCGGATTTTGGATTGAGCACACCAACTCCACAGTTGAGCATTTTGAGTAGGAAAAGCTTTGGACATGTGTATTTTAAGATTACAGCGGAGTTCGGGAGGTTTCGGATTGATGCGGGAGCCCCGAAGGCAAAAAGTGATTTGGAGTTGGAGAAGAAAAAAAAAAAGAATTAATTATTTAATTAAAAAAATTAAGCCTTTTTCCACCTGCTTTGGAATTTTGAGAAAAAAGAAAGGAAAAGATTTGGATTTGAGATATTTGATTAGAGGGTTATTTGGTCTTTTGCCTTTAGCTAGCTCCCAAGCACCCAGCCACCTCCTTAATTAGCCATCCTTAATTATCCTGCCACCTCATCTTCATCTTCTTCCCTGCAAACAGAGAAAGAGAACAAGAAGGGAAAAGTGAAGAAGAAAGAGAAGAAGTAAAAGAAGGAAATGAGAGAGGTGATGGTGTGGACCTGCTGCTAGAAGCCAAGAGGAGCCGAGCGGAGCACGCGCGCGCCGAGCCGCAAGGAAGGTAAGTAGCAGTTTTTTTTTTAAGCTTGGTTTGGGTTTTTGGTTGAGGGTGGTGTGGCTGTGGTCTGCTTGTCCATGGCTAGGAAGCTGCAGCATGTAGTTGAGGGAGCTCTGTTGGGCGCTGGCAGCAGGGGAGCCGCGCGGCTGGCGCATGGGCGCCGCGCTGCGTTCGCCAGGGCGCTGCGCAGGCGCCAGGGGCCCCGCGCGCGGCTGCGCCAGGGTGCTCCGCGGGCGCCAAGGGCGCCGCGCGCAGCGGCAGCGAGCGCTGCGCGGGCGCACAGTGGCGCCGCGCGGGCGCACATAGGCGCCGCGCGCGGCAAGCGCGGGCACCACGCGTACGGCTGGAGCACGGGCGCCGCGCGGCAGCCCCAGGCATCGCGCGGCAGGCGCGGGTGCCGCGCGGGCAGCAGCAGCGCAGCGCGCTGTTTGGTGCGGCCGCAGCCTGCAGCGCGCGTGGGCCGCGGGATTTTCGTCGGCCGGGCTGGGTTTTGCCTAGTGAGTTCGTGATTCGTGCTTTGGCCGGGCTGATGTGGTTTCCTTTTTCTCTTTCTGTGCTTGGATCAGCAGATTCGGTGCGTGCGGGAGCTTAGTGCCGCGCGAGCTGTTGGAGCCGGCGGTGGACGGCGCATGGAAACACCATCAGAGTTTGGAGTCGCGATGGTATGGGCTGCGCGGCAGAATTGTTGTTTGCTGTTGGCTCGAGGCTTTGGAGCTTAGAGAGAGAGAGCCCTTTTCACTGTGCTGTGAGGTTGTGCTGTGAGCATAGAGATTGTGTTGTGGGATTTATTTTGTGCTGGAGCTTAGTGTGTATGTGTGTGTTGTTTAATTTTTTTTAGAAGGTGCTGTAGATTGTGAGCCGCACTACACCAACTTCACATTTGCCTAAGGAAAGCATTCCAGGTGGGTTGGAATTTCTTCCAAAATATACGGAATGCCCTTTAATGCTCCTGAATGCAATTTGATCATGTTTACCATGTTATTTTCACAGCTGTTAAATCTGATAGTTGCCTGGAATTTTTTTGGAAAATTTATTGGAACCCCAGATTATTTTTAGCATACTCCTGATACTATATGACACTAGATTTCATATTTTGTTTGCATCATATTTGCACCTGGATCGTTTTAAAAATTGAGAAAACCTGTTTTAAGGAAAATCAGCATTTTCAAAGGTGGTTTTTAAATTATGAGTTCGCCAAAGGTATGGCATAGGTTCAGGGTGCATTTGACCTCGTGCCTGGTGGCCGAGTGGATTCTTTTGAGTTTTGTGAGATGAGTTCTAGTGTCATGAGAGTTGGGCATTTGTTTCACTTCAGGGACGGAAGCTACGGGCGGCGGTGCCTACAGTCTGTTCTTGTTTGATTTGGGTTGTAGGTGGCAGTCATTCGGAATTTCCGGGCCTGTGAGGATCTGAATCCCCACTTAAGAGTTTATGGTTGGAATAGTAGCTTCTAGGTGTGTTTGTGCGGGTGTCGGGCCCCGAAAATGGATTCCTAGTGTAAATGGGAGCATGATTACTTGCAGGAAGCCCATTGTGGGTGATTGAGGTTTCTGCGCGCGTTTTGGAATCAAGAAATGGACCCGGTGCGAAAAATGGATCAAGCTCACCTTCCCGGGAATTTTTGGCAAATTTTAGAAGTGGAATTTGACAGAACAGATAGCGGATTTGGATTCAGCGCGCGAAAACGGTCAAGATGGACTATTTACTTGTATTTTTCGGAGCCCGGACGCGAAAACACGGTTTTCGAGGTGATTTGGTACTGTTCCGGTGGCCGGAGAAGCATCGGCGGCGGCGGCGGACGGTGGAGCGCGGCGGTTGGCGGCGGCGTTGGCGCCCGGTCCACCGCGGAGGCGTGCACCCGGGCGCTGGCCACGTGGCGGCACCCGGTTGGCGGGCGCAGTCCACGGGAAAGGCGCGGGTGCACGGTGGACCGGGGGTGGACACGTGGCAGCACATGGTTGGGTAGTGTTGTGCGCGCGGTCCACGGTGCGGGGAGCAGGTACCTCGGGCTGCGTGCCCGACAGTTGCGCGTGGGCGCGATGTGGGCGCGCTGACCAGCGGCTCCCGGCGTGGGCGCCACGTGTCGGCACCAGCGTCGGCCACGCGCCGCAGCGCCGTTGTCCCAAACAGTTGTTTGCTGTTTGGGTGGACGCGTGGCGGGCTGGGAGACTTCCGGGCGTGAACAGTAACGGGTCGGGCTGGTTACTGTAGCAGCCCGGAATGCCCGGGCGCCCGGTTTTTGGGACAAAATCTGAAAGTTGGATTTTTTCGGGCTGGGCCTATAAATAGGCTGTTTGCTGGGGCTTTTTGCCCCCATTCCCGAGCTCCCCTGCCCTTGGCCCCTTTAGCAAAGTTGGAGATCTTCGTGTTACACATCTTGTGGCAGAGGCCTGGAATTTTTGGAAGCCGTGGCGTTGACGATTTCGGCATCGTAGCGCGGAGCGACGATCGTTCATCGGAGGCCCGTTATCGTCGCTGTTTGGTCTGAAAGGTCCACAGAGCTACTCCGACAGTGTTTTTGGACGATTCTTGCGGCAGTGGATTCAAGAGAGGTACGTCTTCGACTTTCGTGTTGATCATCTTGCTGGATTCATAGTTTATGGCATGGTTTTCGAGACAGTTCTAAGCCGCTGTTTTGATGGTGGAGTTTTTGGACAGCAGCCCCTTGCCAGAATTTTATCTCCGCACTCGAGCGTCGGATCGAGACGAGCCTATACACTTTTTGCATCTACTCGTCGCGAGGATTATCATCATATTTTTCAGGAATTTTTCTGAGGCTTGCTCGATGGTATACTGTTTCCCCTTTTACTGTGCTGATTTTTACAGTTGTGAGATTGTGAAGTTTTGCGCACCCTGTGTTGTGGAATTTGTAACTCGGCCTACGGAGCTCAGAATTGGACATGCAGGTACTCGTTTCGAAGGTCTCGACGCGAGGATCGCCGTGGTATTTTTATTTGAATTTTTGGAGCATTGTTTTCAGGTGAAAAAGTGGCATCTTTGGGACTTATTTTCAGATTATGTGTATTTTGGTAAATTATGGAATTAAGTGTAACTGTTAGCTTTGTATTGTACCCAGGAGGGTTTGCGGGTATTGCTGGACCCATTGGATTTGGACAAATCAATTTCCTAGTATTTTTTAGCTGTGGAACCTTGGACAGTTAGCGTTTTCAGGTGGGTGGCCCTGTCTCCAAGATTGATGGAATGTGCATTAAATCTGCTATAGTAGGACCATGCATGATAGTGATATTCCTGTGTATCATGCTAGAATGTGACAGCTGTTGATTCTAGAGTTATTTGATGATCATGCGATCTCTTGTTTCCTACTATCTGTAAAATTATTGTTGTCTTGGAACTTGACCTAGCACCCCCATCATATGCAGCATGTTCAGCCAGACTGTAGAAAACTCCAACTTGGGCTAGGTTTATTCTGCTTTAGACATCCACACTTCTTATTCTTTCCTGGACATAATATTTTACTCGCCTGGGTAGTGGGCCGAGTGGTCGGGATTCCTTTAGTGTGGGATGCATTTTACACTCGTGCTTGGGAGCAGAGTGGAGTCTGGTAGAAGTAGTTGATTGATCATCTGTGGCGAGAGCCGTTTGGGTAAACGGCGGTCCCGAGATGTTTTGGTTTCTTGTTTTATTGTCGCCACTGTGTCAGTGGCAGCTATATACCAGTGATAGCAGGACCTTGAACCCAGAACTGTTTTTGGACACACATATGATTTTAGTCAACCAATGTTTTCTTCCGAGCATCGTAGAGTCGCCGAGTCTGTTCTTGTTTGATTGGACAAAGGCATTAGCTCTACGAGGCTTGGATATAAAACTTGTTTTCAATTGTTTTCCTAAAAAGAACTAAAAATCATGAAATATGGATTTCTTTCAGATCAAAGGGCTTTCAATAAGAAATATCACATTTTTCTGATAAATTTAACCACCCGAGATGATTCGAGTGGTCTGGGTTCCAAGGTCTGCCCTTTTTCCTTTGGGGACGAGAACAACGAGAGGCTATGCCTAGGACCTGTTCTTGTTTGATTAGGGTTGTAGGTTCTAGTCTTTCGGGGTTCCCGGACCCTTCTCTGCGTTTGTTGTGGAGTTTATCCTGTCTGCGAGTCTGCAGGTTGGGTTGATGTTCTGTGGTTGGGAACCGTCGAAGTTGACGGTAGTCCCGGGTCGTTGAGTGTTGTCCGACCAGATTTGTTAGCCCTGAGTTGTGGGCCGATCCTAGCTGTAGAGCATCTCCAGCCAGTGGGTTTTGTGCTGTGAGCTGTCATAGTGACAGTGAGTCTCAGCTGTGTAGATTCCAGCCAGTGAGTGAGACAGTGATTTGTTGAGTCGAGTGGGATAGCACCAGATTATCGACTCGGGTTAGTGTATTGGCAACCGCGAACTATGGGCGGTTGGACCGATTAGTGTTATGCATCAGTTGGGGCTAGGTTTTGCATTGTGGATTGAGTGAGTCTCCACTTTGAGCATAGTGTCGACTTTTGCCTAATTGACTGAGATACATGACAGAGCTGTTGGACATGGGTTACTTTTTGACTCGAGCGGGTCGCTCCCCTCGAGTGCCACTCCGGAGTAGGCGAGACCGGGTTGTTGTAACCGGCGTCAAGACTGAGCTTTAGACCGGGTTGTTGTAACCGGCGTCGAGATTGAGCTTTAGACCGGGTTGTTGTAACCGGCGTGAGATTGAGTTCTTCTATCGTGACTTGTCGACGCCATCCCTCTGGCTGGCCCAGATGTGGCAGTCATGGACACCCTACGGTAGACCGTCCTGTTGAGGATGTGCAGCAGTAGGTGGGCGCAGGTTTGACTGGACCCTATGTGACAGTCATTATAGTTTGGGTTACTATAATGGCAGTCATTATAGTTTGGGTTGCTATACCTGAGAGTTAGTAGATGCATCATGTTTTCCTTCTGTTTCACTTGTTGAGCATCTAGATAGGGGCATAGTAGCTGTAGAGATATTCTTTTCCAGCTCTTCTTTCAGTATTTCATTATTTACCTTATGCCTCTAGTAGACTTAGTGGGCAGACCGTTGGGCTTGTTGACGGCACCCACTGAGAACTACTGTGGGATGTAGTTCTCACCCCCGTCGTGGTGTATTTTTCCCCAGGGACGTCTGCTCCTGTTTCTGCTGCTTCAGTTGCTGCTTCTTCGGATCGAGGTGAGGGAGTCACGAGCTAGATCCCTACCAGTCGTTGTCCAGAGAGTAGATGTACCCTTATTATTTTGAGAGTTTCTTGTTGAGAGACTTGTAGCGAGGGATAGAGTTGTACTTTTCTTTTTGAGTTGAGAGATTTATGTATTTTGGTGAGGGCTTTGTGTGAGGACCCGGAAATTCCCACGTTTGGATTACTGTTGGATCTGTGACTTCTGGAGACCCCGGTTGAGTGTTAGAGGTGTTTGCGCGCATTTTGGACCCAAGATTTGGACCCGGCCTGAAAAACGGATCAAGTTTGCTTTTTCGGAAATTTTTGAGAAATTTTAGAAGTGGAATTTGGCAAAACGGACATCGGATTTGGATTCAGCGCGCGAAAACGATCGAAACGGGCTATTTACTTGGATTTTTCGGAGCCCGGATGACCCGGCACGAATTTTGAGGTGTGGGGTACTGTTCCGGCGGCCGGAGAAGCGCCGGTGGCGGCGGCGGGCGGCGGAGCGCGACGGCTGGCGGCGGCGGAGGCGCGCGGTCCACCGCGGAGGCGTACACCCGAGCGCTGGCCACGTGGCGGCTCCCGGTTGGCGAGCGCAGTGGGCGCGGTCCACGGGAATGGCGCGGGTGCACGGTGGACCGGGGGTGGACACGTGGCAGATCGTGGTTGGTGCGGTGTTGTGCGCGCGGTCCACGGTGCGGGGAGCTGGTACCTCGGGCTGCGTGCCCGACAGGCGCGCGTGGGGCGCGACGTGGGCGCGCTGACCCGCGGCTCCCGGCGGGGGCGCCACGTGTCGGCCACCGCTTCGGCCACGTGGCGCATGGCCGTTGGCCCAAACAGCTGTTTGCTGTTTGGGTGGACGCGTGGCGGCCTGGGAATTTTCCGGGCGTGAACAGTAACGGGCCGGGCCCGTTACTGTAGCAGCCCGGAAGTTTCGGGCGCCCGGATTTTTGGCCCAAAAGTCCAAAGTTGGATTTTTCGGGCTGGGCCTATAAATAGGCTGTTGGCTGGGGCTTTTGCCCCCTTTCCCGAGCTCCCCTGCCTTTGGACCGTTTAGCAAAGTTGGAGATCTTCGTGTTGTGCATCTTCTGGCAGAGGCCCGGATTTTTTGGAAGCCGCGGCGTCGACGACTTCGGCATCGGAGCACAGAGTGACGATCTTTCATCGGAGGCCCGTTATCGTCGCAGTTCGGTCTGAGAGGTCCACAGAGCTACTACGATAGTATTTTTGGATGATTTCTGCGGCATTGGATTCAAGAGAGGTACGCCTTCGTTTTCCGTATTGATCATCTTGCTGGATTAAGAGGTTATGGCATGGTTTTCGAGACATTTCTAAGCCACTATTTTGTTGGTGGAGTTTTGGACAGCATCCCCTTGTCGGAATTTTATCTCCGCACTCGAGCGTCAGATCGAGATGAGCCTGTACACTTTTTGCATCTACTCGTCGTGAGGATTATCATCGTATTTTTCTCGGATTTTTCTGAGACCTTACCGGAGGTATACTATTCCCTTTTTATCTGTGCAAGAGTTACAGTTGTGTGGTTGTGAGTGTTTGCGCACCTGTACTGTGGAATTTGTAACTCGGCCTACGGGGCTCGGATTTGGACGTGCAGGTACCCGTTTCGAAGGTCTCGACGAGACGATCGCTGTGATATTTTTATTGGAATTTTCAGAGTATTTTCAGCAGGTGAAATAAGTGCATCTTTGGGGCTGATTTTCAGTGTGTATGTGCGTGGTTAATTTTGGGAATTTAAGTGTAACTGTGAACTCTGTGTTGTACCCAGGAGGGTTTGCGAGTATTGCTGGACCCGTTGGAATTGGAGATTTGGTTTTCCTGGTATTTTCAGCTGTGGGACTTGGACAGTCAGCTCTTTAGGTGGGTGGCCTTGTCTTCATGACCTATGGACTGTGCATTAATTCTATCTGTGTAGGGACTTGCATGTTATAGATGTGTTCTATATAGCATGCTAGATTATAGGAATTGATGTTCCTGATGTTGTTAGATGATCATGTGTTTATTTTCTTTCCCTACAAGCTGTTGATTATTGTTATCTTGGAACTTGACCTAGCACCCCCGCCATATGCAGCATGTTCAGCCAGACTGTAGAAAGCTCCAATTTGGGCTAGGTTTTTATTGCTCTAGACCTTCCCACACCACTATTCTATATTTCACTCTGGATGTAGAGTTTTCCTCGCCCGGGTAGTGGGCCGAGAGGTCGGGTTGTTGTGGGATGCATTTACACTCGTGTGTGGGGACCGAGTGGAGTTGATAGCAGTCTGTAGATCAGGTTTCTTTAGGAGAGTGACAGTGGATGCGATGTTTGGCCTGTTGAGGCAGTTGTTCGCTGTGGAGGCGATGTTTGGCCTGTTGAGGCAGTTGTTCGCTGTGGGTGCGATGTTGGCCTGATGAGGCAGTTGTTCGCAGGGGATGCGACCTTGTACTTTGAGTTGGTGGAGTTGCTTGTGTCTTGAGATTCGAGAGAGCTGATCAGCTGAGTCGTCGAGAGTGCTCCGACCGTTGTGCGTGATGTTTGTGGATTCTGAGTCCTTCCGTTCAGAGCGTGAGCGTGGATTTTGGACTATAGCCTGCAGTGCCAGCTCGACAGAGTGCGCGGATACCCTTGTCCTCGTTGGGGTCGCTCCCCTCGAGTGCCACGTCCGGGGTGGGTCTGCACTTTGGTATCGCGACTTGTCGACGTTTTGTCCCTCTGGCTGAGCCAATTTTGGCAGTCATGGACGCCCTACGTAAGTCCGCTCCTCAGGGACGTAACGGCAGTAAGTCCTACGTAAGCCCGCTCCTCCGGGACGTAACGGCAGTAGGTTGGCGCAGGTTTGACTGGACCCGAGGTGGCAGTCAGTTAGATTGGGTGATCATAGATGAGAGTTAGTTGTGGCATCATGTTCTTTCTGTTCCACTTTTTGAGCATCTAGATAGAGGCATAGTAGCTGTAGAGTTTACTTACCAGCTTTTCCTTACAGCCATGCATTTGTTACTTTTTGCCTCTAGTAGACTTAGTGGGCAGACCGTTGGGCTTGTTGGCGGCACCCACTGAGAACTACTTGGGACGTAGTTCTCACACCCGTCGTGGTGTCTTTTCCCACAGGGACTTCTACTCCTGTTCCTGCTGCTCCAGTTGCTGCTTCTTCAGACCGAGGTAAGGGAGTCGCAAGCTAGATCCCTACCAGTCGTCGTCTAGAGAGTAGATGTACCATTTTTACATTATGAGAGTTACTTATTGTTGAGAGACCTTGTAGTGAGGTATAGAGTTGTACTTTTCTTTCAGAGTTGAGTGACTTGTACTTTGGTGAGGACTTTGTATTAATTTATTTTATTTCTAGCAGTTTATTTTCAGCTCTGATATCTGGATAGTATAGTATCTATCTTTTGCAGGTTAGACGCTTCGTCTATACGGGGTTCACCGTATGGGCGGCGGATCTGTTGGCGAGCCCGGCTCGCAGTTTCGACGCCGGGGCGTGACACTTTGTGTGGTATATTTTCTATTTTTAGCAGTTTATTTTCAGCTCTGATATCTGTTTAGTATTGTATCTTCCTTTTGCAGGTTTGATGCTTCGTCTATACGGGGTTCACCGTATGGGCGGCGGGTCTGTTGGCGAGCCCGGGTTGCAGTTTCGACCCCGGGGCGTGACAGGGCCCCCATGTGAAAGATTGAGGACTGGTTTCATTGTTGGGTCGAAAGCTACGAGCGGCTGTGCCTGCAGCCTGTTCTTGTTTGATTTGGGTTGTAGGTGTCAGTCTTTCGAAATTTTCGAGCCCTTCATGGGTGTCGATTGGGTTACTCTAGATCATTACTTGGGCATTATTAGATTGAGTCGTGGAGGGTTCTCCGACTTAGCTATGGGTTATTAGCGCATTATCAGATCGAGTCGTAGAGGGTTCTCCGACTGGTTATGTGAGGATTCGGGCATTTCCAGATTGAGTCGTGGAGTGTTCTCCGACTGGGTTATATTATTTGGGTGTTCGAGTTTCCGATCTGGTTGATCGTGGATTGTAGCCTGCAGATACCGTTGTTTTATGCCAGATGAGATATACTTGAGCTCGGTGGGGTCGCTCCCCTCGAGTTACGCTCCGGATGCGATGATGATGATGCGCCTGACGAGGCTGCTGTGTGGGATACTGTGATAGTCCTTATGGGACGCTCTACGTAAGTCCAAGTCCTTTTTGGGCGTAGTGGCAGTAGGTGGGCGCAGGCTTGACTGGTCCAGTTTTGGCAGTCACTGAGATTGGGTTATGTGAGTGAGTGGATGCATAGCATGTTCTTAGATGAGTTTTCCTTTGAGCATGGTACTTGAGGCATATTAACAGTGGAGAGTGTATGCTTAGCTTGTTCATAGTAGAGTTCTCCTTGAGCATGATGTGAGAGACATACTAGCTGTAGTTATTTTCCAGCTTTCCTATTATCTATCTGCATGCCTATCTGTTTTGCCTCCAGTAGACTTAGTGGGCATACCGTGGATATTGGTGACGGTACCCACTAGGAACTACCTTCTGCAGTAGTTCTCACACTCGCTGCGGTGACAGGTTTCCTGAGGTTGCTGTTCCGGCTGGTGTTCGTGCGGAGACAACTGATCGAGGTGAGGACGCGGCCGAGTAGCTCCTTACCTCTTTTATTTGAGAGCCAGAGGTAGATGTACCCTGTATTCTTTTTATGATTCCACTTTTGTACTGGACAGTCTGAGAGATCTGTGAGGATTGTAGTTATTTTTACATTGGGCGAGAGACTTTGTATTGAGGATTTATTTATATTCAGATGTTCAGTTTTGATTTCTGTAGCTACTAGTTTTATTTCAGCTCTGATACATGTTTAGCTATAGATCTGACTTGCAGGGTAGACGCTTCGTCTGTGCGAGGATTCCCGTACAGATGGCGGATCTGTTGGCGAGCCCGGGTCGCAGTTTCGACTCCGGGGCGTGACAATAGTAGTTCTCACCCCCATTTTCTTTTTTCTTTTTGTTCCCCCTTGTTTTGCAGAGTCTTCTGCGGGAGTAGCTGGACCATCTTCAGCAGACCGATGTAAGAGGATAGCAGACTAGATAGTCGTCTACCCGTCTGCGAGCATAGCAGTAATTTGATTATATCCCCTATACACTTAGACAGTTGTATTTTCTTCTATTTTGGGTCTGGCTTCTGCCAGCTGGTTGTATTTTATTTGGTGAGTTGGGAGAGACATATGTATTTATTTGAGAGTTTTAGTGTACTTTTACTTTCCAGCTGTGATCTGAGATGTATTAGTTTTAGTTCAGCTCTATTTTTATGCTCCTTTATTATATCTTTAATATCTGAGAAGGTTACCAGCGCTTCGTGTACACGGAAAATTTCGTGTGCACGGCAGATCTGTGGACGGGCCCGGATTCTGGTTTACACACGGGGCGTGACAGTCGATTTTCTTACATATCTGATAAATAATATCATAAGGAGTATAAACTCTATCTCTCTGATTACTTATTGAATGTTAAAATTCTTGAGGTATCTGACGATTTCTTTTGTCAAGAATTATTTCTTTTACAGAGAGTACATGCGTCTAAGTCTAGAGTTTGTATTAGGAGTTTATCTGTGATCCTGTCTCTTAGGGCATTCCGTCACTGGATGCGATGCTCCCCAAATAACACATGGCTTGTTCGCTGGTCGCGGCTTTCCGATAGGCGCACTCTTGCTTCCTTGTTGCGTCTTGGGGTACTTTGGGGGTCGGCTTCCACCAGACGGACCCCCTCCCGGGTAAGTCTGTGTCCGCTTCCTCTCCCGGTTATTTTTTGATCCCTCACGTCGAGCTCGGGTGATAGCGAACCCCCGCTCCACTATGGTGGCCCTGTCCACCACTTCCCTGAACGTGCGCAGGTCCGCTGCCTGAACCATCTCAAAGATGTCGCTACGTAACCCGTCCACAAAAAGACGGGCCTTGTGGGGTTCATCTCTTATAACAAACGGGACGCAGTTAACCAATCTTACGAACTCCCTTTGATATTCCATGACTGAGCGGTTCCCTTGTCTAATGTTCTTCAGGTCGTCTTCCAATTGCCGCTTGACGCTATCGGAGAAGAAAGCGTCAAAAAGTTCCTCTCTAAAGGCCGTCCATGTCGGTAGCGGGTCGTTTGTAGACGGATCCGGGCGTACCGTCTTCCACCAGATGCGTGCATTCCCTTCGAGGAAGTGGACGGCTAGTGGAACCCATTCGTGTTCCTCCATCAGTAGGTCCTCGAAGAGTTTTTCCATGGTATCTACCCATTTCTCGACGACCCATGGATCGGTCGTCTCTCCCTCAAAAGTGGGAGGATCATGCTTCTTGAACCTAGTCAAATTCGTCCTGACCCTTTCTCGCGTCGTTCGTTGCTCCGTGATCCCTCCTACAGCGGCGGACCCCCCGAGAGTAGGGGTCGTTCTTGCCTCCCCTGCTGTCGCTCCCATCACGGGCCCCGTGGTCGTCGGAGTAGGTACATCCCTTGGGGATGGGGGCTGTTCCGTCGTCGTGCCACCCGTCCCTTGCGGTCCCGTAGTGGGTGCGGTGGCTTCGGGCGGAGGGGTCGGATCGCGCTCGGCTGGCGCGGTTGCCTATTGCTGCGTCAGGTGACGAACCTGCTCCGTCAGCGTCGCTAATTGCCCGGCCATTTCCCGTAGTTGTCGTTGGAGAAGCTGGTTCTCTGCGGTGGCCGGGGTCACTCTGTCCGCGTCCGCATTCTCGGTGGACGACCTAGTCCGGGCCATCGTCCGCTATAGACAAAGAAACCATGTTAACCCTAAGGTTATAACCCTATCACCCTGTCTTATGATTACACCTACATTACGTCCCCTTTTCCCCGTACTCTCCCGTACTACGCACCTATACCTTGGTTATCTCATGTCTAATTTGCTTGTGGCACCTTACACTGTGGATGTGGATCACGTCTACTATGGTTATGGTTGTTCTCTCTGATACCATTTAATCTGTCACGCCCCCGGGGGTTTTTGAGTCTATCAAAGCGGAAAATTGCGTGTATCTTTTTTTTTCTTTCTTAACAAGGTATTTTAAACCTCATCCCCGGTGCGTGCCAGACCGCCACATACATAAATTCTCCCTGCCCACGGACAGAGTCTCCTTTGTATATGCACGGCGTCTCATTTACAACAACATACATCAAACACCAACCAACAACCATACAATAGACATACATCATCAAGCGGAATATTAAAGCGGCATCGGTGTTTAGAAAGGATAAAGCCAGCGGTTGCAAAACCTGTGCCCACACGGCACTTCGTTTTGAGAAAACCTTTTCGAAGTCATTTGGTTTATCATGAAAACGTGCCGCGTAAGAAAACGTCACCAAGGAAATCGGAATATAAAAGTACACCTCATCCACGGCGCTAAGTAATACATGCCCACGAATAATACGACCCACAAGCAAATTAACTAATTAAAGCATAAGAGAAATGAGATAATAAAAACCAAGTGTTCTGACTACGGTCCTCGCGACGCAGTCTCACCGCCCTCCCGGCTAACGCACCTCGTAACACCTGTCACGGAGTGGGTAATGTCAGTGACAAACAAAGTAGATGTCTATTATCAATAAGGAATAAGGAGCAAACCGATTACACCGGAACCATTTTGCTAAAACCCTGCACATATTAAGCTGGGCCCCAACCCCAGATTTATCAATTAAATTGGGCACCAACCCCAGATTATTTGTCGGAGAGACTAAAGTCTCCCCTCGTGCGCAAACACCTCTTTGATGCATTTAACCCCTTCACGGTGTTGGTGTGCTATTCCCAGCGGGCGCGAAGGGGTCCTCACGGCTCCCACCCCTTTGTGAGGAACACGGGTCATAAGAGACCACTCTTCCGAAAAAGTACACCCATGCGGAGGCCAATCCGCCTGTGTACCTGCAGCATCCGAAAACGGATTTGCCGAGATCGGCGTGTCATGAGCACCGCGACCGTAGCCGCTTCAATTGTTAGATAAAAACACAATTATGCGAAAGATTAAACTGTCCATCTACTTTGTTAGATAAATTAAGAGCACTTTAATGACGATAGATGCACTTACTGCACTTGTTGCACATATCGCAAACGTACCCACCTATTTGAAGAGAAATCGGAACACCTGAATCCTTCGCGCACCCCCGCTGCGCACTTGGACCTAAAGAAAGTCTGCAAGGATAACTATAGTCAAAAACGTGTACTAACATCCGAAAACAAAAGACCCAATTTACTCTTTTTGACGGAAAAGTCCAACACCGTCCGGGTTGACGATACGGAATTCCTGCACCGCCGTCGTCGTCCGCCGGAGCCCCGCGCGGTTCGGAACCGCGCGGCGCGTCTCCGCGGCGACGCCCCCGCGGCGCGGTGCCCGCGCGGGTGTTGCCTGTGCGGCGGCCGCGCGGTGCCCGCGCGGGTGTTACCCGTGCGGCGGCCGCGCGGTGCCCGCGCGGGTGCCGCCCCGCACGGCGCCCGCGCGGTTGCGGGTCCGCGCGGGTGCCGCCCGCGCGGCAGCCGCGCGGCGCCCGCGCGGTGCCCGCACGGTCGCGGGCCCGCACGGGTGCCGCCCGCGCGGTGCCCGCACCGTCGCGGGCCCGCGCGGGTGCCGCCCGCGCAGTTGCGGGCCCGCGCGGCAGCCGCGCGGCGCCCGCACGGTTGCGGGCCCGCGCGACGCCCGCGCGGGTGCGGCCCCACACGGCGCCCGCACGGTTGCGGGTCCGCGCGGGTGCCGCCCGCGCGGCAGCCGCGCGGCGCCCGCGCGGTGCCCGCACGGTTGCGGGCCGGTGCGGGTGCCGCCCGCGTGGTTGCGGGCCCGTGCGGCAGCCGCGCGGCGCCCGCACGGTTGCGGGCCCGCGTGGTAGCCGCGCGGCGCCCGCACGGTTGCGGGCCCGCGCGGCAGTCGCGCAGCACCCGCGCGGTGCCCGCACGGTTGCGGGTCCGCGCGGGTACCGCCCGTGCGGTAGCCGCGCGGCGCCCATGCGGTGCCCGCGCGGTTGCGGGTCCGCATGGGTGCCGTCAGTGGCTCTCCTCCGCGCGATGCCCTAGCGGCACCGCGCGCCTCCGCCGTCCGTTCCGTGCCCTAGCATGATGACGACGACGGCGACGGTGACGGATACGACAGAGAAACTAAGAACTCAAACAAAAGAGACGACGGAAAAATCCCAAATAAATTATAACAATTATTTTACTAACCCAAGATCGACGGGAAGGTTGTCCGGTCGCGTTCTTGCCTTCGGTTCGGTGTCCGGGAAGATCGGGCCCCTTCTCTTTCTCCTTTCCCTTTCTTCCGGCTAGGGTTCCGTCTTTTCTTTTCTTTTTCTCTTCTCACCGATTAGGGTTTTTATTTTTCTTTTCTTTTCTTTTCGATAATCGGGATCCCTTATATAGTCGTATTAAATCTTTAATTAATTTCCTCTTTAATTTGTACGTAAGAGGGATCTATTTTCCGTCATCGGATAATTAATTAACTAATTAATTATCCCCTACGAGATAAACCACCTTCTCTCTAACGGGTGCAAGATATTTTGCACGGATTCCGATGCACGACTAATCACCGTATCACTTTGAATTCCGTTCCGGGAGATCCCGATATCGGATTTTAGATCCGATCGCACCGTTGGCTTTCTTTTTTCGCGCTCTATCGCAGAAAAATACCAGCACATCACAATGGCCAACTTTTAAGAATTGAATGATTTTATTTCACTTAAAGGCCTAAATGACTATATGTAAGTCAAAAATACCCCGAAAGGCCGGATCACTACACCACTCACACTTTATAAAAAGTTTCGTCCCGAAACTTAAGTACAAACCCCACCAATCAATTCAGGAAAACATTCTCTCATTTTCGATTCCAGTTCCCACGTCGCCTCGCGCTCTTCGTGGTTGCTCCACTCGACCTTCACATAGGGGATAGTTCGACTGCGCAACTTCTTGTCCTCTCTTTCCAAGGCATGAGAGGGATCAGCTAGGTATTTTCGGAGCATTGAGACATGGAAAACGTTATGGACTCGTTCGAGATTCGGCGGCAGGGCTAATCGGTACGCCACCGGTCCTACGCGTTCTAGGATCTCGAACGGTCCTACGTACCTCGGGCTTAACTTTTCTTTTATGCCGAAGCGTCGTTTCCCCTTGGAGGGCGAAACTCGGAGTAACGCGTGCTCACCCACCACGAACTCTAAGTCTCGGCGTCTGTTGTCCGCGTAGCTTTTCTGTCTGCTCTGGGCGGTCAGTAGCCTTTGTCTAATCAATCGCACCTTTGCTTCGGTCTCCTCCACCAAATTTGGGCCCAGAAACTTACGCTCACCCAAGTCGTCCCAGCATATTGGAGACCGACAGCGGCGCCCGTACAGGGCCTCGTATGGTGCCATCTGGATGCTGGCCTGGTAACTGTTATTGTAGGCAAATTCCACTAGGGGCAAACACCGTGCCCACCCTTCGCCCAGGTCCAAAACGCATGCCCGAAGCATGTCCTCCACAATTTGTATCACCCGCTCTGATTGCCCGTCGGTCTGCGGGTGAAAAGCCGTACTGAAGTGCAACTTGGTTCCCATTGCTCGCTGCAGGCTCTGCCAAAAGTTTGACACAAATCACGTGTCCTTGTCCGACGTGATGGATGTCGACACCCCATGCAACCTTACTATCTCGTTGATGTAGGTTCGTGCCAGTCGTTCCCGCGTCCACGTCGTGTGTATGGGCAGAAAGTGGGCCGATTTCGTCAGACGGTCCACAATTACCCATATTGCATCGTGTCCCTGTGACGATCTCGGGAACCCGGTCACAAAATCCATGGTAATCATGTCCCATTTCCACTCGGGCACCGGTAAGGGTTGCAATTTTCCTGCTGGACGCTGGTGCTCGGCCTTCACTCGTTGGCACACCAGGCAGTGTGCCACAAACCGAGTCACGTCTCCCTTCATTTTGGGCCACCAGAAGGTCTGTTTGACGTCCTTGTACATCTTCGTTCCCCCGGGATGCGCTGTATATGGAGCAGTATGCGCCTCCCGCAGGATTTCCTCTTTGAGTTCCGGTAGATCCGGTACGCAGATTCGTCCCCGAAATCGTATCGTGCCGTCGGAGTTTACTGTGAAATCACCTTCTTGGTCGGCAGTTACTCTATTTCGCACCAGCTGGAGTTGGTCATCAGTCGACTGCCCCTCAAGAATTCTGTCAAGCATGGTAGGTCTGACCACCAGTGTCAGAAGTTGTTCGACTGTACCCGCCGGTACTACTTCTAGTCTTAATCGCGAAAATTCCGCAATCAGACTATCTGAGTACACATTGCAGTGTGCCCCATACAGGTAGTGTCTCCAAAGCTTGAGGACGAACACAACCGTTGCGAGTTCCAAATCGTGCACGGGGTAGTTTCGCTCGTATTCCTTGAGCTGCCTTGACGCATAGGCTATAACCTTTCCCCGTTGCATGAGCACTCCACCCAGTCCGTTTCGCGACGCATCGCAGTACACTTCATAATCCTCCCCTGGTTCTGGCAGGGCGAGAATCGGAGCTCGCGTCAATCTATCCTTGAGCTCCTCGAAGCTCCTCTGACATTTGTCCGTCCAGATGAACTTTTCCCCCTTTTTAGTCAAACTGTTTAAGGGGGTGGCTATCTTGGAGAAACCCTCCACGAAGCGCCGGTAGTACCCGGCTAATCCTAGAAAGCTTCGAACCTCTGTTACCGTCGTCGGTTGGGACCAGTCCGTCACCGAATCTATCATCTTCGGATCGACTGCGACCCCAGCCGCCGAGATTACGTGCCCCAGGAAGCCAACCTCTCGGAGCCAAAACTCACACTTTTTGAGTTTGGCGTAGAGTTTCTGTTCCCGTAGGGTCTGGAGGACTGTGCGCAGATGTCCTTCATGTTCCTCGTCTGTACGGGAGTAGATGAGGATATCGTCGATGAAGACCACCACGAATAAGTCCAGGAAGGGTTTGAATACCCTGTTCATCATGTCCATGAACACCGCCGGGGCATTTGTGAGCCCGAACGGCATTACTATAAATTCGTAATGGCCGTAGCGAGTCCGAAAAGCCATTTTGGGGATGTCCTCCCCCTTGACCTGGACCTGATGATAGCCCGACTGTAGGTCAATCTTTGAAAACACCGTCGCCCCCTGTAGTTGGTCGAAGAAGTCGTCGATCCTTGGCAGGGGGTACTTGTTCTTAACGGTGACCTTATTTATCTCCCGGTAGTCGATGCACAACCGGAGACTTCCGTCCTTCTTCCTCACAAACAGGACGGGCACGCCCCAGGGTGACGCGCTAGGCCTGATGAAGCCCTTATCCAAAAGGTCCTCCAACTGTGCCTTGAGTTCCTTCAACTCCGCGAAGGCCATCCTGTACGGTGCCTTGGTGATGGGTTTGGTGCCGGGAAGTAGTTCAATAGGAAAGTCGACTTCTCGTTCCGGCGGCGCTCCGGGGAGCTCTGCCGGAAACACGTCCGGAAATTCCCTTACCACAGGAATTTCGGAAGGCGAGGAAACGGGTCGAGTGGCTAAATCTACCGAGGCTAGATAGGCCACGCACCCGCCCTCCATCAACTTCCTAGCTCGCGACGCGGAGATGACAGCCAAGAAGGAAGTGCTTTTACATAACATGTACACGTTTTCTGGGAATCCCGGCTTCTGTAGTTGCACCTGGCGCTTCTCGCAGTCGATGACCGCCTGATACTCGGTAAGCCAGTCCATGAACAAAACCACGTCGTATTCCTTTAGCGGTATGACCACCAGATCCCAGGGGCACGACAACCTTCCCAGTCTTATTGAACACGAGGGTACTAGGCCAGTTGCCGCGATTGGCCCCCCAGGGGTCTGGACGGTCAGTAAGACATCAAGGGGACTACTTTCTAGCAGATGTGTTTGTGCAAAAGTGCGGGAAATAAAGGAGCGAGTCGCCCCGGTGTCAAACAGGGTTCGTGCTCGGAAATTAGAAACGGAGGTAATACCTGCGACCACCTCCTCTTGCAGTGTCGCTCCATGTTGGCCCATGGAGTAGAGCCTCCCTCATGGTTGTGGTCGCGATTCTCCTTCTGCTCTTGGCGCCGGAGGGTGTGGGGGCATTCCCGTTGATGCTCTACCCCGTCCTGGTGGCTGTGCCGTTGGGGTGGAAGCTGCGGAAGATGCCGCTCCAGTGTTCAGAGGGCAGTTGAATCGGAAATGCCCTGGTTTGCCGCAGCGGTAACAGTGATCCTGTCTCTTAGGGCATTCCGTCACTGGATGCGATGCTCCCCAAATAACACATGGCTTGTTCGCTGGTCGCGGCTTTCCGATAGGCGCACTCTTGCTTCCTTGTTGCGTCTTGGGGTACTTTGGGGGTCGGCTTCCACCAGACGGACCCCCTCCCGGGTAAGTCTGTGTCCGCTTCCTCTCCCAGTTATTTTCTGATCCCTTACGTCGAGCTCGGGTGATAGCGAACCCCCGCTCCACTATGGTGGCCCTGTCCACCACTTCCCTGAACGTGCGCAGGTCCGCTGCCTGAACCATCTCAAAGATGTCGCTCCGTAACCCGTCCACAAAAAGACGGGCCTTGTGGGGTTCATCTCTTATAACAAACGGGACGCAGTTAACCAATCTTACGAACTCCCTTTGATATTCCATGACTGAGCGGTTCCCTTGTCTAATGTTCTTCAGGTCGTCTTCCAATTGCCGCTTGACGCTATCGGAGAAGAAAGCGTCAAAAAGTTCATCTCTAAAGGCCGTCCATGTCGGTAGCGGGTCGTTTGTAGACGGATCCGGGCGTACCGTCTTCCACCAGATGCGTGCATTCCCTTCGAGGAAGTGGACGGCTAGTGGAACCTGCTCGTGTTCCTCCATCAGTAGGTCCTCGAAGAGTTTTTCCATGGTATCTACCCATTTCTCGACGACCCATGGATCGGTCGTCTCTCCCTCAAAAGTGGGAGGATCATGCTTCTTGAACCTAGTCAAATTCGTCCTGACCCTTTCTCGCGTCGTTCGTTGCTCCGTGATCCCTTCTACAGCGGCGGACCCCCCGAGAGTAGGGGTCGTTCCTGCCTCCCCTGCTGTCGCTCCCATCACGGGCCCCGTGGTCGTCGGAGTAGGTACATCCCTTGGGGATGGGGGCTGTTCCGTCATCGTGCCACCCGTCCCTTGCGGTCCCGTAGTGGGTGCGGTGGCTTCGGGCGGAGGGGTCGGATCGCGCTCGGCTGGCGCGGTTGCCTGTTGCTGCGTCAGGTGACGAACCTGCTCCGTCAGCGTCGCTAATTGCCCGGCCATTTCCCGTAGTTGTCGTTGGAGAAGCTGGTTCTCTGCGGTGGCCGGGGTCACTCTGTCCGCGTCCGCATTCTCGGTGGACGACCTAGTCCGGGCCATCGTCCGCTATAGACAAAGAAACCATGTTAACCCTAAGGTTATAACCCTATCACCCTGTCTTATGATTACACCTACATTACGTCCCCTTTTCCCCGTACTCTCCCGTACTACGCACCTATACCTTGGTTATCTCATGTCTAATTTGCTTGTGGCACCTTACACTGTGGATGTGGATCACGTCTACTATGGTTATGGTTGTTCTCTCTGATACCATTTAATCTGTCACGCCCCCGGGGGTTTTTGAGTCTATCAAAGCGGAAAATTGCGTGTATCTTTTTTTTTCTTTCTTAACAAGGTATTTTAAACATCATCCCCGGTGCGTGCCAGACCGCCACATACACAAATTCTCCCTGCCCACGGACAGAGTCTCCTTTGTATATGCACGGCGTCTCATTTACAACAACATACATCAAACACCAACCAACAACCATACAATAGACATACATCATCAAGCGGAATATTAAAGCGGCATCGGTGTTTAGAAAGGATAAAGCCAGCGGTTGCAAAACCCGTGCCCACACGGCACTTCGTTTTGAGAAAACCTTTTCGAAGTCATTTGGTTTATAATGAAAACGTGCCGCGTAAGAAAACGTCACCAAGGAAATCGGAATATAAAAGTACACCTCATCCATGGCGCTAAGTAATACATGTCCACGAATAATACGACCCACAAGCAAATTAACTAATTAAAGCATAAGAGAAATGAGATAATAAAAACCAAGTGTTCTGACTACGGTCCTCGCGACGCAGTCTCACCGCCCTCCCGGCTAACGCACCTCGTAACACCTGTCACGGAGTGGGTAATGTCAGTGACAAACAAAGTAGATGTCTATTATCAATAAGGAATAAGGAGCAAACCGATTACACCGGAACCATTTCGCTAAAACCCTGCATATATTAAGCTGGGCCCCAACCCCAGATTTATCAATTAAATTGGGCACCAAACCCAGATTATTTGTCGGAGAGACTAAAGTCTCCTCTCGTGCGCAAACACCTCTTTGATGCATTTAACCCCTTCACGGTGCTGGTGTGCTATTCCCAGCGGGCGCGAAGGGGTCCTCACGGCTCCCACCCCTTTGTGAGGAACACGGGTCATAAGAGACCACTCTTCCGGAAAAGTACACCCATTCGGAGGCCAATCCGCCTGTGTACGTGCAGCATCCGAAAACGGATTTGCCGAGATCGGCGTGTCATGAGCACCGCGACCGTAGCCGCTTCAATTGTTAGATAAAAACACAATTATGCGAAAGGTTAAACTGTCCATCTACTTTGTTAGATAAATTAAGAGCACTTTAATGACGATAGATGCACTTACTGCACTTGTTGCACTTATCGCAACCGTACCCACCTATTTGAAGAGAAATCGGAACACCTGAATCCTTCGCGCACCCCCACTGCGCACTTGGACCTAAAGAAAGTCCGCAAGGATAACTATAGTAAAAAACGTGTACTAACATCCGAAAACAAAAGACCCAATTTACTCTTTTTGACGGAAAAGTCCAACACCGTCCGGGTTGACGATACGGAATTCCCGCACCGCCGTCGTCGTCCGCCGGAGCCCCGCGCGGTTCGGAACCGCGCGGCGCGTCTCCGCGGCGACGCCCCCGCGGCGCGGTGCCCGCGTGGGTGTTGCCCGTGCGGCGGCCGCGCGGTGCCCGCGCGGGTGTTGCCCGTGCGGCGGCCGCGCGGGTGCGGCCCCGCACGGCGCCCGCGCGGTTGCGGGTCCGCACGGGTGCCGCCCGCGCGGCAGCCGCGCGGCGCCCGCGCGGTGCCCGCACGGTCGCGGGCCCGCGCGGGTGCCGCCCGCGCGGTTGCGGGCCAGCGCGGCAGCCGCGCGGCGCCCGCACGGTTGCGGGCCCGCGCGGCAGCCGCGCGACGCCCGCGCGGGTGCGGCACCGCACGGCGCCCGCGCGGTTGCGGGTCTGCGCGGGTGCCGCCCGCGCTGCAGCCGCGCGGTGCCCTCGCGGTTGCGGGCCCGCGCGGGTGCCGCCCGCGCGGTTGCGGGCCCGCGCGGCAGCCGCGCGGTGCCCGCACGGTTGCGGGTCCGCGCGGGTACCGCCCGTGCGGCAGCCGCGCGGCGCCCATGCGGTGCCCGCCCGGTTGCGGGTCCGCATGGGTGCCGTCCGTGGCTCTCCTCCGCGCGATGCCCTAGCGGCACCACGCGCCTCCGCCGTCCGTTCTGTGCCCTAGCATGATGACGACGACGACGACGGTGACGGATACGACGAAGAAACCAAGAACTCAAACAAAAGAGATGACGGAAAAATCCCAAATAAATTATAACAATTATTTTACTAACCGAAAATCGACGTGAAGGTTGTCCGGTCGCGTTCTTGCCTTCGGTTCGGTGTCCGGGAAGATCGGGCCCCTTCTCTTTCTCCTTTCCCTTTCTTCCGGCTAGGGTTCCGTCTTTTCTTTTCTTTTTCTCTTCTCACCGATTAGGGTTTTTATTTTTCTTTTCTTTTCTTTCCGATAATCGGGATCCCTTACATAGTCGTATTAAATCTTTAATTAATTTCCTCTTTAATTCGTACGTAAGAGGAATCTATTTTCCGTCATCGGATAATTAATTAACTAATTAATTATCCCCTACGAGATAAACCACCTTATCTCTAACGGGTGCAAGATATTTTGCACGGATTCCGATGCACGACTAATCACCGTATCACTTTGAATTCCGTTCCGGGAGATCCCGATATCGGATTTCAGATCCGATCGCACCGTTGGCTTTCTTTTTCCGCGCTCTATCGCAGAAAAATACCAGCACCTCACAATGGCCAACTTTTAAGAATTGAATGATTTTATTTCACTTAAAGGCCTAAATGACTATATGTAAGTCAAAAATACCCCGAAAGGCCGGATCACTACAGTTTAACTAAATAATTTTGGTGATCCGATTACATTCTTATAGTTTAGAAACACTTGGATGAACTTTTATTGCATAAAAATAAAAAACTGGACAAGTTGAGTGTTCAGGATCCGGATCAGGGCATTCCAGTCCGGACCCCGAACAGAGTTGAGTTCATACGGAATTCCAGTCCGGAGCAGTCTCTTGTGAGTCCGGACCCCGAACTATGTGTTTGCTAAAATCGCATGAACAGTCCGGATCAGGGAATTCCAGTCCGGACCCCGAACTTATTTTTCTGAAAAAATTCTGTCAAAAGACGACAATCCGGATCAAACTAATCCAGTCCGGACCGTCGAGCACGAAAATTCCAGATAAGTTAGTTTTTTATTCGTATCTCTTTCCAAAAGTTTCTAACTTATAAATAGACCCTTATTTTCATCTTTTAGGGTTAATCCAAATAACAGAGATAATCAAAATCCACATATAGAGAAGAAAGGAAAACACGATTAATTTCATGTTTCTTCGTCTATATTGTTCAATTTGATTCTAGGGTTTCCAAACTCTTATTTCTTGTAGAATCAAATTGAAGAATACTTAGATGGTGTTTTCTTATTTATCTTTGATCTAAATATTCGGCGGATTATCATCACCAAGAAAACAACGATTTCCCAAAATCGACGCGTGGATTCGCGTGGCCTTGTGGATTCAAGGTGCTACCGCTCTCGTGGATTCGGAGCGAGGTACGTTCGTGTGATCGATACTGTGAGGACCCGAAATTCTCACGTAAGGATTACTATTGGATCAACAGCTTCTGGAGGCTTATGTTGAGTATTGGGAGTGTTTGTGCACAAATTGGACCCAAGAATTAGACTCAGCGAAAAATCTGGATCAAGATTACTTATTTGGATGTCTTCGACAAATTTTAGAAATGGAATTTGGCAAAACGGACAGTGGATTTGGATTCAGTGTGCGAAAACGATGGAAATGGACTATTTACTTGTATTTTTTGGAGTCCGGATGAACAAAAACGGGCAACCGGAAGTTTTGAGGGATTTTCGGGTGCATGGATTGGCTGTGGACCGGGGGTGCCACGTGGCGGCACCCCATTGGTCCGGTGTTGGGAGTGTGGTCCATCAGGCACACCAGGCTACCATGTGCTGGCCATGATGGGCCAGCCGTACACACTTTGACCGTGGTGTGTGGGAGAGAGAGACATAGAGAGAGAGAGAGGATTGCTTTAATTTTTTTTCCTTTCTTCTTCTTCTTCCTCTTCTTCTTTTCTCCTTCTTCTTCTTCCTCCTTCTTCCTCCATGGACCATGGATTGTTGGAGGGTTTTGTGCAGATCATCACCAACATGTCTTCTTCAAATTCATCATCTTGGGGGAGCCATTAGAGCTAGCTTGGTCATCTTCTTCCCCATGATGGAGCACAAGCACCATTGTTGGATTTCGGAGCTTCACTGTCACCTTTTAGTAAAAAAATTTCCCAGGCTTCGTTTCTTGGTATTTTGAGATGAAATTTGGAGGGGATCTCCATGACATGTAAATCTACAAACTTCATATTCAGTATTTTGCTTGGATCATAAGTTTTCTTGGAGCATTTCTGGTTTTCCCACAACCCTCACGCACAGATCTTATTATTTGACACTTTGGAGTAATTTTGGGTTTTCTCCTTCATACGAGCTTGTAATTGGAAGATCTTTAGCTCAATCTCTATCTACTCTCGATAAGGAATCCATTGCCACCTTTCTCACTATATTTGGAGCTCATTTGGACAGGTAAAATTCCCAATCTTTCCAGCCCTGTAGTGCTGGTTTTTACAGAGCAGAATTTTGTTGGAATTGCATGTTTGTATGGTGATATCTTTGGATTCAGCATGTTTTTAGGAAATTTATTTGTATGGATGTGTTAACAGGGTTAAGAGGAACATTTTTCATGTTGATACTTAAGTAGAATTCCTGCTAGATTAATTCCTAAAAATCTACGAACTTTATGCCGAAATTTTGGATGTTACCGCAATGTTATATGTATATCTTGGGCTACAGGTGTCGGAACGGAGCGTATAAATACTCGTTTTGGGGCTACTCGTCACGAGGATCGCAACCGTGATTTTTCTGGGATTTTTGGAGCACTGCTTGGAGGTGAGAAATTCCCTTCTTTGTGTTGTTTTGGAAAAACAGGAAGTGTATGGTGGGGTTTTGACTAGAGTGTTGTGTTGTTGATTATTGTTGTGGTGTCGCGTTGTTGGCGTGATGTTGATTGGAGCCGAGGCTTGTGCGACCAAGTACCGAGGGTGCTGTCTCGATAGATTTTGGATTGTGAGCGACTACACACTTCACCGACTTCGGCTTTGCCTGCGGAAAGTGTTACAGGTGGGTTGCTTGTCTCCAGAACCAGTGGACGGTTCTCTAATTCTATTTGATAGAATGCATGCATGTTAGTGTACCAATATTTGATTGAGATGCAAGCTTGGTAATGACATTGGTTTGAGGAATTGTATGATATGATATTCATATATGCCTAATGAAAACTTGCAAGATCAGATATTTATGTCTGGTAATTGAGAGCATGCATAATTCATTGTACAACCTATAGCTTTGAGATGTGAGCATAAGAATGATATAGTTCATGTGGATTGAGGCTTACATGATTTATGGTACACATTAGATACCTTCGAGATATTGAATGCTCAATGATTGGATTTACCTATGCTAGTTGAGAGCATGTTTAGGGAGATGAAGCTTATTTTGATTGGTTTTGGTGATTATCCATTAATGTTCCCTGCTTATGATTCAGTTTATTTAAATGCTATTATTGGAACTTGACTTAGCACCCCCGTCATATGCTACATGTTTAACCAGACCAGTAGAGAACCTTCACTTGGGCTAGGTTCTTTTATGCTTTAGACATCCCACACTCTGCATCTTTCCTGGACATAGTGTTGCCTCGCCCGGGTAGTGGGCCGAGGGGTCAGGTTTCTGTTGGACATTGTTGCACTCGTGCCTGGGGGCTGAGTGGAGTCTAGTAGCTGAGTTTAGATTGTGCTAGTGTCGTGGGGAGCCGTTTGGGTAGACGGTGGTCCCAGGCCGTCGAGTATCTTCCGGTCAGTGTTGTTGGGAACCGTTGGGGTTGACGGTGGTCCCGGGTCGTTGAGTGTTGTCCGATCAGTTTTATTAGCCCTGAGTTGTGGGTCGATCCCAGCTGTGGAGTATCTCCAGCCAGTGTGTTTTGTGCCACGAGTTGGTGGAGTTTGCTAGTGTCTCGAGATTCGAGAGAGCTGATCAGCTGAGTCGTCGAGAGTACTCCGACCGTTGTGCGAGATGTTTGAGGATCTTGGGTCTTTCCGTTTTGAGGGTGAGCGTGGATTTTGACTATAGCCTGCAGGAGCCACTTTGAGCTCGACAAAGTGCGCGGATACCTTTTTCCTCGGTGGGGTCGCGCCCCTCGAGTGCCCCGTCCGGAGTGGGCCTGTTACTTTTGTATCGCGACTTGTCGATGTTGTCCCTCTGGCTGGGCCTTTTTTAGGCAGTCACGGATGTAGTCCCTCTGGCTGGGCCAGTTTTGGCAGTCACGGACGCCCTACGTAAGTCCCGTCCTCTTGTGGATGTGTGGCAGTAGGTAGGCGCAGGCTTGACTGGACCCTATGAGGCAGTCAGTTCGATTGGGTCGATTGAGCATGTCACGCCCCGGGTGTAAACCAGAACCCGAGCCCGTCCACAGATCCGCCGTGCACACAGAATTTCCCGTGTATACGAAGCGCTGGTAACCTGCTCAGATATAAAAGATATACATAAAGGAGCATAAAATACAGAGCTGAACTAAAAACTAATGCATCTCAGACTCAAAGCTGGAAATAAAGTACAATAAATCTCTCAAAATACATGTTTCACACCTTGGATTCACGGGAAAATACTGCATGGGAACCAGGACCACTACAGAGCACCTTGGGTGCGAGTTGTTGCATATATCTCCATCTGTACCACCCATTGAGCATTTAGATAGAGGCATGGTAGCTATAGAGTATCTCCAGCCTTTTTTGTTCAGTTTTTACTGCATTGTTATCTAATGCCTCTAGTAGACTTAGTGGGCAGACCGTCGGGCTTGGTGGCGGTACCCACTGAGAACTACGTGTTGATGTAGTTCTCACACCCGTTGGGGGTTTTCCCCTTCCCATTCTTTTCTCTCCTCTGTTTTGCAGAGTCTTAGCGGGTATTGCTGATTCTGCGGTTGTTGATCGAGGCGAGGGAGTCGCGAGCTAGATCCCTACCCGTCGTTGGAGAGTAGCGGTACCCCTTCAGAGGAGATCTTCAGTAGATTAGTTATTTTATTTCCTCTTTTGAGAGACTGATGTAGTGAGGATATGATATGTATTGAGAGCCTGTACACTGATGTTTTATTGGATATACCTCCCTGTTGAGTTCTGGGTTTTGTATTTGAGGATATTATATGATTATCTTTTTGGGAGATGGACATTGTACTATTATTTCCAGTTGTACAGTGGTTGGTTTTAGTTTTACAGCAGATTTTTATTTATAGCTCTGATATCTGTTAGTTGTAGCACATTTTCTTGCAGGTTGGACGCTTCGCCTATGCGGGGTTTTGTATAGGCGGCGGATTTGTTGGCGAGCCCGGGTCGCAGTTTCGACCCCGGGGCGTGACAAATACGTGCTACATTGGTGAAGACCGTGGATTCGGTTGGACGTCGTGGATTTGACGTCGGACGTCGTGGATTCGGTGTTGGACGCAAATCGTGGATTCAAGGCGCGTTGTGGAGCGAGCGGAGAAGATCTACTTAGAGCGTATGGAAAAGGTTGAGTCGTAGGGTTATGGTAAATCACCTTGTACGTGTTTAATCTTAATGGATTTCGCCGTGTTATCGGTCCCGTGGTTTTTTACTCCTGTGACGGAGTTTTCCACGTAAAATCTTGCGTACTTTATTTGTTTTCCGCATTAGGTTATTTTTTACGCAACGATTTGGTGTGTTTATTGTTTACACCTATTCACCCCCCCTCTACGTGGTTTTTCCCCTATTCAGATCCATTATTCACATAACCCACAAGTTTGATGTCATGTTTTAGGAGCCGTAGGGTTGACGGCGGTTCCGGCTGTTGAATACCTTCGGCTAGTGGATTAGTGTTGTAAGTTGGACATTGTCGATCTGATTGATCGTGGATTGGACTATAGCCTGCATGAGCCATATTGAGCTCGACAGAGATGCGCGGATACTTTCCTCGGTGGGGTCTCTCCCCTCGAGTGCCGCTCCCGAGCTCAGCCTGTTACTTTGCTATCGCGACTTGTCGACGCAGTCCTTGTTGGATGCCCTATGTAATTCTAGTCCTCCGTAGATGTAATGGTAGTAGGTGGGCACAGGTTTGACTGCACCCTATGTAGCAGTCGGTGTGATTAGGTTGATTGAGTATACTAAGATAGAGTCGATGCATCATTTTCATCTGTATCACCCATTGAGCATTATAGATAGAGACATAATAGCTGTAGATTTCTTTCCAGCTTATCCTTTCATTAGTATAGTATTTCTGTTATCTTATGCCTCTAGTAGACTAAGTGGGCAGACCGTTGGTCTTGAAGACGGTACCCACTAAGAACTACTGTTGGATGTAGTTCTCACACCCTCTGTCGGTGACAATTTTGCAAAGGCTTTTCCCTCCGTTCCTGCTCTAGCTGGCTTGACGGACCGAGGACAGGGAGTCACGAGATAGATCCCTACCAGTGTAGTTCATTTTGGTGAGATAAATGTACTATCCCAGATTGTGAGATTTTACTGTACACTAATATATTATTATTTTAGTTTACCCCCCTTTTTGGATTCATACATGTTGTATAGGAGGATTTTTATTTCTGCTATTTCTGTGGATCAGATTATGTATTATTTATATTTGGGAGATAGATCTTATACTTTATTCCAGCTGTACATTGGTTTAGATTTTATTTTATAGCAGTTTATTTTTAGCTTTGATATCTGTATAGCTGCAATACTATTTTTTGCAGGTTAGACACTTCGTCTATGCAGGGTTTTCCGTATGGGTGGCAGATCTGTTGGCGAGACCGGGTGGCAGTTTCGACCCCGGGGCGTGACACCTCTGCTACCATGTATGTTGTAAGTCATCTATCTGATGGGCCAGGCAATCAAACTGCATGTTGTACTCCAATGAACTCTCTGTTTTGAATAGTGTGGATTCCCCTAAGTTTTGATGTTTGACTTCTTGTATTTGGATTCAAGCTGTCTTCTTTGCTTCTTTTGATTCTTCTTGGCTAAAGCAATATTGTCAAGGTTGGCCTATGATGCTCACCTGTGGCCTAGTTGTTGCTCCTATCAATGGAACAGTAACTAATCCCTTACTAACCTTGAGACAATCTAGATTGAGGCTAATGTTTGCAAGGTGTTTAGTTAATTGCACAACGGATTGACCTCCCTAATTGCTTCAGAATGCTTTCCTATCACTATGCGCCCCTATTTGCCGGGTTGTTGTGTTGCTTTACCACTTGCGGCTTCATGTTTGCCTTGCTCCCTTTCTTGCTCCCTTTGGCACACTATGGCTCACTTGGTGTCTGATGAATCCCAAGTTGTTCTTCTCTTTTGGTCTTGTTGATTGTGATCTCGTTGCTTGTGATCTTGCTTGTGATCTTGCAGCTCAGGTTCTTGCTTCTTCTTGCACTAGTTCACCTCTTGGGCTAACTAATGCACATGGAATTCATATGGTGTCTATGGAGCTAACCTGAGGCCAATTGCTTCTGTCGGCTCGCTGTTTGATGTGTTGCCTTCGATTCTTGCTGCCTGCGAGCTGCTGGTGGTGTGCTCTGTTGCCTTGTTGCCTTCGGTGGTTGCCTATGAGTTGGTGGTGTTGCTTGTTGCCTTCGATTTTCTTGTGGCCTTGTTGCCTTCTATGGTTGCCTGTGAGTTGGTTATGTTGCTCGTTGCCTTCGATTTTCTTGTGGCCTTGTTGCCTGCGATGGTTGTCTGTGAGTTGGTTGTGTTACTTGTTGCCTTCGATTTTCTTGTGGCCTTGTTGCCTTTTATGGTTGCCTGTGAGTTGGTTGCGTTGCTTGTTGCCTTCGATTTTCCTGTGGCCTTTTCGCCTGCGATGGTTGCCTGTGAGTTGGTTGTGTTGCTTGTTGCCTTCGATTTTCTTGTGGCCTTGTTGCCTTCGATGGTTCAGGATGATTGAGACGATCCCTTGGATCGTGCTGCTCTGATTCCGGACGATCCGCAACCGCCGATAATGAGAATTCTCTTAGGCCGATACGGCGGGGAGAATAATAGGGAGATTTATGGGTAAATTGGGAGAAGATAGAGAGAAAAATTGAGTGAGATTGGGGAAGAAAAAGAGGGTGAGGAGGAATAGAGGAAAAAAGGAGAGATAGAGGGAGAGGAAGAAGAGAGACAGGTTGAGAGAGATTGCTTGAGGAGAAAGTAGATTTGTATTAATTTTTCATGCCTACTTACATTTCAGGTATCTATATATATAGTCCTTCTCTAATTATATATATTAGCTAATAGTGCTACTCTATTTACTATAGTAATTATCTCATTAGTGGGCCGAGCCCTTCACTGTATCTGATTCTGGGCCTCTTCAGTTGGGCCTCTTCAATTGGGCTTCTTCAGTCGGGCCTCTTCAGTCGTTGCTGCTACTGATCCAGCTCTTATCCACTACTCCTCTATTGCCATCTTCCCCATATACTGCTACCTACTCTTTCTCTTCTCCTCTACTCCTCCATCAACTTCTGCCCTATCTCTTCCACCGCAATGCCGCGCTCTTGTCCGGCACAGGTAATTATACTATTTCTATCTCTCTTTTATCCATAGGTTGTTACAATATTCAAACAGATAATTTTAAAAAATTTAAATTAAACTCTTTGCTTTTAATTTTACTAGTTACTACCCCGCGCTACGCCGCGGCATTACCGAGTTAGTAAAATTTAGGAAAAATGAATAGAATATCCAAAGTATAACAAAAATTATTAGCAAAATCTTCAAATTATTAAAAAGTGTACTAAATTACAACAAACCACAACATAACAAAGCAAAGTTAAACAGTTGAAATATAATTCTTGATTGAAAGTACAAATTTCTTATAATTATTTATTTGCATAATGTAAATCTAAATAAGTTATGTTGGAATATGATTCTGCATTATTTGTCTTCACTTGCTTCTTCACTTGGTTCAGCATTATCACTTGCTTGAGCATCATCACTTGATTGAGCATCATGAGGAAATCTATAGGTGGAAGAAGAAAATCACTAAAAAGAAGAAAATAAAGAGGAAGATAATTTTAAATATAAATAAAAAAATTAATTGTTATTACCTAATACACTGCCTTTTTGCCAATGGAACTTGATCTAAATTTTCCAGATGAACTACAGGACTGTCATTTTTAAAAATTTAAATATTAAAATGGCAAAAGTATATTATATCAAATGAATAAAATAAATATAAAATAAGGATACCTTGAAGATTTTTTTGGAGTTGGAGATGCTTCTTGAAATAATTCTTCCTGAATTTGTTTTCCTTTTGGAGATGACAGAAGTTGTTCTTCACACTTAATAAGTAGATTCTTTCCAAGTTGACTTTGGCTTGAGTGAAGTTGTTCTTCACATTTAATATGTAGGTCCTTTCCAAGTTGACCTTTGCCCTTTACATCATAATTTGAAGTATAAAGTTTATTAACTTTGAAACAGGGGTTTGTTGCACTAAATCTTTGTGAGTCTGGAGAAATTTGGAAAATGTGTTTTTGACCGATAATATTTTTAATGGCTGGAGGCAAGACGAATCTGTCTGAACCAACTGCTGCAGCAAGATTTTGTGCTGGGATGCGAATTAAATCTTGTGCTACTCTTCCAAATATTGTAAAAGTTCCAACATCAGTATCATCTGCGACGGTGGCGTTTAGCTTGTACCTTATAATAATCACAATTGTTAGGAAAAAATAAGTTAAATTAATGTATTTAGATGATAAACCTTTATGTTAGAGTATTTACCAAGGCATAGGAGGTTTGTCGTTGTTTCCACAATGTGGGCAATAAAAAATATCGTCGTATGACTTCACCGTTGATTTACAATAATGGCAAGCCTTATACCACCAACCATACGACGTATCTATGTCCAACAGTGTAACTTCATAGGTAAACTTCATACTCTATCGAGAAAAAGAAAATAAACAAAAAATGATTTGTTGCTTTGTAGGTAAACATCACATTCTATAGAGGGGGAAAAAAAATAGAGGAAAAGAATTTTAATAGAAAAAAAAGAAGGAAAAATAAATTGTCATAAAAATACATCACTTACTTGAATATTAGGTGAGTACATAGCTAAGATTTCAGAAATAGTTTTTCTATTCATTCGCATCTCTTCGTCAGGACTGATAATATCTTCTTGTGTACAGGTGATTTGCTTTATTGGGTTAGGTGTTGGTCTTACTCTGTACATCAAAATTCACATGTAAATAACAACATGAATCAAAGGAATTAAATTGTAAGCAAATTCGCATGTTTATGTAGACAAACCTATTCAGAAATTCGACAACTTCCGGAATTTCTAAGTTAAGGTAAATTTTCGAAGTCGAACATGTTGATAAATATATCCGGTCTAAAAGAAGTATAACACAAAACACAAATTAATGTTATTTTATATAGTAGTTTTACAGGTAAGTAAAAAAAGGGAAAATTGTAATTGACAAATATACCTCTAAAGGAACGAACTGTCATTCCAGCCAGAACTACAACTATTGGGCCACCAACATCCTCCTCAAAAATTTTACTTTCATCGAAATCTATAGCTGTCACTAGCAAAATATTATTTCTGTAGTAAAAGTAACGTGCATATTTAATATAGTGAATGCTGCAAGTAAGAGGAAAACATAGGGAAAAAAATTGGGAAGTGTAAATTTGTACTCTAAATCTTGTATTTCCAAATTTCGGATTGGAGTGAGGATTTGACCGACATATTTGTGAGTGAGGTCTGTGACAGAACATATCTTACCAAAGACATCTACAAAGTAGAAGAAGAGAAAAGAATATTAAGAGAAGTACGTAAGTCATCAAAGGTGGTTTCTCTTAATACAAAATGAATAGTTCAATGTATTTGTAAGAAATATTACCAGTCAGAATACTATCATTATATCTCCTATTTTCAGCCTCAGAAAATGTACAGAAATTGAAGCTATACAGTGGCATTGAATCTATGCCATCCTCAAGTTGAGTTACCGTTGTCCATTTTCCAATTTGAATCATAAACTTCCTGTCAACAGCAGCAAACTTTTTCTTACTTGGAATAACAACGATTTTTTCTATAAGATACACAGCGCCTTCTATGAGTCGAGTTTTAAATTCTTCGACATCTTGTTTTCGTATTGTTCCTTGCATAGAATATCCCTATTTAAGACAATAATATATGTAAATCAGCATAAAAAATTGATGGAAGGTAAAGAACATAACTGTACATAAGTATATAAGATAGTGCAAACCTTCTCATCAACCATAAGGCAATCCATGCTGAATATATCCCCTTTTAAAAATGGAGCAGTTGATTCCCATATACGACAAATTCTTACTTTGATCTTACAGTTTTGGTGCTGTAAGGATAATTGCGATAATAGTTTGTAGTCCATTGCTGCTCCAATAATATGTTCAATATAAAAATAGAAACAAAGATATGCATAAAAGGATGATTAACATGCCAGAAGAACAATAATTTATTTGTCCAAAAAAGGTGATATTTCACTGATGAAATAATGAACAACAGTAAAAAAAACTGCACATAGCATGAAAACAATCATAGTATCATATATTATTATAGATCATCGAATATTTCATGATAGACGATGTTTCTTGTATATCCTTCTGGTGCTTGATCATTATTATCTATAAGAATTCGTAGCCCTTGTCGAGAGGTTACTCTAGAAATCGCTACATAAAGTTGACCATGAGAGAATACCGGCCGTGGCAAAAAAAGGCCAATTTTCTGCAATGTCTGGCCCTGACTTTTATTAATTGTCATTGCATAGCTCAAACGTATCGAAAATTGTCTCCTTTTTAATATAAATGGCCACTTCGATTCGGTTACATTCATAACTATGCGAGGAATATAAACCTTCTCGCCGATATGATTTCCTGTAAAGATTTGTGCCTCAATAACTCTGGGAGCTAATTGGGTTATTATCAATCGAGTACCATTGCAGAGACCAGAATTTTGGTTAATGTTGCGCAGCAACATTACAGGAGCTCCTACTTTTAACTTTAGTTCATGATGGGAGACTCCGTTGAACTTCAAAGAGTTCAAAAATTCAACCGGGTAAAGTATGTCACTTTCTTCTGCATTCCGTGATGTGTTACATATTGAATCCGAGCTCATATACAATCGTTCTTCTGTTGGCAACAAAGTAAGAACGTAATTATTTATCTCATCAACCATTTCATTCACAGGTGTGATGATAGCTCTATCTCTCAAGTAGCTGGAATCATTGTAGTTTTCTTCGATGTCGTCGTATACTTCTGAAACAATTGTTTCAATTCCATTGTTATTAGATTTTATAAGTATATCATCCGGAATTTTAATCCAGGTTGGTTCATCATCTCCTTCTAATCCAATAGCAGCTATTTTGCCATCACCAACATCGAGCATCCATTTACTGAATTCCGCTAAAGATCTATCTGCTGACTCATCTCCTGAATTTCGTATTAATCTCATATTTGTAGTGAGACGAAAAATTTTACAATTTTTCCATATATACGATTTAGTAAGTGAAGCATTAAGTATATCTTGCTTCGTCCCGCCGACAACAACCGGAAGTATTTGTCTGAAATCGCCGCCTAAAAGAAGAGTTTTTCCCCCAAAAAGCTTTTCACCCGCATCGGGTTCATTAGACTCCAATATATCTTTCAATGATTTGTCTAAAGCCTCAAAACAATTTCTATGATTCATCGGGGCTTCATCCCAAATTATTAAACTGGTACGTGAAATTAATTTTGCAAGTTGGGTCCCTTTCTTAATTTCACAAAGTGAACAATCATCCACTTTAATAGGGATTTTATACCTTGAGTGAGCTGTCCGACCTCCAGGCAGTAGGAGGGATGCTATTCCTGATGACGCGACCGCTAATACAATCTTTCCTTCAGACCTCAATTTTGAAATTATTGTCTTCCAAAGATAAGTTTTGCCTGTTCCACCATAGCCATAGACAAATAAACATCTCCAGTGTTTTGATATATAGATGCTAAAACAGTATTATATATACTTTTCTGTTCATCATTCAAATCACTGTATAATTGAGCATGCTCGCATTGTAATTCATGTATATTGTAATCCAATTCTTCTCTTATTAATCTGTTGTCGAATTCATCATTCAGTAATCTATTAGGAACCGGAAGCTTATATTGCGAGAGTGAGCTACAGTTTTTGTTAAAAAGGACTTCGAGCTCAAATAAAACATGATTTTGCAACTCCATCTGAGATATTTGCAGATTTTGAATCCCGAGAACCTTTTTCAATCTGTGCAAAATATCATCAGCTAATAATTCCCAATATCCATCCCACAATTTGACAGGGTCAGCGAGTTCACAATACATAATTAAGGTGACAAACAATTGGCGCAGTTGAGCTGCAGAAGACCACTGTGATGCTTCTTCTATTGCTTCTCTCCATTCCTTATCATCACCAAGTAAGCCAAGAGCATCGCACGCTGCACGAAAAGTTTCGTAAACAATACCGTGTACCGTTCTAATCTCTGTATAATTTCTTGGATCTTTTACTACATTTAAAAGCATCCTTAAGAAATAAAATTCTCCAGCACTTGGATGGATGTAAACAATTCTACCAATGCGATTCCTTTGTTTTCGCATTGACCAACATTTATCTTTAGGGTGCCACACCCATTTAGTAGGAAACTCAGCATATGTAAGTTGTCGAGCATCCTCATAAGTTAAATTGGTTTGCATCCATTCGGTGAACATTGTTTTGTCAATATTAGGACGATTTAAGACATCGGATAAATTTTGGTTATCATAATATGTAACATTATTCATCATAGGTAGATGCACCGCTAATCGTTCAACTGATGGCTCTCTAAAGTGGATGTCAAACTCAAATATCCGCCAAATTGCTTCATATGCTGATAAATATCGACAATCCAAGTATTGTTTGATCTCGTCGACTTGCTTATATTGTCGTTGAAGGGATGTGCTATCATGCTGGACATTATTTTCGACAACAACTTTAGATCGATCCGGGCCTTTATTGATATATTTGAACAGATATTTGATAAGTCTTGATTTGTTACACCATTCAACATTAATATGAGCTTGATATTTGATAACCAATCGCAAATTATGCGGGACAACAAACCTATTATCAAGCTCAACATGATTTTTCATAATATGTCTCTGATTTTCCCTTCGTTTATAGATAGGATAGCCGTCATCGGTTATTATTGTTTCTTTCCTGTACTCCTTTGGAAAAAATTTTGAGCATCGACCCTTTATCATACATGGTGCTCCTGGTTTTGCAACCCCGCATGGACCATGCATCATAAATTTAGCAATAGCGGCATAACCAATTGTATCAACAGTAATATCAGGTATTTCTGCCGAGATTATGGAATCAATCTCTGTAGTTGTTAAATATTTATGATCTAAGTGCAACCACACTAAGATATGAACATATGGAAGGCCTCACTTTTGAAACTCAACAGTATACAACTCTGCCATAATTCAAAAGAAGGAACGAAAAAAAAAGTTAGATCCAATGAGTTTGCGTATATTTTAGACACTAAAGCTGTTATTTGGCCACATACCAGCAGTAGATTTTTCAAAAAATTGACCTTTCTTAATATCAGTCATCAAAGCTTCTAATTTTAACTTGAATACCCTACTAACAATGTCTGGCCTATCTTCAGATCTTTGGCCAGGTATAAACTGCACAGCCTCTTGAATTTCTTGCCATTGTGCATTACAGGTAAATGTAATAAATAAATCAGGAGGACCACATTGTCTGCATATAGCAATAGCATCCTAATAATTTTGAATCATATAGCGAGGGCCAGCAGTAAAACTTGAAGGTAGCACAACACGTTTACCGACGGCGTTACCATCTACATCTCCTTCAAATACGGCATCCTTAATACCTTTGTAAAACTCAGATTGTAAAGTAGTTTGGTTCTTTCTAATGTAGTGGAGCCTTTCTTCTTCAACACATGAGAAAGCATCAACAATATATTGTTGAAAAAGCTTTCCTCCTCGAGTTAGTGTTTTTCCTTCCCTCAATCGATTTTGAATTCTATAAGCATAGAATTCACGCATTGTAATATATTGTCGTGAATTTGTTTTTTTGCGTGAACTTTCTCCGCATTCTATTCCAAGTCTGAAACCATCTTCACCGTAGGGAAACAAAATAGGATATTGCATAGCCATGAAAGAGGGATGTAAATCAGAAATGCGCTTTAAACCATTTGCTTTATGTTCAACAATAATATCTCGTTGTCGATCTGCACATCCCAGATCCCCAATTATCAAGCCAGCAATTTCTGCACACGAAGGAGGATTATATTGCCGCATATTATCTCCACGTGCACCAATCAATCTCAATCTAATAGGTAAGAAATTAGTTTCGCTAAAACGATCTCTTGCCATTCTAAATGCTTTAACTATCTCATTTTGACTATCAAAGATATGCATCAGTTCTCGGACAATATTTCTATCGATATTTTGGAGATCACCACTGCCAGAAATTGCGTTCATTCTGTTGTCAACTTCATTCGCAGTATCATAAATGTATAGTTGAGCAAATTTGGGCCGGTGCCCATCTACCGGAAGAAGAGAACCCATAAGATGATAATTCTGCCCATTGATTCTAAAAACATAGGGACCTGTTCTCATATTAATTTCTGTATCTATTTTTGCACCGATTGAGGTAAACGCAAACATAGAATTGTAGACTCGTATATTATCTCGAAACTTTCTAGCTTCTCTAGAACCTTGGTAATCTAATAAAGTATCTAAAATAGGTGGGGTATGGCGTAACAACCGCAAATAAATTCGACCTTCTTGACAACATAAAGAAAACCTCGGAACACTTTCATTTCGAGATTTATAAATTCGTTCATTGTACCATAAGAAAGCTCCACATGATTGGCATTCATATTTTGGTAATCCGAGATATGATTGTTCAATAGATGGAACTGGAATCTGAGAATTTTCTGTACTATCTACAGTCACCACCATCTTAGAAATCGTAAAATCAAGATTTCTTGTATTTGCACCACTACGACAGACATCATAACCATGTAATACTTCATTAATATCACTTGTATGTTCAGAAGCTTCTGGTGTCTCTTTATTTCTTCGCTGATTAAGAATAACCTTTTGCCTTTTCCTATTATCAGAAATACCAGTGTGCATATACTCAGAAGCTTCGATGTGCTCTTTATTCCTCCGTTGATTAAGAATAATCTTTCGTTTTTTTCTATTTTCTCTGCACACTGCTGCTATGTCCATTTAAGCCTGACATAAAAAAACCATACCGAAAAAGGTATGTTTATACTTCAAACTACATTGCTCACAATGCGTGAAATGTTAAAACTAAAGAGTTCAAACTGGCATACATGTGATAAAGTGATTTGCTGGCTTTAAACACTTCATTACATACATCTAAAACTTCATGAAGAATAATTACCAAAATGAATAGAATAATTATCATGCTGGTATATTATGTATAATTTTTATAATTATAAATTCATTAAAATTAAATAAATTGAAAAATTGCATAATAACAACTGTGAATAAGAGGACGAAACAGACATGTGTATCTAATTCACTTTATAGTGTGTGCACATTTTAAAAAAATACCAAGATGCAAGAGAAGGTAATTAAAAAAAGAACAACTTTCATCTATTTAAGCACCTCTTTTCTACTTCACATTTAGGAAAAGACCCCTCGGGCACATATTTCAAAAAATACCAAGATCCAAGAGAAGGTAATTAAAAGAAGAACAACTTTCATGTATCTTCATGCTCTCTGTTAGGGTATGCACATTTTAAAGAAGACCACATAGAGTTTGAATCAAATATGGAAGCATCAATTAATTTGTAAGGAAATCAACTAAACATATGAAGCATCAATTAATTTGTAAATAAGCACCTCTTTTCCACTTCACATTTAGGAAAAGACCACTCGGACACATATTTCAAAAAAATACCAAGATCCAAGAGAAGGTAATTAAAAGAAGAACAACTTTCATGCATCTTCATGCTCTATGTTAGGGTATGCACATTTAAAAAAAAGACCACCCAGAGATTGAATCAAATATGGAAGCATTAATTAATTTGTAAGGAAACCAAGTAAATATATGGAGCATCAATTAATTTGTAAATGAGCACCTCTATTCCACTTCACATTTAGGAAAACACCCCCCCCCCCCCCCGGGCACATATAAAAAAAGTCTCCTCAAGAATGTAAAATGGAATTCTCTATATCACTTCTTAGCGTAGGGAGATGAAAGCTGAAAACTTCTTAGTGTAGGCAAACAGAAGTTGGAACTAAAAGCAAAGCATATGTATTCTGGTAATCTAAATCGAAGATAAAAGCAAAGGCAAATCAGAAACGACAACTATCCTATCAATAAAGAAGAAAATCTACATAATTTGCTCAGATTTTCCCTCTAGTCAAAAGGCACCATTTGAATTTCCCCCCTATGCAAAAGCCACTGTTTGTTTCGCATCATCGGCCAAACTGAGCGCAAAGCGCGAACCGAAAGTGTACATTGTAGGGAAAAGTTGGGCAACTGGTTGCCCGCAAAGTAGGCCATCCAAAGTATACCCACTATCCACTAAAGAGCTAAAATTTTTCGCATAAGACGTCCAAAGTATACCCACACCAACGAAAAAACAAACTCCCCACATTTCTATCAAGAATCGCATAACCGATAATCCGACTTCCAACATAATCAGCAAGCATCAGAAGACTGTATCAAAGAGGGAAATCATCATAGCAAGTAACTATCATAAGAAAGTACGTAAAAACAATGCAAGTAAAAGTCTGAGAAACCCAAATTTAAGCACTATCCAAAAGATTTGAAGCATCAATTAATTTGTAAGAAAATCAACTGAATACATGAAGCATCAATTAATTTATAAATGAGCATCAACTAAGCACTTACTCATAACAATATATAAAAGCAAAGGCAAATTAGAAACGACAGACATCATAACAATATATATCATGTATTCTGTCATTATATGAATTCAGAAATTACTCATAACAATATATATCATGTATTCTGTCATTGTATGAATTCAGCAAAGGCAAATCAGAAATTACTGTCATTGTATGAATTCAGTCTAATACTTTACATTCTAGCAGCTCTTTTGAATACTTTACCAAGGTTCTAGAGAAGCTAGAAAGTTTCGAGAAGCTAGAAAGTTTAAAGGAAAGCAATGTATATATCATATATGAATTCAGAAAAGGCAGATCAGAAATTACTGTCATTGTATGAATTCAGCAAAGGCAAATCAGAAATTACTATCATTGTATATCATGTATTCTGTCATTGTATGAATTCAGCAAAGGGAAATCAGAAATTACTGTCATTGTATGAATTCAGTCTAATACTTTACATTCTAGCAGCTCTTTTGAATACTTTACCAAGGTTCTAGAGAAGCTAGAAAGTTTCGAGAAGCTAGAAAGTTTACAGGAAAGCAACGTATATGCACAAAAGCAAGAATGAAATTACTTTCGAGATGCAGGAAAGTAATGTATAACCAGGAAAGTAATGTATAACCAGTAAAAACCCCTGCGCACATATTTTAAAAAAATACCAAAATCCAAGAGAAGGTAATTAAAAGAAGAACAACTTTCATATATCTTCATGCTCTCTGTTAGGATATGCATATTTTAAAAAAGACCGCCCAGAGATTGAATCAAACATGTAAGCGTCAATTAAATTGTAAGGAAATAAACTTAATATATATTAGTGCAGGCAAATGAAAGCTGGAACTAAAACCAAAGCATATGTATTTTGGTAATCTAAATCGAAGATGGAAGCAAAGGCAAATCAGAAACGACAACTATCCTATCAATAAAGTATTCCACTTCACATTTAGGAAAACACCCCCCCGGGCACATATAAAAAAAGTCTCCTCAAGAATGTAAAATGGAATTCTCTATATCACTTCTTAGCGTAGGGAGATGAAAGATGAAAACTTCTTAGTGTAGGCAAACAGAAGTTGGAACTAAAAGCAAAGCATATGTATTCTGGTAATCTAAATCGAAGATAAAAGCAAAGGTAAATCAGAAACGATAACTATCCTATCAATAAAGAAGAAAACATACATAATCTGCTCAGATTTTCCCTCTAGTCAAAAGGCACCATTTGAAATTCCCCCCTATGCAAAAGCCACTGTTTGTTTCGCATCATCGGCCAAACTGAGCGCAAAGCGCGAACCGAAAGTGTACATTGTAGGGAAAAGTTGGGCAACTGGTTGCCCGCAAAGTAGGCCATCCAAAGTATACCCACTATCCACTAAAGAGCTAAAATTTCCCGCATAAGCCGTCCAAAGTATACCACACCAACGAAGAAAAGAATTCCCCACATTTCTATCAAGAATCGCATAACCGACAATCCGACTTCCAACATAATCAGTAAGCATCAGAAGACTGTATCAAAGAGGGAAATCATCATAGCAAGTAACTATCATAAGAAAGTACGTAAAAACAATGCAAGTAGAAGTTTGAGAAACCCAAATTTAAGCAGTCGATGCAGTCAAGTAGTACTGATCCCAGGTGGTGCGGATTCAATTCCTGAAAACATGCAAAGAGCAGATAATATGGATCCTTTTATGCCATTTAGCTCGGTTGACGATCAAAATCTGCCATGAGTTGAACTGATTCTAAATTTAGAATTCGGTTGGATTGCGAATTGACAAAGCCTCTTATTCATTTGACAGTTAATATACATTTGTGTGTGTGTGTGTGTGTGTGATAATTGACTGTATTGTAAAATACACATCCAGAGTTTTTCCTTTACTGGTTTGCTCCTCAATCCTCATTCTTCAACTTTCTTATTATCCATAAATTGCTAATCGGACGTGGTTAGTTGATAAACATATCATATTTCTATTGTATTTCCAATATTCTCCCAATTGAGCAGTTTTTTGTTTGCGCAATTTCCAAACTGATTGTTCTCATTAAGTAGGTCTCAAGATAATCAGTATAAATGAAGTGATCTGAAAATCCTCGAGTGGAAAAGAATTGTTTTACTGGTTTGAAAGGGTTACTACATTATTAGATGCTTAGCCCATAAACTGCATTATGTATAATGCTTGGCACACATTAAGAACAACAATAGGGAAAATGATTTAAAATGTATCAGAAATAAAAGGTTTTGCACTAGAAGTGTCATTGATCTATATTCTATGTATATTATTGATTCTATGTATATTATATGCATACCCTAACACTACATACTTAATGCAAAGTCTGCCATTGCTGCAAGAAACAACAAAGTCTGATGCCTTGGCCTTTGAGTGGATAAATTCAAAACTTCGGCTGTTTCTGGAAAATCCACGTATTCAAATCTATTGTGCATATAGAACAATCTTTTCAACATAGAATCAATGAGGCCAGCAGGCCAAGTTATTACCATTCAAATATATACCATTCATATATATGCCCTTTGATGAGTGCACCCACGCCAAGTAAAAAAGAAAGTTCCCACATTTACATGAAGAATGGCATAACGAAGAATCCGACTTCCAACATAATCACTAAGTATCAGAAGTGTATCAAAGAGGGAAATCATCATAGCAAGTAACCATCGAAAGAAAGCACACAAAAAACAATGCAAGCTGAAGTGTGGGAAACACAAATTTAAGCAGTATCCAAAATATGTAACAATACACATAGTCCAAAGCAGAAACAGAGGGCGAGAGATCGACACATAAGAATAAGAATAAGAGACATGAATCGAGAGTTTTATGTGCTTACGTGTCAGTAAGCATCAAGAACGGCATAACCACTATCCATTAAAGAGCAAAAATTCCCCGCATAAGTGGTGCAAAGTATCACTGTATCAAAGAAGTAAATCATCATAAGCTTACACCATGACTTCGAGTTGCAGAGAATGACGGACTACTGAGGGAGATGAAAGATGAAAGCTTCTTAGTGCAGGCAAACGGAAGTTGGAACTAAAAGCAAAGCATATGTATTCTGGTAATCTAAATCGAAGACAAAAGCAAAGCCAAATCAGAAACGACAACTATCCTATCAATAAAGGAAAAAACATACATAATTTGCTCAGATTTTCCCTCTAGTCAAAAGGCACCATTTGAATTTCCCCCCTATGCAAAAGGCACTATTTGTTTCGCATCATCGGCCAAACTGAGCGCAAAGCGCGAACCGAAAGTATACATTGTAGGGAAAAGTTGGGCAACTGGTTGCCCGCAAAGTAGGCCATCCAAAGTATACCCAACTATCCACTAAAGAGCAAAAATTCCACGCATAAGCCGTCCAAAGTATACCCACACCAACGAAAAAACAAACTCCCCACATTTCTATCAAGAATCGCATAACCGATAATCCGACTTCCAACATAATCAGTAAGCATCAGAAGACTGTATCAAAGAGGGAAATCATCATAGCAAGTAACTATCATAAGAAAGTACGTAAAAACAATGCAAGTAAAAGTTTGAGAAACCCAAATTTAAGCACTATCCAAAAGATTTGAAGCATCAATTAATTTGTAAGAAAATCAACTGAATACATGAAGCATCAATTAATTTGTAAATGAGCATCAACTAAGCACTTACAGAGTAGTCATTTTCTCTCTCAAAATGACTAACTTAAAGATAGCGGTTCGCATTTGAGCAGTGATCCACCTAATTTTGGTGAGGGATCATACAGTTGCAGGATAGATGCACAAAATCCAAATTCGGCAGCATGAAATTAATGTGATTGTATGAATTCAGTCTAATTTAGCAGCTCTTTTGAATACTTTACATTCTTGCTCTTGTGTGTATGTTTGGTTTGAAGAGAACAAACAGATACTGCATTCACAGCAGAGAGGAATTGGCTGAAGAGACAACAAATGGAGACATGAATGGTGCCAAGATACGGCTTCTAGGTGAAGTACAGCTAACTTGTGTTGTGCACCATGGTGTTGGCACTCTAATTTAGAGAATTCAAAATGAGTTTTTGATGATTCTTCTCTGCAGTATATATCACCAACTGAGAGAGATTCGAGCAATCGATTAATTGAGAAAGCAATCTTAGATGCAGAAGAAAGAGGGACCAAAGTTATAAGTCTAGGTCTCTTGAACCAACTAAGTTGATGTTGTGTGTGAGCTGGAGATGCATGCATGCTAAACTTGCATTGAAGAATTTAAGCTGCTTGTTTATATCATCCATAAGCACTTCTAAAAATTAATAGCTAAGCCCTTAATGTTCCACATGCTTGTAATTTCAGGGCAGTAAATTGAATGGACATGGCAAGCTTTATGCCAAAAGAAACCCCACAAAGGCATCAAAAATGTTCTCCTTATAGGAAAACCTACCAAGATGGCTTGCGCTTTATACTGTAGTCAGTAGCATAGGCAGTTAGAAGAGTGGCTCAACTAATTACATAATAATTTATGTATTCCTTTTCTTTAGTAGGCAGTTGATTACAAAGACAAAGTTCAAGTACATCTCGAGCCCAAAGAATAGGAATTATTCACACGTAAGGAAGTAAGCCAAGAAATTGTGAAATAACGGGCGTAAGAAAGATCATGATGGAAGCAAAGGTAGCTCCAATTAGATAATCATAAGTTTAAGTACATTCCAAGCCCAAAACACAACCAAAATGAAGTAGGCTGAAGGCCACACTCACAGTTTAGGAAGTCAGTAGAAAGAACCTAGGTACTGAAGAACAAAAAAGCACCTAGGCTGTCACAAACTGCGGCAAGCAGGAATTATTAGCAGCCCACCAACTACAGGAAGACCACAAAGATCAATCGACTTCGGATGGATCACTTTCAGTAGGAGCAGTTGCCGGTGCTAGGCAATTAATTTCATCATGGCAGTCGTTGATAACACCATGGCAGCTGTTGATAACCTGGCGCATCTTTGAACGCTCGCATGCATATTCATCTCTCTCAGCGATAAGAGAATTGTATGCTTTCTTGAGAAGACTATATTCCCATTTGAGATCATCATACTTAGAGTACAACACAGAGTGGTCCGATGCGAGTTGGTTATATAAATTCTTATAGAATGCTCTATCTTCATAATTAGCATCCCTTATGTGTACATCCAACTCGTCTCTAAGTTTGTAGACAGCGGTACGGGCTGCATCTTGTTCAGCGGCAGCAGAAACAGGGCATGGAGAACCCCAGCAGCGAACAACCTCAGATACAGATTCAGAACGTGCGATCGGAAGATCTATATATGCTGAGAACTTCCCATCTGTATCAATAGTTACTTCGCAGGGTGGCATCTTCATACCAAGTCCCTCAACAATTTCCCGTAGCATTTTAGTGCAGGAAAGCTCGATAATCCTCATTGTGTGAGCTGCACGGGAAATCAAATGCAAACAGGGAAGAAAAAGAGAGACGGAAGAAATGTAAGTATGCATGATATCAGGAAATGCATGTATTTTCTTAGGACACTCCTGTGTAGAAAACTGATTTTTGTACTAATGCATGCATTATTTCTTGATGCATGCATTTTGCGTAGTCATGTGGAAATAGAGACTTGGTTCCACAAACTATAGGGTCGATCTGTTAAGAGTTCTTTGTTGCTTGCTTTTGAGTTAGCTACCTAACAAATCATGAAAAGAAGAAGAAAAAGAAAGGGAAAAAGAAGTGTACAGTCTCAAGTTGAGTAAAAGATTACTATTTTTTGGTTATTTTTGCTCCAGGGAACTAAAAGTTAATAAGAAAATCTAACACAAAATCAAATAGGATCATGGAAAACAGAACAAGCAATGAAAAAGCAAGAAGGGGAAAAAAAAAAAGGGGGGGGGGGGGGGGGAAGAAAGGAAAAAAACAACAAAAACTGGAAAAAAAAAATGATGTACAAAGAGGCTCAGATTGATCACTTCATATCACTGCATAGTATGAATGCATCTTCTCTAGCATTAGATAACGGCTAAGTTGCATACCATTCTCTGTAGGAAAGTAGTTCAAAATTAATGCATCCTCTTAAACATACTAAAAAAGGAAACAAAAACACAGTTTGAAAGGCCAAGTGCCGTAGCACAAAACCAAATAGGATAAGAGAATTAGAGCAGGGAAAGGCAAAAAAACTGTAGGAAAGTAGTTCAAAATTAATGCATTTTCGTAAACATATTAAAAAAGAAAACAAAACCACAGTATGAAGGGCCAAGTGCCGTAGCACAAAACCAAATAGAATTAAAATTTCCGGGAAGGAAATGCACGAAGAGGCTCATATTGATTGATGCATAGTATGCATGCATCTTTGTTAGCACCGAAAAGCCGATAAGTCGCATACCATTCTCCGTAGGAAAGTGCGTCAAAAAATTAGAGATATATAAGAAGCAAATAGCATAGGCATATAAGAACCACGCGCCCCGCGCCCCGCGCCCCGCACCCTCTCCCAAAAAACAATAAGGAACAAATAGAAAGTAGATAAGTGAAGGGTGTTAAAATTTTGTTAGAAAATCAGGAAAACACATTCGGAGGGGAAAAATAGAACCAATAATCGGTACCCGTTTAAAAATATGAGGTACTCCAATGAGAAAGAGTAAGCAACCATCCTCGTTATCCTGTAGCTTTTTTTTTTCCTTGCTTCCTTTTATTTTTTTTTTCAAGACCCTTCCCTAGTTTTCATAATACGACAAATCATCATTGCCTTAACCAAACAACTCGTACAACGTAAAGCATGGAAGCACCAAAGAAAGAAAACACATATGAGAAAAGCAATCAAGCATGTTCAAAGATACTTAATTAGATAGTGCACTGCATAGCAATGTATGCAGTTTCGTAGGTATGCAAAACTAATAGCCCACAAGAACGGTCTTAGGGAGCCCACAAAGATACTTAATTAGATAGTGCACTGCATAGCAATGTATGCAGTTTCGTAGGTATGCAAAACTAATAGCCCACAAGAATGGTCTTAGGGAGCCCACAAAGATACTTAATTAGATAGTGCACTGCATAATAATGTATGCAGCTTCATAGGTATGTAAAACTAATAGCCCACAAAGCGAAGTTCCAAGTGGCCCAAAACGAAACCAAATCCGAAGAGGCAGCTATAGGAAAAAACTCGACTGCCTGCTGCATAGCATGCAAACACTTTCTTTCACAAAGGAAAAACCAGAGCCTACAAAGTTGCTTTTTTTTTAAACCAAGAATACTTTCTTTTAAACCAAAAATATATTCAGTTTTTTAAAAACATGCAGACATTTAGAGAGAGCATAAAGGTACTTTCTCTTTAACAAAGAGATTCAACTTCCACATGAAAGTTGTTCTTCTTTTAATTGGCTTCTCGTGGATCGCGGGTTTTTTTTTGAAATGTACATGCACTATAAAGTGAATTAGATACACATGTAAAAGTTGCATGTAGAAGGCAACAGAGAAAGTTGCATGTAGAAGACACCACAACCACACAAATCAACACAGGAAAACTATACAAAGCGAATTAGATACACAATGCAAACATAGCATGCAAACACTTTCTTTCACATAGGGAAAACCATAGCCTACAAAGTTGTTCTTTTTTTAAACAAAGAGTACTTTCTTTTAAACCAAGAATACATTCAGTTTTTTTTTTTAAAAAAAATGCACAGGAACTATAAAGTGAATTAGACACACATGGGAAAGTTGCATGTAGAAGGCAATAGAGAAACTTGCATGCAGAAGGCACCATAACCACACAAATCAACACAGGAAAACTATACACTGCACATTAAAACCATCAGAAACCGAACTCAAGGGAAAGGAGCAAGGCAAAGGAGCAAAACGGGAAGGCATAGCATGCAAACAGAGCATGAAAACACTTTCTTTCACATAGGAAAAACCCTGTTTTTTTTTTTTAAAACCAAGAATACTTTCCTTTAAACCAAGAATATATTCAGTTTATTTTAAAATATGCAATCATCAACAGAGAGCATAAAGATACTTTCTCTTTAACAAAGAGATTCAACTTCCACATGAAAGCTGCTCTTCTTTTAATTGCCTTCTCTTTGATCCCGGGCTTTTTTTTTTAAAAATGAACTATAAAGTGAATTAGATACGCATGGAACAGTTGCAAAGTTGTTCTTTTTTTTTCAAACCAAGAATACTTTCTTTTAAACCAACAATATATTCAGTTTTCTAAAAACATGCAGGCATCAACAGAGAGCATAAAGATACTTTCTCTTTAACAAAGAGATTCAACTTCCACATGAAAGTTGTTCTTCTTTTAATTGCCTTCTCTTTGATCCCGATTTTTTTTTTTGAATTGTACAGGAACTATAAAGTGAATTAGATACACATGGAACAGTTGCATGTAGAAGGCAATAGAGAAAGTTGCATATAGAAGGCACGACAACCACACAAATCAACACAGTAAAACTATACACTGCACATTAAAGCCATCAGAAACTGAATTCAAGCAAAGGGATCACAGAAATTAAAGTAGCAATCATGCATCAATGAACCATCACCAAGAATAAGTAAGTAGAGAAGGCGTACTAAACAGAGAAGAAGGCAAAGGAGCAAAACGGAAAGGAAGGAAGAGAGCTGCACACAAATCGCAAGAGACTCCCTGTTGCGACCTACCAAATACAGGAAGAAAGAGTAGGAAATATTAGCACAAATTCATATATCAAATGGGGTAGAGACCAAATAATTAAGGAAGAAAAACATAAAATTCACACCAAATAAAATTACCTGTAGAATTAAAGGGCTCTTGGATGATAGTAATTAGAGTGCCCTACCAAATAAAAATAACACACTATTTTAGTTAATTCCATATAGAAAATTCGTGAGAAAAACTTAGAGAAATACCCAACCTTTCCACCAAAAATATAGACTATCCTGTGTTCTTGTAAGGAATGGGCCACCCATATTTATAGCATATACAGGCAAGAAGCTTGAAGGATAGGGCACAGTAAAATACAGAAGTGAGTAGTAGGTTAGAACTCTGTAGCAGGTTACTGGCCACCAGCACAGGGATAGAGCACACTTCTGTAGAAGTGAGTATCAGGTGATGATGGCAACCAACCTCAAGTGAGTAGCAGGTGACGACGGCGACCGACCTCATCATCACCGGCCACCAGCACTCGTATAGAAGTGAGCAGCAGGTGACGACGGCGACCAATCCCATCATCACCGGCCACCAACACTTCCGAATGGTAAGCAACATAAATTTCAGAGTCATAGAGGCATTCCGTCGAACACTTGGTGAGCAATACGTTGGTTCTGTAGAGGCCGGTACAGTCAACCGAAGGAAATGACGCAACAGTAAGAGGAGAACAGGTGAAGAGGGAGGACGGGCAGAGACGGAGCGGAGCCGAGGAGGAGAAAGAGGGAGGGGGGCGAACGGGTCAGACCGACCAATCCCATCATCAACCATCATCACCGACCACCAGCACTTGTATAGAAGTGAGCAGCAAGTGATGACGGTGGCAGCGCGTAGCTCCACTGTACGGTCGGCCGAAGGAGGCGACGCAACAGTAAGAGAAGAGGAGGCGAAGAAGGAAGGCAGTCAGAGGAGAAGGTGGAATGCAACGGGAAGAGGAGAAGGGTCAGAGGAGAAGGTGGGAGCGCACGTTGTGTAGCAGCAGGAGAGGAAGAGGATAGGTTGTGTAGCTAGTAGGGGGGGAAGAGGAGAAGGGTCAGAGGAGAAGGTGGGAGCGCACGTTGTGGGGCAGCAGGACGTAAGCACAGAGAGAAAACTCGAAAAGCGTAGAGAAACTTGGAGAACGGAGAGCTTGACACGTAAGCACCGAAAACTCTCGATTCATGTTTTCTTATTGATAGAAAAAATTTGTTAGACGGGTGATAACTTACTCATTACTCCAACAACAGCTAGTGCCATTCATTGAAGGAAAATGCTAGATGTACACCCCAAATGGGGTGTACATCTTACACCCACCCCATCCTAGGGGTGGGTGAATTCCACTCGTCACATGATGTGACGAGTGGATGAATACCCACCCCAAGATGGGGTGGGTGTAGGATGTACACCCCCTTTGGGGTGTACACCTAGCACTTCTCAATGTGATCTTGTTCATTTTATCGGCTCCGAAGTCCAAACCTGCCTCGCATCTCCGCCGTCCAAAACGAGAAAGCGTCGTCATCCCCCGCAATGCGCCCGTCGCCTTCCTCCCTCGCGTGGGCGTCCCATCTCCTTCTCCACCACCGCCACTGCCACCGCCGCCACCACCATCACCATCAGCCCTTCCCCTTCCCCTTCCCCTTCCCTAAAGCCCTAATCTCCTCTTCTTCTCTTCGCCTCCTCTCCTACTCCTCCGACGCCGACTCTGACGCCGACGCCGACGATCTCCGCTCCGCCGTCTCCGTTCTCGCCGCCGAGCTCCTCGCCTCCCCCGACGCCTCCGACCCCTCCCCCATCCTCTCCTCCCGGGGCGCCGCCTCCCTCCTCCGCCGCTCCCCCGACGGCTCCGCCTCCGTCCACCTCCTCTCCCTCCTCAAGCCCCGCCCCCTCCTCGCCCTCGAGGTACATCAAACCCTAGCCATCTCGATCCGGGATCGTCGTCGCTTACGGTCTCGTTGTTGTTGCTTTGCTCCAGGTGTTCAGCTGGAGGAGGAAGCTCGGCGACGCCGCGATCCCCCTCCTCCCGGAGGAGTACGCCAAGGCGATCGCCCTCGCGGGGCGCGCCCGAGACGTCGACCTCGCCGCCGCACTCTTCGCCGACGCGCTCTCCACCGTCGCCGCCGAGCCCTGCCTCTACAACGCCCTCATGTCCGCCTACATGTACAATGGCCTCACCCGCAAATGCGTCGCCGTGTTCGAGGACCTCCGCTGGAACCCCGGCTGCGGCGCCCCCACCGTCGTCAGCTACAACATCCTCCTCTCCCTCTACGGCCGCTCCCTCCTCGTCGAGCAAATGGAGGCCGTCCTCCGCGCCATGGATCAGGCCGGGGTCCGGCGCACGATCGAGACCTACAACACCGTGATCGCCGCTTACATTACCGCGTGGCGCTGGGACCGAATGGAGAGCACATTCCAGTCCATGGAGGCGGGGCCCATGAAGCCAGACGCGCGCACGCACCTCCTGTTGCTCCGTGGGTACTCCCACGGAGGTGAGCTGGAGAAGATGGAGAGGGTCTACCATCTGGTGCGCGAGAAGGTCAACGAACAAGAGGCACCTTTGATCCGTTCGATGATATGCGCCTATTGCAAGAGCTCTGATCCGGAGCGGATTCAGAAGATTGAGGGTCTGATGAAGTGCTTAAAAGACGATGAGTACAGACCTTGGCTCAATGTGCTCCTCATTAGGGTTTATGCGCAGGAAGGTTTGGTGGAGGCGATGGAGCGGCTCATTGATGAGGCGCTCAAGCGGAACACTGTGGTTACGACGGTGGGTGTCATGCGATCCATCATCTCGAGTTACTTTCGGTGTGATGCGGTGGACCGACTGACGAGGTTCATCAGGCTGGCTGAGTATGCTGGATGGAGGCTGTGCCGATCTTTGTATCACTCTAAGATGGTGATGTATGGGAAGCAGAATAGATTGGAGGAGATGCACAGTGTTTTGGATGAGATGGAAAATTATCGGTTTAATCTGACGAAGAAGACATTCTTGATTATGTATAAGGCTTATTGGAATGTTGGGAGGCGGTCGGAAGCAGAGACGGTGGTAGGTATGATGTGGAAGCATGGACTTGGAAGCCCTCAAGATGCCTTCATTTCCTGAAGTTTGATTGAGTTTATTGAAGCTTTAATTATTTATCCACAATTGCATGTCCAGCTCAAAGATTTGATCCCTGCTGATGCCTATCGACAATTGAGGTAATTACTCGGTAAGTTTTCTAGCATATGTTTTACCATGAGTTCTTTCTTTCGCGGTGCATCTTTTAGAATCTTAAATCATTTGCTACATTAAGTGCATGCAGATATTGATAATCGTTGTGCCCCTTTTTAAGATAGCATACTTGTCGCATAAATTTTTTTTCTGCTGCATTACTACTAAGTAGTCTTGTTCTCCTTCATTTCAATCTCTCTATTCCTTTACAAATTCAAAACCTTCCCACACCTATGAAAACGCATGTGGGCGTGTAATGCAGGAGCATACACATTCTCGCAGATATGCCCAGGAGAAAACACACCCACTCCCATCCCGACACACACACACGTGAATGATCACACACTCAACCACACACCCATCTATTCCCACAAGCCCGCGAAACAGATTCGCACAAACATTCGCCCCTTCTTTGTTTTATCTTTTATGCAGTGAGATCTAATGTTTCCTTTCACTTAGTGAGTACTTACCTACTTGGTGCAAAACTTCCCATTTCTTGAATTATGACAAGTTCTAGGCAAGGATGGTTGGTTAGTTTTAAAGCCGACAGGGGAATTATTTATGAATCATGACTAGTTATAAGACTACATTGTTTGTGCATTTTGAAATTCCTAGTATAATTATATGGAAGTATTGCACAAGTATAACATGGGCTATATACAGATTGTATTAGTCATATTAAGATGTGGGCACATTCATATACGAGCTCAACTTTTGCGCAGCTTTTTTTTTTATAATGCCCTATGCTCGACTGGTATCTTCTTATTTAGAGAGTTGCACATGATTTATTAATGTAGATTTGAACTCTCCTTATAGGCATATACTAAGAAGTGGAGAGAGGGAAGTTACATAGAGAAGGCATAAACTAAGAAATAGAGGTATTAACGAGCGGAGAGAAGGAAGAAACATAGAGAAAGAAATAGTTGTCGTCTGGCCGAAATGAAATTTCATTACTTAATAAATTAAATACATGAATTCTGAATTCTGACAACCCCTGTTTTCCATTTATACAAGGGAGGACTGTTGATCAGGTATCACATTCAAATGAATATGACAAATAAGTTATACTCTAACCATTTTTGTCCGAGTTTTCTATTTTTTATCTGATCCAAATAACTTTTTCTAACTTCCGAGAATAGGTCTATCCATATAGGTAACCTTCCAGCTGAGCACTCAATCATCTCAAATGCTAGCAGTTATCAACTTTCCTAGTTAACGTGGAGGACTATCCATCCTAAGAATCCGGAATATTAGGATAATGCAACTAAATAACTTGACAAGGCTCAATGTAGGCTTTTTCTTAGGCCCAAAGGGCCCAAACTTATTAATTGGCCCAAATAATGTCAATCTGCAGTAATTGCTGACTCAGTCGAATCAGATTAACCTAATCAAAACCAAATATGCTTTGATCTACTAAACTAGATCATTTTCTTGTTTTTAATATATATTTGTTTTTGTTCTTGTTCAGTAGGGAAATTTCTGAAAGGAAAATGTTTGCTTCTATTTCCTGCACCTCATTCTTCTTGTTCCTGTAGTTGCTACACTTATTCGTGACTCGAATGCTGATATTTAACTAGTTAATGTAGAATAGTAACAGACAATATATTGAAATGTATAGGGTGACTGGGTGTTTTAAGCTTAAAACCTACTTGAAATTGCTCATATGTGCAATATGTTTATGACCTTGTTGTTTTACTAGCCAGCTTTTGCATGATAGAGAAATGCAACTGACGCTTTGTGGCACGAAACTATGCAATATTATTCTGTATTATTCATTAACGCTATGGTGGTAGTGATACCTAGGGTGTATGGAGATGGTTTCGAACTGACACTATAGAATGTTGGGCATGGTACATGCCAATTGGCACACAAATTTCATGAAATGTTTCAAATTTAACCCTAAGTTTCATCTTCTTTTTTCATACAAATGCTTGAACAAAGTTTTCAATTCATGGATTAAATTGATCTACTTATTATTTGTCACTAACTTCATGTAATTTATCATCTTTGAAGTGTCACTGAAATATGGATTAAAATTTTGAGAAGACCAACTATTAACCAAATTAATCTTTATGGCTTGTTTAGTTCACAGTTTGTAATATTCCGGTAATCCTTCATATTTTCTATTGCAAATATTCAAATCATTGACATTCAACTCAAGTTGGATAGTTGTAAAAGGTTTAGTGAAATAGTAGAATCATTGTAGATTCCTAGGTGCTAGGAATACTAGATTATTATGGGTTTGGAGGTATTGTCATTTCCATACTTGATGGGAATCATTAGTAGTCCATTAATAACTAGCCTAGTGTACGTGCAATGCACGGCACACAAAATATTAAAAATAAATTATTTTATAAAATACATATTTGAATTGAACAATTAGAATTATAGTTATTATCGAAATAGCGACAACAACGGCAACAATAACATTATAATTGGTATAGAAGAATGATCAAAGCAAACATTTGTTCAAGTTGGATAATTGTAAAGGTTTAGTGAAATAGTGGAATTGTTGTAGATTCCTAGGTGCTAGTAATACTAAATTATCACGGGTTTGGAGGTATTCTCATTTCCATGCTTGATGGGAATCATTAATAGTCCATTAATAAGAACTAGCCTAGTGCACGTGCAATTCACGTCGCACAAAATATTAAAAATAAATTATTTTATAAAATACATATTTGAATTCAATAGTTAGAATTCTAGTTATTATCGAAATAACAACAATAACAACAACAACATTAATATTATGATTGGTATAAAAGAACAATAAAAACAAACATTTCTTTGATACAATCTGTAAATTGTTTTTCAAAGTTTACATCATTAGACAACAAAAGTGAAGAACAAATATAAATGAAAATACTAGACATACATCAGGCATCACGGTCTCACTTAGTCACTGTCTGCCGCCAAGTATACTGAAACTATGTTAAAAAAGGAAACATTAGTATTATCAACAAAACATATAAAATTGGAAGGGAAAAAACATAATTAGAAAATAATAATTCGCATAAATTTTATACTTAAGATTTATAGCTTTAGCCTTCGGAATAGATGGATTAAGCACAAATTTTGTAGCAAAACTTGATGCTAAGTAAAGGAATCCTGTAAAATAATTTGAATATTATATAAAAATTACTTTAGCAAAAAGAATGTTTAAAAAACTTGAAAAAAGATAAAGAATTAATATACCACGATTATCTATATTTACATGCATTGCTGTCAGTATTACAATTGCATTATTTTCAACAGCATTCCTCTATGCACCAATGTGTGTAAGCACCACCTTATTGAAAAGGACCAACCTAATTCGAGTTGAGCTTCACATCGATAATATTAAATTAGTAATAATATTTGTGTTGATATAAAACCATTAAAACCAATAAAATCTTTACAATTTATCCATTATAATAACTTCATGTGTCGGACAATTTCATCTTCAAAACATAGCAGGATAAAAATCCTTTAGTAATAACGTAAACAAAAAAACCATACTCATGCAAAATGACTAGTGAGAACAACATAATAATATAGCCATGCATCATGTGTGTTTAAACACGTGCTTGTGCATGCATTTTAAAATTTTTGCCATGCATGCATGTCGTGTGCTTAAACAGGCGCATGCATAAAACAAATCCTTTAGAAACAACGTATGTAGAAAAATCTGAACAACATAGTAATCCAATAGATTAAATAAAATTTGCACTTGGAAATAATTCTGTACAGCATAATAATCCGAACCAAATAAAAGAAAAACATAGTTTTTTTTTTTGTTAATCTAAACATCAGTTTCACTGACTTTTTTGGAAACAATCTAAATAGAAGCAAGTTGCAACCCAAAATAAAAAAAAAGTAAATGATTATCAAGTTACAACAACCAAAAAAACAACAACATGATCTAAAAAAGCCAAAAGAAAATAAAAATTTGCACACAATAGAAGAGCAACATTGCACCTGAAATCCTAAAAAAATTCACTGCACTCAAACCAAAAGAAAAGCACTAAATATAAAATAAAATAAAAAATTCTGAAGAGATGATCTTAAAAAATTAAAGAAAAAAAAGATTGCACCTAAGGGCTTTGTTTGGTTCCACGTAAAAGTGTGGAAAATACTTTTTCACGGAAAAAAGTTTTCGATGGAAAAGAAGTTTTACATTTTTTTACATTTGGTTTGTTGGAAAAGAAAATAGATTTTCTACTCCGCATGTTTGGTTTATAGGAGAAAAAAAATATTTTTTTCTCTTTTATTATTTGATTATGTAAAAATATGTTAAATATTTACTTAAATGAATATTACTTATATATTTTTATTCTATATTTTATGCACACGTAATGGTAATTATTGTACTATATATAATATTGATATTATATATCATGCTTGGTTTCTCATGAAATCAAGCTACGCATGTCATGCGGTCCACAAGGCCTCACATGCGCTTTGTGGACCGCGTGAGTACTTCCATCCCTCCGCCGCGATTTTTACCTTGCTAGTTTTTGTTTTTTGACCTTTTAGGGCAGAAAACAAAAAGTGAACTTTTCAGCAATATCTGTAAAAATCTTTTACACGAAGGTTTATGTTACGATTAACCAAATGCTTGGATAGTTGTTTTCCAAACCAAAAATAATTTTCGATCCAAGTTTACAACCAACCAAACATTTTCTAAAAGGAAGAGGAAACTGTAAAAAAATCTATTTCCAATAAAAAAAAAACTTTATGAGGAGATAATCTAAAAGAACCAAAGGAAAAAGGAATTGCACACAATAGAAAGTGTAATATTGCACCTAAAACTCCAAAAAAATTCATTGCATGCAGACTAAAATATATTTTCTGAAGAGATTATGTCCCGCCCCGGGGTTCGTTTGTAAAGCCTTTTCAGAAACAAAATCAATTTGAAAACAGAGTCAGCAGAAAAATGTCCTAATTTTTTTTTTATAATCTTTCTCACAGGACTGACAAACCTGCTACAAATAAAGGAATTCCTCTGTACACATGGATAGAGTCTCTCCTGTATTTGCATGACGTAGTATATAATACAATATGACAACTACAAATCTCAACTCACACAGGAAACAACAATTACAATCTGGATACCCGAATAGCTAAACAGTCCTTAGAGACATGATGCCTGATATGCTCTACAGTGTCCTTATCGAAAATGATGCGAATGCACAAATCATTAAATATTACTATTCTTTTAAAGCGTTTCCCGCCCAAAAACTTTATTATAAAATCTAAGAATACAATAAAAATAAAAAAATTCTTTTTAAAATAGTTTTTCACGTGGAAATATAATCTTTTGAAAACTAGCTACTACGAATGGTAGAAAACATTTTTGTCATAAAACCAAAACTAACACCATATATTTATTAAACCAAAATCTTTATTAATCAATTAAGCAATCAGCGATAAATTGAACCACCAAACAATATCTAAATTATTTAACAAATAGTTTAAAGGTCAAAAAGGGAAAAATAAACCGTAGCAATGATTGGATAATACTTGGGACCACTAGGCTCACTAGCTACGCCGACACCTTATGCACCGTCCCGACCGTCACCTCCCGCAGCACCTGAAACTGGCTGGGGGGGTGGGTGAGAAACCAACTAGGGTCTCATAGTGGGTATCGCAAGCTGATGAAGGCGAGCTGTACTCAATGGTAACGAGCAATAAACAAAGATGTGAAATAGTAATAACAAATATAGTAGCAAATTATATTTGAAGAGAAATGAATAAACAAAGTACAACTACTGTTACCGTAACTAAAAGTATGCGTCAACTGGACAGAGTCCAAAGATCCCCAATCAACCACCATGTTGGTCAAAAGACCTCAGACAATGTCACATCTTGCTCAACCTGGCATCTAACCGTAGCAGGGGCTACATAGGGCTCACGGGTCGGAAATACGATCACTTTTTCGGAAAAGAACACTATTGCGGTGGCCAAACTGCCGGTGTACGTGAAATGCACACGAGTTGTGAGGATCGATGCAATATGATCGATAGTCAACCATCGGCAAGTAGCCAACAAGAAAATCCACAATGAAAAAGTACCGACCAATCAAGTCACCCAATCTCACAGATATATCATGCTGTGACGCCCCAACTTTCCAGGGGGTCGCCCATCCTAGAACTACTCTAGCTCTAGCATGCTTAACCTTCTTAACCTCTTGGGTCTAGCTACCACCTAAAATGCTATAGCCAGATTAAGAGATTTAGTCCTATTATATCATTTATATATAGGACTAATCCAAATTCCGGGGGTGTCACATTCTTCCCCCTTTTAAGTCCTAACGTCCTCGTCAGGCTCAAAGACACTCATAAGTACCAAACGATGTGAGACTCGTTTCGCTAGCCTTAGCCGACCTTGTGGGGAGCTGCACTCCACCCACAACGGTCATTAGCTGGGGAACCTTGCTTTACCCGCTATATAACCTTGGCTCAGTCGAGACTCATTTCACATTTTCGGCTGGTGAATGGTTCTGATACGAACTGTGACGCCCCAACATCTCACGGGGTCACCTATCTTAGAACTACTCTAGCTCTAGCACGCTTAACCCTCTTAACCTCTTGGGTCTAGCTACCACCCAAAATGCTATAGCCGAGGTAAGAGAATTAGTCCTATTATATCATTTATATATAGGACTAATCCAAATTCCAGGGGTGTCACACATACCGACCAAGCAGGTCAATCTAGTCATATAATAGCATCCAAATAAGTACCGCTCTACTACCAAATCATGATGAATATAAATAATGTAAGAGTAAAGCAAATAAACGTTTAGTCCAGTGGTGCTAAGTGCTTAATATGCAAGGTGTGTGTAATCATGTAGAAGAGAATAGGGGAGAGAATGTCATCGAGCTAGCACCACTGTACCGACTTCGGATCGAAGTACCCACCTGTATCAGACGAGGCACCTAACTCCCAAGGTGTTCCTGATCGCCGACCGGACCTACAAAAGATCCATAGAGCTAAGGACTAAACTCTATGTGACCCAAAGTCACTAATCACACAATCCCAAAACGATCGAAAAACTGATTTCTTTTACCGATTCCAGTAACCTGCTGGGAATTTCCGAAAACTCATCGAAACACTTTCGAAACTCACGAAGTGCCCCGAAAAGTACCAATCAATATCGTAAGCCACCCGCTGACCCGAAACACACCAATTTAGGTGTTCGGGTAGCAAACACATGGACTGACGTTAATAAATAAATTTAACGTTAATAACGTCATAACAGGTTTCCGAAAAAACACACCAATTTAGGTGTTCGGGTAGCAAACACATGGACTGACGTTAATAAATAAATTTAACGTTAATAACGTCATAACAGGTTTCCGAAAAAATACCGATTTTGGCTTCGGAACCTTCCGCTGCCCATCCGCTGTCTCCAGACGAATGAGACAGCGAGGGCAACTAGCCAACAAGGCTCAACGGCAAATATAGGGTATTTACATTGATCGAAATGCGAGCCCCGCATTGAAAACAACGTTAAATCGGCGATTTTGTCGATTAACGCACGAAATCTCTTTTTACACTATACAAAGGCCATCAAACCTTAAACGATCAGTCTAAAGGGTGGATTCACGTTGTTTGAGGCAGCCCACACAGCCAAAATGCATACAAACCTCTAAACATGCAACTAAGCGCATTAATGAACATGAAAACTAGTGTTTTAGGGTTGTTACCGAGTTCCACGCATTTCAGAAACCAACCAGCGGCGTAGGCTGATAGGTCTCAAAATGCCGAAGTTCGTGCTCGCTGTCCGGAGCACAAACGGTGGTCGGAGAAAGCACCGGGGGCTACCCGAACCGTTGATTTCAATGCCAACGTGAGCAACACAGCGGAACCCACAATTCGAGGCCAATCGAGATGCAACGAAGGTGAGCATTGTGATATATCAACGTCAAGGATGGCCGTGTTCCACCTTCGGAGGGTCGCCAACGATCATATTGACTGGAAAAGGGAACTCGGCCAAAATTGCCCCGAGCTCGGCCAAATTTGGATCAAGGATCAAGAGATGTGGTTTTGGTGGCCTATTGGTGGCCTAGGAGCATACGCCCCGGCCGGAGGGAGGTACGGCTGATGAGAGGAGACCGGCAGGGTCGGTGGCCGGTGGTTGGAGGCAGCGGCGACAGCGATCAAGAAGCTGCGGCTAACCTTGGCCGCCCATAGGTTCAAGGCTGGATCTCGGCATGGGGTGGCTGAGGATCGACGGTGCGACACTGGGGAGGTCCTCTGGTGCCCTCAGGCGACGACAGAGGCGGCGGCTGTCACACAAGAACTCGCGACCAACCTTGGCCTAGACTGCTTCAAAGGGGTTCTGCGGTCACGATGGTGCAAGGCGGTGTCGGGGGCTGTCGAGGTGGGGTCGCGGGAGCCCAGAGAGGTTGGCGACGTGCTCCCGAGGTTGCGGGGCCAAGGATAAGGGTTCTTGGTTCACCTTGCTGGCAGGGAGGGAGAGAGATGGAGAGGGAGTTGATGGCCGACTTTCTGACAACTGAAGGAGATCGCCGAAGGGTGAGGTCGGTGGTGATGATGCGGGGGAGATCCTGTGGCTATTGGATTGCGAGAGAGAGTTGTATGAGTGTGAGGTACTCTAGGTTCGTATATAGGGTATTTGTAAGATTGCGCTTAGACCCCTCAATACTTAGTATTTAACTCTTAGTCCCACATAGCGCATGTAATATGTACAGAGCCCCTCCACGTGCGATTTCATGCAAAACGATGTATAAAATGTCGTGCTTTTTTCATAAAAACCCCACTTGAAATTTTGGCCATTTGTCGTTTTTCACGTTTTTTCGTGGTTTCGATCCACCGAATCCCAAAATTGGCTTTATCAGGATCTCCGGCATTACGGACCCTTAAAGTAGCGATTTCGTTTCATCAGAAATGATCCTTGTTTCATGAAATTAGCCTTCTCTCTCTCTATCCCCAATTTGAATACAAATATAAAAATTCAAATTTAAAATTGAATTTAAATTTATCAAATTCAAAATTACAGTTATTACAAATGATCTTAAAAAACAAGAAAAAAAAAGATTGCACCCAAGAGAAGGAAATCATAGAAAAATCCATTGCACTAAAAAAAAAACATTTTCTTAGGAGATGAGCTAAAAAAACTAAAGATAAAAGGAATTGCACATAATAGAAAGTGTAACATTGCATTCGAAACTCTAAAAAAATTCATTGCATGCAAACCTAAAAAAATATTACGCCAAAAAAAATAAAAATTTATGAGGAGATGATATTAAAAAACCAAAGAAAAAAAGAGTGGAGAGAAAGAGAATGCGAGAGGAGCGAGAGTATTTGGATTGGTGACGATGCATAAATCGCCTTCGATGCGTCTCTGTTGGGCTTCCCATGCCTATTGAGGAGAGAGAGGATGACGATAGAAGATTGCGGAAAGGGAGAGTAGGCAAGGAAGATGAAGAGACATGTAGAGGATGGGAAAGAGAGAACGGGAAATTGTGATAATCTTTTGGTTTGGGAAAGAGGGGAAATGGAGAGTAGGTGACTGTAGTACCCGAGAAACTCAAATTTGAATTTAAGAATTCAAATGTGAATGTGAATGAGGAAATGCAAAATATAACCTAAGTGGTTGTATATCCGTGTGCAAATTGCACAGTTTTCGGAGCACTATTTCTGCCTTTCAGATCCGAGTCTGATCTCGAAAATTTGAAATCGCCAGTGCGATCGCCTCGTCGAATCAATTGAAAATGGTATAAACTGATTTTCGATCCGACGGTCGGATTGTCCAGAAATCAGCAAAGAAGCTGGTGGGGCCCGCGACTTAAGTGAATAGTACCAATGAATAGTAACCCCTGATTTAATTCCCTCGCTGGCCAACGTCAGCTGATCGACTGTCTGGTGTCCGAACCTGACGATCCAGGTACTCGATTTAAATGGCGTCGTCATTCTGAGCGCAGTAGCGCTGACGAAATTTATGTTTGACGAGCCTAAAGTATCGTAAAGCGTGTCGAACTTTATAATCTATTGTATAAGATGGATTTTAGAAGTATCGAGGCTCGATTTCAGCGAAGCAAAATTGCTATCTAATAGGTTTCGTCGAGCCGGACGTCGTGGTGGTGTCCGTTTTTCAGTTTGACAATCCAGTTGTCTTAAAAAGCGTGAAATATGAAAAAATTTGCAGTATTTTGCAAGAAGTCCTAATATTTTTTTGTACCAAATAACTAGAGAATTTGTGGAGAGGGTCTTCTATGCATTTTTCTTGTACAGTGAAGGACTCGTAATTAAATAGCAAGTGTAGAGGGGCTAGTTGGCATTTTGTGCAATATATGTATATAGCAACCTAGGGTTGCTTAAGAAACCCTAGCCGCACTCGTATGTGTAACTGCTGTACTCCCACGACCCCCACGACCCCTCTGCTACCCCTCCCGTGCATCTGCGCCGCCGGCCGCCTCCCCTGGTCGCCGGAAAAACAAAAGGAAGCAAGGAGCATTCTTGATCTCGGTTTGTGGGAGAAGTGAAGCACCCAAGCCCCTAGACCTGTGCCCAGACCTCTCTGTGGTCATCTCCTACATCCAGAAGACAAGCCGAGGTGGTCTTGTGCACTGCCGTGGCCGCGCGCCGCCGGAGCCACCACATTCTTCTTCTTCAGATCCGGCCAGGTGAGATCTCCCACTGCGTGATTTTTATTGCAACCTACACTACGACAGTGGCTTAGTTAAGCCCTGGGGATGCCTCATGCAGAGCCTCGACCCTCGGGGTGCTCCCGGTCGCCGGCGGGGAAGTTGCACCCGCCGGAACCCTAATATGCTCCGCCCGAGCCGTATGCCGCACCCAATGGCTCAACCTCCGAAAAAAAATGATGGGAATGTTCTATAGAACCCCTAGATTATCTCCACCAAGTTTGGTTGTGTTTGGTTCAGCCGATAAGTCGCAGTTTGAAACCCTAGTTTTGGGTTATCTCGGTTTCGCCCGAGCTTGCTCCGCCGCCGCCGCCGCCGCTCCCTGCCGCTGGCCACCGCTTCGGCAAGCTTCCCCACAACGAGGGCAAGCCACCTGTGGTCTTGCATGGCCCTGAGAGCTCATGCATGGAAAGTCACCATTAGAGCTCCATTAACAGGCTCTAGAGCTCGAGCTCGTGTCTTCGCGGCTACCAACCTCTTGAACTTGACCCAAAGACATTCAGAGCACTGCCCTGGACCCTAGTGTGACGCCCCACTTCCCAGGGGGTCACCCATCCTAGAACTACTCTAGCTCTAGCACGCTTAACTCTCATAACCTCTTGGATCTTGCTACCATCCAAAATGCTATAGCCGGGTTAAGAGATTTAGTCCTATTATATCATTTATATATAAGATTAATTCAAATTCCGGGGGTGTCACATTCTTCCCCCCTTTAAGCCCTGACGTCCACGTCAGGCTCAAGCACACTCACAAGCACCAGGCGATGTGAGACTCGTCTCGCTAGCCTTAGCCGACCTTGTGGGCAGCTGCACTCCACCCACAACGGTCATTAGCCGGGGAGCCTCGCTCTACCCGCTATATAACCCTGGCTCAGCCGAGACTCATCTCATATTTCCGGCTGGTGAATGGCTCTGATACCAACTGTGACGCCCCACTTCCCAGGGGGTCACCCATCCTAGAACTACTCTAGCTCTAGCACGCTTAACTCTCATAACCTCTTGGATCTTGCTACCATCCAAGATGCTATAGCCGGGTTAAGAGATTTAGTCCTATTATATCATTTATATATAGGATTAATCCAAATTCCGGGGATGTCACACCTAGTATTTGATGCTTACCTTAAATACCCAAGTGACCGCAAGTCTGGATGAGTTGCCCTAGCCGAGCTCTTGCTCCTTGCATGCATGGCCGAGGTTGGTTGCACCACGGTTCCAGCAGTGTTAAGTCTCCCAAATGGTGAGCCCTAGTCTCCTGCTAGCTTCCTAAACATAATGCTCAAGTTACTTTGGCAGATGACCAGGTGGATTGATTGATCCCACATGCCAAGCCCTAGCCTAGGCTATGTTGCCTTTTGCACTGTTCCAGCACCTTTGTAGCTTTGTTAGAGCAAGCCCTTGTTTCCTCTTGCTCCCAGGAGCTTGATGCTCAGCCTAATTCAGCAAAAGACTGGATGGTTTGATAGATCTAGTATGTTAAGTCCTAAATGGGCACTTGATGGCCCCTAAGCTGTTCCAGCAGGTTGGCTGCACCCTCATGGTGAGCCTCTGAGTCCTTTCGACCTATTGAGCATGATGCTCACCCTAAATTTGGGTTTGGTCGAGTGTAAGTAAGAAAGATAACAAATTGAGACTAATTGCATAGTGTATGTTGACCCGAAGTTGTCCTCGGGTTCCGCGTTGCTCCCAAATGGTGAGCACGACGTTCAGTGCGTCAAGGCCCACCTGTTGGTGGCCTTGGTTCAGTTTAAAAGCATTCAGAAATAAAATGCAAGCTAAAAAGGCCTCAAATAGCATGTATTAATGCAATTTTGTGAAACCCTAGGGGTCTAATTATAATTGTAGCCTCATGGGCTGTTTTGGGCTGTGTGCCCATGATCTCTAAACCTTTCGTTGGAGATCCAATAGCTTTCGTTGAGCGGGACTTCAGCGAAGTTTCCCGTATAACTTGTTTGCACTCAGTGAGTCAGTGGGTTGGGTATGTGTGAGAGTCTTTTCTAACCTGTGATTATGATTCAGGTCCCAGCAGTCAGCCGCCAGCTTGCGAGCCATCTAGCAGTCATTGTGATCATCTACCTTGAGGTGGGTTTATCTTCGGTCCGGACTTTATCAGGTCGGCCCTATGGGGTGCCGTGGTAGGTCGGACCCCTGTTTTTGGTGCAGCCTTGATCCTATGCTTGAGCCTTTTCCCTTGCTTATATTCCTGCATTCATTGTGTATAGCTATGTAGCATCGATCTTGTAGTTTAGTTCCCGATATGATTTCAGGTTCAGCATTTAGTATATCTATATATACAGCTTGACATATGCCATGTTGTTTGGTCATCAGTCTAGTTATATTAGCATTTCCTGTTCTATGTTGCATGATAGAATAGGAGTTCAGTCCTGCTATTCAGTTTCAGTTACAGCTAAGATATTCAACTCCTGTTGTTCAGATTCGTTTATACAACATCCGTGATTATTACAGCCTTCAGCTCGATAGGGATTTTTCGGCTTTATGCCGTGTGTTTGGTCTTTAGACCATGAGCTTAAACATCAGCATTATGATCGCCACAGAGCCAGTTGTCACGCCCCGGGGTCGTAACTGCGACCCGGGCTCGCCAACAGATCCGCCATCTGTACGGAAACTGCCGCACAGACGAAGCGTCTACCCTGCAAGTCAGATCTATAGCTAAAACATGTATCAGAGCTGAAATAGAACTAAAAACCAAGAGCTATAGAAATTCACTGAACATCTGATATAAATAAAATCATCCTCGATACAACATCTCTCAACTGTCAAAATATACAAAAGCCTCACCAATCACTCAGACTGTCCAGTACAAAAGTAGAAACATAAAAATACAGGGTACTTCTACCTCTGACTCTCAATACGGTAAGGAACTACTCAGTCTCGTCCTCACCTCGAATCAGCTGTCTCCGCGCGAACCCAGCCGGAACAGCTACCTCAGGAACCTGTCACCGCAGCGGGTGTGAGATCTACTGCAGAGGGTAGATCTCAGTGGGTACCGTCACCAATATCCACGGTATGCCCACTAAGTCTACTGGAGGCACAAAAGATAGGTATGCAGATAGATATATAAAAGAAGGCAGGAAATGAGCTACAACTAACATGCCTCAACATCACGCTCATGGAAAACTCTACTATGAACCTGCTATGCATACACCCTCACTATTAAATGCCTCAAGTAACATGCTCAAAGGAATACTCATCTAGGAGGCTATGCACCACTCGCACACGAGGTGCTCTCAAAACCCAAATCTCAATGACTGCCCAAAACTGGCACAGTCAAGCCCGCGCCTGTCGTCTAGGAACGCACCTGCCCACTCCACGTGGGGCGTCCTACCGACCACGATGGACGCACCTGCCCACTGCGTGTGGGGCGTACTACGCACCTGCCCACTCCCTGTGGGGCGTACTACGCACCTGCCCACTCCGCGTGGGGCGTCCTGCCGATTACTACGAACGCACCTGCCCACTGCGTGTGGGGCGTCCTAGTCGGTCCATCTCAATCATTATCACGCATCCGGAGTGTACCCGAGGGGAGCGACCCCATCGAGCTCTAGTATCAAGTCAGTCTCAACTGTCTCATAAATGGCACATGCAGGCTATGATCCACGATCAAACAGATCGGATACCCAATACCAGATAATACATCACAGTCGGGAACCCTCCACGACTGGATCAGGGAATGCCATACCCTCTCATAGCTATGTCGGAGAACCCTCAACGACCCAATCTGATAATGCACATCCCATGGCTAAGTCGGGAAACCTCCACGACTCAATCTGCCAGAGCCCAACCTCTCAAAACCAAATCGGAGAACCATCTCCACTACCAAATCAGAATATATATACCCATGATCTAGAATAATCCCACCAGGGATCTCATCTCACCTGACACTAGAAACTCATCCCATAGAGCTCTAAAAATCTACTCGCCCCCCCGGCACGAGGACACAAGCATCCTGAACCTGCTCAATCTCTCTGGAAGCTCACAATAATTCCAAGCTATATTAAAATCTCAGTTTTCCTTTAAAACTGGTCCGCCGATTTTTAGAACGGTTCAGATGCCTATCTAATGCCGGCTAAACATGCATTCTAGTGTCATATCATCCCTAGATCATACTAAAAATACCTGGGGCTCATAAATGTCCTCATATGGTTTTCTAGGCAGTTATCAGATTTACCAGCTATATAAATATTAAGCTAAACATGATCAACATGCATACAATAGCTTTAGAAGGCATTCCGTACATCTTGAAGAAATTCCAACCCACCTGGATCGCTTTCCGTAGGCAACGCTGAAGTCGGGGTCGCGCCGAAACCACGATCTGTCGAAAATGCCCTCGCGCGCGCGCACACTGTCAAGCGCCCCAAAAACTCCGCCGAAGCTCACAGCAGCCTCACAAGCAGCTCAGCGCAACCTCCGTGCGCTCCGATCCTCTCCGCGGCCAACCCATAGCACGCACGCACACACACACGCACGCACGCTTGCCTCGACACGGTTCCGCGTGGTGAAAATCCAAAGCTTGTAGCACAAAAGAGAAGAGTTACAACCAAAAATCCACTCAAAATCTCCATCTAAAACCATCAACAATCCAAAACTCAAGCTTGAAGAAATCTGACCACTTACCTCATGTGCGGCCGACACGCGCGCGCGGCTCTGCTCGACTCCAAGCTGCAGGAACACCAAGCTGCATCATCAACTCCCTCTCAACCACTCTCACTCTCTTTATCTTCTTCTTTTTTCTTTTCCCTTACTTTCTCTCTTTTCTTTCTTTCTTTCTCTTTTCCTTTGTTCTGTCGTGGAGAGAAAACAGGCAGTTGGGGGGCTCTTATAGAGCGTGGGATGCAAGGGAAGAGAAATTACCAAAATGCCCTTGCTCAAAATCCAGAATCTTCTTAATCTGGGCATTCTGGGAGGCTGGGTACCGGTACCTCTAATTGAGTACCGGTACAAGCAGTCCGGTTCCGGAACACGGGGTCTGGTTCCGGAACCAACCCTCTAGTTCCGGAACCAGTATGCCAGTTCCGGAACTCCAGCCCTCCAAAACTGAAAATCAAGTCTGAAGCTCCAATTTCCTTGCCGTCAACTCGCTTTATGCCTCGGAAGCTTCCGCATCGCTCTGAAGTCTCCCAAACCCCACTGTAAACATAAAGTACACATGGTCCAAGCTTTTTCCCTCTCAGAAAGCTCATCCATGGAGTCGGTGTGCCCCATCCAGAAAACCGGCATTCTTACAACACAATCCTTTATTCATTTCTTTACTTGCCAAGTCCAACTCACTTTTCGCCTTCGGGGCCTCCATATCAAACGAAAACCTCCCGAGCTCCGCTGTAACCTGAAAATACACGTGTTCCAACACTTTCCAAATTTCCTGTGCACAACCGCGAAGTCGGTTCTCTATCCAACCCAGTACTCAACAAGTCCTCTACAAGTACACAATGCCCCGAAGTCACAGATTCAAACTGAGCTTCCAAGTTCGATGCCGCTAACTCACTTTTCGTCCCGAAGGATTCTGCGTCCGTCCGGAGCAATCAGAACTCATCAGTAACCCAAATGGAATACGCCCCAGGCGATTCCTCCGCACCGCGCCGTCTTGCGAGGTCGGTGCACTCAGCAAAGTTCCGGTACTCTACACTCTCCCTTCCTTAAAAAGGGTTTCGTCCTCGAAGCCAAAATAAATCCATAACTCAGGAGGGTGTCTCAATCAGATGGAGATCGGAATACTGAACTCATCCTCAGACTGTCGAATGGTCCAACTCACTCACCATGATGGCTCCTCTGAACCCTCACTCAAGGTATACCCGACTGCATAATTCTTCTGCCTCACAAGCAAGAATTTGCATCGGCTGCTCCTGATAACTCAAACCTCGACCAAATCCAAGGCAGTGAAATCCAAAACATGTAAGTGATCGCAAACACATCTTCCAGCCAGAAGAATACTCGCGGACCAAGCTCCCCGCGTAAACTCAAATCCACGCATCTCAGCGGGTAGTGGCTTACAGAAAACATGGTCTCCAAATCCAAAATTCTACGCCTACCCTTGGCACAAAACCTCCGTTGCTCCTTAGCAACTAAATTGCTCAAGTACCACAAATACATCACACACATCCATCCACAGGGGAAGGAGTTCAAAAATGGAAACCACGCTCAACCCTTAGCTCTCAATTCCAAGTTCCAAAAGTGGCGACCACTGATCGAACACCTCTTTCCAAGGTTGCACTGCTCGCCTAACCAAGGCATACTGAACACAATGTCATGCCGGGATAATACTATAGGGTAACAATCCTACAGCTCCAATAACTCTGGCCACCGGCGATGCCTCAATCAATGTCCTTCCGAGTAACCATGTACATCAGGCTCAAGGATCTCTGGATAACTCCACGATCCCTCTATCACAGGCAATATCTGCATCAATGCTGGTATCCGCCTCAGCTTTGCCTCTTCCAAGCTACACTGGCCTTACATAGTCCAAGAGCTTCCGACCTCTGTCACTAACATAGGTCTAGGCCCAACCCAAACGGTATCACTCTTCGTTGGGTCCTCTGTCACTCTTGCAGCTGTAATCACATGGCCTAACCACAAAATCTTCCGAAGTCCAAGTGCAAACTCTCACAACTTGGCATCAACTTCTTCTCATAGAAGTTGCAGCACTATCCTCAAGTGTTTCCCAAGTTCTATGTCCCCTCGGAACCCAATCCAAATATAGTCAAATCAAACGACCCAGTATAAATCAAACTCAACAACTAGTACGCCATCTCGGTGTAGGCTCAAACTCACGTCGGTACAACAACCCGGTCCAAGTACCGCTGGAACACACAATTCCTCAACTCCAAAAGGCCGCAGGGCCTTAGTCAATCCACTTGACCTTGCTGCAAGCTCATAAGGTCCCTATCGGGTTCAAATCTCTATCAGGGCACAACCCTTGGCTGTAAGGTTCCATAATGCTATCAATCCACAAGGCATCTGCCGTAAACAATCCAAACCTGTCCGTGTTCAAACCATCATAGAACCCTCACCGTTGTGCACTCACAACGTGGCATCACTGCCGTGTACCAACGGCATGGCATCACCACCGTGCAACAACGGTGTGGCATCATATCCAACATATCAATCTCTCAGATCCTCACTGTCGTATCCCACGACGTGGTACTGGTCACACAGACCTCCCGATCCATCAATTCCCGCAACTGCGCTATCGGCTCTTTCTCTATGTCTCACGGGTAATACTCCAAGGGGTGCTGCTGAAGTCGGCGCGGTTTCCAAAACCACGTCAATCTCTGCCTCGACCTCAATCTCACCAAACGGCGGCTTCGAATCAGATCTGGTAGACTCTCACTCTAGATTACACGGTGATAAAAATATTCCTTAGTCCCGGTGCCGCCGTAGGCACCTCCTCAACAGTCGCTAACGAAACGATACGACCACGACTCAACCTCTGTCGTGCTCTAACACCCTCTAAAAACACACTCCTCCTGGCCAGGTCCACGGAGGGTCATTGTCCTCTCTCGACAATCCATAAAAACATAACACTGGGATAACCAATCCCTATCCAACCTCATATCAATATCTCGGAGCTGATGTAGGACTAACACTCAATGATCGAATCCAGAGTCCTAACTGCACTGGCAGAACTGGCAACACTCATCCATGTGTTATACGTGATCTGGAATCTAATCCTCACGTGCACGAACCAACAGTTTCATCTCTGGCCCACACGAAGCTACCCCTGCTCCACAACACACACACGCGGTGTCGGCATCAACCATGCTCTATCTCCGATGACCATAAGGAAAACCACACCGGGCAAGACGCGATCCACTATCCTGGCGTCCTCTAAACGGCTGCACAAACTCATCCACTAGATGCTGGTGGCCATCGCTTTATCTGTCTCGGCGTCACGGCTCAATCAGCCTACCGGTAAGTCGGATGAACCTCTTCATCCTGAAGGGGTAGAAGGGGTGCCGTCGCAAGCGGCAAATCCGTGAGCACTACTCTGGGACACTCTGCCTGACATGTCCTGACCATCCATATGAAAACATCGCCCCTCCCTGAGGTCCCACTATGGCGATGAACGCGGTCTACCGCAGATGACATACTCATCCTGACACTGCTGCTAGTGCCTCGTCCGTCGAGAACCCCCCAGTCTCTGTCTCCTCTGAGGCTCATGATCCTGTGGCTGGAATCATGGCAATCTCAATCCACTCAACTGTCCCAAATAAGACGGCACTAGATGCCTCTCTCCAGAGCTGGTCCCTCGCTCTCCGTTCTCTCTCGGACATGATCACTGATCCTCGGCCAGTCCATCGATCATGCCCAACCGCTGCATCTAAAGTCGCTCGCCGAGAATACCCAAAATGATAAACATCTCAAAGCAGTCCCCTCTCGACATGATCAATCTCCTGGGCCTCATCCTGGGCGTCATGGGGCACTCTGCTCAACAATCATAGAAACTCGCTCCAAATCCTCAACCACGCTCCCGATGGTCCATCAGGACGAACTCGACGCCACCAACTCTCGGCGTCCCTATCCAAAAGTGTGAAACCAAGTACACCTAAAGCTTCCTGGATGGACAAGTCCTTAAACAACCTTTCCAAAGCAGCAATCTAGTTCCCGGCCTCCCAAGGCTCCAACTCTGCCCCGAAATCTGTAGGGGATGGAACTGGCGGATGAACAACAACCAATCAGCAACCTCTCGCTGCTCCCACACTACTCACAGTGCGAACTGGGTCGAAGTCGACGATGTCGCGGCCAGAGGTACTACTGGCGATACTTCGGGAAATGCTCTCAGCTCAAACCTGCGCATCACGCGCTCCATGTTCTCTTCCTGGCGCCGCGTCGCCTCAACAACTAAGCTACCTGGGCCCGTAACTCACAGATCTCTCTCTGCTCTGTCCATTCAGCCTCCCGCTGATCGGGCTCCTCATCCAGGGTCAAACACGCCCTCTCCGCTGAACGGCATCTCAGGGCCAACAAGGACAACAGCCACAACCAACCAAACCTCAAACACTCTCGACCCAATCAAGCGAAAGTCTAAAACGTGTTAACCATTCTAAAGCATTATGTTGTCTGCAGCCAACATAATCATTTTAGAGAATAAACATGTCAAATCACTCGCCCCAATCCCTCGGGGGAGGTATAAACTCAATCAGGACTCTCGCTAAAGTCTCGTCTCTCACGACAGTCATCCTACTGTCCAACCAATAGCCTAGGGTCACTAAGTCCTCAACGACCTATATTCCTAGGCTCTGATACCACCCTAATCTGTCATGCCCCGGGGTCGAAACTGCGACCCGGGGTCGCCAACAGATCCGCCATCTGTACGGAAACTGCCGCACAGACGAAGCGTCTACCCTGCAAGCCAGATCTATAGCTAAAACATGTATCAGAGCTGAAATAGAACTAAAAACCAAGAGCTATAGAAATCCACTGAACATCTGATATAAATAAAATCATCCTCGATACAGCATCTCTCAGCTGTCAAAATATACAGAAGCCTCACCAATCACTCAGATTGTCCAGTATAAAAGTAGAAACATAAAAATACAGGGTACATCTACCTCTGGCTCTCAATACGGTAAGGAACTACTCAGTCTCGTCCTCACCTCGAATCAGCTGTCTCCGCGCAAACCCAGCCGGAACAGCTACCTCAGGAACCTATCACCGCAGTGGGTGTGAGATCTACTGCAGAGGGTAGATCTCAGTGGGTACCGTCACCAATATCCACGGTATGCCCACTAAGTCTACTGGAGGCACAAAAGATAGGTATGCAGATAGATATATAAAAGAAAGCAGGAAATGAGCTACAACTAACATGCCTCAACATCACGCTCATGGAAAACTCTACTATGAACCTGCTATGCATACACCCTCACTATTAAATGCCTCAAGTAACATGCTCAAAGGAATACTCATCTAGGAGCAAGCTATGCACCACTCGCACACGAGGTGCTCTCAAAACCCAAATCTCAATGACTGCCTAAAACTGGCACAGTCAAGCCCGCGCCTGTCGTCTAGGAACGCACCTGCCCACTCCACGTGGGGCGTCCTACCGATCACTATGGACGCGCCTGCCCACTGCGTGTGGGGCGTACTACGCACCTGCCCACTCCCTGTGGGGCGTACTACGCACCTGCCCACTCCGCGTGGGGCGTCCTGCCGACTACTACGAACGCACCTGCCCACTGCGTGTGGGGCGTCCTAGTCAGTCCATCTCAATCATCATCACGCATCCGGAGTGTACCCGAGGGGAGCGACCCCACTGAGCTCTAGTATCAAGCCAGTCTCAACTGTCTCATAAATGGCACATGCAGGCTATGATCCACGATCAAACAGATCGGATACCCAATACCAGATAATACATCACAGTCGGGAACCCTCCACGACTGGATCAGGGAATGCCATACCCTCTCATAGCTATGTCGGAGAACCCTCAACGACCCAATTTGATAATGCACATCCCATGGCTAAGTCGGGAAACCTCCACGACTCAATCTGCCAGAGCCCAACCTCTCAAAACCAAATCGGAGAACCATCTCCACTACCAAATCAGAATATATATACCCATGATCTAGAATAATCCCACCAGGGATCTCATCTCACCTGACACTAGAAACTCATCCCATAGAGCTCTAAAAATCTACTCGGCCCCCCGGCACGAGGACACAAGCATCCTGAACTTGCTCAATCTCTCTGGAAGCTCACAATAATTCCAAGCTGTATTAAAATCTCAGTTTTCCTTTAAAACTGGTCCGCCGATTTTTAGAACGGTTCAGATGCCTATCTAATGCCAACTAAACATGCATTCTATGTAACAACCCTGAGTATAAGAAGAAGAAAGGTAGAGAATAGACAGATAGTAGTAGAGAGTAGTAGAGAATAAAGAAGCTTGAGAAGGGAACTCATCCTTCATTCATGGCGGATCAAGGCGGCCGAGGGGAGAGCACCTTCATGGAGGTCGAGGAGCTCAGCAAGTGGCACCTGGTTCAGCAGCTTGGAGGAAGATGGAGCCTCGGGAGGAGCCAAGCGATGTAGGAGATTAGGGCACCGGAGGAGGAGGTTCAGCAGATTGGAAGAGAAGGAGAAAAGTGGCGCAGGAGAAGGCTCTGGAGAAGCCTACAGTGAAGCCTAGTGTGGGAATGGAACATAGGGAGCCCAGCTGAAGGGGACTATAAGGGCCCAACTCAAGAGGCCCAATATCAGAAGCCCAATCCGAAGAGCCCGACCAAAGGAGGCACATGCCAGGAGGCCCACAGGAGCTACGAATTAATCCCGATTGAGGCCCAGAATCATAGTTACAATTTCTACTGATAACTACCCTAGTTATTACATAATTACAAGTTAGTCCCCTTTAACAGAACAGTATAAATAGCTCACTGTACCATAAATGAGGCAACGAATATATGAATCAGTTCATTTCTCAATTCTCTCTTTCCCACCAAACTTCTCTCTTTCTCTCTCTTCTCCCCTGAACCCCTCAAACTCATCTCTCAAATCCCCAATTCCTCGATTTCCCTCAAACCGATCAATCCTAGCTCCAATTCGATCAACTGGATCAAGTTGGATCTGCCATCATCCTCCCCGTCACGCGATTTCAGAGAATTCTCATCAACAATCGAGCGACGGATCGTCCGGGTAGCAATCTTCATCCTCACCGCCAAGCCTAGATCTCTGCTCGGAGCATCATCGATCGGCTGCGGATATGTCAGATTGTTACAAATTGGTATCAGAGCTGTTCCGATCCCAGGGATCGTGAAGAGCTAAGAACCAGATCGAGTCTGCAAGCAACAGGCAACCACAGATCTAAGCAACAGGCACAGGCATCAATCAATCGGGTGATAAGCAACAAGCGTCAACAGATCAAGGCAACACCTCAGCAAACAAGCATTTTAACAATCAAATTGGGCAGATCTGATCAAGGAGCAACAGATCTGATCAAGGAGCAGGGGAACAGCACCGCTGAGAGTTCCGATCCCAGGGATCTGAGGAACAAGCAACCAAGAATCCGAGGCAATAAGAAGTAAGCAACAATACCAATCGATACCCACCATTGCAAGAGCAGTATTGCATCGCGATTCAGATCTGTGTAGCATCATCATCATCGCAGAGGGTACAATGAATTCAGCTTCACAAGTGCCCAGGGACCCGAAGTAGAGAATAGATCTGGAAGGAATTGCCACTATGATCCACAGATCCAAGGAGAGAGCAGATCTGGAATGAGGTAATTGTTTGATGTACCTCATCTCTTAATTGTTGCAAATCAGATAGTATAGCTTGGATAATTGCACAATTAGATATTGGATCTGTGAACAAACACCCCAAAAGTTGGCAATTGGTTAGAATAAGATATCAGCAAGATAGTTAAGAAGAAGAATAATAGATTCAGATACATCAGTGAAGAAGTCTTCAGTGAAGAAGTAGCATCATCGACACCAACGCACCAAAGGGTTTGAAGGCAACAAGTATACAGTACCAGATCATGAGCCGCAATAAACCGAAGACAATTAGTCAAATACCTTGCGGGCATCAGGTAATAGAGCATCATATAATAGCTGCCACCCAATCCCATCATTAAGCCACATTATAGCAAATAGCTTCCACCTGGATTGTGTCAAGTTAGTAAGGACAACAAATTGAAGAAGTTAAGATAAAAGGGTTTCAAGTAGTACCTCGAGCAAGAACTCAGATCAGTGGCAGTCACTGTTCCATTAGCCGAATCAGCAACTTAGCCCCAGCAAGGAATCATTGGTCACCTTGGCATAGTTACTGTAACCAGGGAAAGGATTGGAGTCTAGCCCAAGGATGGATAGCTCACAGCGTACATGGCAGCAAAGGTGGGAAACCTTGAGAGTGGAAGAAAACAGGAGCTATGAAAGGTTGCGAGAGGAGAATGCTAAAAGGCATCAGCAATTAATGGACTTGCTTACAGCCGTGTTGCCAAACTCGCAGCAATCAATGGATGCCAATCGGGAAAACGAGAGGTACCCAATCTATGAGTTAGGTACTTCTCAGCAAATTGATACCTTGGGGGAATGCCGAGGAAGTGAAGAAACCATTAAGGCATACGAAGTCATGATGCAAGAGGTTGGCCACTGTCAGAGACAAACCCGGGAGTCGACTAGGAGGCAAGCTGCATATGCTAAAGTAGAAAGTTCTACAGTGCAAGCCTTGAAAGAAGAAAAGGAACCAGCACCCTTAAACTCCAATGTAAAAAAAAGAGCTATTTCATTAGTTGATTCCTTAAGCTGTCAACCAACTGCAGTGAAAGAGTTGGAGCAAAGGCACCTAGAGCATCAGCAGTTGGAGGCCAATAAGAAGCAAGAGATGAAGCTGGGTGGTAGTGCTAGCAAGCTGGGGGAGCTGCTGAAGTTGCCCCAAACACAGCCACCTCTACCCCAGTCTGCCCACATCACTCCAGCAACAGGAGGTACCACAGTAGCCACAGCACCTACAGCTCACAATTCTACAGTGAGTATCGATTACAATTACGAAGAAAAGGCTACTACGGAAGAGAAGCTGAAGGACAATGCTAGTCGGCCTGAGGAGCTGCTGAAGCTGTGCACAGCTCAACCCCCTCCACCCAAGACTACTTCCACTACCACAGCTCCAGGATTAGAGAGAAGCAACTGGGAGGATAACAGCAACCCTTGGCTTATTAGAGCATACAAGAGCAACAGTAGTTATGAGACTGTGTTAAGTAAGGGAATCAGCAATCAAGAGGAGTTGCTGGGTTCACTAGTAGATCAACCCCATTCACTCCAGTCTGCTCACATGGGAAGAACAACCAGCATGGTGAGTGAAGGCCAAGTACTCATCAAGCCAGGAGATAGCTCCTCTCAACTAAGCCAAGATCACAACTTCCTGGAGGAGCTGAGAGTGGCGAGACTGGAAGAAACTGATCTAGTGCCAGGTACTGTGGGGTTGGAGGCTTACGAGCTGATGCTAATGGACTCAGAGCAAAACAGGGTGATGATTCATGGTGCTGAAGGAAAAGCTGCTCACAGAACCTTCATCATAAGTAAACTGACAAGGGTACTCAAGCAAGGAACACAAGTAAGAGTTGATCGATCCTATCTGACTAAATCTGGAGCTACAAGGGAGAAGTTGCATACAAGGGTGCAAGGACCATCTCCGGAAATGGAGGATGCAGCCTTGTGGGAGTTGGTTAGCAAACCAGAGAAGCTATTTGGTTCATGGGCAAACCAATTACCTCCAGTTCAGACTACTCACTTGGTGTGCTTCCTTGAAAGTGGGCATAATGAGCTAGGGCCAACAATTAGAAGACCTCACCACAGCTCAATGTTCCTAGCCTATGAACAAGCCAAACTCAAGGAGTCTAATGGAGGGTTGGGTGTTGCACTGCATATAGATGGAGCAATAGAAATGGGACTGGCAACTCAAGCAAGTAGTGAGGAGAAAATGCAAGAAGCTGTCAGCATACACAACAACACGAGGGAAACAGCAAGCTTGGATTTCAAACCCTACAATCACCGCATCCAAACTCTGAGAAGAAATCAAAAGCTCACCATTAATAGCTATGAGCCTTACCAGACATTGGAGCAGACAAGATCGGAGGTGGGCAGGTTGCGACACCCTGAAGGCCCAAGAGTGAGCCCTGGTCCCCAACGAGTGTCGCCGTCCATGCCGCAAACCGAGGGAGGTAGGGTACTGAAAGCGCAACTCGAAAACCCTCGGGTTCGTCCAGAAAACCGCCGGAGGCTCAAGATTATGCTAAAGGTAGCAACTTGGGGGGAAAAGAAGGCTGCCGAGGAGAAGATCACGCGAGCTAGACCCATCCTTGAGGACAAGGATGGTTTTAAGGGGAGTGGAGTGTAACAACCCTGAGTATAAGAAGAAGAGAGGTAGAGAATAGACAGATAGTAGTAGAGAGTAGTAGAGAATAAAGAAGCTTGAGAAGGGAACTCATCCTTCATTCATGGCGGATCAAGGCGGCCGAGGGGAGAGCACCTTCATGGAGGTCGAGGAGCTCAGCAAGTGGCACCTGGTTCAGCAGCTTGGAGGAAGATGGAGCCTCGGGAGGAGCCAAGCGATGTAGGATATTAGGGCACCGAAGGAGGAGGTTCAGCAGATTGGAAGAGAAGGAGAAAAGTGGCGCAGGAGAAGGCTCTGGAGAAGCCTACAGTGAAGCCTAGTGTGGGAATGGAACATAAGGAGCCCAGCTGAAGGGGACTATAAGGGCCCAACTCAAGAGGCCCAATATCAGAAGCCCAATCCGAAGAGCCCGACCAAAGGAGGCACATGCCAGGAGGCCCACAGGAGCTACGAATTAAGCCCGATTGAGGCCCAGATACATAGTTACAATTTCTACTGATAACTACCCTAGTTATTACATAATTACAAGTTAGTCCCCTTTAACAGAACAGTATAAATAGCTCACTGTACCATAAATGAGGCAACGAATATATGAATCAGTTCATTTCTCAATTCTCTCTTTCCCACCAAACTTCTCTCTTTCTCTCTCTTCTCCCCTGAACCCCTCAAACTCATCTCTCAAATCCCCAATTCCTCGATTTCCCTCAAACCGATCAATCCTAGCTCCAATTCGATCAACTGGATCAAGTTGGATCTGCCATCATCCTCCCCGTCACGCGATTTCAGAGAATTCTCATCAACAATCGAGCGACGGATCGTCCGGGTAGCAATCTTCATCCTCACCGCCAAGCCTAGATCTCTGCTCGGAGCATCATCGATCGGCTGCGGATATGTCAGATTGTTACATTCTAGTGTCATATCATCCCTAAATCATACTAAAAATACCTGTGGCTCATAAATGTCCTCTTATGGTTTTCTAGGCAGTTATCAGATTTACCAGCTATATAAATATTAAGTTAAACATGATCAACATGCATACAATAGCTTTAGAAGGCATTCCATACATCTTGAAGAAATTCCAACCCACCTGGATCGCTTTCCGTAGGCAACGCTGAAGTCGGGGTCGCGCCGAAACCACGATCCGTCGAAAATGCCCTCGCGCGCGCGCACACTGTCAAGAGCCCCAAAAACTCCGCCGAAGCTCACAGCAGCCTCACAAGCAGCTCAGCGCAACCTCCGTGCGCTCCGATCCTCTCCGCGGCCAACCCACAGCGCACACACACTCACGCACGCACGCTCGCCTCGACACGGTTCCGCGTGGTGAAAATCCAAAGCTCGTAGCACAAAAGAGAAGAGTTACAACCAAAAATCCACTCAAAATCTCCATCTAAAACCATCAACAATCCAAAACTCAAGCTTGAAGAAATCTGACCACTTACGTCATGTGCGGCCGACACGCGCGCGCGGCTCCGCTCGACTCCAAGCTGCAGGAACACCAAGCTGCATCATCAACTCCCTCTCAACCACTCTTACTCTCTTTATCTTCTTCTCTTTTCTTTTCCCTTACTTTCTCTCTTTTCTTTCTTTCTTTCTCTTTTCCTTTGTTCTGTCGTGGAGAGAAAACAGGCAGCTGGGGGGCTCTTATAGAGCGTGGGATGCAAGGGAAGAGAAATTACCAAAATGCCCTTGCTCAAAATCCAAGAATCTTCTTAATCTGGGCATTCTGGGAGGCTGGGTACCGGTACCTCTAATTGAGTACCGGTACAAGCAGTCCGGTTCCGGAACACGGGGTCTAGTTTCGGAACCAACCCTCTAGTTCCAGAACCAGTATGCCAGTTCCGGAACTCCAGCCCTCCAAAACTGAAAATCAAGTCTGAAGCTCCAATTTCCTCGCCGTCAACTCGCTTTATGCCTCGGAAGCTTCCGCATCGCTCTGAAGTCTCCCGAACCCCACTGTAAACATAAAGTACACATGGTCCAAGCTTTTTCCCTCTCAGAAAGCTCATCCATGGAGTCGGTGTGCCCCATCCAGAAAACCGGCATTCTTACAACACAATCCTTTATTCATTTCTTTACTTGCCAAGTCCAACTCACTTTTCGCCTTCGGGGCCTCCATATCAAACGAAAACCTCCCGAGCCCCGCTGTAACCTGAAAATACACGTGTTCCAACACTTTCCAAATTTCCTGTGCACAACCGCGGAGTCGGTTCTCTATCCAACCCAGTACTCAACAAGTCCTCTACAAGTACACAATACCCCGAAGTCACAGATTCAAACTGACCTTCCAAGTTCGATGCCGCTAACTCATTTTTCATCCCGAAGGATTCTGCGTCCGTCCGGAGCAATCAGAACTCATCAGTAACCCAAATGGAATACGCCCCAGGCGATTCCTCCGCACCGCGCCGTCTTGCAAGGTCGGTGCACTCAGCAAAGTTTCCGTACTCTACACCAGCTGTTCTTTCGCGTACACTAGCGGGCTGATCCCCTCCAGTGGTGTACTTTACCAGTAAAGTGGTTAGCAGTGGCGACCCGTGAGCCCGTTGGGGTTATGACAGCAGATTGGTGTACAACTGGTATTTAGCCTGAGGTCCTCGTGACCAATAGTGGCATTGATTGGGTACTTATAGTTATTGTTATTCATCACTTCCACTTTACAGCATTGTTAGTTACTAGCTTTGTTTATTGCATGATCATGTCCTGCTTGTTAGATGTATCAGTTATAGCATGATCATTTCCTGCTTGTCAGATTTATCGGCATGATCAGTTCCTGCTTGACAGATTTATCAGTTATAGCATGATTAGCTTTTTATATGAGTACCCCTGTTTCCACTTCAGCATGCTTAGATTTTATATTTGCATCTTACCTTTCAGCTTTCAGTTATATCCTGCTTTTGCTATCCGCTTATTATTGTATCCGGTAGGTACTACTTGCTATTTCTCGGCCCGTCGTGCCCACTGGGATACATGTAGAGTGTATCTCACACCCCCTGGGTGACCATTTTTCAGGTCAGTCGGGTGCTGGAGATTGGGACAATCCAGTGAGCTATCGCGATAGAGTTGTCCCTGCTTTTGGCCATAGTGGCCAGTGTTCAGCATTTTCAGTTTTAGTTGTCGATTTATTATTAGAGTTTGTGATTTGATGGATTATGTGATGGAGTTGTGGATGTATTAGTTTGTAGAGCTTTATGTTTTTGATTTAGTTGTTGATTATGTTGATCTCTGATTGTATCACTGCATTTGCCTAGCCGAGTATGTATAGGGGAGACTCTATCCGTGTGGACAGAGAATTTTCTATGCATGTGGCGGTCTGCTCACGTCCTGAATTTAAAGTTTGAACTCTGATTTTTTTAAAAAAATAAAAATTTCTACCGCCGTTTGGAAACTCGGGGCGTGACAGTGACGGAGATTAGGAGACATGCAGTGGATGGGAGAGGGAGAGTAGGAAATTATGCAAATTTTTTGGTTATGAGTGAGGGAGATGAGGTAGAGAATTTTTGGAAAACATGGTAGATATGAAAATATTATGATACGTAGAGGATGGTAGAGGGAGACGTGGAGATTTTTTGGGAAATGGGGCAGATGTATAAATATCATGACATGTAGAGGATGGGAGAGGGAGAGTGAAAAATTGTGAAATTTTTTTGGTTTGAGAGAGGGAGGCAGCGGAAAATGTTGGTGATTTTTTAGAAAATGTTGTACATATAGAAATATCATGAGGAAATGGGAAAAACGGTAAATTAGTCTTAAAAAATGACATATAACTTATTACGTATTCATCGGATGAGATCTAGCGGCCAAAAATTATTATGTAAAATCAAACTTCTAATTCAATAGAAATATCTAACGGTTATAAAAATTTCATGAGAGAACAAACGGTCGGATATTGTTAGGAGGTTGTGGGCAGTATATTATAAGCTAGTTACAAATTTGGAAAAGAATAAGGGGCCCGTTTGGAAAACCTTTGAAATAGAGTTTTGGACCACTTTACTCTGTTTTTTAAAAAACGTTGTTTTTTTATTAGTCAGCCCGTTTGGATGGCCTAACAGCGTAAAAAGATAATGACGTATTATTGGGGTTTCGGAGCATATTTGGGGGGAAAAAAAAGAGAGCTCAGACTGGCGAAAAAAAATTCTCTATTTCTACGTACTACTTCTCTCGCCCTCTTTAGCATTTCAGCCCTTTTTAAAAATTTGAAATTTAAAATTTAAAATTTAAAATTAAAATTAAAAATTTTCAAATTTAAAATTTAAAATTATAATTATAATTATAATTATAATTTAAACTTTAACTCTAATTTTTAAATTTAAATTTAAATTTAAAATTTATGTTTTATTTTTAATTTTTAATTTTTAATTTTTAATTTTTAATTTTAATTTTTTTTTATTTTAATTTAAATTTTATTTTTAATTTTTAATTTTTAATTTTATATTTTAAATTTTAATTAAAAATTTAAATTTTAAATTTTATATTTGAAATTTTTTAATTTGAAATTTAAAATTTAAAATTTCGCATTCAAATTTTAAAATTTTAAAATTTAAATTTAAAATTTAAAATTTCACATTCAAATTTTAAAATTTTAAAATTCAAATTCAATTTTGAAATTTTTAAATTTAAAATTTAAATCCTAATTTTAAAATTTTAAAATTTAAAATTAAAAAATATATTTTTAAATTTAATTTTTTGTATGGAAAGTTTAAATTTAAAACAAAGTTTTTTTTTTTTAAGTTCACAATCCAAACAGTAAAAATAGAGTAATATTTTTATAGAGTATTGAATTTTTCAAGATATCAAATATGTTGTAAAAAAAAATTCTGTTTTATTTTTCTATGATTGCCAAACGGGCCCTAAAGCATATAACTCTCCCTTATAATAGTAGTATAGATATACTAGTTTTTAACAACCTCCCAACTCAATTGGCTCGACAAGTTAGTAACAAACTTGCCATTCCAAAAATAAAATATATAATATTTCTGGAGTATTACAAACCTTGAACCAAACTACCCCTTAATTTCATCTTGATTCCATTATACCTCTTTACACAATATAAAGAAGGAAACTCTCTCTGGAACCCTAAAAATTTACATGTGATTTGTCATAATTTTTTGTGGATCTAGCATACCTTACGATAAGGGTGAGCATTGGTCGGTTTGGTTTGGTGTTTGCAGTTTTTTTGTAAAACCGAACCGAACCGAACCGAATTAGAAGCATGAACCACACTAAAACCGAACTGAAATTGTCGCTTCGGTTTGGTTTGGTTTCAATAAAATATTTATGTTTGGTTTAAATTTTTTAAATTACTAAAATTAATATATAATCATGATTAATTTTATGTCAAAAATCATTAATTGAAAGATAATAATAATAAACGTATCTAACTAGTTGATTATTATTTATGATTAATACATTTTATTTTAAATTCATGGCTTATATATAAAATAATCCATGAGTTTCATTATATTTTATCTTGTCAGTACACAAGTGATTCTCATCGGGGCTAGGTGTGAATGATCTGCTCAAATTTTCGTTAGGAATTTTTGTCAAATTTTCTTCAAAGTATTAGGATTGCTTCAAATTGAGGGTTTTTTAAGCTTAATCAATCAAATGTATCAAAAATTTATGTAAGAGGTTGAAAAAGAACTCTGGACCCTTTTAGTTGAAGAAAACTGAGAAATTTATTCGGCACCATGAACAGCGCACTCTATTGATATTATTTGAAATACTGGTGTTCATTGGCATGGGCGGCAAGAAAATATTTCTTTAGTAGTAGTTTGGTGGTTAAGTTCACTATTGATGTGGAATTTCTTGATGAATTGCTAGCACAGGATATGGCTTTTATTCTCTCCCAGTTTGGGAAATGATGAAAGTCAAATAAGAGACAAGGAGAATTGCACATGCTATATCATACTTATTTTGTAATGCAAAAATACTGCAGCATATGCCACCTTTGCATGGCTTTGTAATTTTATGTTCCTTTCCTCTTTGCGATGCTTCACTTTGCTATATGATGTTTAAATAGAGATATTTGTTTATACGTGTACTCAAGCTTCCTATGGTGGCAAAATTCACCTTTACAACTCATGATAACATTATTCTATTTGTATAACGAAACTTGTGTAAAAATTATGTCCCCACAAACTTTTCTTAATAAACATCTGTTCACTTGCAGGTTCATGAGGGCTGCAGATATGGTATGCTGCATTGACGATTATGTGCAAGATTATGACCATAATGGGGCCGAAGATTAGACTCTGTGCCAAGAAAGATAACTTGAAACTAGACAACTCTATTGTGGCTGCACTAACACAGCCAGAAGCAGGGGTTGATAAGCTTACTGGTATGAATTTTGACCATGAGGCCTAGAGCTTTCTTAGGTATTCAGAATTTTGATGCACACCAATAGCAAGCAAGCTAGATACGGTAGAAACTAATAAGCCTAGTTTAGGGGAACATTGGTTTTGAGACAGGCATGATACAAAATACTGGAGTGTATAGATATACTGAACTCTGCTCGCGTGCTCCTCAATTTATGAAGAATAAGTGATTTTTTGGTCGTATATCTATTTGTCAAAAGCGTGTGACCACGAGAAGGCTCAAGTGCTGAAGGGAGGTAGGCTATCTCAGCAAGGTTTTTGTAGGATGAAACTAGTCCAGCAAGAAGCAGTTGCTACTTATAAATTATGCAATTCTGTTTATTCATGCTTAGTAGTGACATCACTGACCTCAGGAGAGCAGTCGACGATGTGGCTTCTCATTGTATGACCAAATAAGAGAAAAGAAATGCAAATAACAGGATATGCATTTTTTTCCTTGATGCACAATAGATATTTTGTGGTTATGCAATTGTTGCTCACGGATAATAGGCTGTAGCCCTTGATTATTAGATTATTATTGCTTTTTCAGGGTGATAAAGAAATCCCTACCTTGTTTGTCTCTTTTTCAGTTGTCTGTTAAAGCTTTGAATCAGTCGATTCTAGTGCGATATTGGATTCTTTGTTAAAAGCTTGTCATTGTTATTATAAGAATTGCTAACTGGGCACAAGTTTTTAATTTGGTTTTAACTAGAGAAATGTGTGCCAAAGCTTTGCTTATAATTTCACATCATGTTGTGCGAGTTGAAATTCAATTTTAAAAGCAACCATTACTGCTATGGTGGAAGTACTCTTGCAATCAATTATTAAATGTTAATAGTCAAAGGAAGTTTGAGAGCAATTGTGTGCAACTTATCCAACTAGGGTGATAATTTCATTCAAAAGTAAACATGTTATTAATGTACTCGAAACTTTTTCCGGAAAAAGTGTCATAGTGTTCTCAGAAACTTCCAGTTTAGTAACCAGTTTTATATTTTATTCCAGTTGTTGATAGTTTACGAGGCATCGGCATCGGCATCGAATTCAATCTTGGAAGCAATTTGGAATATTTTGTAATTTGCTTTTAAAAATTGCATTTGGTGCCGAGTTATTCCTAAAATTACTTGGGGCCTCAGCAAGCCAGGTTATTGCTAAGCCCGACTTAATTTGATTTTGCTGTGAGCTTGATTGAGCCAAAAATGGAATGTTTTGAGGCAACGGCGGTAATTTCATTGGAGTAAAGAGCTTGATACCACTGATGGGTGATAAACGAAGGGGAGATAATGGATTAGGCCCCTGAACCAATACAGTAATAGGAGGAGAGATTTTCAATAAATTTTTATTGACAAATAAAAAAAAAACACGTATTTAACCTTCCAAATTCAAAAAAAAAAGAAAAAAGAAAAAAGAAAAAACGAAGAGGCCACTTCGATCGGACGGACCGGCTCAATAAGAAATGGGCGCCAAGGTCGGAGCTTCAATCAACAGTTCAGACAACAAACCCGCGTTCCACCCCCTATCAATCCCGGTTAATGAGTGGCGGGAATAGGGCAGGTCCTGTCCTATCAACCATCCGTTCCACCATCAACTTCAACCTCCGCCGTCCGATCCCTCCTTTTCAATTACCCATCCAATCGTCCATCCTCGACAAAACGAAACAGGGCTCCTTCCTCACCCCCGTCCACGCCATGGCGAGGCCGCGGCTTCTGCCGCATCTATTTTTACGACGCCGACGCCGCTCCTGCTCCCGCTCCCGCTCCCGCTCCTGCTCCCGCTGCTGTCGCCACGCCTTTTCCTCTTTCCTCCTCCCCTCCCCTCCTCCTCTGACCCTAATCCCCTCCCCACCACACTCACCTCCTCCTCTCCGCCATTTCTCCTCCTTATCCCACCTCATCCACCTCCTCCCCGATAATCCTTCTTCCCCCTCCCCCTCCACCTCCACCTCCTCCTCCTCCTCCTCCTTCTCCTTCTCCGACCACATCCTCTCCGCCGTCTCCGCTCTCTCCGGCGACCTCCTCGCCGCCGACGATGACCCCGCCCCCATCCTCGCCTCCCGCTCCGCCGCCGCCCTCCTCCGCCTCGCTCCCTCCTCCGCCCCTCTCCGCCTCCTCTCCCTCCTCAAACCCCGCCCCCTCCTCGCCCTCGAGGTACACACCCCACCTCCTCCTCCTCCTCCTCCTCCTCCTCCTCCTCCTCCTCCCCTTTTGGACCTCCCCTGCTTCTTCTCACCGCAGCTGCTTCTTGGCTCTTGCCCTAGCTAGGTCTTCGGCTGGAGGCGGAGGCTCCCCGACGCCCCTCCGCCGCTCCCGGAGGAGTTCGCCGCCGCCATCGCCCTCGCCGGGCGAGCCCGCAACGTGGCCCTCGCCGCCGACCTCTTCACAGAGGCGGTAGCGGCTGGGCGGCGCGATCCCTCCCTCTACAACTCCCTCATGGCCGCCTACATGCACAACGGACACATCACCAAAGCCGTTTCCGTGTTCCTCGAGCTCCAGAAGGACCCCGCCTGCGAGCCTAACGTCGTCTCCTACAATATCTTGCTCTCGCTCTACGGTCGCCACATGCTGATCGATCAAATGGAGTCCGTCCTCCGCACCATCGATGAGTCCAGGATCGCCCGCACGCTCGAAACTTACAATATTGCGGTCGCAGGCTACCTGATCGGTAAAATGTGGGACCGAATGGAGAGCACATATCAGGCAATGGAAGATGGGCCCGTGAAGCCCGAGCTGAGCACTCATCTCTTGATGCTTCGTGGTTACGCGTTTGCAGGTGATCTGGAGAAAATGGAGAGGATGTATGAGATGGTACGGAAAGAAGTCAATAGCAAGGAGAGGGCACTGATTCCTGTAATTATCTGCGCGTATTGTAAGAGCAAAGACCCGAAAAGAATCCAGAAGATTGAGGACTTGATGAGTTTACTAAACGAGAATGAGTACAGGCCGTGGCTCCATGTGCTTTTAATCAGGGTTTATGCACAGGAGGGTGCGGTTGAGGTGATGGAGCGGCTCATATCCGAGGCCCTGCAGCGGAACACGGAGATCACATCGGTAAGTGTGGTTAGGTCGATTTTGGCTACTTACTTTCAGTGCAATGCAGTTGATCGGCTGGCTAGATTCATTAGGCAAGCTGAGGTAGCCGGTTGGAGGCTATGCCGAGATTTATATCATTGCAAGATGGTGTTGTATTCTCGCCAGAATCGTTTGGAGGAGATGCACAGGGTTATAGATGAGATGGAGAATTATTGGGTTGATAGGGATAAACGGACGTTTGTGATCTTGTACAAGGCTTATTCCAATGCAGGGAGGAGGTTGGAAGCAGATACGGTGCTTGGGATGATGTGGAAGCATGGGTTTGCATTGACCTGAATGGCTTCTTTGCCTAACCAGTGGGTGAAGACTGCTGGAAGGATTTCTTGTACTATTTTGCGGCTGACAGAAAGGGAGATTTGACTCCCTTAGATATGGAGATATTAACTCTGGTGAGCTTCCTGCATCAAAATAAGCTCCATTCATTGTGTTGCATTGTGTCTAATTTGCTCTATAGTATTTGCTATCTCGAATGGGCTTAAGCAAGTATACCATGTATAATATTTGAGTATCTTAGACACGAGTTTTAGGAATTAGATAATTTTACATGCTCAGTAGTCAATCATTCCTCAAATTAACAGTGACAAAGATCTTTTTAAGTGTGCTTAATAGAACCATAACATCTGAAACTAACACATCTTGATATCTCACAATTTTGGTTCTTTTTAGAAATTTTCTTCTACTCTAGTATATTTTTCATTCCTGTGCTTTTTGAATGCCGCTCTTACCTCCATTTGTATGATTATGAAATTGATGACTCAATATGATACTAAGCAAACATTAAGTTTCTAGTTATACGAAAGGCCTTCTAGTATATCTTCTCGAAACACAATCAACATTAGGTAATCTGTCATTTTTCTATTAGCATCACTAAAGTGTGGCCAAACATAGCCAATGAACATACTCAAGTATGCTGTTTTTCTTTGCAAACATTTGTTAAAGATCCAATATGAATGGTTTTAGGAATGATTCAACAAATAGGATATGTAGGATACATGTATGCAGCATAGCAGATAAGCAAGCGACAAATGTAAGAATAACAAGCATAAAATGAGTAAGAATGTCCTGGGATATGGAGGCATGCCTATGGCTATAAACTGTGTTTTCATAATATAGACTAACTTTCAAATGATCCAACAAGCCCTATGTGAGTTTTACCGATTAAATATATGCCCAAATGGCCTTAACAAAAGTTGTTCTGCACTATCTCCATAGGGAGTATACTGGGCAATATGTACTTTTGAGATTTGTCAATTTACATTAACTTTTTTTTTAAAAAAAGGATTTGTGAAATTGAAATTTGTTTGAGAAGAATTTCATTATTATATATCATTTAGGCTTCGTTTGGATGCGCAGTTAGAAAACTCCATGGAATTTATATATTGTGGTTTTGATCTGGCTAAAATAGAGAATCCTGTAACTCCACAAGATTCCACGACTCTTGTTTTTTAGGGTGTTTGGATACATCCTATATAATTTCATAGGATTTTCTAGCAGCTTTAAAAAATTATTGGTTAGACATTTCAAATTTTTTTAAAAAAACTAGCTATTAGAGAGATCAAATTTTAAAAACTAGCCGTCGGATGGCTTCCAAACTTCTCTATTTGTCTTCAAATACAAAAAATATTTGTCGTTAGAAGTGGGCAAAATAGTATAAGTAACCAATGCTTACAAATTTATACTCACATCAGTCAACGGATTCCAAATTTCTAATGAAGCGGAAACCATTTTCTTCTCTCCATCCCAACCAAAGTCACTCATCTCTACTAAGCTTTTCACATCCTTAAATTAAATTGCTTGTTCAATTATTGCTCTTGATCTTTTACTTGTTCCTATGTGTAGTTGGAATGGGGAAACTTAGTATGCATGGCCTTATGTATACTACACCATGTCTCTTTATTCCATCCATTTTACCCTCCTCAGCTATTTCCATTATGTTCTTTTAAAAGTTATACTAAATAGGCTCCGTGCATTTTCGTCCATTTTGCTCTTGATTGCTTCTTTGGATTGTTATTAGTACAACACATAATATGAAAATACATCTGAAAAAATAAATCATACAACTCAAAATTGAGTTCAACACAAGAACTTCAATTTACTTTTTCTAATTCTTTTTGCTTCTTCTTTTTGCAACACAAAAACTTCAATTACAACACATAGCTCGAATGGTTTTTACTAGAATTGGATGACAGATGGAGAGAGAAAGAGAGAGAGAGAGAGAGAGAGAGAGATTCAAATCAGAAATTTGCATCACTATACAAGTATATAGGCAAAAATCCAAACACAATTAAATGTAGTTCATATCAAAATCTAAAAAGCCAACAAGTTGAACTGAATGATGGGGTAGACAATTTACTGTCTGAATCCAAATTTAATTGCATCCAATCCAATGTCTTGCCAATAGAACCACACAACCTCCAAAATTGCCTGTCCTATGTTCAATTTATTTTTTCTAGTAAAATGGTTTGAGGATAAACTTGAAAGAAATGAGATTTGAAATTCACATTTTCATCATTTGCCTAGAATTTCGACTACCCATTAATAAATATTTGTCTTGGATCGTCGTCTAAGTAATAGGCTTGATCTGATTTGGCTTAAACCAAATCGTCATCTTTATGATAGGCTTGATACGTTTCGTTTAAACCAAATCTCCGTCTTTGTGATAGGCTTGATTTGTAATCGCTTTCACTGGATTGCCGTCTTTGTGATAGGCTTGATCCGATTCATTTAAACCAAATCGCCGTCTTCATGATAGACTTCATTTGAATTTACTTCCACCGAATTGCCGTCTTCGTAATAAGATTGATTTGGGTTTGGCTTGAACTAAATCGCTGTCTTTGTGATAGGCTTGATTTGGATTCGTTTCCACCGAATCGCCATCTTCGTGATAGACTTGATTCACTTCGACTTAAATCAAATCGTTGTCTTTGTGATAGGCTTGATTTGGGTTCGGCTTAAACCAAAACGCTGTCTTCGTGATAATCTTGATTTAGGTTATTTTTCACCATATTGTCGTCTTCATGATAGGCTTCATCCGGCTCGTTTAAACTAAATTGCCGCCTTCGTGATAGGCTTGATTTTGGTTCAACTTAAGCCAAATCGTGGTTTTCATGATAGGCTTGATATGGGTTCGCTTTCACCGGATCGCCGTCTACGTAGCGTAATAGGCTTGACCTAGTTGTTGAAACTAAATCGTCGTCTTCGTGATAGCCCTGATTTGGGTTCGGCTAAAACCAAATCGCCGTCTTCGTGGTCAGCTTGATTTGGGTTCGCTTCTACCTGATCGTCGTCTTCGTGGTAGACTTGATCCGGTTCATTTAATCAAATCGCCATTTCGTGATAGGCTTGATTTGGATTCGCTTCTACCAAATCGTCGTCTTCGTGATACGCTTAATTCGGTTCGACTTAAACAAAATCGCTATCTTTGTGATAGGCTCGATTTGGGTTCGCTTCCACCATATCGCCGTCTTCGTTGTAGGCTTGATCCGGTTTGTTTAAACCAAATCGCCGTATCCGTGATGGACATGGTCCAACCGGACCCCCATTTTTGGATGGGTTTGTCTAACCAAACTGTTGGGGACGTATTTCGATTCTCGTGTATGATAAAATGACAATTTAATTATGCATCAAATTATTCAATAAATAGTTCATGACTTTGACGCGGGTTTTCCATCCTAAACGAACCAAATCAATTGTGCTAACACTTGTATTCAAACCGAACCCAACATAAACATAATTCGGGATGAATATAATCGAGGAATGAATTGGAACTCAACATAAATGGTGAACCAAATCATAATGACGGACCAAACCTAAAGTGGTAAACCTACAACAATGAATTGAGTCAAGAGTATGAACCAAACAATAGTGAGTCAGTTGTGAACCGAGCTTGTTATAGTGAATTGAAATTCAGGATAATAAATCATACTTAAACAAAGGTGAATCGAACCTTAGCGGTTGTTGAACCGGATAATACCGTATGCCGGTTAAATCCAAGTTGAGCTATAAAGGGTTCAAGCTGAGTTGAATCGAACCACAAAGCCCGTTGAACCCAAGTGGAACTACGAGAAGTCCAAGCCGAGTCAAACCTAACTTGGTTTGACCTAAACCAAACCATATTCATAAACCAATTCAACATAAATTGAACCATCGAAGGCTCTAGCCAAACCGAACCAAATTACAGACCTGTTCAACCCGAATTGAATCACAAGAAATTTGAACTATACTGGCCTGGTACAACTTGAACCGAATTATAACTTGGTTCAACCTAAACTGAACCAGTGGTAGTCCAAACCAAACCAAATCAAGCCACAAGCTTATTCGACTTAAACCTATAAAGGATTCAACTTGAACTGAGCTATAAGTTGATTCAATCCGAATTGAATCACAAGGGACTCCAAGCTTAGCCGAATCATAAAGGGCTCAACTTAAATCAAAATTAAAGGAGTTCGAGTTTAGCTGAACCATAAGGGGTTCAACTCAAATCAAACTCAAAAGGGTCCAAGCCAAGCCAAATCAAAAGGTTCAACTAAAATTAAAGTCAACCACAAGCTTAGAGTTAGTTTAAGTGATATATTAACACTTCAACAGGACGACAACTTCAGCCTGATTGGTCATTTATTAGCTCATCTTTGTACATCTGTAGGATGGATGTATCAGTCTCCTAGTAATCTCTTAATAGCATAGTATACTGGATGTACGAGATGAAGTCCTGCTTATATGTTAATTGTAAGAGAGCAACTTTATAGAAAGGATGAAGGGAAAGAGGGAGAAAATCTTGCAACCAAAGGTGAAAATATGGTCTTAGATGCAGCTCCTGCTGCTATGTTTCTAGACTTTATATTGGATCCAAATAATTTGTGGTTTAAAAGAAGCATCCTCTGTTTGTAAGCAATAGGGTAACTCATGATATTGTGGAATAATTTTTGAATTCATCACTTCAATTAGCATTGGCCTGGTGAAAATGGGCAATCTATGGTTTCTATATCTGACTTTTAAGTTGACCATTTAATTAGCATTTACATACTGGAAATGAGCAAGCTAGGGTTGCACGTTGTGTGCAAGTCGTGTGTGATGTGCTTTCCAAGTTGACACATACTGGATACATAAAAATAAGACGATTAGAGCAGGATATGTTTTTGTAAATTCTCTTTGTGTGATTTCATTAACTTTAATTAGTTAAATATAAATGTGGAGTGTTTATTTTTATCTCGGTTTTGGATGGTGCAAGCAAGGACTTTATTGATGATTTTTCATAAAATGGATGACTATCCAATTTCATGAGTTGGTACTTGACTTCAATAACCAAGGAAAATTGCTCGTCCTCTATTAATATTCTCTATTTTTCGTAAGTTATTTTCAAGCAGCTATATTTTTTGTTTCCTAGATAACCAGTGATTACTGAGAACTCAATTAAGACTTACAAGCCAATTATATTTTATCTCTTAGATTTTTATTTATTAAGAAAATATTGATTACTTGAATTGAATATTCCATAGTACACTTTAAGGCCCCTTGTACTAAAGAAGCTAACTATGATTCTGATTCTGAGGAGTTTTCGCTGCTGACTATACTTACTAAGGGTCTGTTTGGCCCTACGGTGCGGCCTGCTAATTGGCCACACCATAGGACTTTTTGGTAAATCTCCAAACCAACGCTTTCCCGAAATTGTTTATTTGTGCGGTTGCGCGCTGTAAACATGCCCGCGACTGCGCGGCCAAACAGGAGCTAAATCAATCAAAGTTGAGCAGTGGACTAGAATAAGATAAAAACATAATTATTGGTTGTTATTTGAGGCTGATGTAGCCTTCACGGTTTCATGTAGCTGAGTTAGGTTAGACTTTTCTAGATACGAAGAGCCAAGCATCCAATCTTTAATGATAATTTGTTATCTGTGCTCAATGGAGTAGCCTTCATGATTTTACGTAGCTGAGTTAGATGTAACTTTTCATTTACCAAGAGGCAAGGATCTTAGTATTCTGATAGTGTAATGGTACTAAGAACTTGGAAAGATCGACACTGTGCCAACAATCTATAATTCTTGAGGGGCTAGAGTTAATATGTTTACTATGAAAATCTTTAATCTTCTTTTATTAGTATTATAAGCAGCTATTCAGGTTTATACTAGGACAGTGAAGTTGGTGTTACCTGAGGGCCATTAACCTGTTGGCATGATCTAAATGATATTGGAATGATTATCTCAACTATTTGATTAGATGAGCACTTTGCTAACAAATCACTACATTCTGAATTAGTTTTTTTAGGTAAAATTGTACATACACCCTTTACTATAGGCCATTGTGAAACAAACCCCTAATTTTGCCTTTATTATTTTTTTTCTGTTTTTTGATTGGCATCCCCCAACTTTTGATTGCTTTGATTTGAGATATTGTAGCCCGTTAAAATGGTGATTTTGTTAAACCTGACAATGTTTCTATTAAGTTAACACATAACTTAAGCATCGAATAACTTACGTATCCTTTCACTTTGTAAGAAATTAAGAAGGCCACTTTTCAACAGGAAGGAGACAAAGCACGGGACCGGATGGATTCAACCTGAAGTTCTACCAACACTTCTGGGAGGTGGTTAAAGATGACTTATTCAACATCTTTCGAGACTTATTTGAGGGGACACTGAACTCTGGACCTATGGACTATGTGTACATCTGTCTGGTCCTTAAGAAGGAGGGAGCTAAATTGTTCAATGATTTCAGGCCTATCAGTCTCATCAACAGTGTACAGAAGATTTTATTCAAGGTCCTAGCAAACAGACTTGAAGAGGTGATTAGGGAGATCATTTCCCCGTCTCAGGCTGCTTTTCTAAAAGGTTAGGTGATTCTTGACTCCTTCGCTACGGCTGGCGAGTTAGTCAGCTGGTGCTTGAGAGTTGGAGAAGAATGTGTCTGTCACGCCCCGGGGTCGAAACTGCGACCCGGGCTCGCTAACAGATCCGCCGCCCATACGGTGAACCCCGTATAGACGAAGCGTCTAACCTGCAAAAGAGATATGCTATACTAAACAGATATCAGAGCTGTAATTAACTGCTAAAATAAAATATATACAACACAAAAGCCTCACCCAAAAGTACAAAAGTCACTTAACTCTGAAAGAAAGGTACAACTCTATACCTCACTACACGGTCTCTCAAAACAAGTAACCTTACAATAAAAAGGGTACATCTACTCTCTGGACGACGACTGGTAGGGATCTAGCTCGCGACTCCCTTACCTCGGTCTGAAGAAGCAACAACTGGAGCAGTAGGAACAGGAGTAGAAGTCCCTGGGGAAAAGACACCACGACGGGTGTGAGAACTACATCCCACAGTAGTCCTCAGTGGGTGCCGTCAACAAGCCCAACGGTCTGCCCACTAAGTCTACTAGAGGCATAAGGTAATAAATAAAATACTGAAGGAAAGAGCTGGAAATGAATCTCTACAGCTACTATGCCCCTATCCATGCAGATGCTTAAAAAGTGGAACAGATGATAACATGATGCATCTATTAACTCACAGGTATAGTAGCCCAAAACTATATTGACTGCAACATAGGGTCCAGTCAAAGGGATGGTGTCGACAAGTCACGATAGAAGAACTCAATCTCACGCCGGTTACAACAACCCGGTCTAAAGCTCAATCTCAACGCCGGTTACAACAACCCGGTCTCAAGCTCAATCTCAACGCCGGTTACAACAACCCGGTCTCGCCTACTCCGGAGTGGCACTCGAGGGGAGCGACCCGCTCGAGTCAAAAGTAACCCATGTCCAACAGCTCTGTCAAGTATCTCAGCCAATGAGGCAAAAGTCGACACTATGCTCAAAGTGGAGACTCACTCAATCCACAATGCAAAACCCAGCCCCAACTGATGTATAACACTAATCGGTCAAACCGCCCACAGTTCGCGGTTACCGAAATAATAACCCGAGTCGATAATCTGGTGCAATCCTACCCGACTCAACAATATAGCTATACTATCCCCCATCCCTGCTCTCTAACCCGAGCAACAAGGAACACTCGACAGTCGGGACCGCTGTCAACCCAACGGCTCCCTAAAACAGGCATCACTGACAGGATAACTCCACAACAGACACAATAAAAGGTCCGGGAACCCCGAAAGACTAGAACCTACAACCCTAATCAAACAAGAACAGGCTCTAGGCATAGCCTCTCGTTGTTCTCGTCCCAAAGGAAAAAGGCAGACCTTGGAACCCAGACCACTCGAACCATCTCGGGTTGTTAAATTTATCGGAAAAAGGTGATATTTCTTATTGAAAACCATTTGATCTGAAAGAAATCCATATTTAATGATTTTTAGTTCTTTTTAGGAAAACAATTGAAAACAAGCTTTATATCCAAGCCTCGTAGAGCTAATGCCTTTGTCCAATCAAACAAGAACAGACTCGGCGACTCCACGATGCTCGGAAGAAAACATTGGTTGACTAAAATCATATGTGTGTCCAAAAACAGTTCTGGGTTCAAGGTCCTGCTATCACTGGTACAAAGCTGCCACTGACACAGTGGCGACAATAAAACAAGAAACCAAAACATCTCGGGACCGCCGTCTACCAAACGGCTCCCGCCACAGATGAACGATCAACTATATCTACCAGACTCCACTCTGCTCCCAAGTACGAGTGCAAGAATGCATCCCACACTAAAAGAAACCCGACCACTCGGCCCACTACCCGGGCGAGTAAAACACTATGTCCAGGAAAGAAAAGAAGTGTGGATGTCTAAAGCAGAATAAACCTAGCCCAAGTTGAAGTTTTCTACAGTCTGGCTGAACATGCTGCATATGACGGGGTGCTAGGTCAAATTCCAAGATAATAATAATAATTTTACAGAGTAGGAATAAGAGATCGCATGATCATTATATAACTCTAGAATCAACAGCTATCACATTCTAGCATGCGACACAGGAATATCACTATCATGCATGGTCCTACTATAGCAGATTTAATGCACATTCCATCATTCTTGGAGACAGGGCCACCCACCTGAAGGTGCACAACTGTCCAGGGTCATACAGATAAGAAGGTCCAGAAACAGCCAAATCGTAGTATCCTCCAAGCTAGCAACACTGTAGTAGTGCTCACAATGTCCTGGACACAAGCATAATCCAAAATTTACACATAATCCACTCAAAATCCAAGTTCCCAAAATTCTGTGTGAACAGTCCCATTAATCCGAAATTTTCACCTGTAAAACAACCTCCAAAAATTCCAATAAAAATATGACGGCGATCCTTGCGAAGTGTACATGTCGATAGAGCCTTGAAACGTCGAATTCCGATGTCCGGATGCGGAGATAAAAATCCGACAAGAAGGTACTGTCCAAAAACTCCAACAGAAATAAGGGGTTCAAAAACTCCTCGGGATCCGTGCCAAAAACTCCAAATGAGACAAAACTCTCAACACGAAAGTCGAAGGCGTACCTTTCGTGAATCCAACGCCGCAGAAATCGTCCAAAAATACTAACGGAGCAGCTCTGTGGACCTCTCGGACCGAAGTGCGACAATAGCGGGCCTCCAACAGAAAATCGTCGCTCCGCGCTACGATGCAGGAAACGTCGACGTCGCGGCTTCCAAAAATTCCGGGCCTCCACGGAAGAAGCGTAACAGGGAGAGCTTCAACTTTGCTTAAGGGAGCAAGGGCAATGGAGCTCGGGAAGTGGGAGAAAATCCGAGGTGAAGTGGGTTCGGGTTCAAAAGATAAGCCAACCAAACCAAACAATTGGAGAAATGACCACTATGTCCCAAGAATTTTCCCGGTGCGCCTGGACCACGTGTGCCAACCAACCATCGAACGCCACGTGGCCCGGCATGCCTGCTGCGCCCGCTGCACCCGGCCAATCGCGGGGCGCGACGTGGCGCCCCCACGTCGTCCCCCACGACGCGCTGTCCGTACGGACACCTGCCCCCGCCACTGCGTGGACCGCGCGCACCAAGACCGGCCAACCACGAGGTGACACGTGGCCAACCCTCGGTCCACCGTGCACCCCGCCACTGCGTGGACCGCGCGCACCAAGACCGACCAACCACGACGTGACACGTGGCCAACCCTCGGTCCACCGTGCACCCCGCCAAGGCCCGTGGACCACGCCTGCTGCGCTGGCCAACCAGAGCGCGCCACGTGGCCCGCGCCTGGTGCACGCCTCCCGCGGTAGACCGGCCGGCCTCTCCTCGGCCCGCCGCCGCCCGCCGCCGCCGCCGGCGCCTCTCCGGCGGCCGGAACAGTAAATCCACACCTCGAAATGCGTGTTTTCGCGTCCGGGCTCCGAAAAATTCAAGTAAATAGTCCATCTTGACCGTTTTCGCGCGCTGAATCCAAATCCGAAGTCCGATTGGCCAAATTCCACTTCTAAAATTTCTCAAATATTCCCGGAAAAGCAAGCTTGGTCCGTTTTTCATGCCGGGTCCATCCCTTGGTTCCAATAAGCGCGCAAAAACCTCAATCATCCCAAAATGGCCTCCTGTTAAGCAATCTTGCTCCCATTATCACCAGAAATTCATTTCCGGGCCCCGACACGCGCACAAACACTCCCAGAAACCACTAATCCATCAATGAGCCCTTAAGTGGGGATTTGGGTCCTCACATCCTCCCCCACTAAAAGAAAGTTTCGTCCTCGAAACAAACACGGCTCAAAAGGGAGTTCAAAGCCAAGGGTAAACATCCAACAACACAGTCTCCAACTCCCCAGTCGCTACACACACTCCACAAAGCGAGTCCAACAGCTGGATAAACCTCAAAAATTCCAAAAACTGGGGACAAGGAAAACAGCCAACTCTACTCGTCCCAACTATACGAATTACGCTAACGCAACCAACCAGAAAGGTAAGGGCACCACCAGCAGGAAAGTCATCAACCCCCAACTCTCAAATTAGAAAACAACTGAAATTAGCGAAAAGTTCAAAAATTCCGAAAGACCAGTGCCCTCGCCCCAATCAAACAAGAACAGGTTCGGGCACCGTCTCCATCTCTGGAGTGGCATTTCGAATCTTTCGTCCTGTTTGCAAATTTCAGCACAAGGGCGAGAAAATGGGAGAGAAGTGTTGACGCCGTTCCTGCTGTGGTAACAAAACGGAAGCTACGATCTATCCGTGCCCCTAAAAAGAAAACACAACCCTAACCGTGACCCCTAGAGACACAACCTCTAGTACTAGGCGTCACCTACGCTCAACAAGTAGCGCCTAACCTAGAGTCGCTGAAGCCGCCGCTGCAGGAAGGATACCTCGGTGACCTGTGGAAATGATCTCCTGTTGTCCAACTCGCGGAAAGGTCACTGTTCTCAATCCACAATCAATCGTTGCACGATACCGCACCAGCTGGTCCATCCCGTGTGCTCAATCTCAGTCGTGGAGCTGTAATAGAACCGTCACACCTGCCGATGTATCTCTCAAAGTCTCAGCTGTCCTGGCCATGCCCCACAATCCTCCTTTGCTCGCAGGATACTGCGAAGGATCCAATTACAATTACCTGTAGCAAATTTCCTATCCCCTATCCATGCAGAGATGCAAATGCCCTACTAACATGTGCAGAAGGATGCAGCGGTATCCAAAAAGCTCAATTAAGCTGACAGAAAATAAAGTCATACATGCAGCGATAGGATCTACTGCCAAGGTGCCCTCCACCAGAGCTGCGTATACCCGTCCACTGGGTGCTGAAGACCGTCGTCCCGTCTGTCCCGACGTCGTACCCTACTCTGTCTGACGGTACATCGGAGGGGCCTCCGCTTCCTGAACAGGCGAGGGGGGGTGCTACAGCAAGGGGTAGCACTGACAGAATGGCTCGAGGACAAGCTGCCCGAAAATGTCCCAACTCTCCACATAAGAAACACCGTCCCTGTCTCTGGTCACACTGCGACGGTGGATGAGGGCCGCCACAGATGACACACCGCTCCTGTCGCTGCTGCCGGGGGTACTGCTGCTGAAACGGCTGTCGCTGCTGATACTGCGGCTGCTGCAGGGGCCCACCAGATCTCTGGCACCTCTGAAACTCACGACCCTCAGGGTGAGATCGTGGAAGTCTCGGAGGTGCCTGCCGCCTCGTCTGTCCCTCATCAACAGGTGCTGGGCGCTTCGCCCCTGGAATCACTGCAGGAGCTGGAGCCATCTCATCCATCACCGCCTCTCCGCACTCAACGTAAAGTGCCTGCTCCATAGATGCATCCAACGTCTGCAATCTGTGCGAACGGACGAGCTGATAAATCTCCCGGCGTAAACCCCGCTCAAACATGTAAATCCGATGCGCCTCGTCCCTGGCTGAGTACGGCACACAGGCCAACAACTGGTTGAAGTCTGCGATGTATTCATGCACGGGTCGATCTCCCTGACGGAGATTCTTCAGCCGCTCCTCTAACCTCTGCCTGACGCTCTCTGGAAAAAAGGCTCCAAGAAATAGACTGCGGAACTCCGCCCAAGAGAGAAACTGCGTCCCAGGCGGACCAGCAGGTCGCACACGCCGCCACCAAGCCTCGGCGTTGCTTTCCAAAAAGTGAGTGGCCAACAGGACTCGAAACCTCTCCTCAATAAATAAGCTCTCGAAATGGCGCTCCATGGCCGTGATCCAGGACTCGGCCGCCCACGGCTCCACACTCAATCCAGAAAAACGGGGTGGATCGAACTGGCGGAACCTCATCAATAGATCCACCACCTCACGCTGCTCTGTAGAGGTCAACTGTCCTGCCGTCCCGGACGGCTGCCCACGGGTAACCGGTGCTGTAGGGGCTGCCTGCGCTGCTTGTACAACTGGGGGTGCCACAGCTGGCGAAGAAGGTGCGGGGAAACTCTCAGGGGGTGCTACAGCTGACTGCGCCCTCTGCTCCATCATACGGATCATCCGGTCCACGGTCTCCTCCTGGCGCCGTGAAATCTCCTCCTGGCGCCGGAGAGTCCCGGTCAAATGGGCCATCTGAGCCCGAAGCTCCTGCACCTCACTCCGCTGACCCTGTGCTGACTCCTCCTGCTCAGGCTCAAGGGAGGAGGAAGGCTGAGAACGTGTCTGCATCCTGCGTCGGGGAGGCATCGTACCCACCTGCAATCCACATGCAAACATCAGGACAGCACCAAACAACATACGACCCAATCCAGCGAAAGTCTAAGACATGCCATCCATTCCATAGCATTATGTTGTCTGCAGCCAACATAATCGCTTAGGAAAATAAACATGCCAATCACTCATCCCATCCCTTGGGAGAGGTATACAACTCAATCAGGACTTTCGCTAACAGTCACGACTCTCACGTAGTCATCCTAATATCCAACCACAAGCCTAGGGTTTCTAAGTCCTCAATGACCTACAACCTAGGCTCTGATACCACTCTATCTGTCACGCCCCGGGGTCGAAACTGCGACCCGGGCTCGCTAACAGATCCGCCGCCCATACGGTGAACCCCGTATAGACGAAGCGTCTAACCTGCAAAAGAGATATGCTATACTAAACAGATATCAGAGCTGTAATTAACTGCTAAAATAAAATATATACAACACAAAAGCCTCACCCAAAAGTACAAAAGTCACTCAACTCTGAAAGAAAGGTACAACTCTATACCTCACTACAAGGTCTCTCAAAACAAGTAACCTTACAATAAAAAGGGTACATCTACTCTCTGGACGACGACTGGTAGGGATCTAGCTCGCGACTCCCTTACCTCGGTCTGAAGAAGCAACAACTGGAGCAGCAGGAACAGGAGTAGAAGTCCCTGGGGAAAAGACACCACGACGGGTGTGAGAACTACATCCCACAGTAGTCCTCAGTGGGTGCCGTCAACAAGCCCAACGGTCTGCCCACTAAGTCTACTACAGGCATAAGGTAATAAATAAAATACTGAAGGAAAGAGCTGAAAATGAATAACTCTACAGCTACTATGCCCCTATCCATGCAGATGCTCAAAAAGTGGAACAGATGATAACATGATGCATCTATTAACTCACAGGTATAGTAGCCCAAAACTATATTGACTGCCACATAGGGTCCAGTCAAAGGGATGGTGTCGACAAGTCACGATAGAAGAACTCAATCTCACGCCGGTTACAACAACCCGGTCTAAAGCTCAATCTCAACGCCGGTTACAACAACCCGGTCTCAAGCTTAATCTCAACGCCGGTTACAACAACCCGGTCTCGCCTACTCCGGAGTGGCACTCGAGGGGAGCGACCCGCTCGAGTCAAAAGTAACCCATGTCCAACAGCTCTGTCAAGTATCTCAGCCAATGAGGCAAAAGTCGACACTATGCTCAAAGTGGAGACTCACTCAATCCACAATGCAAAACCCAGCCCCAACTGATGTATAACACTAATCGGTCAAACCGCCCACAGTTCGCGGTTACCGAAATAATAACCCGAGTCGATAATCTGGTGCAATCCTACCCGACTCAACAATATAGCTATACTATCCCCCATCCCTGCTCTCTAACCCGAGCAACAAGGAACACTCGACAGTCGGGACCGCTGTCAACCCAACGGCTCCCTAAAACAGGCATCACTGACAGGATAACTCCACAACAGACACAATAAAAGGTCCGGGAACCCCGAAAGACTAGAACCTACAACCCTAATCAAACAAGAACAGGCTCTAGGCATAGCCTCTCGTTGTTCTCGTCCCAAAGGAAAAAGGCAGACCTTGGAACCCAGACCACTCGAACCATCTCGGGTTGTTAAATTTATCGGAAAAAGGTGATATTTCTTATTGAAAACCATTTGATCTGAAAGAAATCCATATTTAATGATTTTTAGTTCTTTTTAGGAAAACAATTGAAAACAAGCTTTATATCCAAGCCTCGTAGAGCTAATGCCTTTGTCCAATCAAACAAGAACAGACTCGGCGACTCCACGATGCTCGGAAGAAAACATTGGTTGACTAAAATCATATGTGTGTCCAAAAACAGTTCTGGGTTCAAGGTCCTGCTATCACTGGTACAAAGCTGCCACTGACACAGTGGCGACAATAAAACAAGAAACCAAAACATCTCGGACCGCCGTCTACCAAACGGCTCCCGCCACAGATGAACGATCAACTATATCTACCAGACTCCACTCTGCTCCCAAGTACGAGTGCAAGAATGCATCCCACACTAAAAGAAACCCGACCACTCGGCCCACTACCCGGGCGAGTAAAACATTATGTCCAGGAAAGAAAAGAAGTGTGGATGTCTAAAGCAGAATAAACCTAGCCCAAGTTGAAGTTTTCTACAGTCTGGCTGAACATGCTGCATATGACGGGGTGCTAGGTCAAATTCCAAGATAATAATAATAATTTTACAGAGTAGGAATAAGAGATCGCATGATCATCATATAACTCTAGAATCAACAGCTATCACATTCTAGCATGCTACACAGGAATATCACTATCATGCATGGTCCTACTATAGCAGATTTAATGCACATTCCATCATTCTTGAAGACAGGGCCACCCACCTGAAGGTGCACAACTGTCCAGGGTCATACAGATAAGAAGGTCCAGAAACAGCCAAATCGTAGTATCCTCCAAGCTAGCAACACTGTAGTAGTGCTCACAATGTCCTGGACACAAGCATAATCCAAAATTTACACATAATCCACTCAAAATCCAAGTTCCCAAAATTCTGTGTGAACAGTCCCATTAATCCGAAATTTTCACCTGTAAAACAACCTCCAAAAATTTCAATAAAAATATGACGGCGATCCTTGCGAAGTGTAGATGTCGATAGAGCCTTGAAACGTCGAATTCCGATGTCCGGATGCGGAGATAAAAATCCGACAAGAAGGTACTGTCCAAAAACTCCAACAGAAATAAAGGGTTCAAAAACTCCTCGGGATCCGTGCCAAAAACCCCAAATGAGACAAAACTCTCAACACAAAAGTCGAAGGCGTACCTCTCGTGAATCCAACGCCGCAGAAATCGTCCAAAAACACTAACAGAGCAGCTCTGTGGACCTCTCAGACCGAAGTGCGACGATAACGGGCCTCCAACAGAAAATCGTCGCTCTGCGCTACGATGTCGGAAACGTCGACGTCGCGGCTTCCAAAAATTCCGGGCCTCCACGGGAAGAAGCGCAACAGGGAGAGCTTCAACTTTGCTTAAGGGAGCAAGGGCAATGGAGCTCGGGAAGTGGGAGAAAATCCGAGGTGAAGTGGGTTCGGGTTCAAAAGATAAGCCAACCAAACCAAACAATTGGAGAAATGACCACTATGTCCCAAGAATTTTCCCGGTGCGCCTTGACCACGTGTGCCAACCAACCATCGAACGCCACGTGGCCCGACATGCCTGCTGCGCCCGCTGCACCCGGCCAATCGCGGGGCGCCACGTGGCGCCCCCACGTCGTCCCCCACGACGCGCTGTCCGTACGGACACCTGCCCCCCCCACTGCGTGGACCGCGCGCACCAAGACCCGCCAACCACGAGGTGACACGTGGCCAACCCTCGCTCCACCGTGCACCCCGCCACTGCGTGGACCGTGCGCACCAAGACCGACCAACCACGAGGTGACACGTGGCCAACCCTCGGTCCACCGTGCACCCCGCCAAGGCCCGTGGACCGCGCCTGCTGCGCCGGCCAACCAGAGCGCGCCACGTGGCCCGCGCCTGGTGCACGCCTCCCGCGGTGGACCGGCCGACCTCTCCTCGGCCCGCCGCCGCGCTCCGCCGCCCGCCGCCGCCGCCAGCGCCTCTCCGGCGGCCGGAACAGTAAATCCACACCTCGAAATGCGTGTTTTCGCGTCCGGGCTCCGAAAAATTCAAGTAAATAGTCCATCTTGACCGTTTTCGCGCGCTGAATCCAAATCCGCAGTCCGATTGGCCAAATTCCACTTCTAAAATTTCTCAAATATTCCCGGAAAAGCAAGCTTGGTCCGTTTTTCATGCCGGGTCCATCCCATGGTTCCAATAAGCGCGCAAAAACCTCAATCATCCCAAAATGGCCTCCTGTTAAGCAATCTTGCTCCCATTATCACCAGAAATCCATTTCCGGGCCCCGACACGCGCACAAACACTCCCAGAAACCACTAATCCATCAATGAGCCCTTAAGTGGGGATTTGGGTCCTCACAGTGTCGATATCAAAACAGATTTAGAAAAGGTGTACGATAGAGTGAACTGGGGCTTTTTGAGAAAGGTGCTTAAGTGGCTTGGGGGAACAACAAATGGTGTGGGTGGATAGATCAATGCATTTCTAACGCCAAAGTAGCAATCCTGGTTAATGGAGTCCCCTTCAAGTGGATCAAAACAAAACGGGGATTACGATAGGGATCCTCTTTCTCCTTATCTCTTTCTTTTGGTGGCAGAAGAACTGGCGAGAATGACGGATCGCGCGGTTAGCAACTCACTTTTGAGTAGGGTAGGGCCTAGAGAGGATTGCAAGGTTGCTATTTTTTAGTACGCTGACGACACAATTTTATTTTTTGAGATGAAGAAAAGGCAGGCGAGGAATCTACTTTTTATGTGGCAATTATTTGAATGTGCGTCAGGTTTGAAGGTAAATAGGAATAAGTCAGAGTTACTTTATTTGGGTAGAAAAGTTCAATAGGGGGAAAGACTCGCTGGAATTTTAGGGTATAAATTGGGGACATTCTCAATCCGCTACCTCGGTCTTCCTCTCTCGGACAGACAACTGCCCAAGGAGGACTGGTTGCCAGTTATAGAAAGAATTGAGAGACGGATCGAAGGGTGGCAAGCTAAACTTCCCTCTCAAGGAGGTAGGCTTATCTTGGTTAACTCCGTACTCTCGAATTTACCTATCTATTATTTGTCTGTTTTCAAAGCGCCCAAGTGGGTAATTTGACGTATCGACACACTCAGAAGGGCCTTCTTTAGAAAGGTGAGACGTATGCCAAGGGTGGACATTGACTGGTGCGATGGAAGGTGGTTTGCAAAAGTAGGAAGGAGGGAGTACTTGAACATTGCATTTTTGGCAAAATGGTGGTGGAAGCTTCTATCGGATTCAACTCAACAGTAGGGCTCACTCATCAATGGGTTGTACTACTCTTGGAGAAGACTGCTTGGGGAATTGGTGTCCTTCAGACCCTTTTCTTAGTGGTGGCGGAGTGTGTTAGTGATTAGGGATATTTTCAAGTGTGGGGTCGCATACTCGATTGGTGACGGACATTGAGTGAATTTTTGGTCGGATATTTGGATCGGGGGTACTCCCTTCAGACCGGCTACCCCTGCATATACAACAATTTCCAAAGTAAAGCTTGCAGAGTGAAGGATTGCTTTGGTAGTAGCGAATAGAGATGGCGCAAAATACTGTCTGGCTACGTTCCTAGCACGGATCGCGATAGAGCCCTGATCTTTAAGTTAAAGAAGGTTTTGTCATACTTCTCGTTGTCCAGTAGTAAAGATGAAATCAGGTGGAGATGGGCCCAATCCAAAGGGTCCTCGGTTAACTCGCTATATAACTTCCTCTAGGACGGCGGAGCTCATGACAGGAGTTTAAGTCAATTATGGAAGATAAGAGCCCTGCTCAAAGTTGAAATTTTCGTTTGGGTCGTGCTGAAACGTAAAGTATTTATAGTCGATAATCTTTTTAAACAAGGTTGGAGAGGTGAGGAGGGATGTACCCTGTGTTTGGACGCAACCAAGACAACTGATCATCTGTTCGTGGGATGTACGACTGCCAAATCACTGCTAGCAGGGCAAATGTCGGATAAAGCTTCACTTGCTAATTGCCACTCAGTGGTTGGACTCTGGGAGTTAAGCAGACTTAAAGGAGGATCTGTTGGGAGGAGGGAGTTAATAACTATCGCCGCATCCTGGTGGGTTATTTGGTTGGAACGCAACAAAAGAATCTTCACAAAAAAAAAAAGTACTTCTTGCCAATTGTTGGTGGAGATTCACAGCCTTAAATACTTGTGGGACCTTTTCTGTACTACGTAGTTTTTTTTTTCCAGCTGAGGCTAGGCTGCCTCTAATTGTAGTTTAGTTTATTTTCTTTTTGAATGAAGCGGTGGCCATATTACTTTTCTCTCAAAAAAAAAGAGTTAACACATAACTGTCTGCGATCACGAATGACTCATCTCGCACGGTTCATCTTTTCGAGTTCCCGTGGGATAGTATTCATGATTCAGATGAATATTTATATGTGGGTATATGGGTATCAGGTATTGTGGATTCATAACTTCCAATAGACGCAAGCATCTATTGTTAATTACCCCCGTGAGATTGGGGTACCTTCGATTAAGAGATCTTTATGAGAAGGATAAAATAAATCGTATCCTAATGGTTGACCAAATTCTTAGTTTATGTGCTAGGATTCAGTTGGATTTGGAGTTAACTAGATCCCAAGTATATGTGTTGGGAACTAGTCGACATTAAACTCTAGTATATGTGTTAGAGTTTAATTGGGTTTAATTGGCTCTAAGTATATGCTTTAGAATTCAATTATATTTGATTCCACATTTGGCGTATGTTCCAAAGTAAAGATATGACCAAACCCCAAGTACATGTATTGATGTGGGTCGGATTTGATGCTTACTCGAAGGTAGAAAGTGGCCAAGTCCTGAATGTATGTATCAGGATTGGCCGAGTTTGATATATTTTTCACTCTTATTATGTGTTAGAATGAGGATTTGACTAAACCCTAAATATATGTATTAGAATTCGTCAAATTTGATTGAACTTTGACTCTAACTATGTGTTGCTAGAGCAAAAGATTGACTAATCCTTAAGTATATGTATTAAGGTTAGTCAGATTAATTTGGTTTCCACTCTAGATATATGTGTTAGAGCAAAAGGTTGACTAGACCCTATGTATATGTATTAGGGTTAGTCAGATTGATTTGGTTTCCACTCTAGATATATGTGCTAGAGCAAAAGGTTGACTACACCCTATGTATATGTATTAGGGTTAGTCGGGTTGATTTGAATGAACTCTAAGTATATGTATTAGAGCTCGATTGAATTAGATTTGACTAAATTCTAAGTGTATGATTTAGAACCTAGTCGGTTTGGATATAATTTTATATTAATTATGTATGTTAAGGCGGTGGGATTGAATAGGTCTTGGACTTTATTTATAGATTGAATGGGTTTTGGGTTTTATTTATGGATAGGAATGGGTTATGGGTTTTATTTGTGAACAAAATAGGTTTTAGGTTTTATTTGTGGGTAGGAATGGGTTATGGGTTTTGTTTGTGGACTAAATGGGTTTTGGGTTTTATTTGTGGACTAAATGGGTTTTGGGTTTCATTTGTGGACTAAATGGGTTTTATTTGCGTTGGCGATTCTTCATTCCTGTTATAGTACCATGATAAGCCGTTTTACAGTTCAATAGCAAACCGTAACTTGACATATTATCTTTTGTTCATTACTTGATACTTCAGTTGGGTTAGTTTGTTTACTGCAATCTTTTTATCAGAGAATGGAGGAATGTTGAGAGACCTGGTTGCTTGTTTTGGTTTTAGCTGATCTTATGTACCTTTCGGCATCCCTCTGGCATAAATATTCTGACACAGATTATTATAAATCCATAATTTCTTCTGAAAATTCATATTTCTGATACGCCTAGCATGGGATTGAGATTGAACTGACTCAGGTTGAGATTACGTACGCCTAGTTCGGAATGTGTTCTCCAAACGCAATCGCTGATAGCTCCAAAAAATTCCGGAAGTGCCGGAAGTGCTTTGAAGATTAGCTCCAACGCTACGAAATGCCAGTGAGAACCTTTACTGGAGAAGCATCATGCCATGCTTCAGCAGTGGAGATTCTTGCTGCTATTTCATGGCATCAGAGCAATGAAACCTCAAAGAGCTTATGGATTTATTTTGAACTCTAAAGCATCGACTCAGTTGCGGCTAAATAACACATTTTTAAACTAGACCGCAGTTGGCCTGGATTTTTATCTTCTTGAGAACTCGTCTATATTGTCTTTCTATTTAACTAACTTCTTGATTCCAAACTGGCACAAGTAGTTCGATTTAATCGTGTTTTGCGTTGCACCACTCATCTTCCAGTAATCAGAAACTAAATCCATTTATTCTTTTCTTTTTTTGCCTAAAAATATGTCTGTTGTTCCTTTCTATCAGCTTGAAGGCTAACATCTCCCATAATGCATGGTTTGGAAATTTTGGGTTGAGAGGCGGTGCATGCGGAAAAAGCAGTTCTAAAACAAGGTTTCTTCATCCCTTTTCTTCTTTGGAGGCCAGGTCCAATTTTCTTTTCCCTACAACATTGGTTCTTTTGCATTACTGCCCGATGTATTCGAAGTGTTTATTCTTGCTTGTAATAGCCTTTTGTTTTCTTGTAATACATCACCCGTAGTTGTATGCAATGCAACAGAGATTTTGATTTGCATTTTTGTCCAAATAAATAAAAATTGATTTATTTGTTGTTAAAATTGTCTATCAGGTATATGTACTCTTTCTTATGACTGGTTTGTTTCTGTTTATAACCTGCATAATATTTTGGGTAAATTTGCACGGCTAGTCCTCGAACTTTCAGCAATGTTTCACTTTGATCTTCAAAGTAGTAAGCTGAGAGTTTTGTTTATCTCCTTATGCATGCTTACTGCTAGAGAGCATATTACATCTTACAATAGGTGCACCTTTGCATTCACGAATCATGATCCTATTATCTGTTGAGTTATAATTTTTTAGCTTTATGTGAAAATTGGATCTTTGAATTAAAAGAATAAGAAGGGCAGAGGACTGATGGACTTGTGGTGTAGGGGATGTAACAATGAATCTATAAGGTGAGAACTACAATAAATGTCATTGAAATTTTAGAGGTAAAAATAAAATATTAGTGAAAGTTTCGAATTCCACAAGATCAAAATGGAATTTTAGGGGCTTACTAGTACAATTTACCCTGATATTTTGTTCCTGTGATAAGATGTGTCACAGGGGAAAGAGCCAAATATTAGGGTTTAAGTTTCTTTGTCTCATTAATTGGATGAGTCAGGGCACTTACCGAGGCCAGCTATTGCTTAGAGTCTTGTTTTGCCTGGTGTCCTAGTTGTTGAGGATCCACTGGTGCAAAACAGTATTAATCCTATGAGAAGGTTAAATCTCCTTTCATTTATTAGTATTTTATTCTTCTTTTCATTACAATGGCTGTGCATGCAAGCATGTAAAGCCAAAATCTGCTTTCTCTAAAAGTCAAAAACTCAGCTGTCGAAGCCTATATGAGGTCGGCAGTAACTGTGCAGAGTTAGAACTATTATGATGTCTTAAATGTTATAAAGATTGTAAGACCATTTATGTTTTTGTCCCTTACCAGAACGATCTGTTGGGTTACATTGGATGACATAATTAAGTCTCCTCTTTTCTTTAAGGTTCTTAATCTCTATATTTATGGTACTATTAAGATATTTGGTATGAATTTTTTAGTGTGTGATTGCAAGCCAAAGAGTCTGATTTACACATTTCTACTTTTTCAAGCCTTTTTTTTTTTTTTTTTTCTTTTTCTTTTTCGTGTATGAATATTCTATTTGGTATATCTTCTTAATTTACTTAAGAAATTTATATATTTGGTAGATGAAGAATATGCACTAAATATGCACTAAATGTCTAGAATTGAAAACCATAGTCGGTCTTCAATTTTTTTATTTTATTTTATTTTATTTTTTTTTTTTATTTTTTTTATGGCAAAAGGTAAATCATTTTGGAGATAAAATATGTTATCCTATCAACTCATAAATGTCAAGACACTTTAAAAAGCAAAAATTAAATTTTATTTTTATAATCACACTAAAAAATTCTCCGAGTTATCGTTGGATAAATTTAATCCCATGTCCAAATAGTGGGGAAGTGCATGTTTGGAAGTCGGAGGATAACTTATATAAAAACTTTTAAGTGTGTAAGAAAAAAAAAAATGATTTTATCTCCTTGGTCGTGATATTTATGATGTGGAAGGATAATATATTTTTCCTAGAGTTGATTTCTCTTATCCGAAAAAATAACTCGAAGGTGGAATATACTTTGTGGAAACATCTCAACTTTATTTATTTGATGATGTCTGACATAATTTTTAATTTTTTTAATTTTTTTTTGAAATTATGGTAATTTCAGCTGTAAACAAATTAGAAATTCTATCAAATTCAGCAATAATTTATTCAAATTCAAATATTTGAATCACTAAATTTAGCAAATAATGGCTAGGCTAGTAGAGCCATTAAATTCAGAAAGATATTTAAATAATTAAAATAAAAAGAAATATAAGTCACCTGGACTCAATAATTAGAACGTTTTTTTTTTTCTTTTTTCTCAAATATAATTAGAATGTAGTTAGGCACATCTTATTTCCTAAAATTATGATATTCATTACCCATGTTCTTATCATCATCCTAACATGTTTGTGTTCCATTTTTTTTTTCCTTTTTGAGAATTTGTGACTCACTGAATAAAAATAATATTTTAAGTTAGTAACAAGAAATTGGACATCTCAACCTTTTTTAATACAAATAGCAAAGAATTTTAAAATTAGTATATGAGATCTGAGATCTGAGATTGCAAAATCAAAATCTAGTGAATTTGACGACAGAGCCTCCGAAATCATATGAATATATAATTTGTTTAAGAAAAAGGAGATGCAGAAGGACAATTCCACCCAGCATGGGTTTTTAGAATGATACAGGATTTCTTTAGAATGATGCGGTCATGAGTCGTTTGTCTCATGCGAGCTAGGGTAGTGCGTCTGATAATTGAGTTTCTTTTCATGCTGATCAAGCACGATTACAAAAATTAATATATATATATATATATATATATATATATATATATATATATATATATATATATATATATATATATATATATATATATATATATATTAAAAAAAAAAGTTATTTTCAGCTTTTAATTTATTCTTCCCTTGTCATTTTATGGGCATTTTCTCGTGAACACGGACGCTAAAAAAAAAGTTAGCATCTTAAACATATGTTAGTTGTGTGTGGATTAAAACCTGGAATATCTTGCGACGCATGCAAATGCATGCACCCAACTAAAGTCGCAAATGAATCAGGGAAAAAGACAAATAAATTGGGAAGGATAAATTAAGTCATAAGTCATCCATTCACTTTATATAACATAGTGTATTCTATATATGGACAAAGTTGTTGCTGTTAGATCATGAGTTTTTTTTTTTTTTTTTTTTTTTAATTCTTACCTGCGGATTTATTTAGCTGAGAAGGCTTAGGACGGTAGCCCAAAGAAAGAAAAGATGATTATGAAGAGGCCTTTCTATTTGTTTCTGCTTTTGTCTTTTTCTATCAAACTTTTATATATATTACTTTATAAAATAATCCATTTCTAAAAAGAAATTGCTTTCGGTCGCATATATTATATATTGCTATTATAATATATTGATTTGTTAGTTTTGATGCTTTTAAAGTATATGTTGGGGTAAATTCAAAATTTTCATTATTTAATTTTATTTATTCCTTTTATTATTTATTTATTTATTATTATTATTAATATTTACGTTTTTTCTGCCGGGCGGAACGTGGGTTTCCGTTCGTTTCTTGCGCCTAACGGATCGTTACGTGCATTTAATTTTTTTCGTATATTTATATGTCCGTTCCTCCTCGGTTCTTGGTGAATAAGAAACAGAGGAAGAAACAGATAAACCGTTTAACCAATTTATTTTTATATTTTCATCTTTTTCTCAATTGGGTGTTGAAAGAATTTCCGTCAACCTCCGCCACGATCGTGCTCGCAGGAGGAGGAATTCCGGTCGTACCTTGGGGTGGTGTTCTCGGTTAATCCCGCACGTAAGGACGGGAATACACCTTAGGGCAGTGCTACGCACGCTTCCGGATCATTATCTGTAAGTTTTATTTTATCTTATAATTAGATTAGTTAAATATTAATCATAATCAATTTATTTAAATATTTTTCCCTAACACTCTAAGGTGTAAGCTCCCGTTTGATCGTGATTTATAATCTAACAAGTGCTAATCCATCTTAAAATTATATTTCATATAATTTTATCTGATAAGCTTGTTGTTTGTTTGAAATCATAATTTAAAATATTTCAAGATTAGCATGATAAATTTTAATTGCATAATTTTATAATTTAACTTGTATATTTTAATTATATATAATCTAGGATGTACGGTCTATTGAAAAAAAAGGAAAAAAAAAGAAAAAAAACACTTTCTGTTATGCTATCGTATATAAGTATTTTTTTTCCTGCTTGGAAAAAACAAAAAAAAAACAAAAAAAAAGAAAGAAAGAGAAAAGGTTTTGGTCTGAATGAGATTTGAACCCACAGCTTCCAACTTTTTTTTTTTTTAAATAATATATATATAAATCACTAACCAGTGAGAACAAAATTTAATTTTATATATATTTATTATTTTAATTTATTTTAGATTATTTTTACAGCATATATATTCTTTTTATTGTATTTATATTTAAAAATATCTAATTCAAATTAAATATTAAATTATTTGTGTCATCTGGTTGCTGCTGAACTAATTGAGATAAAAAGATTAATATTAAAATCTTAAACAATGTGTATTTGTTTTATATTAAAACAAATAATAATAATATTAAAAGATTTATTGAATCTTTTTTATAGCTCATAATTGCTAGTCTTAAATTTTTTTTTATTCTCTCAATTAGATTATCTAAAATGTTTCAAACTTAGATACCTATCAAGCTATTTGTCTACTGGACAAATTATTTTATTATTATCCAGATTTACTTATGAACTTAAAGATGGCTGATGTTATGTTTTTAAGTTCTGATGTATCTCAGAACTTGTGGGGGAAATTTTTTTTATCAGCTTGATATATTTGGGTATCCTGATTGTCCACCGGTTCATATTTCTGTTTATCCTAGTATGATTCTTTAGATTGCTCGAGAGAACGTATTTCGTTAATTTAAAAAATAATCTATCTTATGGACTCAAATTTGCTGGTTGTTCTGTACAACGATACCAATTGAATTTCTGATTCTTTGAACATCAAATCTATTTATATACGGTGTGATTCTAAAGCTGCAATTAAGTTTTTGTAAAATGAAATTGATAAATTTCAAAACAAATAGACATATTAAATTGAGACAAGAATTTGTTAGATGTCTAATTTTTATAATGTTATTTCTTTGAATTTTATCATATCTGAGCAGAAACTTGCAGATTTCTTGACGAAAGGCCTGAACATGATTAAAATTCTAGAGTCATCGAGGGGGATGGGGCTATGCCCATAAAGGGCCTTCCTGCGGTGGGAACCCAACCTTTGTGATAGGAGATCCCTTGAAGAAGGTTCAATGTGGTAAAAACAAGCTGTCAGGTTGGCCAAAGAGCACTCTTTACTGTTTTATAGAGGAGTTTTATCTCCAATCCCATCCCTATGATGAGTAGTGCTCTGTGTAGTGGTTGAGATTGAGTTTATAACTCTTAATGGGATCCAAGGCGGTAATTTCCGCGAGATGTGACTCTACACACATCCCTGGAGGAAACCACCTATATGAGAGTATCCGTATATGGCCGCGGCTATGAGATGTTGGGTTATCCATAGAAACTCTTTTGAAAAATCAAGGTACTGTGCATGGCCATAAATGCACAGACTCGCGACGGAAAATTCTGTACTGTGTGTGTGGTAGCTGAAGTCAGGGTCAAAGGAACGTAGTTCAAGACTTGGTTCACTCCGATTCCTTCTGATGGAAGCTGCTTACACTAAGTGAGGTTAAGTCTTTTAAAGACACCTCGCCTATTGCATAGTATAAACACCCAGTTTTTATTTTTAATTTTGATCTTGACTTTTATTTTCAAAATAGTGAATTTTGAATTTTGTGGGGGATTGTTGGGGTAAATTCAAAATCCTCATTATTTAATTTTATTTATTCCTTTTATTATTTATTTATTTATTATTATTATTAATATTTATTATTTATTTATTTATTTATTTCTTAGCGCAGAAGAAACTCAACGGAATATGCTTCCGTTTCTTCTGCCGGGCGGAACGTGGGTTTCCGTTCCGTTTCTTGCGCCTAACGCATCGTTACGTGCATTTGGTTTTCTTCGTATATTTATATGTCCGTTCCTCCTCGGTTCTTGGTGAATAAGAAACAGAGAAAGAAACAGATAAATCGTTTAACCAATTCATTTTCATATTTTCATCTTTTTCTCAATTGGGCGTTGAAAGAATTTCCGTCAACCTCCGCCACAATCGTGCTCGCAGGAGGAGGAATTCCGGTCGTACCTTGGGGTGGTGTTCTCGGTTAATCCCGCACGTAAGGACGGGAACACACCTTAGGGCAGTGCTACGCACGCTTCCGGATCATTTAAATTTTAGATTATTTGCGTTATCTGTAAGTTTTATTTTATCTTATAATTAGATTAGTTAGATATTAATCATAATCAATTTATTTAAATATTTTTCCCTAACAGTATATGTATAAATTAATCAATAATATAATTATATCAACAATATAAAATACTAATGTGGAAAAAGTTATGTAGCTAATATTAATTCCTTACGAAATTCATGGCCTTTTAATAGTACCCCTCCTTTTCTTGTAAAAGATACAGTAGTAAAAGTTGGCTTCTAAGAGAAAAAAAAAATTAAAAAAAAAAAGAGAGAAAAAAGAAAAATTGAAATAAAAATCAATCCAAATTATTAGGTAATTCGTTCCATTTGCGTTACGTTTTACCTTCCGCAGTCCATGCAATTTTTATTTTTATTTTTATTTGAAGAGATTGACTCGTCGAGGAGTCCCACTAGATTTTATTTAAACAGTTTGATAAACTATGTGTGATTTATTCGGGGCCCAAATTTTTAAAAGTATGTTTCAATCTAAAAGTTTTCTGGTATGAATTTCAACT
>CM055061.1:36373660-36378108 GCA_029204045.2 Tillandsia leiboldiana
AGAGCTTGCGGGTCAAGCATTGGTTTCATGGATGGGTTTGTTGTGAGTTGATCCCTTGGGACATGTGTATTATGATTTTACAGAGGTGTTCGGTTGGTTTCGGGGTGATGCGGAGGTCCCGGGGCGAGGAAGTGAGTTATCGGCGCGATTCGGGAAGGTTCTGGCAGGATTCTGGAGGTTCTGGGTGGCTGGGTTCCGGAACCAAGCAGTTGGTTCCGGAACTGGCCCCTTGGTTCCGGAACCAGCTGCCTGGTACCGGAACCAGAGGTGGTGTTCCGGTACCCAAATGCTGGTACCCGAACACAGACTCTGGAAATGCCCGAAAAGAGCTCGGATTGGTGCACAGTACTTGGAGGTATGGGCTTCTTCTGTTCCAACCACTCCCGTCATGTTTTATACCCAGACTCTTGCTCCCTCTCCACCCTTCATTCCTTATCATCTCCTCCTCCCTTTCTTGCTGCCAGAGAAGAAGAAGAAGATGAAGTAGTAGAAGGAGAAGCAGGCTCGTGCATTGTGGGAGTTGACCGAGTCAACGTGCGCTCGCGAGGAGCAATTGAGGTAAATTAATTGTTGGAGATTGTGGATTTGGATTCGATAGTTCTCCTCTTGGGTTTTATTGATGGAATTGATTGGGATTTTGAGTTAATTTCCATCCTTTCTCTCCCTCTCTCCCTGTGCTCTCGGGTGCAAGCAGGGAGGTTACTGCGCAAATCCGAGGATTTGTCTGCTTCTTGCGCACGTGTGGGGGACCCTCTTGAGCTGAGCAGAGGCATGCTGAGACCTTGGGGAGTGTGATAGAGGATTGATCGGAGCTTCGTGGATTTCTTCCGAGACGCGCGACGGCGCGCGTGCGCGTGAGAGGCACAGTGCAGTTTTTCGTCTGTTTTCGCCCGTTTCTTCTCCGATTTCGGCGCGGCCTTCGGAAAGCATTTGAGGTGGGTTGGAATTTCTTCAAGATGTATGGAATGCCCGTTAAAGCTATTGAATGCATGTTGATCATGTTTAGCTTAATTATTTGCATAGCTGGTAAATCTGATAGTTGCCTAGAAAATTGTAGGAATACAATTGCAAGCCCCAGATATTTTTAGCATGATCTAGAAGTGATTGGACACTAGACTGCATGTTTAGTTGGCTTTATATTGGCATCTGAACCGTTTTAAAAATCGTCGGAACTGTTTTAAGGAAAACTGGGTTTTGAAAATAGTTTTAAAACATTGAGATCTTCCCGAGGGGTTGAGTAGGTTCAGGATGCATGTGTTCTCGTGCCAGAGGGCCGAGTGGATTTTTAGAGCATTATGAGATGACTTTCTAGTGTCATGAGAGAGTTTTGAGATACTTGAGTTCGCGGGGTATTGAGGATGTATTCCCTGATTGGGTTACTCTAGATCATGGGTTGTGCTCTGATTTAGTGGTGGAGATGGTTCTCCCACTTAGCCGTGAGAGTTTTGGGGGCTCTGGCAGATCGAGTCGTGGAGGTTTCCCGACTCAGCCACGGGTTGTGCATTATCAGATTGAGTCGTTGAGGGTTCTCCGACATAGCTGTGAGAGTGTTTGGGCTTTTCCTGTTCGAGTCGTGGAGTCTTTCTCCGACTGAGTATGCTTGTTGAGCATTGAGTTCCGATCTGTTTGATCATGTGTTATAGCCTTGAGTCGTTGAGGGTTCTCCGACATAGCTGTGTGAGTGTTTGGACTTTTTCTGTTCGAGTCGTGGAGTCTTTCTCCGACTGAGTTATGCTAGTTGAGCATTGAGTTCCGATCTGTTTGATCGTGGATTATAGCCTGCTGAGCCTGGCATTCTATGCCAGTTATGAGATACTTGAGATACTTGAGTTCGGTGGGGTCGCTCCCTCGAGCTACGCCCCGGGTGCGATGATGATACCGAGCCTGACGAGGCTGCGATGTGATTACTGAGATGGTCCTAGAGGGACACCCTACGTAAGTCCGTTCCTCCGGGATGTGCGGCAGTGGATGCCTACGTAAGTCCATTCCTACGGGATGCGCGGCAGTAGATGAGCGCAGGCTTGATTGACTGGTCCAAAGAGGGACAGTCATTGGGATGGGGTGATATGTGTGAGTGAGTTTCATAGCATGTTCATAGATGAGTTTTCCTTTGAGCATGATACTTGAGGCATGTTAGCAGTAGCGAGTGTATGCACATCTTCATCATTGTAGAGTTTCTTGAGCATGATGATTGAGACATGATAGCTATAGTTTCTTTCAGCTTTTATCTATCTATCTATCTGCATACCTATCTGTTGTGCCTCCAGTAGACTTAGTGGGCATACCGTGGATATTGAGACGGTACCCACTGGGAACTACCTTTGCAGTAGTTCTCACACCCGCTGCGGTGACAGGTTCCTGTGGTAGCTGTTCCGGCTTGGTTCGCGCGGAGGCGGCTGATCGAGGTGAGGACGTGGCTGAGTAGTTCCTTACCAGTTTTGAGAGTCAGAGGTAGATGTACCCTGTATTTTATATTTCCACTTTTGTACTGGACAGTCTGAGTGATTTGAGACTGTGTATATTGAGGATTTGTGTTTTAGTGGAGATTACTTATATCAGATGTTCAGTGGATTTCTGTAGCTACTGGTTCTTTTTTTCAGCTCTGATACATTATAGTTATAGATCTGACTTGCAGGGTAGACGCTTCGTCTGTACGGCAGTTTCCGTACAGATGGCGGATCTGTGGCGAGCCCGGGTCGCAGTTTCGACCCCGGGGCGTGACAGATTAGGGTGGTATCAGAGCCTAGGATATAGGTCGTTGAGGACTTAGTGACCCTAGGCTATTGGTTGGACAGTAGGATGACTGTCGTGAGAGACGTGATTTTAGCGAGAGTCCTGATTGAGTTTGTACCTCCCCCGAGGGATTGGGGCGAGTGATTTTACATGTTTATTCTCTAAGTGATTATGTTGGCTGCAGACAACATAATACTTTAGAACGGTTAACATGTTATAGACTTTCGCTTGATTGGGTCGAGAGTGTTTGTGGTTTGGTTGGCCGTGGCTGTTCTTCTTGTTGGCCCTGTGAGGCCGTGCAGCGGCGAGGGCCTTGGATGAGGAGCCCGAACAGCGGGGGGCTGAATGGACAGAGCAGAGCGAGGTCTGCGAGTTACGGGCCCAGGTAGCTCAGTTGTTTAGGCGACGCGGCGCCAGGAAGAGAACACGGAGCGCGTGATGCGCATGTTGAGCAGAGAGTATCGTTTGAGGTATCGCCAGTAGTACCTCCAGCCGCGACATCGTCGACTTCGGCTCCGTTTGCACTGTGAGTTGTGCAGAAGCAGCGAGAGATTGCTGATTGATAGTTGTGCATCCGCCAGTTCCATCCCCTACAGATTTCAGGGCAGAGTTGGAGCCTCGAGAGGCCGAGAACTGGATTGCCGCTTTGGAAAGTGTTGAGGACTTGTTATCCAGGACAAGCATCGGGTGCACTGGTTATGCACTTGGATAAGGACGCCGAGAGTTGGTGGCTGTCGTCAAGTTGTCCTATTGAACCACCGGGAGAGCCAGTCGAGGACTTGGGAGCGAGTTTCTTCGACGGTTGAGCAGTGTGCCCATGTTGCCAGGATGAGGCCCAGATAGTTGACTATGTTTGAGAGGGGATTGCTTCAGAGTGTTTATCATTTGGGTATTCTCGGCGAGCAACTTTAGCTGCACCGATCGTGCATGCCCGATGGATTGACCGAGGATCTGCGATCACATCCAGGAGGGACGGAGAGCGAGGGACTAGCTCCAGAGAGAGATGTCCAGTATCGCCTGATTTTGGGGATAGGCGAGTGGATCGAGGTTTGCCATGATTTCAGTCACAGGATCATGAGTCTCAGAGGGACAGAGACTAAGAGGTTCTCGACAGTCGAGGCACCAACAGCAGTATTCGTATTGATTGTGTCTTTGTGGTGAGCCGCATTTCATCCATAGAGTGACGTTAGGGAAAGGGCGATGCTTTTCTTGTGGATCACACGGGCATTTTCAGCCAGGAGTGTCCAGCTGGTGCTTGGATTGCCGCTCGCGACGGCACCCTTACTCTACAGGAGATAGAGGTTCATCCGACTTACCGGTAGGCTGAGTTGAGCGAGATGCCGAGGCAGATTGAGGATGGCCACCATCATCTAGTGGATGAAATGGTGTAGTTGGTTTGGAGGACGCCAGGATAGTTGGAGCGCGTCTTACCAGGTTTGGTTTTCTTATGGTCATCGGAGTTAGGCATGTTGATGCCAACACCGCTTGTGGTGTGTGTGCTTACTAGAGCAAAGATAGCTGCGTGGGGCCGGGGTGGGACTGTTGGCTTGTGCACGTGAGTGAGGGATCAGGTTCCAGGCAGATCACGTTATAGCGCCATGGGCCGTGAGTGTTGCCAGTCTGCCAGTGCAGATAATACCTTGGGATGTGATCCTAGAGTGTGTAGTCCTACATCAGCTCCGAGATGTTGATATAAGGTTGGATAGGGATTGGTT
>CM055061.1:36378208-36408959 GCA_029204045.2 Tillandsia leiboldiana
GGTTACGGAATTTGAGTTGGCGTAGTTTCGTGAAAGTCTCAAGTCTTGAAGATTGAAGTGTGAAGAAAGTTGGATCATTTAACTCAATCTCAAGAAAGAAGAATTCAAAAGGATCAGGTATGTTTAACTAAAGATTTTGTGTGATCCGAATACTTCTTGTAGTGTAGAAACACTTGGAAGAATCTTCATTGCATAAAAATCAAAAACTGGACTTGGGACATGTTCAGGATCCGGATCAGGTTGTTCGATCCGGATCCCGAAGGGGTTCGTTCATACACCAGCTCAATCCGGATCGTAGCCTCTCTTGATCCGGATCCCGAACACTGAGTTTACCATCTTCCTTGAACGATCCGGATCAGGCCTTCGCAATTCGGATCCCGAACGTTGATGTTTGGTGAACTGTATGAACGATCCGGATCAAGCACTTCGATCCGGATCCCGAACCTTCATTTTTCTGGAATTGCTGACTCGTTACGCCGATCGGATCACAGCTAATCCGATCCGGATCGCCGTCCGTTAAATCTCCAGAAATGTTAGGTTTTTAATTCTTACTCTCCTTCCTAGGGTTTCTAACCTATAAATAGACCCTATGACTCTCTTTCTAGGGTTAATCCAAAAAGAGGCCGAAAATAAAATAGCCGTCATTTTCATATATACGCCTCTAGATCCACATATAGAGAAGAAAGGAAATCATTAGAGAATACTCTATGTTTCTTCATCTATATTGATTAGTTTGATTCTAGGTTTTCATACTCACATCTTGAGTTGAATCAAACTAATGAATACTTAGATGGTATTTCCGATCTATCTTTGATCTAAGTATTCGGCGGATCATCACCACCAAAACAACGATTTACCCCAAAAAATCGGCGCGTGGATTCGCGTGTCCTTGTGGATTCAAGGTTCAACCGCTCTCGTGGATTCGGAGCGAGGCCCGTTCGTGGATTCGAAGGGTGCTATTGGGTGAAGACCGTGGATTCGGTCGGACGTCGTGGATTCGACGTTGGACGCCGTGGATTCGGCGTTGGGCGCAGATCGTGGATTCGAGAAGCGTCGTGGAGCGAGCGGAGAAGATCCTCTAGGAGCGTATTGAAAAGGTTGAGTCGTAAGTGTGTACGGTAAATCACCTTGTACGTGTTTTAATTCTAGTGGATTTCTGCCGTGTTATCGATCCCGTGGTTTTTTACTCCGGTGATGGAGTTTTCCACGTAAAAAATCTGCGTATTATTGTTATTTCCGCATTGGGTTTTTATCGCAACGATTTTTGAGTGTTTATACGTTTACACCTATTCACCCCCCCTCTAGGTGTTTTTTTCCCCTATTTAGATCCTTATTACATATAACCCAACAAGTGGTATCAGAGCGGGAATAGGGTTGTAAACAATGGTTGAAGGTGGAAACATCAACCGACCCCCGTTCTTCGATGGAACAAATTATGCGTACTGGAAAGTGCGGATGAAAGCCTTTTTAATTTCCATCGACGAAGGGTGTGGCAATCAATTGAATTAGGATGGTCTAATCCAACTGAATTTATTGGTGATGTTCACACCTTAAAACCTAGGTCGAAATGGACCAAGGAAGAGTTAGATTCATCTTCTTACAATGGCAAGGGAATTAATGCTATTTTTAATGCCTTATCTCAAACTGAATTCTCTCGCGTCTCGGCATGTGAGACTGCGAAAGAAATCTGGGATGTTCTTCAGGTTACACATGAGGGAACTAACCTCATGAAGATTCAGAAACTGCAAATGCTTACGAGCAAGTTTGACTCTATCTTGATGGCAGAAAATGAATCTTTCACGGACTACTATACACGATTGCAAGATATCGTAAACTCATGTGCTAACCTGGGAGAGAAGATTCCAGAATTTAAGATTGTAAGAAAGATCTTAAGAACTCTTCCCTGACCGATTTCGCCCAAAGGTTACTGCCCATTGAAACTATTAAACACCCGGACGAAATACGTGTAGAAGAATTAGTTGGTTCATTACAAACTTATGAAATGACATTTACTACTAACAATTCTTCTGGAAAGGCATCCACTTCTAAGTCTTTAGGTATGCGTTGAAAACAACTAAGGAAGAAGACGCGGATACATCCTCCTCAGACGATGACGAGAATCTTTCTATGGAGGAATTTGAGAAGCAGCTCGCTCTCTTGACAAGGAAGTTTCGCCGCAACTTTCGAAGGGGCAATTCAAGCAAATCTCCATCCTTCGGAAAGTCGAACAAAGGCAAGGGTACTTCAAGTTACAAGTCAAGAAAGCAAGAGAACTTCTCAAAGGATAAGAAAAGTTCAGAAGGACAACTACAATGCTTCAAATGTCGAGGCTACGGCCACATTGCAACGGAGTGTCCTAACAAGTTCCGGCAAAGAAGAAGGCGATGCAAGTCGTTCACTTGGGATGACAACTCAACGTCAAATGAGTCGTCCTTCGAGTGATGAAGAAAAGAGCTCCACCGCATTCCACGCGTCCGTATCTTCACCCTTCATGTGCTTTATGGCAAGTACATCCGAGTCGTTGTCCAACTCCCTGTTGAAAAGATGCAACGGACAATGAATCGGATGATTCGGAAGGTGAAGATTTTGCTCTTGCCTATCACAGATCTTTACGGGATATTTAAAGAAACCGGCTAAGCAAAACAAGGGGTTGAGAGGGAGATTGCAGGATCTCGAAGAAGAAGTAAAAAGGGTAACTTCTCTCTCGACCGATCTTGAAGTGGAAAGGGATAATCTGATAAATAAAATGTTTCCCCTCAAGAGTCCAATGAGCAACTCAAGAAGAACTATATAGATATGGTGAACAACGCGAACTATTCTTGAAGCTCTACGGCGAGGCCCGACGGGAAAAATCGGAAATGACAGAGACCATTTGCCAACTCAAGGATGACTTACAGCAATTTTCTTTGGAAGGAGTAAGTTGGATAAACTTCTTGGTCTTGGTCAAACAAACAAGTTCGGCCTCGGATACAATCGAACTGAAGACAATTTTAGTTCGGTTGGGACAGTCTTTGTGCCTCAGTCGGTATCTCCTCCTCCGACACCAGAAATCATGACAACCAATGACAACAAGCCTACTTCATCCTCTTCAGAATCGTCAAGCACAAAGGCATGTTTTCGTTGTAATTTTGCAGGGCACATTGAAAGAAATTGCAAGATTGGAGCTCAAAGATCAAATCAACCACATCTTGCAACTACTACCAATAAGTTCACTCCCCGAAATTCAAAGAAGGATTTTCCTAAAGAAAAGGACATTGGTAGTACTTCAAATAAGACGATGACAAAAGAAAAAGACCAATCATGCAAGACGTCTTCATCAAGGAAACTTCTCAACCATTGCCAACATACTCCAAAACTCAAAAGGTTTGGGTATGCAAAGGTGAAACCCCTCCTTGTCTTTAATCGTTCTACGATTAAATCTTGTGTAGTTATGTAGACTATTTTCTTTTCTTCTTTTTCTTTTGGCCGACCCTGTCAACCATCTTTGGGAGGTAAATGGTATATTTTTTTTTATTGGTTGATGGATTTCTCTCGGTATTCTTGGGCTAGCATTTTTAAAGCGGAAAGCTGCTACTTTTGATTCTTTTCACGAGATTTGCCTTCGTATTATGATTGAAAAGAATGAAAAGATCATTGTGTTAGAAGTGATAGAGGTGGAGAATTCATTAATTCAAAATCATTGACTTTTGTACTTCAAACGGTATTAAGCATGAATTCTATGCACCCTATACACCTCAACAGAATGGTGTTGTCGAGCGCAAGAACAGGGTTGTTCAAGAGATGGCGCGTGTGATGCTTCATAGCCGGAATTTACCGCTACATTTTTGGGCTGAAGCTGTGAACACCGCTGTCTATGTCATTAATCGAGTGTTCTTGCGCCCGGGAACGTTAAATACACCATATGAACTATGGTGTGGTAGAAAACCCAACATCAAATATTTTCGCATCTTCGGGAGTCGGTGTTACATTTTACGTGACCGTGAAAACCTTGGAAAGTTTGACTCACGAAGTGACGAAGGGATTTTCTTGGGGTATTCTACTAATAGTAGAGCATATCGAGTTTTTAACTTGGAATCTAAGACGATCGTAGAATCTATAAATGTTAAAGTAGATGAAGCTTTTCACTTTGGATCTGGAAAATCTACCCTCGATATCTCTCTAGATGATGATTCTCCTGCTAGTGCATCTTCTCATGATAATACTTCCAATATTAATGATGCATCTAATGGCTCTTCTAGTTTATCTGATGTGCAGGAATCATCTCATGTATCTCCGAGTACTCCTTTTCAACAAACGTTACGAATCTCCAAGGATCATCCGGAATCAAATATTATTGGAGATCCACAAGAAGGAGTCAGAACTCGGAGGCAGTTGGTTTGTGGATTCGCTTGCTACGTATCTTTAATCGAACCAAAGAACATAGATGAAGCTCTTCAGGATGACTACTGGATTAAAGCAATGCAGGAAGAGCTCCATCAATTTGAGCGAAACAAAGTCTGGGAATTAACGAAGCCTCCACAGCAACACAATGTGATAGGTACCAAATGGATCTTCAAGAACAAGAAAAATGAGGATGGTACTATCATCAGGAACAAGGCACGATTAGTTGCTCAAGGCTACTCTCAAGTAGAAGGTATAGACTTTGACGAAACATTCGCCCCTGTAGCTAGACTCGAGTCCATTCGTATACTATTTGCTATTGCTTGTCATTTTAAAATCAAATTATTTCAAATGGACGTTAAGAGCGCATTTCTAAATGGGTTTTTAAATGAGGAAGTTTATGTGGCTCAACCGAAAGGTTTTGTAGATCATAAACAACCTAACCATGTTTTTCGTTTGAAAAAGGCTCTTTACGGTCTGAAACAAGCACCGCGAGCATGGTACGAAAGGTTAACAAAGCACCTTTTGGAGAAGGGCTATACTCGAGGGGGAGCTGACAGGACTCTCTTTGTGAAGCATTATCAAAACAATTTCATTGTAGCACAAATATATGTCGATGACATAGTATTTGGCGCAACAAGAGATAATGATGCTTCTAAATTCGCGGAGACCATGGAAAGTGAATTTGAGATGTCCATGATGGGCGAATTAACTTATTTCCTTGGATTGCAAATTAAACAAAATGACGAAGGTATTCACTTGAGTCAATCCAAGTATGCAATGGAGTTGGTTAAAAAGTTTGATCTTGAAAATTGTAAAGATTTTCCAACTCCAATGGGAACTAGCCACAAGGGATTTGGAAGTGAATCACATAGTGAGAATGTAGACGAGAAACTGTATAGAAGTATGATTGGAAGTCTACTTTACCTCACGGCTAGTCGCCCGGATATATCTTTTGGTGTTGGGATCTGCGCGAGATATCAATCTGCACCAAAGGAGGTTCACCTGAAAGCGGTGAAAAGGATCATCCGGTATATCAAAGGATCAATTAATTTCGGAATTTGGTATTCTATGGGAACAAGTCTGGATATTGTTGGATACTCAGATGCCGATTGGGCAGGATCAGTGGATGATCGGAAAAGCACGAGTGGTGCATGCTTCTATCTTGGCCATTGCCTTGTTGCATGGCACAGTAAAAAGCAGAATTGCATAGCACTCTCGACTGCCGAAGCGGAATACATTTCAGCTGGAAGTTGCTCAACTCAACTCATTTGGATGAAAAGCGTATTGAGCGACTTCCGCATTTCAGCATCTTCGGTAACAATTCTTTGTGACAACACAAGTGCAATTAACATTTCAAAAAACCCTGTGTTGCACTCTAGAACAAAACATATTGAACTTAGATATCATTTTCTTAGAGAGCTAGTTGAATCAAATACTCTTCAACTTTCATATATTTCAACTGAGGATCGATTAGCTGACATTCTAACAAAACCTTTGGATCAAAAACGTTTTATTCATTTACGAAAAGCAATTGGAATGCTTTCCTTGAAATAAACTTCTTTTTGAAACCTTTGCTTAGGATAGGTTTTGTATTTGTTTTTGTTTTGTTCATTATCTATGTTTGTACATAGGACATTAATTGAGCATAGATCATAATTGACTTTAATTGCATCTTTTCACACATTTAAAAATTTATTATGCTTTTGCCATCATAATATTTCACTGTTGCAATGATCATTTATGTTAATTAAATCATCTTCTAAGTGATCAAAGTCAATTTCTCTCTCTCAATGATATCTTGGTATAGTCATTATCTTATTTGACTGCTTAGTCGAGTATGAAATCGAGATCAATATTTGCTTGAATACTTTATATCTTAAATAATTGATAGCCAATTGAGGGGGAGTCATAGAAAAAGTAAAATGCTCAAAAGATGTGGAAAGAGTTACATCCCAATGAGGAGTGTGAAAACTACCACCACATGGAGGAAAGAGCTACCACCTCGGTCGTCCGAGTATTGTGTGCAGCTACCACATGTATACCAAGCATGGTTGTTCAAATTTTGATTAAGTATAATGCATGTTGAAATACTTGACTCCGTCAAATTTCAAGGTTGGTATAAGGTGGGTTTTTAAAGAAAGATGCTCAAAGAGTCACTCTCTTCAACAGATTGTCTAGATACATTATCTACTATATTTGGGATTTCAAACATCTATTGATCTTTGTATTTCATTTTCTTTACTGAATTGATGATTTGATAAAGGCATTACTCATAAGATCAAGTTAGATGTAATTGAAGGTGTTCAACTTTAAGGGATTTAATTTTTGTAAAATTTCGTTTCATGTTTGGATATTATTGATAGATTTGGCATAATCTAATTCTTGTTGTATGAAACGATGATTTTTGTTTAAAGTTGATACACATTTGTGCTTACAATCTTTTTCTGGTTTTTCTTGAATTTCTCTGAAATTTTCTAAAAAAAAAGTTGGAGCCGATCCGGATCGGGCAAGATGATCCGGATCCCGAACGCAGGTTTTCTTCTGCGGGCTGACGATCCGGATTGGACCTGCCGATCCGGATCCCGAACGCAGTTTCTCACTGCGGGCAGCCGATCCGGATCGCAGTCATGAACTGATCCGGATCGCGGCTAGGTTTTATAAAGAACAAAAGGGTTTTGATTTCTTTTACTCCAATCTTTTGTTCCAAAGTTTCCAGAGCCTCTCTCTCTAGATTTCATCCTTCCTGGAAGCTTTCAAACTCAAGTTCTTCAACTCCAAGTAAGTTTTATTGATCAAAATTTTGGTTTTTCACCGTTTTTCTCTTTTCTTCCTCAAACGTCATGAATTTCTTGGATCAACTTTGTTTGTGGATGGTTTTTGATCAAATTTCTTTTGAAATAAGAACTCTGGGTAGATTATTTTTGATTATATGCTAGGTATTCTCCTGATTAACGGATTTTTAGGCTTCGATTTCTAAAATTTCGGTTTTAGGGCATATAATAAGGATTTTCGAAAATCATGCAATTGATCTATTTTTAAAAGTCCTTTTGCAAAACTAATTTGATTCTTAGTCTCTCTACATGATTATGATTGTTTGGGTACAATTTTTCAAATTTTTGAAAATTAACAATTTTTCATGTGTTCTTGAGTTGGTCTTCACAGGATACATTTTTCACTAGTAATCAAAATGGTGATCACTTGGATTGTTTTCCTACTTGCTGCTATGGTACATACGAGAGACACTGTCAAGCCCAAGAGGGCTAAGAAGGCTAAGAAAGCGAAGAAAGCTAAAGATGATTCCGATACAGAATCTGAAACGGAATCAATTAATTGGGATGAACTGCAAGTTGAAGCAACGACTGTTCCGACTGCTTCAAAGGGAAAAGCACCTGCAGAAACATCGAAGGCTCCGCCCACTGCTGCTGAGAAAGGCAAAGCTCCAATGGAAGAAACTTCTGGGAAGACAAGAAGAAAAAGTGTTGCTCGCAAAAGAGGGAGTGCACAAGGAATCTCCATTGAGCAACCAGCTGATAGGCAAGCACCTCCACAAGACTTTGTCAGCTCGGCTAGAATAAAGGATTTTGAAAACAGAGAATGCATTGGAGAAAGGCATGTTGATGTAAAAGCCTTAAAGCAGGGTTCTCGGACGTTTGGGACTTTGTTTGACCAGATAGGTCTTGCTTCCATTTGCGATTTCCCGGAGACCACTGGGTATTGTCTTCACTCAGTGAGGATGTTTTATCAGAATGCCTGCTATCTAGTTGATCAGGAAAGCGGGCGTCGGGATTTTCAAACATTAGTCAAGAATGTCAGAATTAAAGTAACGCCTCAGCTAATTGGAGAAGTACTAGGGATGGACGCCCGAGCCGATGGCACTCATTACCTGAAGAATCAAGTCTTCAACACCTACTCCTGGAGAGTGGTAGTTGATGGAATCTGTGTTCCAAATACTCGGTCGACAGGAAACTCCGTTTTCTCGAAAGAACTACGACCAGAGTACCGCATCTTAAACCTCATTGTTTGTTACAATGTTATTCCAAACATGAACACAAAGGTTCTTCGGTGGGAAAGAATGATATTCCTTTATCTACTTGGAAACCCCACAGCAGCAATGGGAGCTAACTTAAACATTCCCTACGTCATCTGGTCAAGGATGGCACGATATGTGGAGCAAGCTCATCCGTCAGAGAGACTACCTTATCCAATGATCATCATGCGCATTCTTCGCAAATTTAAAGCTGACACAAATGCGAGTTCCTATCTGCACAGTCTAGGAACGATCAATGACACAACAATTGTAAAGTCTCTTTCGACGAAGCCAGATGAACCTTTCATACCTCTTCACCGGCAACGAGCACAACAACAACAAGCAACAACCTCTGCACCGGCAGCAGCTCCTCCAGTCCAACCAGCACCACCATCACAACCAGCACCTCCGGCACAACAAGCACCGCAATCAACTTCTGATGATGATGCATCTGTTACCTCAATCTATAAAGAACAGCAAAGGCTCTCCAACGAGCAAGAACGTATATCAAATGAACTAATTGAGGTAAAGGAAGAAATAAAGAAGGTAAATAAGAATCAATCATCAATGAACAAGCGATTAAAGAAGATATTCCAAATCCTCGGCTGTATCAGTTCAGACGAGTCTGAATAATCCGTATCCTTCCAATTTCTGTTTATTATGCATATGTTTAAATCCTTCTTTTGTGCAGGTTTTTAAGTTTTAATTTTAGTCTTTAGTTCTCCAACTTGAACTGTTAACCATTCTCTCCACTTCTGTAATCTTTGGCTTTGTTTGTGACAAAAAGGGGGAGAGAGTTTAGAGAACTTGAACAATGATATTGTGAAAATTGTGATCTTGTATACATCAAGGTACAATGATGAACAATGATGACTGCATAAAGGTACAATGATGAACAATGCTGATGTGATGTGAACATCAAGGTAAGTGAACATCAAGGGAACTTGAACAATGTGAATGTGTGAACATCGAGGTAAGTATAACCTCAACTTGGAAAGTAAGTTCAACTTCAACTTTGGTTTTTATCTTGTGATTGTTTGCATGTCTCTACTAACTATTCGACTAACTATTTGGGCATGTAATATAACTAACAAGTTGATGTTCACTAACATGACATTTGGTTTTTGATTGCATAGAAGATATGTTGGTTTTTGACTATGATTCTCTTACATATCTGAATTCTCAAATGTCATGATGATCAGATAAACTCTATCTCTGTACTAGGTTTTGTATGCTAAATATTCTTGAGGTATCTAACGATCTCTTTTTGTCAAGAATGATTTCTTTGTGCAGAGAGTACAGATGTCTAAGTCTAGAGTCTGTTTTAAGAGTTTATCTCATGTTTTTAAATTTTCGGATCTCCATTGTAAATTTTTGTTGTATGGTGATAGCAACAAAAATATCTTTTTGAATTTTCTTTAGTGGATCTGTGTTTTGTCACGAAACCGCCAAAGGGGGAGATTGTTACGGAATTTGAGTTGGCGTAGTTTCGTGAAAGTCTCAAGTCTTGAAGATTGAAGGTGAAGAAAGTTGGATCATTTAACTCAATCTCAAGAAAGAAGAATTCAAAAGGATCAGGTATGTTTAACTAAAGATTTTGTGTGATCCGAATACTTCTTGTAGTGTAGAAACACTTGGAAGAATCTTTCATTGCATAAAAATCAAAAACTGGACTTGGGACATGTTCAGGATCCGGATCAGGTTGTTCGATCCGGATCCTGAAGGTGGTTCGTTCATACACCAGTTCAATCCGGATCGTAGCCTCTCTTGGTCCGGATCCCGAACACTGAGTTTACCATCTTCCTTGAACGATCCGGATCAGGCTTCGCAATCCGGATCCCGAACGTTGATGTTTGGTGAACTGTATGAACGATCCGGATCAAGCACTTCGATCCGGATCCCGAACCTTCGTTTTTCTGGAATTGCCTGACTCGTTACGACGATCCGGATCACAGCTAATCCGATCCGGATCGCCGTCCGTAAAATCTCCAGAAATGTTAGGTTTTTGATTCTTATCTCCTTCCTAGGGTTTCTAACCTATAAATAGACCCTATGACTCTCTTTCTAGGGTTAATCCAAAAAGAGGCCGAAAATAAAAATAGCCGTCATTTTCATATATACGCCTCTAGATCCACATATAGAGAAGAAAGGAAATCATTAGAGAATACTCTATGTTTCTTCATCTATATTGATTAGTTTGATTCTAGGTTTTCATACTCACATCTTGAGTTGAATCAAACTAATGAATACTTAGATGGTATTTCCGATCTATCTTTGATCTAAGTATTCGGCGGATCATCACCACCAAAAACAACGATTTACCCCAAAAATCGGCGCGTGGATTCGCGTGTCCTTGTGGATTCAAGGTTCAACCGCTCTCGTGGATTCGGAGCGAGGCACGTTCGTGGATTCGAAGGGTGCTATTGGGTGAAGACCGTGGATTCGGTCGGACGTCGTGGATTCGACGTTGGACGCCGTGGATTCGGCGTTGGGCGCAGATCGTGGATTCGAGAAGCGTCGTGGAGCGAGCGGAGAAGATCCTCTAGGAGCGTATTGAAAAGGTTGAGTCGTAAGTGTGTACGGTAAATCACCTTGTACGTGTTTTAATTCTAGTGGATTTCTGCCGTGTTATCGGTCCCGTGGTTTTTTACTCCGGTGATGGAGTTTTCCACGTAAAAATCTTGCGTATTATTGTTATTTCCGCATTGGGTTTTTATCGCAACGATTTTTGAGTGTTTATACGTTTACACCTATTCACCCCCCTCTAGGTGTTTTTTTCCCCTATTTAGATCCTTATTACATATAACCCAACATTATGCTGCGCATCCAGGAGGCACAAAGATGTACAGGGACCTCAAGCAGACCTTCTGGTGGCCCAAGATGAAGAGGGATGTGACTCGATATGTAGCTCATTGCCTGGTGTCTCAACAGATAAAGGCGGAACATCAACGGCCGGCGGGAAAGTTACAACCCTTACCGGTACCGGAGTGGAAGTGGGATCATATCACCATGGACTTTGTCACCGGATTCCCACGTTCACAGCAAGGACATGACTCAATATGGGTTGTGGTGGACCGGCTAACTAAGTCAGCGCACTTTCTGCCGATTCACACAACCTGGACCAGAGAGCGGTTGGCTCAAGTCTACCTCAGCGAGATTGTGAGACTGCATGGGGTACCGGCATCGATCACATCAGACAGAGACACGCGTTTCGTCTCAAAGTTTTGGCAGAGTCTGCAACAAGCCTTGGGGACTAAATTGCACTTCAGCACAGCCTTCCACCCTCAGACAGACGGGCAGTCGGAGCGAGTGATACAGACGCTAGAGGACCTGCTTCGGGCCTGTGTACTCGATTGGGGAGTCGGTTGGGAGCGTTACCTACCACTTGTAGAATTCGCTTACAACAATAGCCACCAGGCCAGCATCCTGATGGCACCCTTCGAAGCCTTATACGGGAGACGCTGCCGATCCCCGATCTGTTGGGACGACTTGGGAGAACGAAAGTTCTTGGGACCCGACTTGGTGGAAGAAACAGAAGAGAAGGTGCGCCTCATCAGACAGCGCTTACTAACCGCCCAGAGTCGACAAAAGAGCTACGCGGATCGGAGACGCCGCGACTTAGAGTTCCAGGTGGGAGAACACGTGTTTTTGCGGGTCTCGCCGTCCAGGGGAATCAAGCGATTCGGGTTAAAAGGCAAGCTGAGCCCGCGGTTTGTGGGGCCATTCGAGATCCTGGAGCGGATCGGCCCAGTGGCTTACCGCCTTGCCCTACCACCGAACCTCAACCGGATTCACGACGTGTTACACATTTCGATGCTCAAGAAATACCTCCCCGACCCGTCGCATGTCCTGGACGTCTCGACACTCGAACTGAAGGAGGACCTAAGCTTCGAGGAAACCCCTGTGCGAATACTAGCAAGAGAAAGCAAGACGCTTCGAAACCGAGTCATCCCCTATGTGAAGGTGCACTGGAACAACCACGAGGAACGGGAAGCGACGTGGGAACTGGAGTCGAAGATGAGGGAGGGCTACCCTTATCTCTTCACCGCGAACCAGGATTGAGTTTCGAGGACGAAACTCGTTTTAAGAGGTGAGTGGTGTAGTAGCCGCTGGTTTAAAATGTTTTGGGTCTACTTTTGGTTTCGGTTATTTCGCAATTCGTTTCGGGGGCCGGAGGGTGATCTAATAATTCCTTGTTTCCGGGTAGACCGTCGGGGCTCGCGGGTATTTTTAGATAATAAAGCTCGCGAAACGGAGAACGGCGGCGCAGTCGGTTTTGAATTTCGACGCCGGAATCTCCCGGAATAAATTCTGGAAGGTGGCTAGCGGTTCAGGTGGTCAGCACGGTCTTTCAGGCGGACCGGACCCTGGTTCGCACCCGATTTATTTCCTGCTTTTGACTTGAAATGGGTTCATTCCCATTCCTCATCCTAACCGCTCCCGCCATCCTAACCGCTCCCGCCATGTTCCTGTCGTGGGGAAACAGGGGTACGACGGTTACAACTCCCTACAACTTCCCTCACTTAGGCGTACGCAACCCCAAGCGCAACGAGAACCCACTTCCCCAACCTTTCTGTTTCCCAACCGACCGAGTGGAGAAACAAGGCGGAGCGAGCGAGGAGAGGGAAGATCGCCGGCATACCCTTCGTTACCGGGCACGCAAGAACAGGACGACCATCCCCTAAGATCAACCCTAGCCGACAAAACCAAGGTGAGCATAGCTTAGGGTTCTTGATTGGGTTTTTCTTGGTTCTCTTAGGCAAAGGGAGGAGGAGGGTCGGCGCCGTCACCGGAGTCGGCGCCGTCACCGGAGCCGGCACGCACGGAGCCACGCAAGCGGGTGGCGCCGCATGCGGGCGGCGCCGCATGCTCCCGCATGCGGGCGGCATCCGCATGCGGGCGACGCCGCATGCGGGCGGCGCCGCATGCTCCCGCATGCAGGCGGCATCCGCATGCGGGCGGCGCCGCATGCGGGCGGCGCAGCATGCGACCGCATGCGGGCGGCGCCGCATGCGGGCGGCGTCGCATGCACCCGCATGCGGGCAGCGCCGCATGTGGGCGGCGCCGCGCGCACCCATAAGCGGGCAGCGCCGTATGCGGGTGACGCCGCATGCGGGCGGCGCCGCACGCAGGTGGTACGCCGCCCAGCCGCGCGGGGCCGGGCGCGTACGTGTACGGATTGTGCGCGAGGTGGGGGGGGGGGGCGCCGGGTGTTCTAGTCTTTAATCTTGCGGAGTCTTGAATTTCTGACTCCTATATGACAGGTTCTTGTAGGTCCGGGCGGGCACCCGAGACGCGGGAGAACCTAGCATCGGTCAGGAGCGCGACAACGAAAAGGTGGGTTTTCGGTCGAGGTTTTGTATAGTGTTAGTATTCCGAAAGGGATGTTAATTAAATGTTAATCGGTACTAACGCTGACGGTTTCTATGATTACTGTATTACCCCGTGTCTTGGTTACTATGCTCGAGTTGCGACACGCGCACCCGCGGTCTGGCCACCGCAAAGGGTGCTCTTTTCCTGAAAGGCGGTCTCCGACCCGTGTTACCCACGAGGGGATGTAGTGGGGCCCCCGTAGGCGTGGGGTTCGAGGCACCAAGGTGTGAGCGGTGCGACCTGTCGGGATTGGTGCCCGACGAGGTCAGGTGTGCGACCTGCCGGGATTGGTGCCCGACGAGGTCAGGTGTTACAGGTGTTACCGGGGTTACAGGTGTTACAGGTGGTACCGGTGGCTGCGAGTCACCTTTATGAGTAGAGTGGTTGCTCCGGCTAGTCTTACTTATGTGGCTTGGTATTACTTTACTGCTTTAGTATTTTTATCATGATAGTGTCGCTGACTACTCACTCTGTAACAGGTACCTCCAGGGGTGAGGGGTAGGCGACGGTGAGGCCGTGGTGGGAGCAGACGGGCTGTAGGAGCCCTAGACTGCCGTTTTCTTTACTTGCTCTGCATTTCATTTGGTATTGTAGGTTACTGTGTGGTTCTCGATACCCTTGTGGGGTCGTGTGGATGTTGATTACTTTCGTTCTAGTTATGCACTATTGTTTCCTTTATTTTTCCCGCTTGGCCGTTTTCTAAACAAACCAACTGGAAAACAAGAGAAAAAGGACTTCGAAAACCGTTTTCAAAAATCTAGGGTCGTGTGGGCCCGTTTTCCAAACCCTGTGGATTTATGCCGTTTTCCAATCTGTTTTCGAAACCTGAGGCCGTGTGGGCCTGTTTTCAAAACGGTGAGTTTATCCTTTCAACTTGACTGGCCACGGGCATTGTTTAGTCTTCATGCACAGTTAGACTCCGAACTGTTGTGATTAAATGGAAAATGATTGCTTGTGTTTGACTGTTGTAATAGCCGCGACGCCGTGCATATACAGAGGAGACTCTGCCCGATTTTCGAGTAAATCTGTATATGCGGCGGGTCTGGGCACGCGCCGGGGAAGGAGGTTTTAAACAAAAATTTTGTACGCACCTTACGCTTACTTTTGTGTATCGTTTCCGCTAAAATAAAACCCCCGGGGCGTGACAATCAATGGTAAGAATCCACATAGAGAAGAAAAGGTAAACACCTCTTTATTTTAGGTTTTCTTTCTCTATTGATCGGTTTGATTCTAGGATTTTCAAAATCTATATCTTTCGAAAGAATCAAATCGATGAATACTTAGAGGGTGCTTCCTTGTCTATCTATGATGATCTAAGTATTCAAAATATCATCACCAACAAATCAACGATTTCCGAGAGGACAATCGGCGCATGGATTCGCGTGGCCTTGTGGATTCAAGGTGCTACCGCTTTTGTGGATTCGGAGCGAGGCACGTTCGTGTGATCGATACGTGCTATATTGATGACCGTGGATTCGGTTGAAGACTTCGTGGATTCGAAGTTGGACTTTGTGGATTCGAAGTTCTGACGCCTTCGTGGATTCGAGGTGCGTTGTGGAGCGAGCGGCGAAGATCTACTTGGAGCGTATGGAAAAGGTTGAGTCGTGTGTGTGCGTTATATCACCTTGTACGTGTTTTAATCTTAGTGAATTTCACCGTGTGATCGGTCCCATAGTTTTTTACTCCTGTGATGGAGTTTTCCACGTAAAATCTTGCGTGTTATTTATTTTCCGCATTGGGTTATTTTTTACGCAACGATTTTGGTGTGTTTATTGTTTACACCTATTCACCCCCCCTCTAGGTGGTTTTTCCCCTTTTCAGATCCATATAGTTATAACCCACACTAAGAATTAATCAAAATAATTTATTCATGCATAATTTCTAATGTGGTGGCAAAATGATAAATAACAAGTATGGGGTCACTCTAAAATAGTCCTAGTGAGTAAGCCGTAGAAAGGGGTGCTCAACAACCCATCTGGAACCCGCAGATCCGAAATCCGATCGGGGTGAAATTTGGCATGCGCGTTCCCTCAGCTCCTACGGTTCTAACGAATCCAAGAACTCCCAAAAACTCCTCCTGGATCGGCGGCGGCAAGCAAAACACTGAAGTGCTGTCCAACAAGTTAACGAATTTCAGCGAGCGCGTCGCTCGAGTGTAGAAGAAAATCCGCACATAATTTTCAGCTGGGGCCAAAAAAAAAAAGATCTCACCTTGATTGTGACGACAAGTTCCAGCTTCCCCTTTCTCCGCGAAACTCCAAAATTTCAGCAAAAACTATATCACAAGCCGAACGCCGCAAAAATTACCATCGCAAAAATCTGCATTTTACTGTTTAGTGCAACAGTTCCCAAAAATGAAAGTCCTCACCTACGAAGAGCCCTCAGAAAAATCCAAGAAAAATACGTTTGCATTCCTCTCGAAGTGTAGATGTCAATCGAGTCCTTAAACTCCCAGTTCCGACAACTATAGGCCGAGAAAAAGCAAGATTACTCCACCTCTGTCCAGAAAATTGCCGCAGAAAATAGTGTCTAAATAAGCTCCAAAAAACTCAGTAAAAACTCAAAATGGAGAGGAGCAGTAAACACAAAAATTGAAGATCTACCTCTCCTGGAAACGCTACTATAAAAATTGGCTAAAAACTCCTTCGGGTCAGCTCAGGAGAGCCCGCGGATGGAGCGTAGACGGAAAAAGCCGCAATCGGAGAAGCGTCGAAGTGCGCCGAGTCGGGGACAACGTCGATGCCGCGACCTCCTAAAATGCTCCAGATCCTTGGAAGGGTAGAGGATTAAGAGATGAAGTCCTCAGCCAAAGGGGAACCCCAACTAAAATATCAAAATCCCGAAAAAAATGGGAGAGAATGGCCTATTTATAAGTAAAAACCAAAAAGAAATCCAAATATGGACTTTGGAGGATAATTTCGGGCGCTCGAAAGTTTCGAGCGCCGAACAGGGGACATCAGTCCACGATCCGTGCAATGCCCGGATCGTTTAAGGCGTACCGTGTGTCACAGCCCACGCAACAGCGGGGGCCCGCCGCATGGCCCACCTGCCTGCGCGGGTGGTTGGCGCCCGCCAACCACGCGCCGCCACGCAGCGGCACGCCCACCACGCCCGTGTGCCCCGTCAGCCAGCCCACCTACCGCCAACTGCCACGCACCTGCTCCCGCCGCGCATCACCCAATCCCCCGCCTGCCACGTGGCGCGAGCCGCGGTCCGCTGCGCTTTGGTGCACGCGCAGTGAGCCGTGGACCGGCCGGCCTACTTCAAGAATCGGCACAGTGAGCCCAAATAGTCGTTTTTCAACGTTTTCGCGCACTAAATCCGTTTTTCGCGTCCGTTTGACACGTTACGCAATCGATACACCAATAATAGGTGTTTTCTTGCCGCGCACCACGTAGGCAAGTTACACGGGGACTTGAGCCATCACACAGCCGATTCGTTTTGTATTGCTCGAGAAAAGGATTACAAGAAACGATTACAAATAGAACTACTCCTAGAAAAACGATATGAAAAGTTATAAATGCCGATAGAAAAATCTATCTAGGAAAGCGGCAAACTTAATCTAAAAAGCTATAAATGCAAGTATTGAAGGCTTACGAGGTTGTAGGGCCCCTTTTTTTCGATAGTTAGCTTATTTATACTTGTCCGAACTACGTAGACAGCGGTATATATTGTAATTGAAGGGGAATCATCACATATCTCTTAACTATTTCTTTCTGAGTTGATTCTTCTCGTTTGGATAGTAGCTCTTTTTCGTCCATATTCATCTCCAAAATGATCGCGCTGAGGCGTGATCCTCGGCGCTTCCTGATGCGAGGCGCGGCTTGCCATTTCTACGTTAGCTGCATGATTCGCGCCCAAAATTTCGTATCTTTCTTTTTTAGGATCTTCCTTTTTTGTGGCTCGAGCAGCCGCTTTTTGATTCTGATTTCGCCTATTGTTATTGTTCGGCCGAAACTTACATTCAATCGGAGTCTGTTTTGGTTAAGATGCGAATACATTTTCATTAGCTACTTTTTCTATCGGCTGATATTATTGGCCGATGGTCTACGCCACGTGTCGTCTCCCAATTTAACCGCAGTGTATTCCACGTAACGACAATTTTGACCTCAACACTCATCAAAATCCTAATGCCCACTATAGCCAACTAATAAAACTCCTCATCTACTAATACTGTTTTTTCTTTAAGTAAATAAAATATATGTGTTTCTATAGAAAAAAAATAATAATAACCACTATCTACTTTTTATTAAATATAAAAATATTAATAAAAAATAATATTCTCTATCATGAGTTTAAATTTTTGAAGAAAACGGGCATTATTTATATAACATTTTTTTGCCGCCTGCTCTCTTGAAAAGGGTTGGTTGAAAAAGCATCTACCAAAGGTGGTTGAAATAGATACAAGAATTCAAGGAGGAAGCAAAATCATAATGCTACACTGCAAAAGAAGAGTTTAGTAGAATCATCAACCAATTGGTTAGAGTAGCCGTTTCCTCTCTTTCCAAATATCTTGTGTACCATGCATGTTCTTCTAATGTTAAGATTAAGGTTTTCAAAAACTTTTTATATACATAAATAGTCTCCCAAATCAATTTTTTGATTTCTGTGTCCATCAATATCTTGTGCTATATCAGTAAAGAAAACTTTTATGATTGCTAAAGCCTAAATTATGCAATTTTATTATTTATCTGGCAAAAAAAAAACTTAGTAATTTTTATTTTTATTATTTCTCTTCGGTTTGTAGATTAATTAAAAAGCATTCATTTTATATCTATTGCTTTCAATTTGGAGTTTTCTCAACAACAGATTAAAAATAGATTTGGATCTACACAATTAAGTTCAAATTAAGTTTTTAAAAATATATATTAGAACTAATATATAGGTGACAGCGTATCTTCGTTGGGAGCTCCCCATTTAAGTTTTTTCCGTTTCTTAGTGGGTACAGATTAATTAATCACAGCATAACAAAAAACAAAAGCTGTAGCAACTGGTTAGTGGACATGCATGTATCCCTCTCTCTCTCTCTCTCTCTTTTATTTTTTAATTTTTTTGTTGCTGTGTGCAGATTATGGCACATGTAGTCAAATGGTATAGCCCAAACTCGACACGCAGACGCAGCAGGGTGACAATTTTGCAATAAAATCCATAAGAATAATATATACTGTACTACCAACTTTCCACTTAAACACAGTTGTTGAATCAGTACGATGGGTAATTGCACCATTAGTCACTAGCTTTTATCTGTTTTTTTTTTTTTTTTCTTTTTTTTTTTTAACAATTAGATTCTTATTCTATATATTTTATTTTGGTTAGATCTTAATCATCCAATTTTTTGTTAATTTTGATAAAATATACTAAGTTAACTCCAATGAAAGCCTCCGCTTATATATATATATATATATATATATATATATATATATATAATTAGGCTAGAATATTATCGATAGCACAAATTATATATATATAATTATATAATTAGGCTAGAATATTATATATATTCTAGCCTAATTATATATATATATATATATATATATATATATATATATATATATAATTAGGCTAGAATATTATCGATAGCACAAAGTCATTGGTGCTATCAAGTTTTTAGCCGTTGGATGAAAAAAATATGCGGTTGGAATTATAGTGGGCCCCTACGGTTTACTAGGTGGTTAGTTGAATAGTAAAAATCTTAGGGGACTACTATAATCCCAACCGCATATCTTTTCATCCAACGGCTGAAAACTTAATAGCACCAATTGTTTGGTGCTATCGATAGTATTCTAGCCGTACTCTATATATATATATATCTTAATCATCCAATTTTTTGTTAATTTTGATAAAATATACTAAGTTAACTCCAATGAAAGCCTCCGCTTATATATATATATATATATATATATATATATATATATATATATATATATATATATATATATATATATATATATATATATATAGAGAGAGAGAGAGAGAGAGAGAGAGATAGAGTTCGGTTACTATACTATCGATAGCGCGAAGTATTTGGTGCTATCAAGGTTTCTACCCTTAGATCAACATTTTTGATCATTTCTACCTGTTATATTTTACTATTTTTCCAACCACCCATTAAACCCAAGGGGCCCGCTATCATCTCAACCACACATTTTTTAATCCAATGGTTAAAAACTTAATAGCACCAATAATTTGGTACTATTAAAAGTATTCCAGCATAGCCCCTCTCTCTCTCTCTCTCTCTCTCTCTCTCTCTCTCTCTCTATATATATATATATATATATATATATATATATATATATATATATATATATATATATATATATATATAGTAGAGCTATATGTTTTTAAAAGTACAAGTACATTCATATTTATAAATTTTTTATCATTGAATTTGTATTGCGATTTGTATTTTTCTAAAGCCAACTAAAGAGAGAAAAATAAAGTAAAAAGTACAAATCACAATACAAATACAATGGTAAAAAATTCACAAGCATGAATATTTTATGCTTTTAAAAACATATAAGCTCTACTATATATGTCACGCCCCGGGGTCGAAACTGCGACCCGGGCTCGCTAACAGATCCGCCATCTGTACGGAAACTACCGTACAGACGAAGCGTCTACCCTGCAAGTCAGATCTATAACTATAATGTATCAGAGCTGAAAAAAGGAACCAGTAGCTACAGAAATCCACTGAACATCTGATATAAAGTAATCTCCACTAAAACACAAATCCTCAATATACACAGTCTCAAAATCACTCAGACTGTCCAGTACAAAAGTGGAAATATAAAATACAGGGTACATCTACCTCTGACTCTCAAAACTGGTAAGGAACTACTCAGCCACGTCCTCACCTCGATCAGCCGCCTCCGCGCGAACCAAGCCGGAACAGCTACCACAGGAACCTGTCACCGCAGCGGGTGTGAGAACTACTGCAAAGGTAGTTCCCAGTGGGTACCGTCTCAATATCCACGGTATGCCCACTAAGTCTACTGGAGGCACAACAGATAGGTATGCAGATAGATAGATAGATAAAAGCTGAAAGAAACTATAGCTATCATGTCTCAATCATCATGCTCAAGAAACTCTACAATGATGAAGATGTGCATACACTCGCTACTGCTAACATGCCTCAAGTATCATGCTCAAAGGAAAACTCATCTATGAACATGCTATGAAACTCACTCACACATATCACCCAATCCCAATGACTGTCCCTCTTTGGACCAGTCAATCAAGCCTGCGCTCATCTACTGCCGCGCATCCCGTAGGAACGGACTTACGTAGGCATCCACTGGCGCACATCCCGGAGGAACGGACTTACGTAGGGTGTCCCTCTAGGACCATCTCAGTAATCACATCGCAGCCTCGTCAGGCTCGGTATCATCATCGCACCCGGGGCGTAGCTCGAGGGGAGCGACCCCACCGAACTCAAGTATCTCAAGTATCTCATAACTGGCATAGAATGCCAGGCTCAGCAGGCTATAATCCACGATCAAACAGATCGGAACTCAATGCTCAACTAGCATAACTCAGTCGGAGAAAGACTCCACGACTCGAACAGAAAAAGTCCAAACACTCACACAGCTATGTCGGAGAACCCTCAACGACTCAAGGCTATAACACACGATCAAACAGATCGGAACTCAATGCTCAACAAGCATACTCAGTCGGAGAAAGACTCCACGACTCGAACAGGAAAAGCCCAAACACTCTCACAGCTATGTCGGAGAACCCTCAACGACTCAATCTGATAATGCACAACCCGTGGCTGAGTCGGGAAACCTCCACGACTCGATCTGCCAGAGCCCCCAAAACTCTCACGGCTAAGTGGGAGAACCATCTCCACCACTAAATCAGAGCACAACCCATGATCTAGAGTAACCCAATCAAGGAATACATCCTCAATACCCCGCGAACTCAAGTATCTCAAAACTCTCTCATGACACTAGAAAGTCATCTCATAATGCTCTAAAAATCCACTCGGCCCTCTGGCACGAGAACACATGCATCCTGAACCTACTCAACCCCTCGGGAAGATCTCAATGTTTTAAAACTATTTCAAAACCCAGTTTCCTTAAAACAGTTCCGACGATTTTTAAAACGGTTCAGATGCCAATATAAAGCCAACTAAACATGCAGTCTAGTGTCCAATCACTTCTAGATCATGCTAAAAATATCTGGGGCTTGCAATTGTATTCCTACAATTTTCTAGGCAACTATCAGATTTACCAGCTATGCAAATAATTAAGCTAAACATGATCAACATGCATTCAATAGCTTTAACGGGCATTCCATACATCTTGAAGAAATTCCAACCCACCTCAAATGCTTTCCGAAGGCCGCGCCGAAATCGGAGAAGAAACGGGCGAAAACAGACGAAAAACTGCACTGTGCCTCTCACGCGCACGCGCGCCGTCGCGCGTCTCGGAAGAAATCCACGAAGCTCTGATCAATCCTCTATCACACTCCCCAAGGTCTCAGCATGCCTCTGCTCAGCTCAAGAGGGTCCCCCACACGTGCGCAAGAAGCAGACAAATCCTCGGATTTGCGCAGTAACCTCCCTGCTTGCACCCGAGAGCACAGGGAGAGAGGGAGAGAAAGGATGGAAATTAACTCAAAATCCCAATCAATTCCATCAATAAAACCCAAGAGGAGAACTATCGAATCCAAATCCACAATCTCCAACAATTAATTTACCTCAATTGCTCCTCGCGAGCGCACGTTGACTCGGTCAACTCCCACAATGCACGAGCCTGCTTCTCCTTCTACTACTTCATCTTCTTCTTCTTCTCTGGCAGCAAGAAAGGGAGGAGGAGATGATAAGGAATGAAGGGTGGAGAGGGAGCAAGAGTCTGGGTATAAAACATGACGGGAGTGGTTGGAACAGAAGAAGCCCATACCTCCAAGTACTGTGCACCAATCCGAGCTCTTTTCGGGCATTTCCAGAGTCTGTGTTCGGGTACCAGCATTTGGGTACCGGAACACCACCTCTGGTTCCGGTACCATGCAGCTGGTTCCGGAACCAAGGGGCCAGTTCCGGAACCAACTGCTTGGTTCCGGAACCCAGCCACCCAGAACCTCCAGAATCCTGCCAGAACCTTCCCGAATCGCGCCGATAACTCACTTCCTCGCCCCGGGATCTCCGCATCACCCCGAAACCAACCGAACACCTCTGTAAAATCATAATACACATGTCCCAAGGGATCAACTCACAACAAACCCATCCACGAAACCAATGCTTGACCCGCAAGCTCTCAATCCGACGCCAACTCACTTTTCTACAAGAATACTTCCGCGTCGCTCCGGGACCACCCGAACCTCTCTGTAAATACAAACAGAAACTGCTAAAGGTATTTCCACAATACCAGGCTGCCACGTGGAGTCGGCACACTGCCCGAAGCTCCGGTACTCTACACTCTCCCCTCCTTTTAACGGTTTCGTCCTCGAAACCTCAAAACTCCAGAACTCAGGGGGGGTGACTCAAATAAGTGGGGATATGAAACTCTCAGCTCATCCTCAGGCTCTCATGTGGCCTCTCGCTCCTCATGATGACTCCATAAGACCTTTACCAAAGGTAAGATCCGGTTGCGTAATTCTCTCGTCTCTCGAGCAAGAATTCGCACCGGTCGCTCCTGATAGCCCAAGTCCTCGCCTGACTCCAAAGAAACGAAGTCCAAATCATGCAAGGGGTCCAAATCCATGCTTCCCTCAGGACGGATACACCAACGTCCTCGTGGGTACTTGCCAAATCATGGCGGTAGCGCAACTCGATGAGCAACTGATCCAATGCGCTCTAACTCCTCGAATGTGCCAATAATTCGCGGACTCAACTTCCCGCGAAAACTCAAATCTACACATTTCTGCGGATAGTGATTTCCAGAAGTCACCAAAACTCCCTGCCTCCAAATGGCATAACTTTTCCGTTGCTCCTTAGCAACCACAATGTTGAGAGCTTCACGATGCATTCTTACATCCATCCACAGGGTAAGAAGTCCAACATCGGGAACAACACTCAACCCCTAACCCTCAAAATCAGCTCTCGGATCTCGGAATCCCCGGGCACACAGATGCGGTCCTTATACTTCAGTACTCCCGCTGCATTCACTGAGAAGTTCCCTCTCTAATCCTGTCCAACGGAGTGGGTTACGAGTCCAAAATACAAGTTTTGCCACATTCCCAGGGAACACCACCTTAATCTCAATTCGTCTCAATTACTCTTTCAGCGGCATCTGCTGAGTAACCACCATACTCCAAAACTGCACCGCTCGCCTATTCAAGGCAGCTGCGACCACATTGGCTTTGTCGGGACGTTACTGTAAGCTCAATCATACATCCTTAATAACTCTATCCACCGGCATTGCCTCAAATCAAATTCCTTCTGAGTAACCCAGTACCTCAGGTTCTAGGATCGATAGATATCTCAAATCTCTCTCTATCTCAAGCAACTATTCACAATGATGTTAATAACATCCACAGCTTGAACTCCTCAAGGTTATGCTGGCACTGCTTAATCCACAACTCTGGACCTCTGTCACTATCATGGGTCCAAGCCGAACCTAAATGGCAACACTCTTCGCCGGGTCCACTGTCACTCCTGCGGCTGTAATAACATGGCCTAACCACAAAATCTTCCGAAGTCTAAGAGCAAATTCTCTTACAACTCGGCATCAACTTCTTCTCATAGAAGTTGCAGCACTATCCTTAAGTGCTCCTCGTGCTTAAACTCATCTCGGAAACCAAATCCGATATAATCAAATCAACTGGCCTTGTATAAATTTAACTCAACTACTAGCACGGCAACTCACTGTAGAGCTCAAACTCACACTGGTTCTACTGCCCGGTCCAAGTACCGCCGGAACACACAAGTCCTCAAATCCAAAAGGCTGCAGGGCCTTAGTCAATCCGCTTGACCTCACTGTAAGCTCAAAATGTCTCTATCGGGTTCAGACTCTATCTGGCACAGCCCTCAGCTGTAGGGTTCCACAAAGCCTTCAATGTCCCGCAAGGCATCAACCCAACACGACCCAAATCTAACTGTGCTCGAATCGTCACAGCACTCTCACCGTTGTGCACTCACAACGTGGCATCACTGCCGTATACCAACGGCATGGCATCACCACCGTGTATCAACGGCGTGGCATCACCACCGTGTATCAACGGCGTGGCATCACCACCGTGTATCAACGGTGTGGTAACACATCCAAAATACCAATCTCTCGGATCCTCACTGTCGTATCCTCACGACGTGGCATGGGGTCACCCAGACCTCTCGATCCCTCGGATCCGCAGCTGCGCTAACAGCTCTCTCACTGGCTCACGAGTGATACTCCAAGAGATGCTGCCGAAGTCGGCGCGGTTTCCAAACCACGTCGATCACTATCTCGATCTCAGTCTCACTAAACGGCGGCATCAACATCAGACCAGGTAAACTCCTGTCCGGGATCACACGGGCGATAAAGATATTCCTTTAGTCCCGGTGCTGCAGTAGGCACCTTTTCTACCGTCGCTAGCAAAGCGACACGACCACGACTCAACCTCTGCCGTGCTCTAGCATCCTCTATAACCACACTCCTCCTGGCCAGGTCCACGGAGGGTCATTGTCCACTCTCGACAATCCAAGATAGCACAACATTGGGATAACCAATCCCTATCCAACCTTATATCAACATCTCGGAGCTGATGTAGGACTAACAACTCTAGGATCAAATCCAAGGTATTATCTGCACTGGCAGGACTGGCAACACTCATCCATGCGCTATACGTGATCTGGAACCTGATCCTCACGTGCACAAGCCAACAGTCCCACCTCCGGCCCACACGCAGCTATCTTTGCTCTAGTAAAGCACACACCAGCGGTGTTGGCATCAACATGCTCTAACTCCGATGACCATAAGAAAACCACACCTGGTAAGACGCGCTCCACTATCCTGGCGTCCTCCAACCAACTACACCATTTCATCCACTAGATGATGGTGGCCATCGCTCAATCTGCCTCGGCATCTCGGCTCAATCAGCCTACCGGTAAGTCGGATGAACCTCTATCTCCTGTAGGAGTAATGGGGTGCCGTCGCGAGCGGCAATCCAAGAGCACCACGCTGGGACACTCTGCCTGAAAATGCCCTGACTATCCACAAGAAAAGCATCGCCCTTTCCCTAAAGTCACTCTATGGCGATGAATGCGGCTCACCACGAAAGACACAATCATACGAATACTGCTGTTGGTGCCTCGACTGTCGAGAACCTCTTAGTCTCTGTCTCCTCTGAGACTCATGATCCTGTGACTGAAATCATGGCAACCTCGATCCACTCGACTATCCCAAAATCAGGCGATACTGGACATCTCTCTCTGGAGCTAGTCCCTCGCTCTCCGTCCCTCCTGGATGTGATCGCAGATCCTCGGTCAATCCATCGGGCATGCACGATCGGTGCAGCTAAAGTTGCTCGCCGAGAATACCCAAAATGATAAACATCTCGAAGCAATCCCCTCTCAAACATAGTCAACTATCTGGGCCTCATCCTGGCAACATGGGGCACACTGCTCAACCGTCGAAGAAACTCGCTCCAAGTCCTCGACTGCTCTCCCGGTGGTTCAATAGGACAACTCGACGCCACCAACTCTCGGCGTCCTTATCCAAAGTGCATAACCAAGTGCACCCGATGCTTGTCCTGGATAACAAGTCCTCAAACACTTTCCAAAGCGGCAATCCAGTTCTCGGCCTCTCGAGGCTCCAACTCTGCCCTGAAATCTGTAGGGGATGGAACTGGCGGATGCACAACTATCAATCAGCAATCTCTCGCTGCTTCTGCACAACTCACAGTGCAAACGGAGCCGAAGTCGACGATGTCGCGGCTGGAGGTACTACTGGCGATACCTCAAACGATACTCTCTGCTCAACATGCGCATCACGCGCTCCGTGTTCTCTTCCTGGCGCCGCGTCGCCTAAACAACTGAGCTACCTGGGCCCGTAACTCGCAGACCTCGCTCTGCTCTGTCCATTCAGCCCCCCGCTGTTCGGGCTCCTCATCCAAGGCCCTCGCCGCTGCACGGCATCACAGGGCCAACAAGAAGAACAGCCACGGCCAACCAAACCACAAACACTCTCGACCCAATCAAGCGAAAGTCTATAACATGTTAACCGTTCTAAAGTATTATGTTGTCTGCAGCCAACATAATCACTTTAGAGAATAAACATGTAAAATCACTCGCCCCAATCCCTCGGGGGAGGTACAAACTCAATCAGGACTCTCGCTAAAATCACGTCTCTCACGACAGTCATCCTACTGTCCAACCAATAGCCTAGGGTCACTAAGTCCTCAACGACCTATATTCCTAGGCTCTGATACCACCCTAATCTGTCACGCCCCGGGGTCGAAACTGCGACCCGGGCTCGCCAACAGATCCGCCATCTGTACGGAAACTGCCGTACAGACGAAGCGTCTACCCTGCAAGTCAGATCTATAACTATAATGTATCAGAGCTGAAAAAAAGAACCAGTAGCTACAGAAATCCACTGAACATCTGATATAAAGTAATCTCCACTAAAACACAAATCCTCAATATACACAGTCTCAAAATCACTCAGACTGTCCAGTACAAAAGTGGAAATATAAAATACAGGGTACATCTACCTCTGACTCTCAAAACTGGTAAGGAACTACTCAGCCACGTCCTCACCTCGATCAGCCGCCTCCGCGCGAACCAAGCCGGAACAGCTACCACAGGAACCTGTCACCGCAGCGGGTGTGAGAACTACTGCAAAGGTAGTTCCCAGTGGGTACCGTCTCAATATCCACGGTATGCCCACTAAGTCTACTGGAGGCACAACAGATAGGTATGCAGATAGATAGATAGATAAAAGCTGAAAGAAACTATAGCTATCATGTCTCAATCATCATGCTCAAGAAACTCTACAATGATGAAGATGTGCATACACTCGCTACTGCTAACATGCCTCAAGTATCATGCTCAAAGGAAAACTCATCTATGAACATGCTATGAAACTCACTCACACATATCACCCAATCCCAATGACTGTCCCTCTTTGGACCAGTCAATCAAGCCTGCGCTCATCTACTGCCGCGCATCCCGTAGGAATGGACTTACGTAGGCATCCACTGCCGCACATCCCGGAGGAACGGACTTACGTAGGGTGTCCCTCTAGGACCATCTCAGTAATCACATCGCAGCCTCGTCAGGCTCGGTATCATCATCGCACCCGGGGCGTAGCTCGAGGGGAGCGACCCCACCGAACTCAAGTATCTCAAGTATCTCATAACTGGCATAGAATGCCAGGCTCAGCAGGCTATAATCCACGATCAAACAGATCGGAACTCAATGCTCAACTAGCATAACTCAGTCGGAGAAAGACTCCACGACTCGAACAGAAAAAGTCCAAACACTCACACAGCTATGTCGGAGAACCCTCAACGACTCAAGGCTATAACACATGATCAAACAGATCGGAACTCAATGCTCAACAAGCATACTCAGTCGGAGAAAGACTCCACGACTCGAACAGGAAAAGCCCAAACACTCTCACAGCTATGTCGGAGAACCCTCAACGACTCAATCTGATAATGCACAACCCGTGGCTGAGTCGGGAAACCTCCACGACTCGATCTGCCAGAGCCCCCAAAACTCTCACGGCTAAGTGGGAGAACCATCTCCACCACTAAATCAGAGCACAACCCATGATCTAGAGTAACCCAATCAGGGAATACATCCTCAATACCCCGCGAACTCAAGTATCTCAAAACTCTCTCATGACACTAGAAAGTCATCTCATAATGCTCTAAAAATCCACTCGGCCCTCTGGCACGAGAACACATGCATCCTGAACCTACTCAACCCCTCGGGAAGATCTCAATGTTTTAAAACTATTTTCAAAACCCAGTTTTCCTTAAAACAGTTCCGACGATTTTTAAAACGGTTCAGATGCCAATATAAAGCCAACTAAACATGCAGTCTAGTGTCCAATCACTTCTAGATCATGCTAAAAATATCTGGGGCTTGCAATTGTATTCCTACAATTTTCTAGGCAACTATCAGATTTACCAGCTATGCAAATAATTAAGCTAAACATGATCAACATGCATTCAATAGCTTTAACGGGCATTCCATACATCTTGAAGAAATTCCAACCCACCTCAAATGCTTTCCGAAGGCCGCGCCGAAATCGGAGAAGAAACGGGCGAAAACAGACGAAAAACTGCACTGTGCCTCTCACGCGCACGCGCGCCGTCGCGCGTCTCGGAAGAAATCCACGAAGCTCCGATCAATCCTCTATCACACTCCCCAACGTCTCAGCATGCCTCTGCTCAGCTCAAGAGGGTCCCCACACGTGCGCAAGAAGCAGACAAATCCTCGGATTTGCGCAGTAACCTCCCTGCTTGCACCCGAGAGCACAGGGAGAGAGGGAGAGAAAGGATGGAAATTAACTCAAAATCCCAATCAATTCCATCAATAAAACCCAAGAGGAGAACTATCGAATCCAAATCCACAATCTCCAACAATTAATTTACCTCAATTGCTCCTCGCGAGCGCACGTTGACTCGGTCAACTCCCACAATGCACGAGCCTGCTTCTCCTTCTACTACTTCATCTTCTTCTTCTTCTCTGGCAGCAAGAAAGGGAGGAGGAGATGATAAGGAATGAAGGGTGGAGAGGGAGCAAGAGTCTGGGTATAAAACATGACGGGAGTGGTTGGAACAGAAGAAGCCCATACCTCCAAGTACTGTGCACCAATCCGAGCTCTTTTCGGGCATTTCCAGAGTCTGTGTTCGGGTACCAGCATTTGGGTACCGGAACACCACCTCTGGTTCCGGTACCAGGCAGCTGGTTCCGGAACCAAGGGGCCAGTTCCGGAACCAACTGCTTGGTTCCGGAACCCAGCCACCCAGACCTCCAGAATCCTGCCAGAACCTTCCCGAATCGCGCCGATAACTCACTTCCTGCCCCGGGACCTCCGCATCACCCCGAAACCAACCGAACACCTCTGTAAAATCATAATACACATGTCCCAAGGGATCAACTCACAACAAACCCATCCATGAAACCAATGCTTGACCCGCAAGCTCTCAATCCGACGCCAACTCACTTTTCTACAAGAATACTTCCGCGTCGCTCCGGGACCACCCGAACCTCTCTGTAAATACAAACAGAAACTGCTAAAGGTATTTCCACAATACCAGGCTGCCACGTGGAGTCGGCACACTGCCCGAAGCTCCGGTACTCTACAATATATATATATATATATATATATATATATATATATATATATATATATATATATATATATATATATATATATATATATATATATATATATATATATATGTATATATATAAAGAGAGTAGAGCTTATATATACTTTCAAAAGGATAAGTTCATTCATACTTATAAATTTTTATCATAAAATTTGTATTGAAGTTTGTGCAATTAAACTTTCTCTCTCTCTTTCTTCTTGATTGTTTTACATTAATACCACGGATCCAATACAAATCCTACGGTAACAAATTTACAAGTACGAAAGAATTTATACTTTTGAAATTATATAACTCTACTATATATATATATATATAATATATATTATATATATATATATATATATATATATATATATATATATATATATATATATATATATATATATATATATATATATATATATATTATATATATATATAAAGAGAGTAGAGCTTATATATACTTTCAAAAAGGATAAGTTCATTCATGCTTATAAAATTTTTATCATAGAATTTGTATTGAAGTTTGTGCAATTAAACTTTCTCTCTCTCTCTCTTTCTTCTTGATTGTTTTTTCATTAATACCCACGGATCTCAATACAAATTATAGGATAACAAATTTACAAGTATGAAAAAATTTATACTTTTGAAATTATATAACTCTACTATATATATATATATATATATATATATATAATATATATATATATAGAGAGAGAG
>CM055061.1:36409059-36454299 GCA_029204045.2 Tillandsia leiboldiana
TCGTACCATGCTCGCGGTGCTTGTTTCAGACCGTAAAGAGCCTTTTTCAAACGAAAAAACATGGTTAGGTTGTTTATGATCTACAAACCTTTCGGTTGAGCCACATAAACTTCCCTCATTTAAAAACCCATTTAGAAATGCGCTCTTAACGTCCATTTGAAATAATTTGATTTTAAAATGACAAGCAATAGCAAATAGTATACGAATGGACTCGAGTCTAGCTACAGGGGCGAATGTTTCGTCAAAGTCTATACCTTCTACTTGAGAGTAGCCTTGAGCAACTAATCGTGCCTTGTTCCTGATGATAGTACCATCCTCATTTTTCTTGTTCTTGAAGATCCATTTGGTACCTATCACATTGTGTTGCTGTGGAGGCTTCGTTAATTCCCAGACTTTGTTTCGCTCAAATTGATGGAGCTCTTCCTGCATTGCTTTAATCCAGTAGTCATCCTGAAGAGCTTCATCTATGTTCTTTGGTTCGATTAAGATACGTAGCAAGCGAATCCACAAACCAACTGCCTCCGAGTTCTGACTCCTTCTTGTGGATCTCCAATAATATTTGATTCCGGATGATCCTTGGAGATTCGTAACGTTTGTTGAAAGGAGTACTCGGAGATACATGAGATGATTCCTGCACATCAGATAAACTAGAAGAGCCATTAGATGCATCATTAATATTGGAAGTATTATCATGAGAAGATGCACTAGCAGGAGAATCATCATCTAGAGAGATATCGAGGGTAGATTTTCCAGATCCAAAGTGAAAAGCTTCATCTACTTAACATTTATAGATTCTACGATCGTCTTAGATTCCAAGTTAAAAACTCGATATGCTCTACTATTAGTAGAATACCCCAAGAAAATCCCTTCGTCACTTCGTGAGTCAAACTTTCCAAGGTTTTCACGGTCACGTAAAATGTAACACCGACTCCCGAAGATGCGAAAATATTTGATGTTGGGTTTTCTACCACACCATAGTTCATATGGTGTATTTAACGTTCCCGGGCGCAAGAACACTCGATTAATGACATAGACAGCGGTGTTCACAGCTTCAGCCCAAAAATGTAGCGGTAAATTCCGGCTATGAAGCATCACACGCGCCATCTCTTGAAACAACCCTGTTCTTGCGCTCGACAACACCATTCTGTTGAGGTGTATAGGGTGCAGAGAATTCATGCTTAATACCGTTTGAAGTACAAAAGTCAATGAATTTTGAATTAATGAATTCTCCACCTCTATCACTTCTAACACGAATGATCTTTTCATTCTTTTCAATCATAATACGAAGGCAAATCTCGTGAAAAGAATCAAAAGTATCAGCTTTCTCTTTTAAAAATGCTACCCAAGAATACCGAGAGAAATCATCAACCAATAAAAAAATATACCATTTACCTCCCAAAGATGGTTGACGGGTCGGCCAAAAGAAAAAGAAGAAAAGAAAATAGTCTACATAAACTACACAAGATTTAATCGTAGAACGATTAAAGACAAGGAGGGGTTTCACCTTTGCATACCCAAACCTTTTGAGTTTTGGAGTATGTTGGCAATGGTTGAGAAGTTTTCCTTGATGAAGACGTCTTGCATGATTGGTCTTTTTCTTTTGTCATCGTCTTATTTGAAGTACTACCAATGTCCTTTTCTTTAGGAAAATCCTTCTTTGAATTTCGGGGAGTGAACTTATTGGTAGTAGTTGCAAGATGTGGTTGATTTGATCTTTGAGCTCCAATCTTGCAATTTCTTTCAATGTGCCCTGCAAAATTACAACGAAAACATGCCTTTGTGCTTGACGATTCTGAAGAGGATGAAGTAGGCTTGTTGTCATTGGTTGTCATGATTTCTGGTGTCGGAGGAGGAGATACCGACTGAGGCACAAAGACTGTCCCAACCGAACTAAAATTGTCTTCAGTTCGATTGTATCCGAGGCCGAACTTGTTTGTTTGACCAAGACCAAGAAGTTTATCCAACTTACTCCTTCCAAAAGAAAATTGCTGTAAGTCATCCTTGAGTTGGCAAATGGTCTCTGTCATTTCCGATTTTTCCCGTCGGGCCTCGCCGTAGAGCTTCAAGAAATAGTTCGCTTTGTTCACCATATCTATATAGTTCTTCTTGAGTTGCTCATTGGACTCTTGAGGGGAAACATTTTATTTTATCAGATTATCCCTTTCCACTTCAAGATCGGTCGAGAGAGAAGTTACCCTTTTTACTTCTTCTTCGAGATCCTGCAATCTCCCTCTCAACCCCTTGTTTTGCTTAGCCGGTTTCTTTAAATCCCGTAAAGATCTGTGATAGGCAAGAGCAAAATCTTCACCTTCCGAATCATCCGATTCATTGTCCGTTGCATTCTTTTCAACAGTGGAGTTGGACAACGACTCGGATGTACTTGCCATAAAGCACATGAAGGGTGAAGATACGGACGCGTGGAATGCGGTGGAGCTCTTTTCTTCATCACTCGAAGACGACTCATTTGACGTTGAGTTGTCATCCCAAGTGACGACTTGCATCGCCTTCTTCTTTGCCGGATACTTGTTAGGACACTCCGTTGCAATGTGGCCGTAGCCTCGACATTTGAAGCATTGTAGTTGTCCTTCTGAACTTTTCTTATCCTTTGAGAAGTTCTCTTGCTTTCTTGACTTGTAACTTGAAGTACCCTTGCCCTTTGTTCGACTTTCCGAAGGATGGAGATTTGCTTGAATTGCCCCTTCGAAAGTTGCGGCGAAACTTCCTTGTCAAGAGAGCGAGCTGCTTCTCAAATTCCTCCATAGAAAGATTCTCGTCATCGTCTGAGGAGGATGTATCCGCGTCTTCTTCCTTAGTTGTTTTCAACGCATAACCTAAAGACTTAGAAGTGGATGCCTTTCCAGAAGAATTGTTAGTAGTAAATGTCATTTCATAAGTTTGTAATGAACCAACTAATTCTTCTACACGTATTTCGTCCGGGTGTTTAATAGTTTCAATGGCAGTAACCTTTGGGCGAAATCGTTCAGGAAGAGTTCTTAAGATCTTTCTTACAATCTTAAATTCTGGAATCTTCTCTCCCAGGTTAGCACATGAGTTTACGATATCTTGCAATCGTGTATAGTAGTCCGTGAAAGATTCATTTTCTGCCATCAAGATAGAGTCAAACTTGCTCGTAAGCATTTGCAGTTTCTGAATCTTCATGAGGTTAGTTCCCTCATGTGTAACCTGAAGAACATCCCAGATTTCTTTCGCAGTCTCACATGCCGAGACGCGAGAGAATTCAGTTTGAGATAAGGCATTAAAAATAGCATTAATTCCCTTGCCATTGTAAGAAGATGAATCTAACTCTTCCTTGGTCCATTTCGACCTAGGTTTTAAGGTGTGAACATCACCAATAAATTCAGTTGGATTAGACCATCCTAATTCAATTGATTGCCACACCCGTTCGTCGATGGAAATTAAAAAGGCTTTCATCCGCACTTTCCAGTACGCATAATTTGTTCCATCGAAGAACGGGGGTCGGTTGATGTTTCCACCTTCAACCATTGTTTACAACCCTATTCCCGCTCTGATACCACTTGTTGGGTTATATGTAATAAGGATCTAAATAGGGGAAAAAAACACCTAGAGGGGGGTGAATAGGTGTAAACGTATAAACACTCAAAAATCGTTGCGATAAAAACCCAATGCGGAAATAACAATAATACGCAAGATTTTTACGTGGAAAACTCCATCACCGGAGTAAAAAACCACGGGATCGATAACACGGCAGAAATCCACTAGAATTAAAACACGTACAAGGTGATTTACCGTACACACTTACGACTCAACCTTTTCAATACGCTCCTAGAGGATCTTCTCCGCTCGCTCCACGACGCTTCTCGAATCCACGATCTGCGCCCAACGCCGAATCCACGGCGTCCAACGTCGAATCCACGACGTCCGACCGAATCCACGGTCTTCACCCAATAGCACCCTTCGAATCCACGAACGTGCCTCGCTCCGAATCCACGAGAGCGGTTGAACCTTGAATCCACAAGGACACGCGAATCCACGCGCCGATTTTTGGGGTAAATCGTTGTTTTTGGTGGTGATGATCCGCCGAATACTTAGATCAAAGATAGATCGGAAATACCATCTAAGTATTCATTAGTTTGATTCAACTCAAGATGTGAGTATGAAAACCTAGAATCAAACTAATCAATATAGATGAAGAAACATAGAGTATTCTCTAATGATTTCCTTTCTTCTCTATATGTGGATCTAGAGGCGTATATATGAAAATGACGGCTATTTTTATTTTCGGCCTCTTTTTGGATTAACCCTAGAAAGAGAGTCATAGGGTCTATTTATAGGTTAGAAACCCTAGGAAGGAGATAAGAATTAAAAACCTAACATTTCTGGAGATTTTACGGACGGCGATCCGGATCGGATTAGCTGTGATCCGGATCGTCGTAACGAGTCAGGCAATTCCAGAAAAATGAAGGTTCGGGATCCGGATCGAAGTGCTTGATCCGGATCGTTCATACAGTTCACCAAACATCAACGTTCGGGATCCGAATTGCGAAGCCTGATCCGGATCGTTCAAGGAAGATGGTAAACTCAGTGTTCGGGATCCGGATCAAGAGAGGCTACGATCCGGATTGAGCTGGTGTATGAACGAACCACCTTCGGGATCCGGATCGAACAACCTGATCCGGATCCTGAACATGTCCCAAGTCCAGTTTTTGATTTTTATGCAATGAAAGATTCTTCCAAGTGTTTCTACACTACAAGAAGTATTCGGATCACACAAAATCTTTAGTTAAACATACCTGATCCTTTTGAATTCTTCTTTCTTGAGATTGAGTTAAATGATCCAACTTTCTTCACCTTCAATCTTCAAGACTTGAGACTTTCACGAAACTACGCCAACTCAAATTCTGTAACACATAAGGGGCGCTGTGTGCCTCAGATAGGATTTCCTTCTTCAATTCCGGGGTATCCGGCACGCAAATCCGCCCGCGGAACCGTAGAGTGCCGTCGCCTTCCACTGAAAAGTCACCTTCCTGATCCGGTGAGATCTTGTCTCTTACGAGCTATAAGTGCGAGTCCGCCTGCTGTCCCTCTCGAATCTTCTCGAGCAGTGTTGGCTTGACCACCAAAGTTAGAAGTTGCGCAACCGTGCCTGCTGGCACTACTTCCAACCCTAGTCGTGAGAATTCCGCGATCAAGTTGCTCTGCTCAGTTATCGCACCTACCGATCCTCCCTCCAATCGCCCCTTCCTGCTCAGAGCGTCCGCCACCACGTTTGCTTTCCCGGGGTGGTATTGGATTGTTAGGTCGTAATCCTTCCGTAACTCAAGACACCGCCTCTGATGCCGTCGTCGGGGGGTGGTGACACCTCGTCTGCTACAGTCGCTGTAGGGACCACTCCCGCGAAGTTCCCCCCCCCACCGGGGGTTTGAACCAACCAACAAACTAGGTAGGGTTCTCTCTTCAGAATCATTTGTAAGGGGTTCCTACCTGGCGCCCGACCCGCCTTCCCTCCCCGTGACATGGCGTTCACAACTCCTAAGGCGGACTAGGGGAGTAACCCCACTCCTAACCCATAACCCCCCCGGGCACAACCGCACAGTACACGGAGAAAGAAAAAGACAAAAACGGAAGATAAAAGTCGAGGCCCTACCAAAAAGAGGTAAAGGAAAGAAAAAAAATAATATACCTGTGATTCCCGGTTCTAGGATTCTGCCTCACTGCTCCCCGGGGCGGCTGGGGAGGTCCGTCCACAACCTCTGGGCCAGCCACGTTCGGCGTGGCGGGGTGGGGACTCGGTATCAGAAGAGTCCGTCAGGCGTAGGTTGTCAGGTCTCGGTGCCGGGGGTCTGGTGACGCCCGGCTTCCGGGGGCACTCGTAACGTGTGTGGCCCGGCCTGCCACACCGGAAGCAATGTTCGTCCCGCCAAGGGCAATTCATCATTGGATGCGCACCATCACAAATGACGCATGGCGTTGGTGGTTCAGGTCCCTCCCTCGTCGCCTGCCCGGGTTTCGGCCCTTTCCTCTGGCGCTTGGTTGCTCTGCCGCTCTGGTAGGGGTCCCCTGTCGGGCCGGGGTAGGGGAGTGCCCGTCGTGCACGCTCTAGCTCGGCGCGCACAGCCAAGTTGACCGCTCCCTGAAAGGTGGAAACGCCAGTTGGTGGTATCCCACGGGGGTTAACACTACCGGTGCCGTGCTGGGCGTGGTCGACACCCTCAAGCTCCTGGGTCAGTATACCCATGCGCTCCGCGAGATTTAGCAACTGCCCAGCCATGTCGCGCAGCTGGTTGCGTAGTAAGCGGTTCGCCTGTAGAGTACCGGGGCTTTGGATAGCGCGCCGACCACACAGATGACTTGGAGCAGAGAGTTGCCTTGAGCATGTTGCATCTGAGGTTACAGTTGATGCTGGGTTGATTCGGATCAACGCGGAAGCTCCAGCTCGAATCGAGGTTTTTCCAGGCTTTGTAGGCCGATTGAGGATGAGATTGGGAATTTCCGACTTCACCGTGGAGCGCCGAAAATTCGGGAACACTTGGAATAGGTGTACTTTCATATTACAGCGAGGTTCGGGAGGTTCCGGACTGACGTGGAGGACCCGGAGGCAAAAAGTGAGTCGGAACTGGCAATTTTGGAGCCGGTAATTGATTTGAGCACCCCGACTCAACGGACGAGCTTTTTGAAGAGAAAAAGCTGTGGACACGTGTACTTTTGATTTACAGCGAGGTTCGGGAGGTTCCGGACTGACGCGGAGGACCCGGAGGCAAAAAGTGAGTCGGAACTGGCAATTTTGGAGCCGGTAATTGATTTGAGCACCCCGACTCAACGGATAAGCTTTTTGAGGAGGAAAAGCTGTGGACACGTGTACTTTTGATTTACAGCGAGGTTCGGGAGGTTCCGGACTGACGCGGAGGACCCGGAGGCAAAAAGTGAGTTGGAACTGGCAATTTTGGAGCCGGTAATTGATTTGATCACCCCGCCTCAACGGATGAGCTTTTTGGAGAGAAAAAGCTGTGAACGCGTGTATTTTCGATTTACAGCGGAGTTCGGGAAGTTCCGGGCAGCGGCGGAGAGCCCGAAGGCAAAAAGTGAGTTGGAGTTGGGATTATTGGAATTAATTAATTAGTTAATTAATTATAAAGCTTTTGCTTTATAAAAGCAGGCTCCACCTCCACCCTCTGCAGCAGGAAAAGAGAAAGAAAGAAAAAGAGAAAGAAAGAAAGGAAAAGAAAAGAGAGGAAAAGGAAAAAGAAAAGAAAGAAAAGGGATTGGAGCTTCTCGGATTTTTGGACTCGCCGTTGGAGGCCGTGCGAAGCTCGTGGGCGTGCGACGTGCGACAACGAGGTAAGTAATTTCAGTTTTTGGGGTTTTTTCGGTGTTTTGGAGCTTTGAGGATTTTTAATTGGTGTTTAAAAATCATGAAAAAATTGGATTCTTGGATTTTTGGGATTTTCGGATTTATCGGATTTTTCGGGGCCTTTTTCAGATTTTTGCCGTCGCCGGCGGCCGCGCGCGCGCGCAACGGCGCACGCGCGGCGCCAGGGTGCTGCTGTTGGCAGCACCCTGCGGCGTGGTGCCGCTGGGCGCGGCGCCGCGTGCAGCAAAGGGCTGCACGCGGCGCTGCCGGGCCGCGCGCAGGCGCGTGCGGCAGGCTCTGCCTGGCCGCGCGCAGGCGCGCGCGGCAGGGCCGCGCGCAGGTGCGCGCGGCACTGCTTGGCCGCGCGCGGGCGCGCGCGGCAGGGCCGCGCGCAGATGCGCGTGGCACCGCTTGGCCGCGCGCAGGTGCGCGCGGCATGGCCGCGCGCGGCAGGGCCGCGCGCGGCAGGGCCGCGCGCAGATGCGCGTGGCACCGCTTGGCCGCGCGCAGGTGCGCGCGGCATGGCCGCGCGCGGCAGGGCCGCGCGCGGGCCTGCGCGGGCGCGCGGGCGCGCGCTGCTGCGCGCAGCGGCCGCGCGCGCGCGGCGGGCTGCGCGCGGCCGCGCGCAGCGCCGCTAGGGCACTGCGCGACGCGCTCCAGCGCCGCGCAGCAGCCCCTGCGCCGCGCGGTTTGGCTTGGCGCCACGCGGTGGGCCTCCCTCGTCGCGCGGCAGGGGTTGTCGACGCTCGGCGTGCTCCCGGACGGCGGGCGACACCTCGGGTTGCGTGCCGGCGCCGTTTTTTCGCCGTCGGAGCCCGTTGGTCGCCGTCGGCCGCTGTTTTTTCGCCGCCGCGGGCTGTTTTTCGCCGTCGGGCGCTGGTTTTCGCCGACGGAGCAGTTTTTCGCCGCCGCGCGCTGTTTTTCGCCGTCGGGCGCAGTTTTTCCGCCGACGGAGCCGTTTTTTGCAGTTTTCGCCGGCAGTTTTGGCAAGCGGTTTCGCGCGCAGGTTTCGCTGTTTTCCGCTGTTTTGCGAGCGGTTTTCGCAGGATTTTCGCAAGCTGATTTGTGAGCTGTTTTCGCCGTCGGGCACAGTTTTTCGCCGACGGAGCAGCTTTTCGCAAGCTGTTTTCGCAAGCCGGTTCTGAGCAGTTTTTGCAAGCAGTTTGTGAGCAGATTTTGAGCGGTTTTCGCGAGCAGTTTCGCAGGATTTTCGCGAACTGTCTCGCTAGCAGTTTTTGCCTGTTTTTCGCCGTCGGGCGCTGTTTTTCGCCGACGGAGCTGTTTTTCGCCGCCGCGTGCTGTTTTTCGCCGTCGGGCGCTGTTTTTCGCCGACGGAGCTGTTTTTCGCCGCCGCGTGCTGTTTTTCTCCGTCGGGCGCTGGTTTTCGCTGACGGAGGCTGTTTTCGCCGACGGAAGCTGTTTTTCGCCGTCGGAGGCTCGGTTTTGACTGTGTGGATTGATTTTGCGATTTCTTCGCTTCTGGCAGCTCGCGGCGCTGTTTTTAGCTTCCGTCGAGGCTGGTTGTGTGTTTCTTCGCCGCGTGGAGCCGCGGGTTGTTTCGGGGCGTCCGCTGAGTGAGCGGTCTCGTGGTTGGACACGGCGTGCCCCGATTTGCGTGCGGATTCTGGCATCGGGCTTCGTGTTGCGTGCAGACCCCTTGGAGGCCAGGTAGGCCGCTGAGCCCAATTGTAAGTGTCGACGAGCAATTGGGTGGCTTTCTGAGGTGGGTTGGTTTTCTCTCCAAGTCTACGGACTTCCTTCTAATTCTAATGTGTTAGGATTGCATGCTAGTTTAAGTGTTTTCTTGGAACTTAACTAGCACCCCCGTCATATGTGCATGATTTTGACCAGACCATTTGTGAACCTTAATTTGGGCTAGGTTCCTTTATGCTTTAGACATCCCGCACTTTTCATATCCTTCGGGACTTAGAGTTTCCTCGCCCGGGTAGTGGGCTGAGTGGTCAGAGTGTTGTGGGATGGGTGTTGCACTCGGGCCCGGGGGGGGCCGAGTGGGGTCTGGTGGCTGGGTTAGGCCAGTGTTAGCATTTTGGGGAGCCGTTTCAGATAAACGGTGGTCCCGGGGGTTTTCCTCTCCACTGTTCTTCTCGTCACCACCAGGTTGGGATCGTGGTGCACGTGTGTTAGCAGGACCTTGAACCCAGAACCTTTTTGGATAAATACATGATTTTAGTCAGCCAATGTTTCTTCCAAGCCTCGCAAGGTTGTCTGAGTCTGTTCTCGTCCGTTGGGACGAAGGCATCAGCTCTTCGAGGCTTGGGCATAAAACTTGATTTCAAAAGGGTTTTCCTAAAAAGACTAAAAATCATTAATAAGATGGATTTCTCTCAGATCGAATGGTTTTCTGAAATAAATGACATGGTTTCTTATAAACTTATCCACCCGAGCGGATTCGAGTGATCTGGGTTCTAAGGGCTGCTTTCTCTCTTGGGGACGTAGATGTTAGTCTCCTAGGGTTTCGGACCCTTCGTAGATCTGGCCGTGGAGTAGCTCCGGCCGTGAGTTGAGTGTTGAGTTCAGTGGAGTTGTGTTGTGGGAGCCGTGGGAGAGTCGGTGGTCCCAGCTGTGTAGTACTTTCTTTGAGTGGGTTAGTGTTGTGAGATTGAGTCGTGGAGGGTTCTCCGACTGAGTTTGTGCTTTGAGCATCGAGATACCGATCTGTTTGATCGAGGACCACAGCCTGCAGGAGCCACTTGTGAGACAGTGATACTGATGAGATACTTGAGTTCGGTGGGGTCGCACCCCTCGAACCACGCCCCGGGTGCGTTGATGATTCCGAGCCTGATGAGGCTGCGATGATGATACCGAGCCTGACGAGGCTGCGATGATGCGCCTAGTTCATATACTAGAGGTCGCTTGATACCCCTGGCCGTGCTACCATGGGGTCACTGTGTGAGATATCGAGTTTGTCCGTTTGGACACCCTGGTTGATACACCAGGGGGCGCAGGCTTGACTCGACTGAACCCGGGTGGGCAGTCGCTGAGATTCGAGGTACTCTGAGAGAGTGATGGCATAACATGTGTCATAGTAGAGCGTCTTGGGCTTAGTACTTGTGACATATTGTCAGCAGTGAGTGACTGCATACCATCATCCATAGTCTCTTTTTATTGAGCATAGTAGATAGAGGCATGATAGCTGTAGATTCTTTTCCAGCTTATTATATTTATCATCAGTCTTTTCTCTATCTTATGCCTCTGGTAGACTTAGTGGGCAGACCGTGGTTCTTGGAGACGGTACCCACTGAGAACTACTGTAGGATGTAGTTCTCACACCCTCTGTCGGTGACAGGTTGCTGAGGCTTTCTTCCGTTCCTGCTGTGCTTGACTGGACGGACCGAGGACAGGGAGTCGCGTGATAGTTCCCTACCAGCATTGTTACTTTAGAGAGAGGTAGACGTACCATCCCGGATTGTGGGAGTTGGTTATGTTTCCTGTTTAGCTATCTCCCATTTGGATTTGTAGATGTTGTATAGGTGCACTTCTTTTTGTATCTTCTGATTTTGGGAGATAGGCTATGTGTTGTAGCAGCTTGTAGTTGAGAAAAATTTTATAGTACAGCTTTTTATCCGCTCTGATATCTGTGTAGCTGTAGTTTTGTCTTTTGCAGGCTAGACGCTGCGTCTGTACGGCAGTTTCCGTACAGATGGCGGATCTGTTAGCGGGCCCGGGTCGCAGTTTCGACCCCGGGGCGTGACATCGCCTCTGCCGCAAGGTCCATGTCCGGCAGCAGTTACCCACCCTAAAACGGGCTTCTATCTGTGCACACCACGGAAACACATCAGTCCCAGCATACCCAGGAAAACCGAGCGTAAATAAATCACACTAATTTCCCCTTCCCACGTTCACTCGCGTCCTACACCCTTACGTCCTACACATTTCATTTATTCGTAGTTAAGTGTGATATCTCGGTGGATGTTGAGCCGTCACTGTTGTGATTAAAGCAAAGTCTCTGATACCATCTTAATCTGTCACGCCCCGGGGGTTTTATTTTAGCGGAAACGATACACAAAAGTAAGCGTAAGGTGCGTACAAAATTTTTGTTTAAAACCTCCTTCCCCGGCGCGTGCCCAGACCCGCCGCATATACAGATTTACTCGAAAATCGGGCAGAGTCTCCTCTGTATATGCACGGCGTCGCGGCTATTACAACAGTCAAACACAAGCAATCATTTTCCATTTAATCACAACAGTTCGGAGTCTAACTGTGCATGAAGACTAAACAATGCCCGTGGCCAGTCAAGTTGAAAGGATAAACTCACCGTTTTGAAAACAGGCCCACACGGCCTCAGGTTTCGAAAACAGATTGGAAAACGGCATAAATCCACAGGGTTTGGAAAACGGGCCCACACGACCCTAGATTTTTGAAAACGGTTTTCGAAGTCCTTTTTCTCTTGTTTTCCAGTTGGTTTGTTTAGAAAACGGCCAAGCGGGAAAAATAAAGGAAACAATAGTGCATAACTAGAACGAAAGTAATCAACATCCACACGACCCCACAAGGGTATCGAGAACCACACAGTAACCTACAATACCAAATGAAATGCAGAGCAAGTAAAGAAAACGGCAGTCTAGGGCTCCCACAGCCCGTCTGCTCCCACCACGGCCTCACCGTCGCCTACCCCTCACCCCTGGAGGTACCTGTCACAGAGTGGGTAGTCAGCGACACTATCATGATAAAAATACTAAAGCAGTAAAGTAATACCAAGCCACATAAGTAAGACTAGCCGGAGCAACCACTCTACTCATAAAGGTGACTCGCAGCCACCTGTACCACCTGTAACACCTGTAACCCCGGTAACACCTGTAACACCTGACCTCGTCGGGCACCAATCCCGGCAGGTCGCACACCTGACCTCGTCGGGCACCAATCCCGACAGGTCGCACCGCTCACACCTTGGTGCCTCGAACCCCACGCCTACGGGGGCCCCACTACATCCCCTCGTGGGTAACACGGGTCGGAGACCGCCTTTCCGGAAAAGAGCACCCTTTGCGGTGGCCAGACCGCGGGTGCGCGTGTCGCAACTCGAGCATAGTAACCAAGACACGGGGTAATACAGTAATCATAGAAACCGTCAGCGTTAGTACCGATTAACATTTAATTAACATCCCTTTCGGAATACTAACACTATACAAAACCTCGACCGAAAACCCACCTTTTCGTTGTCGCGCTCCTGACCGATGCTAGGTTCTCCCGCGTCTCGGGTGCCCGCCTGGACCTACAAGAACCTGTCATACAGGAGTCAGAAATTCAAGACTCCGCAAGATTAAAGACTAGAACACCCGGCGCCCCCCCCCCCCCCACCTCGCGCACAATCCGTACACGTACGCGCCCGGCCCCGCGCGGCTGGGCGGCGTACCACCTGCGTGCGGCGCCGCCCGCATGCGGCGTCACCCGCATGCGGCGCTGCCCGCTTGTGGGTGCGCGCGGCGCCGCCCGCATGCGGCGTCGCCCGCATGCGGATGCCGCCCGCATGCGGGAGCATGCGGCGCCGCCCGCATGCGGCGCCGCCCGCATGCGTTGCTCCGTGCGTGCCGGCTCCGGTGACGGCGCCGACTCCGATGACGGCACCGACCCTCCTCCTCCCTTTGCCTAAGAGAACCAAGAGAAACCCAATCAAGAACCCTAAGCTATTCTCACCTTGGTTTTGTCGGCTAGGGTTGATCTTAGGGGATGATCGTCCTGTTCTTGCGTGCCCGGTAACGAAGGGTATGCCGGCGATCTTCCCTCTCCTCGCTCGCTCCGCCTTGTTTCTCCACTCGGTCGGTTGGGAAACAGAAAGGTTGGGGAAGTGGGTTCTCGTTGCGCTTGGGGTTGCGTACGCCTAAGTGAGGGAAGTTGTAGGGAGTTGTAACCGTCGTACCCCTGTTTCCCCACGACAGGAACATGGCGGGAGCGGTTAGGATGGCGGGAGCGGTTAGGATGAGGAATGGGAATGAACCCATTTCAAGTCAAAAGTAGGAAATAAATTGGGTGCGAACCAGGGTCCGGTCCGCCTGAAAGACCGTGCTGACCACCTGAACCGCTAGCCACCTTCCGGAATTTATTCCGGGAGATTCCGGCGTCGAAATTCAAAACCGACTGCGCCGCCGTTCTCCGTTTCGCGAGCTTTATTAACTAAAAATACCCGCGAGCCCCGACGGTCTGCCCGGAAACAAGGAATTATTAGATCACCCTCCGGCCCCCGAAACGAATTGCGAAATAACCGAAACCAAAAGTAGACCCAAAACATTTTAAACCAGCGGCTACTACATTGATCCCCCTTGGGATAACCCTAAAAGATGATATTAGGGTCTATTTATAGGCTAGAAACCTTTTGGAAAGAGATAAGAATCAAAAAATTCCATAACAGAATTTTTCCCGCACGGTGGTCCGGACTGGATTTGGCTGATCCGGACTGTCGTATTTTTTCAGAGAATTTCCTGAAAAAACAGTTCGGGGTCCGGACTGGATTTTCATGATCCGGACTATTCATGCGATTTCAACAGACACAAGGTTCGGGGTCCGGACTGGATTGGGGATGGTCCGGACTGAAATTTTGCATGAACCAAGCTATGTTCGGGGTCCGGACTGGATAGTCCTGATCCGGATCCTGAACACTCACAATGTCCAGTTTTTGATTCTTTAGCCATAGAAAATATTCCAAAGTGTTTCCAAGCTATAAGAATGTATTCAAAATATCAAAGATTATTTAATTTAACGTACCTGAACATTTGAATCCATTCTTTTGAGATTGATGTAAATGATTTGTCAAGTCTTCATCTTCAATCTTCAACTTCACGAAATACGCCAATACAAAAATTCTTAACAATCTCCCCCTTTGTCGGTTTCGTGACAAAACACATAATCCACAAAAGAAAACAAAAAGACGATTTTTGTTGCTATCACCATACAACAAAAATACGCTTGAACGATCCAAATAAATGTAAATACAAGAGATTCACTCATAAAACAAACTCTAGACTTAGATGCAACTAGGAGTATTCAAATCTTGTACTCTCTACAAAAGAAACAATTTTTGACAACAAGAAATCATTAATACCTCAAGAATTTAATCGTTAAGCAACCAGAGAGTTATACATTTAATATGACATTAGGTATCAGATATGCATAAAAGTAGGCAATCAAAATATCACATATCTTTATCCATCATCAAGGTTAGTTCCAACCATACTGTCAAAGTTCGGAGTTCAAAGTCAAGAAATTCAAATGTTCAGACCTTTTGCATGACCTATCACAAAACTTGTTAGAAGTTACAACCCAAAATAGTCAGTAGAATAGTTAGTGTTAAACTTCAAGTTTCCTCTTTTTGTCACAAAAACCAGCCAAAATTATAAGAGAAAAAAAAAACGTGCAAAGAGTGCAAGTAAACAAACGAAAAACCTTTGTCAGAAAAAAAAAAAACTAAAGTCAATGTCATCAAGAATCAATCTGAACCGATATCGTTGTCATCGGAGCTGCTGCATTTGAGCATTGCAAAAATCTTCTTGACCAACTTCGTCAGTGCATTGTACTTCTTCGTCAAGACCACTTGTGCTGTACTAATCCGTTGCAGGTCAAGAGAAATCTGACCTTGTTCAATTGAAATTTGCTCCTGCTCAGATGATAGTCTTTGTTGTTCCCGAAGAGCTTCAACATTCACATGTCTCTTACCGATACAATCCCTGTTTTCAAAATCTTTTATCCTTTCAGAGTTTATATGAACAAACTCTTGCTGAGGTGGCTCACCAGCAAGTGGCTCCTCAATTTGGATTCCATCCGCTCGAGTTCGCTTTCTTGCGACACTCTTTTCTCTTCATTAAATGTGTCACGCCCCGGGGTCGAAACTGCGACCCGGGCTCGCCAACAGATCCGCCATCTGTACGGAAACTGCCGTACAGACGAAGCGTCTACCCTGCAAGTCAGATCTATAGCTATAATGTATCAGAGCTGAAAAAGAACCAGTAGCTACAGAAATCCACTGAACATCTGATATAATAAAAAATCTCAATACAAAGTCTCTCAGCTACAAAAGTACAAGAAATCCTCACTGATCTCTCAGAATGTCCAGTACAAAAGTGGAGTCATAAAATACCCAAGGTACATCTACCTCTGACTCTCAGTGCTGGTAAGGAACTAAACGGCCACGTCCTCACCTCGATCAGCTGCCTCCGCGCGAACCAAGCCGGAATAGCTACCACAGGAACCTGTCACCGCAGCGGGTGTGAGAACTACTGCAAAGGTAGTTCCCAGTGGGTACCGTCTCAATATCCACGGTATGCCCACTAAGTCTACTGGAGGCACAACAGATAGGTATGCAGATAGATAGATAGATAAAAGCTGAAAGGAACTAGCTATCATGTCTCAATCATCATGCTCAAGAAACTCTACAAATGATGAAGATATGCATACACCCACTACTGCTAACACGCCTCAAGTATCATGCTCAAAGGAAAACTCATCTATGAACAGGCTATGAAACTCACTCACACATATCACCCAATCCCAATGACTGTCCCTCTTTGGACCAGTCAATCAAGCCTGCGCTCATCTACTGCCGCGCATCCCGTAGGAACGGACTTACGTAGGCATCCACTGCCGCACATCCCGGAGGAACGGACTTACGTAGGGTGTCCCTCTAGGACCATCTCAGTAATCACCTCGCAGCCTCGTCAGGCTCGGTATCATCATCGCACCCGGGGCGTAGCTCGAGGGGAGCGACCCCACCGAACTCAAGTATCTCAAGTATCTCATAACTGGCATAAAAAGCCAGGCTCAGCAGGCTATAATCCACGATCAAACAGATCGGATCTCAATGCTCAACTAGCATAACTCAGTCGGAGGAAGACTCCACGACTCGAACAGAAAAGCCCAAACACTCTCACAGCTATGTCGGAGAACCCTCAACGACTCAAGGCTAAAATACACGATCAAACAGATCGGATCTCAATGCTCAACAAGCATACGCAGTCGTAGAAAGACTCCACGACTCGAACAGGAAAGCCCAACACTCTCACAGCTATGTCGGAGAACCCTCAACGACTCAATCTAATAATGCACGCCCCGTGGCTGAGTCGGGAAACCTCCACGACTCGATCTGCCAGAGCCCCCAAAACTCTCAAGGCTAAGTGGGAGAACCATCTCCACCACTAAATCAGAACACGACCCATGATCTAGAGTAACCCAATCAGGGAATACATCCTCAATACCCCGCGAACTCAAGTATCTCAAAACTCTCTCATGACACTAGAAAGTCATCTCATAATGCTCTAAAAATCCACTCGGCCCTCTGGCACGAGAACACATGCATTCTGAACCTACTCAACCCCTCGGGAAGATCTCAATATTTTAAAACTCTTTTCAAAACCCAGTTTTCATTAAAACAGGTCCGACGATTTTTAAAACGGTTCAGATGCCAATATAAAGCCAACTAAACATGCAGTCTAGTGTCAAATCACTTCTAGATCATGCTAAAAATATCTGGGGCTTGCAATTGTATTCCTACAATTTTCTAGGCAACTATCAGATTTACCAGCTATGCAAATAATTAAGCTAAACATGATCAACATGCATTCAATAGCTTTAAAGGGCATTCCATACATCTTGAAGAAATTCCAACCCACCTCAAATGCTTTCCGAAGGCCGCGCCGAAATCGGTGAAGAAACGGGCGAAATCTGACGAAAAACTGAACTGCGCCTCTCGCGCGCACGCGCGCCGTTGCGCATCTCGAAAAAATCCACGAAGCTCCAGTCAACCTCCACAGCACCCAGCTAGGCCACCACAAAAATTTCAGCACAAACCGATCACCCAATACACGAATACAAGCATTGCACAGTGCCGCGGATTTGCGCAGTAATCCCAGCCTGTTGCCTCAACCCGAGAGCACAAGAATGGAGCAAGGATGGAAATTAGCTCAAATTACCATTCAATTCCATCAATAAAACCCAAGAGGAGAACAAACAAATCCAAATCCATAATTTCCGATGATCAATTTACCTCAATTGTGCTCTCGTGCGCGCACGTTGACCGGGTCAACTCCACCAAGCACGAAGCTCACAGACCTTCTCTTCTCCCTCTACTTCCTCCTCTTCTTTCTCTTCTCTGGCAGCAAGAAAAAGGTGGAGGGGATAAGAAATGATGGGTGGAGAGGGAGCATGTGCCGGGGTATAAAAATCAACGATGGAGTGGTTGGAACAGAAGAAGCCCATACCTCAAGCTACAGTGCACCAAACCGAGCTAACTGGGCACTTTCTGTGCTTGTGTACCGGTACCACCCACTTGGTACCGGTACACGGGCCCTGGTTCCGGAACCAAATGGCTGGTTCCGGAACCAAGCCACCCAAAAGCTCCAGAACTAGCCAGAAAATCTCCGAAATGCCCCGTCAACTCACTTTCTCGCCTCGGGACCTCCGCATCACCCCGAAACCAACCGAACACCTCTGTAAACTCATAATACACATGTCCCAAGGGATCAACTCACATCAAACCCATCCATGAAACCAATGCTCGACCCGCAAGCTCTCAATCCGACGCCAACTCACTTTTCTACAAAAAAGCTTCCGCGTCGCTCCGGGACCACTCGAACCATCCTGTAAACGAAATTAGAACCTGCTGAAGGTATTTCCACAATACCAGGCTGCCCCGTGGAGTCGACACACTGCCCGAAACTCCGGTACTCTACAAAATGAGGTTCCATAGGTGCCTTGCCCTTCAAATCAGATGGTGTTTTGGTTTCGGCAACCTTTGCTCCTTCAACAGTTTTCTCCCAGTCCTCCGACTCAGTCTCCGAGTCATCAAGAGGAACAAATTCAGTCTCCCTTTTGTCCTTTCGAGCTCTCTTTAATTTATTGGTCATCCTCGTGCTGACCAACTCGGTGATGACCATAATTGTCCACTCAAGAGCCATTGTTATAGAGTATTTAAAAAATAGCACCTGTGAGCAAAAACTCAAAGAACATGAAAAATTGTTTAAATTTCAAAAATTTGAAAAATCTTATCCAAACAATCCTTATCATGTATAGAGACTAGGAATCAAGTTAGTTTTGCAAGAAGAATTTTAAAAAATAGATCAATCCCATGGTTCGGGATCCAGACTGAGTCAATCCAGTCCGGACTGCCTGCAACTTTTTCTTCAGAAAAATTTATAAAAATTTTAGAAAATCAAGAAAAAGTATGTAAGCATTTCTGCAAATCAACTTTATACAAAAGTTTTATTTCACAAAAAAAAAATAGATTATGATAAATCTATCAAAATATCCCAAATTGTGAAACGAAAATTTATAAGAATTATAACCTCCAAAGTTGATCAATTTCCAAACCTCCTTCACAATCTAAAGAGTATAGAGTTTATCTAATCATCAATTAAGCAAAGAAAATGAAGCACCAAGATCGATAGATGTTTGAAATCCCAAGTAAGTCAAATAATATATCTAGTCAATATATTTGGGAAGTGGCTCTTTGAGCATCTTTTAGAAATCCCACCTTATACCAACCTTGGAATTTGACAGAGTCAGGTATTCCAAAAAGCATTTTATTTGATAAACAAGATCACCATGCTTGGTTAAAATGTGGTAGCTGCACACAGTACTCGGACGACCGAGGTGGTAGCTCTTTCCTCCATGTGGTGGTAGTTTTCACACTCCTCATTGGGATGTAACTCTTTCCACATCTTTTGAGCATGAAAAACATAATAAACTCCCCCTCAATTGGCTATCAATTATGAAAGATATTCAGTATTCAACCAAAAATTGATCTCGTGTTCATACTTATTTCAATCATCAAATAAGATAAAATAAATACCAGAAGATCATTGAGAGAGGTAATGACTTTGATCAATTCAAGATGAGATAATTGATATACATGATCATTGCATCAAATGAGTTATAATGATATTCAAATCATAATAAACTTCTCTAAACATGAAAGGATTCAAATAAAGTCAATATAGCAAATGCTCAATTAATGTTCTATAATACAAAAAGAACACAAACACAAACAAAAACCTTTCTAAGTAGTGGTTCAAAAAGTTATGTAATTGAAAGCATGCCAAACATTTTTGATCCAAAGGTTTTGTCAAAATATCAGCTAATTGATTTTCAGTTGAAATATAAGAAATTTGTAAAAACTTGATTCAACTAGCTCTCTAGGAAAATGATATCTCAATTCAATGTGTTTTGTTCTAGAGTGCAACACAGGGTTTTTAAAAAAGTTAATGGCACTTGTGTTGTCACACAAAATAGTTACTGATGTCGCAGAAATGCGAAAATAACTCAATACACTTTTCTTTGATATCCTCAATGACTTCGGCTTAGGGGGTGTCCTACCATCTGTCTTAACACTTGGAAGATTTTTCTTCGTTTCCCGAGTTGTGTTCTTGATGGTAGTAGTTGCAAGTATTGCTTGATTTGCTCGTTCTGCTCCATACTTGCAATTTGGTCTTATGTGCCCTGCAAAACCACAACAATGACATACATTGGTAAAAGTTGAACCCGAAGAAGATGAGGTAGGCTTGTCAACGTTGGCTGCAATGATTTCCGTCGGAGAAGGAGCAACCGACTGGGGCACAAAACTTGTCTTGCTCGAACTTGGTTCCTCACAAGTTCGGCCATATCCGAGGCCTAAATGATTAGTTTGACCAAGACCAAGAAGGCGATCCAACTTACTTTGTCCTGAAGAAAGTCTATGCAAATCCTCTTTAAGTTGAAAAATGGTCTTCGTCATCTCAAAATTTCCTTGTCGTGCCTCGGAATAGAGCTTTGAGAAGAGATTTGTCACGCCCCGGGGTCGAAACTACGACCCAGGCTCGCCAACAGATCCGCCACCTATGCCAAACTCCGCATAGGCGAAGCGTCCTACCTGCAAGAAAAGTACTACAGCTAACAGATATCAGAGCTAAAAATGAAAATCTGCTGTAAAACTAAAATTAACCATTGTACAACTGGAAATAATACAACAATGTCCACCTCCCAAAAATGATAAGCATACAATATCCTCATATACAAAACTCAGAACTCGACAGGGAGGTATCTCCAATAAATACATCAGTGTACAGGCTCTCAATACATATCATATCCTCACTACATCAGTCTTTCAAAAGAGGAAAATAAAATAACTAATCTACAGAGGATCTCCTCTGAAGGGGTACCGCTACTCTCCAACGACGGGTAGGGATCTAGCTCGTGACTCCCTTGCCTCGATCAACAACCGCAGAATCAGCAACACCCACTAAGACTCTGCAAAACAAAGAAGAGAAAAGAGGGAAACAACAATGGGGGTGAGAACCACTAGTAAACCAGTAGCCTCCCCCTGTGGGTAAAGCCTCAAACTCCGGCGTACCCACTAAGTCTACCAGAGGCAAGGAAAAAGGTAAGTGGTAAGACTATAAATGAACTGCTGAAACAGGAAAACTACCACTAGAATGCCTCTAAATGCAATATCGAAAGGAAAGACAGTATGTATGCATCAGTAACCCAATCTATCTACCAGTAAAAACTGGTACTGCCTGCCGCCGCCCTCATCATCGGGCAATAACCGCACCGATGTGATAGCAAAAACTGTCAATAACTGTCTGACCCCAGCCTCCGGAGGGGAACTCGAGGGGAGCGACCCACACAAGGAAAGCATCACCGGGCATATAAAGCCGCGCCGATGTGATAAAAACTCAATCACTGTGACAAGTATCATAAAAGCAGGACTGGTTCACGACTCTGATCATAGTGGGAAAAATCCATCCACTAACGAAATCTGATATCCAATCTGATGCATAAGTAAACATACGGTCAACCGCCCAATATCCGCGGTCACCGAAATAACCCACAACCACAATGATGTCCCACATCCGACATCCGGTCAACCGCCTACTATCTGCGGCAGCCGCAATAACCCCCAATCCAAAATCGGGTAAAATAATCTATATCCGGTCAACCGACTACTATCCGCGGTAGCCGCAATACCCCACAACCCATAATCAAATACCACCTGTCCCCGACCCCAAGGTCCCGGCTACACTATCTCGTACCCCTGCTCAAACCCGAGCAACAAGACTCAAAAGTCTAAATGAGAAGGAGAAAGGAAACAATCATGGTTTCTCCTAAGTCAAATCCCAATATGATAGTGTAGCAATAAATAGTGGCCTATCTAGATGTCCATACAAGCATGCAAGAGTCCTCATGCAAGATGAAAGAGAAAAAATCAAATAACAGTTCCACATGTGTATCAAATAATAAATCCACACAGATATAACCATCATGCTAAAATCATCAGCCAACTACACATGTAAGTAATCCCTGATCCATAATAAATCACCAAAGTGGTACCCGCACATAGATATGTCATAATGTCCCAACAATTAATCTATTTAACCAACCTTCATAAAATCTATGTGCTAACATGGCATGCTAATTATCCCTATCAAAATATCCCAACAATCATGTTCCAACATGCTATGCTCACAAAATTAATCTCACATGCTAGGCTCACAATTATCTCATTCGATCATGCATGGTAATCAATCACATAGTCCAAGTGGGGAATTCTCTAATAAACTTAGTGAGCAAGTCAGAAGTTGAGATATGCAACAACCACCCACCTGAAACGCTTTCCGCAGGCAAAGCTGAAGTCGGTGAAGAGCGTGGCCACCTGATTACATAATCAGCTGAACCCGCATCCTCGGTACATGTCGCGCAAGCCTCGGCTCCAAACAACATCACGCCAACCATGCAACATCACAACAAACAACATCACGATATAAACTATACCCAACAAACACCAACAACATTGCTGTTTTTCCCAAATAGCACAAGATAGGCAATTCTCACCTCCAAGCAGCGCTCCAAAAATTCCAGAAAATTCACGGTTGCGATCCTTGCGACGAGTAGCCCCAAAAAAAGTATTTACACGCCCCGTTCCGACACCTGTAGGCCAAGATACAAATTATACAATGCGGGGCGCCGACAATCCACTACACTGCAAAAACTGCGGGATACAACCCCAAATAAGCTTAAATCTCACATTCGAAGAATCCTTATAAAAATCCAGTAAAAATACCACTATGATCGTCGCGTCGAGCCCTTCGAAACGAGTACCTGCACGTCTCAATCCGAGCCCCAGAGGCCGAGTTACAAAATCCACAAGGTGACTATCTCGAAATTCCCAAGTACAAAAAAACTGTACAACTCTGTCCAGAAAAATGGAATTTTCTTACCTTCGAGAAAATTCAGTAAAATCCAGAAAAATTACGAGGACGTTCCTTGCGATGTGCAGATGCAAAATGACTACAGGCATGCCTCCATCCGATGCCTGAACGCGAAGATAGAAAATCGACAAGCCTCCGCTGTCCCACACTCTCACACAGGAAAAGGGGTTACAAAACGCCTCAGGAACTATGCCAAAATCTCGAAATGAGGAGAAGTGATCAACACGGAAAATGAAGCCTTACCTCTCGTGAACGCGCTGCCGCAAAAAATCGTCGGAAACGGAGGTCAGAGTAAGCCGGGGTAGTCCTCGCACCGAAACGCGACGAAGGGGGTCACAAATGAACGAGCGTCGCGCCGCTTCGCAAAAGATGGAAACCTCGAAGTGCGTGCCATCTAAAAATCCCAGAAGTCCTCCAAAAGGTGCGACACAGGGTGAGGAAGAGCCTTGCTGAAGAGCTCCCTGCGGAATTCTGGCCAGAAGAGAAGAAAAAGCCAGCACAAAGTCACTCGGGTACCATTTATAGGCCAGAAAACAAATCCAAGAATTCCCAATAGGTCCCTGGATTCAGGCGCCCACAGCGGATTCGGGCGCCCGAATCCACTGCACCGCCCCAAACAGCAAGCGCTCGGAAAGCCCTGGGAGTGCCACGTCACCCCGAACAGGCGACTGCCAAACCAGCCTCCCACCGCGCGCCGCGTGGCCCGCCCCTGCTGCGGACACGTGGCGCGCCTGAATGCGGGAAACACCGTCAACGCGCCCACGTGCGCGCCTGCGCCGCCGCCTGCGCCCTTGCCAGGCACGCTTCCCGAGGCACCCCCTCACAGCACCGTGGACCGCGACCACTGAACCAGCCTCTCCGTAACTGCCACGTGTCCGCCCAAGCCCAATAGAAGAATGCCATGTGGTACACCTGTCCCCGTGCACCGCGCTCCCCCGAACGCTGCCCGCGCACTGCCCGCGCACTGCCCGCGCCCGCGCGCTGCCCGCGCCGCACCCGCACCTGCCCGCCGCCGCGCCTGCGCCTGCCCGAGCGCGCGCCGCCGCTCTCCGCCGTCGCCGGCGCTACCCCAGCCGCCGGAGCAGTGCCCCTTTGCCTCGAAATCCGTGCACGGCATTCGGGCTCCGAAAAATACAAGTAGTCCATTTTCATCATTTTCGCACGATGAATCCAAATCCGCTGTCCATTTTGCCAAATTCCAATCCTAAAATTTACCAAAGGCATCCAGAAAAGTGTTCTTCACCTAAATTTCGCGCTGAGTCCAATTTTAATATCCGTTTCGCACGAAACCACTTCTAAAGATCCGACGGGGTCCTCTGACTACTCTCGTGATCCATTTAACACACTGAGTCCATCACTAGTGTCCAATTGGTGCACACAAACACCACCGACACGCCACGCAGGCCTCCGTAAGCTGCCAATCAACCAGTAATCTCATCGTGGGGATCCGGGTCCTCACAAGATTAGCTTTATCCACCGATTTTTCAAGTTCCTTCTCAAAATGCTCGTTCATCTCTTGAAGGAAAATTTTTTTCTCAACCAAGTTGTCCCTTTCCACTTCAAGAGCCCTTGAGAGAGAAGTTGCTCTATTAGGTTGTTCCTCGAGTTCCAACAACCTTCTCCTCAAGTTTTTATTTTGCTTCACCAATTTTCTTGAGTTTCGTAGAAGTAGTTGGTAGGCATGAGCAAAGTCTTCACCTTCGGAATCGCTTGGTTCATCATTCGTTGCCGTTTGATCATCCTGGGAAGAAATAGACAAGGAACCAGATTCAATCGAGGAAAAATACACGAAGGGTGAAGCCGTGGATGCGAAGAATGTGATGGCATTTGTATTCTCATCACTAGAAGATGACTTGTCCGTAGAAGAAGAGTCATCCCACGTGATGGCTTGCGTAGCCTTCTTCTTTGGTGGATTCTTGCTGGGACATTCCGTTGCAGTGTGGCCAAAGCCTTTGCATTTGAAACACTGGACCTGTCCTTCAGCGTTCTTCTTCTCTATTGAGAAACCTTCTTGCTTTCTTGATTTTGACGTAGAAGCACCTTTGCCTTTCTTGGACTTCGAGAAGGATGAAGATTTGCTTGAGTTTTCCCTTCCGAAGTTCCGACGAAATTTCCTCTTCAAGAAAGCGAGTTGTTTCTCAAAGTCCTTCATAGATAGATCATCGTCAGAGTCCGAGGAGGATGAATCCGCGTCTTCTTCTTTTGTTGATTTCAATGCAAACCTGAAGACTTGGAAGAAGAAGAAGGCTTTCCAGCAGAAGAGTTAGTAGGAAAAGTCATTTCATAAGTTTAAAGTGTACCAACTAATTCTTCTACCTTGATCTCGTCCGGGTGTTTTACTGTTTCAAACCCATTCGTCGATGGAAATCAAGAACGCTCTCATGCGTACTTTCCAGTAGGCATAATTTGTTCCATCGAAGAACGGTGGTCTATTGATGTTTCCACCTTCAACCATGGTTTACAACCCTATTCCCGCTCTGATACCACTTGTGGGTTATAACTATATGGATCTGAATAGGGAAAAAACCACCTAGAGGGGGGGTGAATAGGTATAAACAATAAACACACCAAAATCGTTGCGTAAAAAATAACCCAATGCGGAAAATAAATAACACGCAAGATTTTACGTGGAAAACTCCATCACAGGAGTAAAAAACCACGGGCCCGATCACACGGTGAAATCCACTAAGATTAAAACACGTACAAGGTGATATAACGCACACACACGACTCAACCTTTTCCATACGCTCCAAGTAGATCTTCGCCGCTCGCTCCACAACGCACCTCGAATCCACGAAGGCGTCACAACTTCGAATCCACGAAGTCCAACATCGAATCCACGAAGTCTTCAACCGAATCCACTGTCATCAATATAGCACGTATCAATCACACGAACGCGCCTCGCTCCGAATCCACGAAAGCGGTAGCACCTTGAATCCACAAGGCCACGCGAATCCACGCGCCGATTGTCCTCTCGGAAATCGTTGATTTGTTGATGATGATATTTTGAATACTTAGATCATCATAGATAGACAAGGAAGCATCCTCTAAGTATTCATCGATTTGATTCTTTCGAAAGATATAGATTTTGAAAACCCTAGAATCAAAGCGATCAATAGAGAAAGAAAACCTAAAATAAAGAGGTGTTTACCTTTTCTTCTCTATGTGGATTCTTACCTTTGATCCCCCTTGGGATAACCCTAAAAGATGATATTAGGGTCTATTTATAGGCTAGAAACCTTTTGGAAAGAGATAAGAATCAAAAACTTCCATAACAGAATTTTTCCCGCACGGCGGTCCGGACTGGATTTGGCTGATCCGGACCGTCGTATTTTTTCAGAGAGTTTCCTGAAAAAACAGTTCGGGGTCCAGATTGGATTTTCCTGATCCGGATTGTTCATGCGATTTCAACAGACACAAGGTTCGGGGTCCGGACTGGATTGGGGATGGTCCGGACTGAAATTCCGCATGAACCAAACTATGTTCGGGGTCCGGACTGGATGGTCCTGATCCGGATCCTGAACACTCACAATGTCCAGTTTTTAATTCTTTAGCCATAGAAAATATTCCAAAGTGTTTCCAAGCTATAAGAATATATTCAAAATATCAAAGATTATTTAATTTAACGTACCTGAACATTTGAATCCATTCTTTTGAGATTGATGTAAATGATTTGTCAAGTCTTCATCTTCAATCTTCAACTTCACGAAATACGCCAATACAAAAATCCTTAAAACTTAGCCTATCTATGTGAAATTGGTATGCGATGGTTATGATATATTAACATGCATTGTTAGCACTTAGCCTTCCATGTATAGTTGGTACTTGTTGCGACGTATGATCTATCCTATGTAAAATTACTACTTGATGCTTTTCATTTCACATTACTTGAGAACAATTGCATGTTTAAATGGACATATAGATAGGTCATCTTTTATCGCTACACTATCATATTGGGACTTGACTTAGGAGAAACCATACTTTTTCTTCTCTTCTCCTTTTTACATAGATAGTTGATTCATGTTGCTCGGGTTGCGAGCAGGGGTTTGGGATAGTGTAGTCGAGTGTCTGCGATCTTGAATGACTCATCTCGCGCGGTTCATCTTTTTTCGGGATTCCCGTGGGATGGTATTCATGATTCAGATGAATATTTATATATGTTGATGGGTGTATGGGTATCAGGTATTGCGGATCCATGACTTCCAATAGATGCAAGCATCTATTGTTAATTACCCTCGTGTGATCGGGGCACCTTCGATTAAGAGACATTTGCGGGGAGGATAGAATAAATCGTATCCTAATGATTGGCCAAATCCTAAGTATATGTGTTAGGATTCAGCTGGATTTGCAATTGACTAGTTCTCGATTATATGTGCTGAGGACTAGTCGACATTAAACTCTCATTATATGTGTTAGAATTTAATTGGGTTCAATTGGCTCTAAGTATATGTATTAGAGTCCAATTATATTTGATTCCATATTTGGCGTATGTTCCAAAGTGAAGATATGACCAAACCCCAAGGATATGTATTGAGGTGGGTCGGATTTGATGCTACTCGAAAATAGGAGGTGGCTAAGTCCTATATGTATTAGGATTGACCGAATTTGATATGTTTTTCACTCTAGTTATATGTGCTAGAGTGAGAATTTGACTAAACACTAAGTATATGTATTAGGATTCATCAAATTTGATTGATTTTTCACTCTAAATATGTGTGCTAGAGCAAAAGGTTGACTAACCCAAAGTATATGTATTAGGATTAGTTGAGTTGATTTGGTTTCTACCCTAGATATATGTGCTAGAGTAAAAGGTTAACTATACCCTAAGTATATGTATTAGGGTTAGTTGGGTTGATTTGAATGAACTCTAAGTATATGTGTTAGAGCTCGATCGAATTGGATTTGGCTAAATTCTAAGTATATGATTTAGAATCTAGTCGGTTTGAATATAATTTTGCCTTAATTATATGTGTTAAGGCGATGGGATTGAATGAGTTTTGAGTTTTTTATTTGTGGATCGAATGGGTTTTGGGTTTTATTTGCAAGTGGACTGGATTGGGGGCCCGTATGTGGACTGAGCCTATATTATATGTGAACTGGATTCAGGACCCTTATGTGGACTGGGCGCTATTTATTAGGCCTATTTGAATTGGACTTAGGCTCCAAGTTGATTAGGGCTCATTTAAATCTTGTCTGAAATCGACTCTGGATTCAAAGAAATTCCTGTTTGTTTCGATATCCCCTTTTATTTTATTTTGATGTTAGGTCCGAAGAAATTTCCTTTTTAAAATAATTTGGGGTCCGAAGAGATCCAGTTATTTTATTTTTGATTCGGGTGAAATCTCTATTATTTTATTTTGATTTGGGATCCGGAGAAATCCCTTTTTAAAATAATTTGGGGTCCGAAGAAATTTCCTTTATTTTATTTTGATCTGGGGTATAAAGAAATACCCTTTTTAAAATTATTTGGGATCCAAAGAAGTCCCTTTTTAAAATTATTTGCGATCCGAAGAAGTCCCCTTTACATGATTTGGGATCCGAAGAAGTCCCTTTTATTTTTTTAAATGATTTGGGATCCGGAGAAGTCTCTTTTTAAAATTATTTGGGATCCGAAGAAGTCCCTTTTTAAAATTATTTGGGATCCGAAAAAGTCCCTTTTATTTTTTTACATGATTTGGGATCCGAAGAAATCCCTTTTGAGATAATTTGGGATCCGAAGAAGTCCCCTTTATTTTTTTAAATGATTTGGGATCCAGAGAAGTCCCTTTTATTATTATTATTATTATTTATTTTTATTTATTTTTTTTTTTGACTGAACCTAAATTCGGGTGTCCGAAGAAATTACCCAAATCTGTTTAGTCAAAACGAACAAAAATGATTTGGGATCCGAAGAAGTCCCTTTTTAAAATTATTTAGGATTCGAAGAGGTCCCTTATTTTAAATGATTTGGGATCCGAAGAAGTCAACCTTTTGAAATAAATATTTTTCCCAGGTTGGCTGGTGCTCCGAGATTTTATCATGCCATTCCTTTTTGTTCTTGCCAATGATTTTCTTCAAGAGTTTTGTTAGAGTCTTATTAAAGGCTTCAGCGAGTCCATTGGCTCTAGCATTATATATTGACGAGTATTGCCAGTCAATTTTGTGTTGAGTAGCAAATCTGCCAACCTTGAAACTTCTGAAAGCTGGACCATTATCAGATATTGTTACGGAATTTGAGTTGGCGTAATTTCGTGAAAGGTTCAAGTCTTGAAGATTGAAGGTGAAGAAGGCTGGATCATTTAACTCAATCTCAAGAAAGAAGAATTCAAAAGGATCAGGTATGTTTAACTAAAGATTTTTGGTGATCCGAATACTTCTTGTAGTGTAGAAACACCTGGAAGAATTTTTCATTGCATAAAAATAAAAAACTGGACATGGGACATGTTCAGGATCCGGATCAGACATTCCAATCCGGATCCCGAAGGGTGTTCGTTCATACACTGGTTCAATCCGGATCGCAGCATCTCATGATCCGGATCCCGAACACTAGTTTTACCTTTTTACTTGCACGATCCGGATCAGGATTTGCAATCCGGATCCCGAACGTTGATGTTTGGTGAAACTGTATGAATGATCCGGATCAGCCATTTCGATCCGGATCCCGAACCATCGTTTTTCTGGAAACCGTCTTTCTTGCTACTGCAATCCGGATCGCCGAAATCCGATCCGGATCGCCGTCCGTAAAATTTCCAGAAATGGTAGGTTTTTGATTCTTATCTCCTTCCTAGGGTTTCTAACCTATAAATAGACCCTATGATTCTTTTTCTAGGGCTAAGAAAAATAAAAAGGAAAATAGCCGTCATAATCAAATATCATCTTATACGGCCTAAGATCCACATATAGAGAAGAAAGGAAATCATTAGATATTACTCTATGTTTCTTCATCTATATTGATTAGTTTGATTCTAGGTTTTCATACTCACATCTTGAGTTGAATCAAACTAATGAATACTTAGATGGTATTTCCTATCTATCTTTGATCTAAGTATTCGGCGGATCATCACCACCCAAAAACAACGATTTCCCCAAAATCGGCGCGTGGACTCGCGTGTCCTTGTGGATTCAAGGTTCAACCGCTCTCGTGGATTCGGAGCGAGGTACGTTCGTGGATTCGAAGCGTGCTACTGGGTGAAGACCGTGGATTCGGTCGGACGTCGTGGACTCGACGTTGGACGCCGTGGATTCGGCGTTGGACGCAGATCGTGGATTCGAGACGCGTTGCGGAACGAGCGGAGAAGATCAACTAGGAGCGTATGGTAAAAGGTTGAGTCGTCTGTGAGTACGTTAAATCACCTTGTACGTGTTTCAATTCTAGTGGATTTCACCGTGTTATCGGTCCCGTGGTTTTTTACTCCGGTTTGGAGTTTTTCCACGTAAAAATCTTGCGTGTTCATTTTTATTTCCGCATTGGGTTTTATTGCGCAATGATTTTTTGAGTGTTTATTGTTTACACCTATTCACCCCCCTCTAGGTGTTTTTTCCCCTATTTAGATCTATATTACATATAACCCAACAAGTGGTATCAGAGAGGGAATAGGGTTGTAAACAATGGTTGAAGGTGGAAACATCAATCGACCCCCTTTCTTTGATGGAACAAATTATGCGTACTGGAAAGTACGGATGAAAGCCTTTTTAATTTCCATCGACGAAAGGGTGTGGCAATCAATTGAATTAGGATGGTCTAATCCAACTGAGATTATTTCTGATGTTCGCACCTTAAAACCTAGGTCGAAATGGACCAAGGAAGAGTTAGATTCATCTTCTTACAATGGCAAGGGAATTAATGCTATTTTTAATGCCTTATCTCAAACTGAATTCTCTCGCGTCTCGGCATGTGAGACTGCAAAAGAAATCTGGGATGTTCTTCAGGTTACACATGAGGGAACTAACCTCGTGAAGATTCAAAAGCTGCAAATGCTTATGAGCAGATTTGACTCCATTTTTATGGCAGAAAATGAATCTTTCACGGACTACTATACACGATTGTAAGATATCGTAAATTCATGTGCTAACCTGGGAGAGAAGATTCCAGAATTTAAGGTTGTAAGAAAGATCTTAAGAACTCTTCCTGAACGATTTCGCCCAAAGGTTACAGCCATTGAAACTATTAAACACCCGGACGAAATGCGTGTAGAAGAACTAGTTGGTTCATTACAAACATATGAAATGACATTTACTACTAACTATTCTTCTGGAAAAGCATCATCTTCTAAGTCTTCAGGTTATGCGTTGAAAACAACTAAGGAAGAAGACGCGGATACATCCTCCTCAGACGATGACGAGAACCTTTCTATGGAGGACTTTGAGAAGCAACTCGCTCTCTTGACAAGGAAGTTTCGCCGCAACTTTCGAAGGGGTAATTCAAGTAAATCTCCATCCTTCGGAAAGTCGAAGAAAGGCAAGGGTACTTCAAGTTACAAGTCAATAAAGCAAGAGAACTTCTCAAAGGATAAGAAAAGTTCAGAGGGACAACTACAATTTTTCAAATGTCGAGGCTACGGCCACATTGCAACGGAGTGTCCCAACAAGAATCCGTCGAAGAAGAAAGTGATGCAAGCCGTCACTTGGGATGACAACTCAACGTCAAATGAGTCATCCTCAAGTGATGAAGAAGAAAGCGCAACGGCATTCCACGCGTCCACATCTTCACCCTTCATGTGCTTAATGGCAAGTACATCCGACTCGCTGTCCAACTCTACTGTTGAAAAGAATGCAACGGACAATGAATCGGATGATTCTGAAGGTGAAGATTTTGTTTTAGCCTACCACAGACTTTTGAGGGATTCAAAGAAAGTGGCTAAGCAAAACAAGAGTTTGAGAGGGAGATTGCATGATCTCGAAGAAGAAGCAAAAAGGGCAACTTCTCTCTCAAACGCTCTTGAAGTGGAAAGGGAAAATCTGATAAAAGTAAATGTTTCCCTTCAAGAGTCCAATGAGCTTTTTGAGAAGGAACATACAAAACTGGTGGATAAAGAGGATCACTTCTCAAAGCTCTACAACGAGGCTCGACAGAATAACTTGGAAATGACAAAGACCATTTTCCAACTCAAGGATGACTTGCAGCGATTCTCTTCTGGATGGAGTAAGTTGGATAAGCTTCTTGGTCTTGGTCAATCAAATCGGTTCGGCCTCGGGTACACTCGAACTGAAAACAGTCCAAGTTCGAGTGGGACAGTCTTTGTGCCCCAGTCGGTATCTCCTCATCCGACACCGGAACTAACGACAAGCAACGACAACAAGCCTACTTCATCATCCTCGGGATCGTCAAGTACTAAGGTATGTTTTCGTTGTGGTATTTTAGGGCACATAAGGAGAAATTGCAAGATGGGAGCCAAACTGTCACGCCCCCGGGGGTTTTTGAGTCTATCAAAGCGGAAAATCGTGTGTATCTTTTTTTTTCTTCTTAACAAGGTACTTTAAACCTCATCCCCGGTGCGTGCCAGACAGCCACATACACAAATTCTCCCTGCCCACGGACAGAGTCTCCTTTATATATGCACGGCGTCTCATTTACAACAACATACATCAAACACCAACCATCAACCATACAATAGACATACATCATCAAGCGGAATATTAAAGCGGCAACAGTGTTTAGAAAGGATAAAGCCAGCGGTTGCAAAACCCGTGCCCACACGGCACTTCGTTTTGAGAAAACCTTTTCGAAGTCATTTGGTTTACCATGAAAACGTGCCGCATAAGAAAACATCACCAAAAGAACCGAAATATAAAAGTACACCTCATCCACAGCGCTAAGTAATACATGTCCACGAATATTACGACCCACAAGCAAATTAACTAAATTAAGCGTAAGAGAAATGAGATAATAAAAACCAAGTGTTCTGACAACGGCCCTCGCGACGCAGTCTCACCGCCCTCCCGGCTAACGCACCTCGTAACACCTGTCACGGAGTGGGTAATGTCAGTGACAAACAAAGTAGATGTCTAATAACAATAAGGAATAAGGAGCAAACCGGAAACACCGGAACCATTTCGCTAAAACCCTGCACATATTAAGCTGGGCCCCAACCCCAGATTTATCAATTTAATTGGGCACCAACCCCAGATTTATCAATTTAATTGGGCACCAACCCCAGATTATTTGTCGGAGAGACTAAAGTCTCTCCTCGTGCGCAAACACCTCTTTGATGTTTTAACCTCTTCGTGGTGCTGGTGTGCTATTTTCAGCGGGCGCGAAGAGGTCCTCACGGCACCCACACTTTTGTGAGGAACACGGGTCATAAGAGACCACTCTTCCGGAAAAGTACACCCATGCGGAGGCCAATCCGCCTGTGTACGTGCAGCATCCGAAAACGGATTTGCCGAGATCGGCGTGTCATGAGCACCTTCAATTGTTAGATAAAAACACAATTATGCGAAAGGTTAAACTGTCCATCTACTTTGTTAGTAAATTAAGAGCACTTTAATGACGATAGATGCACTTACTGCACTTATCGCAACCGTACCCACCTATTTGAAGAGAGATCAGAACACCCGAATCCTTCGCGCACCCCCGCTGCGCGTCTGGACCTAAAGAAAGTCCGCACGGATAACTATAGTCAAAAGCGTGTACTAACATCCGAAAGCACAAGACCCAATTTACTCTTTTCGACGGAAAAGTCCAACAAATCTCAATCCTCAACCGGTAGCCCACTCGGGACGTCAATGGTTAGACCAAGAAGGCCCCGGCGGCGAAAATGATGAGAGAAGAGACCCGACGGCGCGCCCCCGACGATTTCGTCGAGGCGCGGAGCGTCGGCGAAATCGGCACCCAACAAAATAAAACAGTGACCAAAAAGATCCCAAGTTGCCATGCCAAGAAAACCGTGGAGATTGTGATCCTAACGGCGAAGACGGCGCTCAAAACGGTGGAAAAACGGGCAAAAACGGAGCAAATGAACTTCGGGCTGTCGGTTGGTGCACGGGGGCAACCGTGCACCGGGTTCACGGCGTCAGGCGGCAGCGGCATGCGCCGGGTGCACGCAGGAGGCGTGCACCGCGCATCTCGGGCCGGGCCGGTGCACGACCCGAGCGTTCACCAGGTCCTTGCCCTTCGGCCGCAAGCGCGTGCACCGGGTGCACGCATGAGGCGTGCACCGCGCGCCTTGGGCCGGGCCGGTGCACGAAACCGTGCACCGGGTCTGGTGCTTCCGACACTGCGGGCATGCACCGGGTGCACGCCTGGACCCGTGGACCGCGCTGTACGGACAAGCACAGCAAACCCTAATTTCGTGGTTTTCTTCGCCGTTTTCGCTCCCGTTTCGCGATTTCTTCTCCGTTTTCGCTCCCGTGCGACTCCGGCGAAGACCCCGCGACCATGGTAACGACGGCGGCGGCCTCCCGTTTAACAACGGCGGCGGCGGCCTCCCGTTAACCCACTATGTTCCAACGAAATATCCCCAAAAATCTCCGAATAAATCCGCGGTAAATCTAACGGCTAAACCGTTGATCCACGAACAACCAAAACATAAATCGGAACCCCGATCGAATTTTCGACCAAGTCCGATAAAAAGAAACCGACTAAAAATCATCGATTAAACTCGATAAAAACCATCGATCACCCTCGATCAAGAACGAGAATAAAACATGGATCAAAACCCGACGAAAATCCGCGATCGATGTACTAATTAAAACGACCTTACGAGAACACGAAAAACCCCCGATTAATTTTACAAAAAGATTAACGACCACTAACCTCAATCTATCGGAATTAAAGAACCGATCTTGTTTCCTTTCGGCGTTGGAGACCCGGATCCGCTCCCCGTAGACGATGGCGTCTCGTTCTCCGATCTCCGGCACGTGAATCAGGGCGATCGGGTTCCTCCGCTTCCTCCTTCTTTTCCTCTTTTCTCCTCCGGTTAGGGTTCCGTCTTTTCTTTTCTTTTTCTCTTCTCACCGATTAGGGTTTTTAATTTTTTTTCTTTTCTTTTCTTTTCTTTCCGATAATCGGGATCCCTTATATAGTCGTATTAAATCTTTAATTAATTTCCTCTTTAATTCGTACGTAAGAGGAAATCTATTTTCCGTCATTGGATAATTAATTAACTAATTAATTATCCCCTACGAGATAAACCACCTTATCTCTAACGGGTGCAGATATTTAGCACGGATTCCGATGCACGACTAATCACCATATCACTTTGAATCCCGTTCCGGGGGATCCCAATATCGGATTTCAGATCCGATCGCACCGTCGGCTTTCTTTTTCCGCGCTCTATCGCAGAAAAATACTAGCACCTCACACTGGCCAACTTTTAAGAATTGAATAATTTTATTTCACTTAAAGGCTTAAATGACTACATGTAAGTCAAAAATACCCCGAAAGGCCGGATCACTACACCACTCACACTTTATAAAAAGTTTCGTCCCGAAACTTAAGTACAAACCCCACTAATCAATTCGGGAAAACATTCTCTCATTTTCGATTCCAGTTCCCACGTCGCCTCGCGCTCTTCGTGGTTGCTCCACTGGACCTTCACATAGGGGATAGTTTGATTGCGCAACTTCTTGTCCTCTCTTGCCAAAATCCGCACCGGCGTCTCCTCGACGCTTAAATCCTCTCGTAACTCGATGGTGGAGGCATCCAAGGCATGAGAGGGATCAGCTAGGTATTTCCGGAGCATTGAGACATGGAACACGTTATGGACTCGTTCGAGATTCGGCGGTAGGGCTAATCGGTACGCCACCGGTCCTACGCGTTCTAGGATCTCGAACGGTCCTACGTACCTTGGGCTTAACTTTCCCTTTATGCCGAAGCGTCGGTTCCCCTTGGAGGGCGAAACTCGGAGTAACGCGTGCTCACCCACCATGAACTCTAAGTCTCGGCATCTGTTGTCCGCGTAGCTTTTCTGTCTGCTCTGGGCGGTCAGTAGCCTTTGCCTAATCATTCGCACCTTCGCTTCGGTCTCCTCCACCAAATCTGGGCCCAGAAACTTACGCTCACCCAAGTCATCCCAGCATATTGGAGACCGACAGCGGCGCCCGTACAGGGCCTCGTATGGCGCCATCTGAATGCTGGCCTGGTAACTGTTATTGTAGGCAAATTCCACTCGGGGCAAGCACCATGCCCATCCTTCGCCCAGGTCTAAAACGCATGCCCGAAGCATGTCCTCCACCATTTGTATCACTCGCTCTGATTGTCCGTCGGTCTGCGGGTGAAAAGCCGTACTGAAGTGCAACTTGGTTCCCATTGCTCGCTGCAGGCTCTGCCAAAAGTTTGACACAAATCGCGTGTCCCTGTCCGACGTGATGGATGTCGGCACCCCATGCAACCTTACTATCTCGTTGATGTAGGTTTGTGCCAGTCGTTCCCGCGTCCACGTCGTGTGTATGGGCAGAAAGTGGGCCGATTTCGTCAAACGGTCCACAATTACCCATATCGCATTGTGTCCCTGTGACGATCTCGGGAACCCGGTCACAAAATCCATGGTAATCATGTCCCATTTCCACTCGGGCACCGGTAGGGGTTGCAATTTTCCTGCCGGGCGCTGGTGCTCGGCCTTCACTCGTTGGCACACCAGGCAGTGTGCCACAACCGAGTCACGTCTCCCTTCATTTTGGGCCACCAGAAGGTCTGCTTGACATCCTTGTACATCTTCGTTCCCCCGGGATGCGCTGCATATGGAGCAGTATGCGCCTCCCGCACGATTTTCTCTTTGAGTTTCGGTAGATCCGGCACGCAGATTCGTCCCCGAAATCGTATCGTGCCGTCGGAGTTTACTGTGAAATCACCTTCTTGGTCGGCAGTTACTCTATTTCGCACCAGCTGGAGTTGGTCATCAGTCGACTGCCCCTCGAGAATTCTGTCAAGCAAGGTAGGTCTGACCACCAGTGTCAGAAGTTGTTCGACTGTACCCGCCGGTACTACTTCTAGTCTTAATCGCGAAAACTCCGCAATCAGACTATCTTGCTGGGTGATGGCACTTACCCCTGCCTTTTCGGCCTGCCCCTTACGGCTCAGGGCGTCGGCCACCACGTTTGCCTTTCCCGGGTGGTAGTGGATCGTTAAATCGTAATCCTTCAGTAGCTCGAGCCACCGTCTCTGTCGCAAATTTAACTCTTTTTGGGTGAAAAGGTACTTAAGACTTTTATGATCTGAGTACACATTGCAGTGTGCCCCATACAGGTAGTGTCTCCAAAGCTTGAGGACGAACACAACCGCTGCGAGTTCCAAATCGTGCACGGGGTAGTTCGCTCGTATTCCTTGAGCTGCCTTGACGCATAGGCTATAACCTTTCCCCGTTGCATGAGTACTCCACCCAGTCCGTTTCACGACGCATCGCAATACACTTCATAATCCTCCCCTGGTTCTGGCAGGGCGAGAATCGGAGCTCGCTTCAATCTATCCTTGAGCTCCTCGAAGCTCCTCTGACATTTGTCCGTCCAGATGAACTTTTCTCCCTTTTTAGTCAAACGGTTTAAGGGGGTGGCTATCTTGGAGAAACCCTCCACGAAGCGCCGGTAGTACCCGGCTAATCCTAGAAAACTTCGAACCTCTGTTACCGTCGTCGGTTGGGACCAGTCCGTCACCGAATCTATCTTCTTCGGATCGACTGCGACTCCAGCCGCTGAGATTACGTGCCCCAAGAAGCCAACCTCTCGGAGCCAAAACTCACACTTTTTGAGTTTGGTGTAGAGTTTCTGTTCCCGTAGGGTCTGGAGGACTGTGCGCAGATGTTCTTCATGTTCCTCGTCTGTACGGGAGTAGATGAGGATATCGTCGATGAAGACCACCACGAATCAATCCAGGAAGGGTTTGAATACCCTGTTCATCATGTCCATGAATACCGCCGGGGCATTCGTGAGCCCGAACGGCATTACTGTAAATTCGTAATGACCGTAGCGAGTCCGAAAAGCCGTTTTGGGGATGTCCTCCCCCTTGACCTGGACCTGATGATAGCCCGACTGCAGGTCAATCTTTGAAAACAACGTCGCCCCCTGTAGTTGGTCGAAGAGGTCGTCGATCCTTGGCAGGGGGTACTTGTTCTTAACGGTGACCTTATTTATCTCCCGGTAGTCGATACACAACCGGAGACTTCCGTCCTTCTTCCTCACAAACAGGACGGGCGCGCCCCAGGGTGACGCGCTAGGTCTGATGAAGCCCTTATCCAGAAGGTCCTCCAACAGTGCCTTGAGTTCCTTCAACTCCGCGAAGGCCATCCTGTACGGTGCCTTGGTGATGGGTTTGGTGCCGGGAAGTAGTTCAATAGGGAAATCGACTTCTCGTTCCGGCGGCGCTCCGGGGAGCTCTGCCGGAAACACGTCGGGAAATTCCCTTACCACGGGACCGCTGATCCTTATCTGGGGAGCGGCCCTGAACTACCTATCGGCCCATTGGGTTCTCGGCTACAAGGCATAGGGTGGAGCCTATTTATTCCTTGCATGGCCCTTAACGGGCCCCGAGTACACAAGGTTCTCCTATGCTTCGAAGCCCGCCCGCGCACATCGGCCGGGGGAGGCTTCGCCTAATACTTAAGGATTTTAGATCGAGGGAGGGAGAGAGAGAGAGTCTAACAGGGGTAGCAGGCTAAGGTGTGACCGGTGCTCCTAATCTAAGAGGGAAAAGAGAAACCAAATCTTACAAACTCCCTTTGATATTCCATGACCGAGCGGTTCCCTTGTCTAATGTTCTTCAGGTCGTCTTCCAATTGCCGCTTGACGCTATCGGAGAAGAAAGCGCCAAAAAGTTCCTCTCTAAAGGCCGTCCATGTCGGTAGCGGGTCGTTTGTAGTTGGATCCGGGCGTACCGTCTTCCACCATATGCGTGCATTCCCTTCGAGGAAGTGGACGGCTAGTGGAACCCGCTCGTGTTCCTCCTATCAGTAGGTCCTCAAAGAGTTTTTCCATGGGTATCTACCCATTTCTCGACGACCCATGGATCGGTCGTGCTCTCCCTCAAAAGTGGGAGGGTCATGCTTCTTGAACCTAGTCAAATTCGTCCTGACCCTTTCTCGCGTCGTTCGTTGCTCCGTGATCCCTTCTACAGCGGCAGACCCCCGAGAGTAGGGGTCGTTCCTGCCTCCCCTGCTGTCGCTCCCATCACGGGCCCCGTGGTCGTCGGAGTAGGTAAATCCCTTGGAGATGGGGCTGCTCCGTCGTCGTGCCAAACCTCGTCCCTTGCGTCCCCGTAGTGGGTGCGGTGGCTTCGGCGGAGGGGTCGGATCGCGCTCGGCTGGCGCGTTGCCTGGTGCTGGCGTCAGGTGACGAACCTGCTCCGTCAGCGTCGCTAATTGCCCGGCCATTTCCGTAGTTTGTCATTGGAGGAGCTGGTTCTCTGCGGTGGCCGGGGTCAACTCTGTCCGCGTCCGCATTCTCGGTGGACGTCTAGTCCGGGCCATCGCCGCTATAACAAAGAAACCACGTTAACCCTAAGGTTATAACCCTAACATCCTGTCTTACGATTACACTACATTACGTTCCCCCTTTTCCCCGTACTCTCACGTACTACGCACAATACCTGGTTATCTCATGTCTAATTTGCTGTGGTACCCTACACTGTGGAGGTGGATCACGTCTACTATGGTTTATGGTTGTTTTTCTCTGATACCATTTAATCTGTCACGCCCCCGGGTTTTTTTTGAGTCTATCAAAGCGAAAATCGTGTGCATCTTTTTTTCGTCTTAACAGGTTACTTTACACCTCATCCCCAGTGCGTGCCAAGACCCGCCACATACACAAATTCTCCTGCCCACGGACAGAGTCTCCTTTGTAGATGCACGGGTCTCATTTACAACAACATACAACATCAAACACCAACCATCAACCATACAATGCATACTCATCAAGCGGAATATTAGCGGCAACAGTGTTTTTAGAAAGGAGAAAGCCAGCGGTGTCAAACCCGTGCCCACACGACACTTCGTTTGAGAAAACCTTTTCGAAGTCATGTGGTTTACCATGAAAACCGGGCGCATAAGAAACATCACAAAAGAACCGAATATAAAAGTACACCTCATCCACAGCGCTAAGTAATACATGTCCACTAATATTACGACCCACAGCAATTAACTAAATTAAGCGTATAGAAAATGAGATAATAAAACCAAGTGTTCTGACTACGCCCTCGCGACGAGTCTCACCGCCCTCCCGTCTAACGCACCTGTAACACCTGTCACGGAGTGGGTAATGTCTTGACAAACAAAGTAGATGTTCTAATAACAATAAGGAAAGGAGCAAACCGACACACCGTAACCATTTCGCTAAAACCCTGCCATATTAACTGCGGCCCCCAACCCCGATTATCAATTTAATTGGGCACCAACCCCAGATTTAATCAATTAATTGGGCACCAACCCCAGATTATTTGTCGGAGAGACTAAAGTCTCCCCCTCATGCCAAACCCCTCTTGATGCTTTTTAACCTCTTCGCGGTGTTGGTGTGCCTATTTTCAGCGGGCGCGAGAGGTCCTCACGGCACCCACACTTTGTGAGGAACACGGGTCATAAGAGACCACTCTTCCGGAAATACACCCATGCGGAGGCCAATCCGCTGTGTACGTGCACATCCGAAAACGATTTGCCGAGATCGGCGTGTCATGAGCACCTTCCATTGTTAGATAAAAACCAATTATGCGAAAGGTTAAACTGTCCATCTACTTTGTTAGAATAAATTAAGAGCACTTTAATGACGATAGATGCCTTAACTGCACTGAATCGCAACCGTACCCGCCTATTGAAGAGAGATCGGAAACACCGAATCCTTGCGCACACACCCCCGCTGCGCGTCTGGACCTAAGAAATCCGCACGATAACTATAGTCAAAAACGTGTACTAAATCCGAAAGCGACAAGACCCAATTTACTCTTTTGACGGAAAAGTCCAACAAACTCAATCCTCAACCGGTAGCCACTCGGACGTCAATGGTTAGACCAAGAAGGCCCCGGCGGCGAAAATGATATAGAAGAGACCCGACGGCGCGCCCCCGACATTTCGTCGAGGCGCGGAGCGTCGCGAAATCGCACCCACAAATAAAACAGTGACCAAAAAGATCCCAAGTTGCCATGCAAGAAAACCGCGGAGATTTGAATCCTAACGGCGAAGACGGCGCTCAAAACTGTGGAAAAACGGGCAAAAACTGAGCAAATGAACTTCGGGCGTCTGTTGGTGGCACTGGGGCAACCGTGCACGGGTTCACGGCGTCAGGCGGCGGCGGCATGCGCCGGGTGCATGCAGGAGGCGTGCACCGCTCATCTCGGCCCGTGCGGTGCCGACCCGAGCGTTCGTTCACGACCGGTCCTTGCCCTTCGGCCGCAACGTGTGCACCGGGTGCACGCATGAGGCGTGCAACCGCGCGCCTTTGGGCCGTGCGGTGCACGAAACCGTTGCACCGGGTCTGGTGCTCCCGACGCTGCGGGCATGCACCGGGTGCCCGCCTGACCCGTGGACGCGCGCTGTACGGACAAGCACCGTAAACCCTAATTTCCGCGGTTTTCTTCGCCGTTTTCGCTCCCGTTTTCGCGATTTCTTCTCCGTTTTCGCTCCCGTGCCTCCGGCGAAGACCCCGCGACCATGGGAACGACGGCGGCGGCCTCAAACCGTTTAACAACGGCGGCGGCGGCCTCACCGTTAACCCACTATGTTCCAACTAAACATCCCCAAAAATCTCCGAATAAATTTGCGTAAATCTAACGGCTAAACCGTTGATCCACGAACAACCAAACATAATCGGAACCCCCCGATCAATTTTCGACCAAGTCCGATAAAAAGAAACCGACAAAATCATCGATTAAACTCGATAAAACCATCGATCCCCTCGGTCAAGAACGAGAATAATACATGGATCAAACCTGACAAAATCCGCGATCGTGTACTAATTAAAACGACCTGACGAGAAGCACGGAAAACCCCCGATTATTCTCAAAAAGATTACGACCACTACCTCAATCTATCGCATTAAGAACCGATCTTGTGTCCTTTCGGCGTTGGAGACCCGGATCCGCTCCACGTAGACGATGGCGTTCGTTCTCCGATCTCCGGCACGTGAATCAGGCGATCGGTTCCTCCCGCTTCCTCATTCTGTTTCCTCTTTTCTCCTCCGGTTAGGGTTCCGTCTTTTCTTTCTTTTTCTTTCTCACCGATTCGGGTTTTTAATTTTCTTTTCTTTTCTTTTTCTTTCCGATCATCGGGATCCCTTATATAGTCGTATTAAATCTGTAATTACTTTCCTCTTTAATTCGTACGTAAGAGGAATCTATTTTCCGTCCATCGGATAAGTAATTCAACTAATTAATTATCCTCTACGAGATAAACCACCTTATCTCTACAGGTGCAGATATTTAGCACGGATTCCGATGCACGACTAATCACCATATAACACTTTGAATCCCGTTCCGGGGGATCCCGATATCGGATTTCAGATCCGATTGCACCGCCTGCTTTCCTTTTCCACGCTCTATCGCAGAAAAATAGCACCTCACACTGGCCAACTTTTAAGAATTGAATATTTTATTTCACTTAAAGGCTTAAATGACTACATGTAAGTCAAAAATACCCCGAAAGGCCGGATCACTACACAAACGCTCAACTCAAGCACTTCTTGAAACGACTACCAAAAGGCACTCCCGTAATTCAAGCAAACGTTTCAAATTAAAAGAGCTTGGTAGTTCATCACCTGCGCAAGACGACATCATCAAGGAGCAGCAATCGATCTGACAAGAAGCCTTCACCTAGGAGAATAACCTCACGACCATTACCCGACGCATTCCAAAAGGTTTGGGTGGCGCAAAGGTGAAATTTACCTTGTCTTGTTACTAATGTTTCCTTACATGCATAATAATTCGTCTTGGTAGCTGGATAGCGATGTTCCCGTCACATGACCGGTGACAAAAATAAGTTTCAAACTGTGAGAAAATCTTCGGAGGACCGTTGTTTTCGGAGACGGTCGTCTTCCAAAAATTGTTGGAAAGGAACGGTAGCTATCCCAGATGGCCCGATTTTGAAAAACGTGTTATTTGTTGATGGCCTTAGACTAATCTCATAAGCATAATCAACTTTGGTCGACATGGTTTTTTCATTTAACTGTTGTCATCTGTAATGTGTTTGTAACTTGATAAGACCATGGTCCTTCTTTTTAAAGGGGGTTAGATATGAAAACATTGTTATGTTGTTCCTAGTAAAACTTCTGAAAAAGGTAACCTAATTCATCTTTGATATGCAACACTTTGCATGACAGAACTGTCACATAAATTTTAAAGAACTAGCAAAATTTTCAAATAAAGATGTGGTCAATGGGGTTCCGAAAACTTTACTAATACACTAAAACATTGTGTGCGTCGGTTTGTCAAAAGGTAAAACAGTCCAGGACTGCACACAAAACTTGAACCACTTGGTACAAAACGGCGCTTTGGAATTTTACACATGGATTTATGGGGCAACCCGTCAACCATCTTTGTGAGTAATGGTATATTTTTTCTTATTGGTTGATGATTTCTCTCGTTATTCTTGGGTACAGTTTAAAAGAGAAAGCTGATACGTTTTGATTCTTTTCACGGATTTCCATCGTATTGTTGAAAAGAATGAAAAGATCATTCGTTTTATAAGTGTAGAGGTGGAGAATTCGTTAACTCTAAATTCATTGATTTTTGCACTCTAATAACGGTATTAAGCATGATTTTCAGCACCCTATAACACCTCAACAGAATGTTTTGTCGAGCGCAAAACAGGGTTGTTCAGAGATGTCACGTGTGATGCTTCAAGCCGAATTTCACCGCTACATTTTTGGGCTGAAGCTGTGAAACTGCAATCTATGTATTAACCGAGTTTATTTGCGCCGGTAACGTTAAATACACCATATGAACTATGGTTGTGGTAGAAAACCCAACACAAATATGTTCGCATCTTCGGAGTCCTGTTACATTTACTGACCGTGAAAATCTTGGAACTTTGACTCTCGAAGTGGACGAAGGGATTTTTCTTGGGGTATTCTCAATAGTAAGAGCATATTCGGGTATGTAACCTTGGAATCTAAGACACCTAGATCGATCAATGTTAAAGTAGATGAAGCTTTTCACTTTGCATCTGAAAATCCCCTCGATATCCTCTAGATGATGAACCCTTCCATTGCATCTTCTCTGATAACTTCCATTTTAATGTGCATCTAATGGTTCTTCAAGTTATCGGATGTGCATGAATCGTCTCATGTACCCCTCCAAGTACTCCCGTTACCCTCAAACTTTTACGCATCTCCAAGGATCATCCTGAATCAAACATCATTGGAGACCCACAAGAAGGAGTTAGAACTCGGAGGCAGTTGGTTTGTGGCTTCGTTGCTACGGATCTTAATCGAACCAAAGAATAGAGATGAACGGCTTCTTCAGGATGACTACGGATTAAAGCAATGCAGAAGAGCTCCATCAATTTGAGCGAAACAAAGTCTGGGAATTAACGAAGCCTCCAAAGCAACCAATGTGATAGGTACCAAATGGATTTTCAAGAATGGAGGAAAATGAGGATGGTACATCATCAGACAAGGCACGATTAGTTGCTCAAGCTACTCTCAATAGAAGGTATAGATTTGATGAAACATTCGCGCCCTGTAGTAGACTCGAGTCCATTCTATACTATTTTGCTATGCTTGTCATTTTAAAATCAAATTATTTCAAATGGACTTAAGAGCGCGTTTCTAAATGGGTTTTTAAATGAGGAATTTATGTGGCACAACCGAAAGGTTTTGTAGACCATACACCCTATCATGTTTTTCGTTTGAAAAAGGCTCTTTACGGTCCTGAAACAAGCACCGGCGCATGGTGAACGAAAGTTTGACAAAGCACCTTTGAAAGGCTATACTCGAGGGGAGCTGACAGTGTTACGGAATTTGAGTTGGCGTAGTTTCGGGATAGTTTCAAGTCTTGAAGATTGAAGGTGAGAAAGGTGGATCATTTAACTCAATCTCAAGAAAAGAATTCAAGGATCAGCGATGTTTAACTAAAGATTATTGTGATCCGAATCTTCCTTGTCGTGTAGAAACACGCTGGAATAACTTTTTAATGCATAAAAATCAAAAACTGGTGTTCGGGGGACATGTTCAGGATCCGGATCAGAGCCAGCGATCCGGATCCCGAGGTTGTTGTTTCATACATTACTTCATCCGGATCGCAACATCTCACATCCGGATCCCGAACGTTGAGTTTTCTGATTTGTATGAACGATCCGGATCAGGCATTCCGATCCGGATCCCTAACGTTTGTTTTTCTGGAAACCTTCTTTCTTGCTACTAGCAATCCGGATCGCCAAATCCGATCCGGATCGCCGTCCGTAAAAATTCCAGAAATGTTAGGTTTGATTCTTATCTCCTTCCAAATGTTTCTTTAACCTATAAATAACCCTTGCCTCTTTTTCGAGGGTTTAATCCAATTATTGCAAAGAAGCCGATAGAAGGAAATAGCCGTCATATCTTATCAGTTCTATACGCCTAAGATCCACATATAGAGAAGAAAGAAATCATTAGATATTACTCTATGTTTCTTCAGCTATATTGATTAGTTTTTTGATTCTAGGTTTTCATACTCATATCTTGAGTTGATCAACTAATGAATACTTAGATGGTATTCCTATCTATTTTGTCTAAGTATTCGGCGGATCATCACCACCCCAAAACAACGATTTTCCCCGACCAAATCTGTCGCGTGGATTCGCGTGTCCTTTGTGGATTCAAGTTTTCACCGCTCTCGTGGATTCGGAGCGAGCACAT
>CM055061.1:36454399-36505578 GCA_029204045.2 Tillandsia leiboldiana
AAAGTGAAAGCCCTTTTCATTCAATGCACTTGTTCATTAAAAACCCTTTTGTTCAAAAACAAAGTATAAAACGAAGAGCATTGAAAACACAAAAAATGTATGCAAAGATTAAGAAAGATATGAAGGGAAACCAATCAAAGCATTACATACAGTCATAAGCTATTTAGAACTTAAGACAAGGAAAGATATCACCTTTCCGAATCCAAAATCGCTGGATTTTTGGTTGTCTTGATTCGTTGTGGCCGGGGTTGTCCGCTTTGACTGTTGGTCCACCTTAGGTCTTTGCCTCGCATGATCCACTTGTATGATTGATGTTGTGGCTCGGACCTTTGGTGGGTTGAGTGAACTCCTTTGACTTGATGTGTCTTTTGATTCCGTTGAGTTCGCCCGTAGATGAAGTTGCCGAAGGACTCTTCTTTCTCTTTTTCGGGCAATTCTTCACCAAATGTCCTTCAAGTCCACATAAGTGACAAGTTCTTCCTTTCAATTTCATTGTGGAACTTGAAGCATGCACAGTTTGGTCCTTTTTGAATCCCAAACCAACCTTGCTTGTTTGACCTAATCCGGACATACAATCAAGTTTCTTGGAACCGGTGAAACCTTTGTATGTCGGATTTAAGTTGATGAACTTGCTTGGTCAAAGCTTGGTTGGTGACATGAATCTCCTCAAACTGTTTTTCTAGAAAACCAATCTTGTCCATATATGATTTAGCGTTTGTCTCCGATTGGTTTCGCTCTTCTTGGAGGATTTTATTGTTTTCCAATAAACGTTCTCGTTCCTCCTCGAGATCATGAAGTTTTATCTTTAAAGCATGATTCTCGTCTTGACTTCAAGTCGTTGCTTCCTCAACTTCTTGATATGTTTGGCCATCTTCTTAGATTCCGCAAGAAGTTGTTGATATGCCTCAACGAGTTCTTCCTCGTCCGACTCCCCCTCACTTGATGACTCTCCGCCGGTTGTTGATGTTTCATACAAAATCAAAGGAGTAGAGTCAGTGACTAAAGATGATAAACAATTATTAGAAGAGGGAAAATGAGAGGCATGAAAGCAACGATTTTTTCCTCTTTACTTGAGGTCGATTCATTAGAAGTAGAATCGTCCCAAGTTTTCGCTTGCAAAGCCTTCTTTTTATATGATTTCGGAGAAGGACAATCCGTTGAAAAATGGCCGTAGCCTTTGCATCGATAGCATTGGATTTCCCCTTCGAAATCATCTTTTTCTTTTTCTTTAGAAGGTTTTGCAACGCTTTTGAGGTTAGAGGATTTAGAACCCGATGATCCTTTAGATGGTTTCGTGGATGAAGATCCATCGGTTCGATTCTTCCAAAATTCCCGACGAAATTTCTTTGTGATCCGCGCCAATTGTTCTTCAAAATCGGCAAAAGAGATTTCATCGTCGGAACTTGATTCGCTATCTTCTTCCTTTGTGGATTTGAATGCAATACCTGTAAGCTTAGAAGAAGACTTGGAAGAAACTTGATTAGTAGGAAAAGTCATTTCATAAGTTTGCAAAGCACCTACTAATTCCTCTACACTCATCTCATCCGGATGACTAACGGTTTCAATGGCGGTAACCTTTGCCCTAAACCGTTCCGGAAGAGTCCGAAGTATCTTTCTTACAATTTTCGACTCCGGGATCTTTTCTCCTAAATTAGCACATGTTGATTACATCTTGAAGTCTAGTGTAATAATCTGTAAACAATTCATGCTCTTCCATATGAATAGAGTCAAATTGACTTGTAAGCATCTGGAGCTTTTGAATTTTTACAAGATTAGTACCCTCATGTGTAATTTTGAGAATATCCCAAATTTCCTTCGCGGTTTCACACGCGGAAATTCTTGTGAACTCAGTCGAGGAAAGAGAATTAAAAAAGCGTTCATACCTTTCCCATTGTAAGAAGATCTTTCAAATTCCTCTTTGGACCATCTAGAGCGAGGTTTTGGGGTAGTAGAATTTCCTACTTCCTCAACAGGATGCACCCAACCGTATTCCACGGATTGCCATACCCGCTCATCAATTGCGATGAGAAAAGCTCTCATCCGCACTTTCCAATAAGCATAATTAGTCCCATCAAAAAGAGGAGGTCTATAAATATTACCACTTTCACCAACATGATAGATAAACCTAAAACCCGCTCTGATACCAATTGTAGGTTTTTATAGGATCCACAAGGATCTAAATAGATAGTATCAAACAACTAGAGGGGGGGTGAATAGGTGTAATACTTAAAAACCAATCTCAGTGCAAAATAAAAACCAATGCGGAAAATAAAACACACACCGAGATATACGTGGAAACTCCAATCCAGGAGAAAAACCACGGGACCAACACGCTAACAATCCACTAAGAATAGAAGAATAACAAGGTGATTACCGACTCCACGGACTCAACCCCTCCTTCAGCTTCTTCGGACCTTGCGCTGACTGGTTGGATATCCACGCAATAGCTGTCACGCCCCGGGTGTAAACCAGACCCGGGCCCGCCAACAGATCCGCCGTGCACACGGAATTTTCCATGTACACGAAGCGATGGTAACCTGCTCAGATAGATAATAATAATAAAAGCATAAACAGAGCTGAACTAATAGAACTAAAGTAATCTCAGACTGAAATAAACTACAAACTGAAATAAAAGTACAATATACTCCCAACTCCCATAAAGATACAAACAGCTGGCCAAAGCCAGACCCAAAAGTAAACTACTGAAGTCTGAGATACAAAAGGGGGTATAATGAAACCTCGCTAGTCTCTCGCTCGGGGTAGATGATCTAGCTAGTCGGCGATTCTCTTGCCTCGATCTGCCGCTGAAGGCCCAGCAGCCCGCGCAGATGACTCTGCAAAACAAAAGAAGAAGACAAAATGGGGGTGAGAACTACTAGATAAACCAGTAGCCTCCCCTAGTGGGTAAAACCTCTAATGCTGACGCACCCACTAGGAATAAAGAGGCAAAAGGAAGAACAGTGGTATGCAGTACAGACTGCTGAAAAAAACTACACTACTATGCCTCTAAATGCAGTGCCAAAATAACTGTAAATTGCAACTATAAAGCTGACTGCCCAAAGAAACCCAATCAGAGGGCCAGGAAATACTGGCACTGCCTGCTCTGTCATCACTCACCTCACCAACTGTGCCCGGCGCTCGGCACGATGTAAAGCCTACTCCGGAGTGGCACTCGAGGGGAGCGACCCACACGAGTAAAGTATCTCTGTATCAAGCATCTCTGTAACCAATGTCTCACACTAGCAGGACTGGATCATGACCATGATCAAAGTGGGAATACTCCATCCACTAATGCAACCCCGATCCCCAATCTGATGTGATAATAACCCGGTCACCGCCCAAAATCCGCGGTCACCGCTGAACCCATAGACCCTAATCTGATAAGGTAAGAATATCTGGTCAACCGCCTAATATCCGCGGTTGCCACTATGCCCCATAATCCCCAAAACGAGTCTAAACTGTCCCAGACTCAAGATCCAACTACACCATCTCAAGATCCCGCTCCTACTCGATCATCATGCATCGATAGAGGAGAATATAACAATAAAGCATGTTTTCTCCTAAGTCAAATCCCATAATAAAGTGCTGCAGTAAAATAGTGGCTTAACTAGTTGTCCAAATAAGCATGCCAGTGTTCTCTTTAAAAGCATTAAAGGTGATTAAGGTTTCTTGTAAAGAATCAATTTAAATATTAAAGGGTTATTTATTTGCATGCGGATTAAGATATAGCAATTTTCCAACTTTATTGTCCCAGATTTATCACATAAAAGCTATCACTTAATTTAGGGGGCCAATGCAATAGGTTCATATACCACAAGTTAACTATCACATTTAATTTGGGAAACTCTACTATTCCTAGTGTGCAAGTCAACAAAGAGGGAAACGCAACCACCCACCTCGAAAAGCGTGCACAAAACACCCAAAATACCCGCTGTCCTCTAATCACACCGTCTGCTGAAACAGTAACCTACAACATCACATAAGTGTACACGGTGTAAAAACTACAAGTTTCAAACACATAATTGCTGTTTTTACAATCAGCACGCAAAACGAGGAATTTCACCTCTGTCTCGAGCTCCTAAAATCTCAAAAAACACGGTTGCGTTCCTCGCGAAAAGTAGCCCAAAATCGACTCTTGAATCGCCTCGATCTGATATTCCTACGCTGAGAAATAATTCGTCGAAGTCGTCGCTGTCCAAAAACCCAAACAGCAAAAGAGGGGGTCAAAACACCTCGGGAATCGTGCCAAGGAATCGGAATCCAGAGAAACCACCAACACGGAAAACGAAGCCCTACCTCTTAGGAACACACCGGCGAAGAAATCGTCGAAAGAGGACTCCTGTACTGCGCAGGGGACTCCTCGGACTGAAATGCGACGATAACGGGCCAAGATTGGGGAAAAACGGGGCACACTGTAAAATCCGGATCGCCGCTGTCGAACTTCCAGAAAATCTGGGAACGCACCACGAGGTAGAAAATAAGAAGAAAAAACTTCTCTTAAGGCCCCTCCCACAGGTTCCCTCTCTATCTCTCGGAAAACAGAGAAAAAGAAGGGAGGGGAGGCCTTAAATAGGCCCACAAAACAATTGTTAATTCCCAATATCCCGGAATTCGGGCGCAAACAGTGCGGCCCGCCCATTCGGGCGCGCACAGTGCGGCCCGGCCCAGCAATTTCGGGCGCGCACAGTGCGGCCTGGCCCACGCCCCGCTCGCACAGCGGATCGGCCGCACCCTTCGCCCGTCCGACCCGCCCCCAGGGCCCGACACGTGTCCGCCAAACAGGCGGCAGCCGTGCGGCCCAACGGGGAAGCGCCACGTGTCCCCGTGATTGGCGGCGCGGGGGCGCGCCCGCCAATGGTGCGGCGACACGTGGCCCCCCCCCGCCCGACACGGCTGTCGCGGCCGCCGCGCCCACGCGCGCCCACGTGCGCCACGTGCGTACGCCGCACCCGGGCAGCTCTGTGTGCGCCACGCGTACATGAGCCGACCAATCCGGGGCCGCCACGTGGCGCGCCCCGGTCCACCGTGCACCGCGCACGCGCCGCACCTGCCCGGCCTGCCCCGCGCGCCGAGCGCACTACCGGGCCAATCGGGTGCCGCCACGTGGCCCGCCGGTCCACCGTGCACCGGCGGTCTACTCCGTGGACCGAGAGTGGTGCGCCGGCCCAATAATAGGCTGCCACGTGTCCCGGGATGGTCCACGGCTCGCCCCCATGCACCAATTTGCGCAGAAAACTTCCGGGGGTCCTTTTTGGGCATCCGGACTCCAAATAAATAAGTAAATAGCCGTTTTCAAGCGTTTTTCCGCGCTGAATTCAAATACGGCCTCCAATTAGCCTGATTCCACTCCTAAAATTCGGCAAAGGCAGCCGAAGGTCAGGCTTGCTCCCAAATCCTCTCTGGTTCCAAACAACATATCACTTTGACATGTTGGGGCCCACACACCACTAACAGGTGTTCCACACCCCGAAACAGGGGAAAACACAGGGAAAACTGGGACACTACATCCTCCCTCACTAACAAAAGTTCGTCCTCGAAACGAAAATCATACCTCATATCCTGAGCCTCGAACAGGTAGGGGTAGGCGGTCCAACATCGTCTGACTCGAGCTCCCACGTCGCACTCGCGCTCATCATGATTTGCTCCAGAGGATCTTCACATAGGGGATGGTCCGATTGCCGCAATTCATTCATCTCCCGATCTAGAATTCGCAGTGGGCGCTCCTCATATCTCAAATCCTCGCTGACCTCGAGTGTGTGCAAAGTCGATGACGTGCGACGGGTCGAAGACGTACCTCCTCAGAGTGGAAAACATGAAAGACATCGTGGACACCAGCCAGTCTCGGGGGAAGTGCAAGTCGATAAGCAACTGGCCCGATACGCTCCAATACCTCAAAGGGCCCAATGTTATCGGGGACTGAGTTTACCCGTGAATACCGAACCTCCTTATCCCTTTGGACGGCGAGACTTTCAGAAATACATGCTCTCCCACCTGAAACTCTAAGTCTCGTCGCCGAACATTAGCATAGCTCCTCTGTCGACTCTGAGCGATCTGAAGGTGCTGTCGGATCACTCTGACCTTTTCTTCTGCCTCTAGCAACAAATCTGGTCCCAGAGTCCTTACTCTCCCCACATCACTCAATATAGCGGTGATCGACATTTGCGTCCGTACAACGCTTCAAACGGAGCCATTTGGATGCTCGCTTGAAAGCTATTATTGTACGCAAACTCGGCCAGTGATAAGTGCGAATCCATCCACCGCCAAACTCTAGGGATACAAGCCCTCAGCATATCCTCAAGGATCTGAATCGTCCGCTCTGACTGTCCATCAGTCTGTGGGTGGAAAGCTGGTACATAATCTGAGCTGAGTCCCAAGGTAGTCTGTAAACTCTCCCAGAATCGCGAAACAACCTCGGGTCTCTACTGACACTATGGAAGCTGGCAACCCCATGTAACCTCACTATCTCATCCAGAGATAATTGGGCTAGTCGTTCGAGTGGCCAAGTAGTCTGTATAGGCAAAAAGTGGCGCTGACTTGGTAAGTCGATCCACCACTACCCAGATAGCATCTGCACCTCCTTGTGCCCTTGGTAATCCGACCACAAAATTCCATCGTGATGTGGTTCCCCACTTCCACTCGGGAATTGGAAAGACTTTGTAACTTGCCAGCTGGCACACGATGCTCAGCTTTTACCTGCTGACAAGTTAACACTGAGACACAAACCTCCCAATATCCCTTTCATGCCATTCCACCAGAAGTGTGTCTTGAGGGCCTTATACATCTTAGTCCCCCCAGGATGAAGGGGTGTAAGGTGTATAATGGGCCTCTCTCAATATCTGCTCTCTGATCTCAGAATCCACTGGCACACAGGCTCGATCCCTATACCTCAGTACTCCCGCAGTATCAACTGAAAAATCCCCTGATCGATCCCTCGGAATCTGATCTCGAATCTTGGTCAAATGGGGGTCCTCGCTCTGTTTCTCCCGGATCCTCTCAAGTAGAGTGGGCTGCACGACCAAAGACATCAGTCTAGCAGAGACCCCAGGGGATACAACCTCTATCTCGAGCCGTCTCAACTCCTCTAATAGTGGCGCCTGCTCTGTAATCAACATGGACAAACTCTTGCACCGCTCTCCTACTCAAAGCATCTGCAACCACGTTGGCCTTTCTTGGATGGTAAAGGATATCCACATCGTAATCCTTCAGTAACTCTAACCATCTGCGCTGCCTCAAATTCAGTTCCTGTCTGCGTGACCAGGTACTTTAGGCTCTTGTGGTCGGTGTAGATTTCACAGTGCTCCCCATATAGGTAATGGCGCCAAAGCTTCAGTGCAAACACCACGGCAGCAAGTTCCAAGTCATGGGTAGGGTAATTCTTCTCGTAATCCTTAAGCTGTCTTGATGCATAAGCAATACCCTCCCTTCCTGCATCAGCACGCATCCAAGTCCACTGTGCGATGCATCACTGTAGATCACATATCCTTTCCCCATAACAGGGAGGGAAAGGATAGGAGCGGTCATCAATCTATCCTTTAGCTCCTCAAAGCTCCTCTGGCAGTCCTCACTCCAGATAAACTTAACTCCTTTACGAGTCAACCGAGTGAGGGGTGTGGAAAGCTTCGCAAAGCCTTCCACAAACCGACGATAATAACCAGCTAACCCCTGAAGCTGCACACCTCAGATACAGTCGTCGGTCGGGGCCAATCTCGAACTGCCTCAATCTTCGCCGGGTCTACTGCTACACCGGCGGCGGAGGAAATCACATGGCCCAGAAAGCTACCTCCCGAAGCCAAAACTCGCACTTTGACAACTTGGCATACAACTTTTATCTCGTAGAAGTTGTAGCACGTCCTCAAGTGCTCCTCTGTGCTCGGCCTCGCTTCGGGAGTAAATAAGGATATCATCAATGAACACCACCACAAAACGATCCAGAAAGGGCCGAAATATCCTGTTCATCAAGTCCATAAAGGCGGCAGGGGCATTAGTCAATCCAACGGCATAACTGTAAACTCATAATGTCCGTACCGTGATCTGAAAGCAGTCTTAGGAATATCCTCGGCCTTCACCTTCAGTTGGTGGTAACCAGACTGTAGATCAATCTTGGAAAATACACAAGACCCTTGCAGCTGATCAAAGAGATCATCGATGCGCGGCAAAGGGTACTTGTTCTTAATGGTCACTTTGTTCAACTCCCTATAGTCCACACACAACCGAAGTGACCCATCCTTCTTTTTCACGAATAGCACCGGTGCTCCCCAAGGCGACACACTTGGTCTAATAAAGCCCTTATCCATTAGATCTTGCAGCTGTGCTTTAAGCTCTCGCAGCTCAGCCGGTGCCATCCGATAAGGAGCCTTAGAGATTGGCGCAGTTCCTGGAACTACGTCAATCACAAACTCAATCTCTCTGTCTGGCGGCATACTAGTCATCTCAGGTGGAAAAACATCCGGAAACTCGCGGCAATAGGAATATCCCCGAGTCCCGGTGTCGCCGCAGGCCCCTCAACAACACTAGCCAAAAAGGCTACACATCCTCGATGAATCATCCACCTCGCTCGGGAAGTCGAAACCACAGAGGCAAATAAAGCACTCTGACATCCCCGATATACAAACATCTCCTGGCCTGGCTCTCTAAAAGTGACAGTCCTCGCGGCACAGTCAATAGTCGCGAAATACCGAGCCAGCCAGTCCATCCCAAGAATCACATCAAAGTCCCTCAGCTGTCTCAAGACCAACAGGTCTGCTGGCATAATCCAGGACTCGATCTGCATCGGGCAGGACAACAACACTCCTCTACGTGCAAAGTGTGATCGGGAATCTGAACCTCTCGTGCACGTGGCAAAAATCCTACTTCTAACCCATGTAATGATGCAAAAGATCTACAAATGAAAGAATGCGATGCTCCAGTATCAAATAAGGTACGTGTCCTAATGCCAGAGAGTAAGGTGATACCTGCCACCATATGGTCCGCTGCTGAAGAATCCTCTACCTGTGCAGCATACGCTCGCCCACTCTGAGCTGGAGGGCGATAATCGGTGGGATGGGAAGAAGATGGCTTGCTTGCTAGAGCAAAAGGCCGCTGAGCCGTCGACCGCTGCTGCGATGATGCTGGGGCAGATGCTGAAGAAGGAGCGGCTGAAGTCGAAAAGGGGCACGCAGCTCGAATGTGCCCTGGCTGTCCACATCCGTAGCAGCGACCCCACCGCTGGTCACAAGTGCCGGGGAAGTGCGGACCTCCACAGAAGATACAACTGCTGGGAGCCCGTGACTGTCGGGACAGCTGCTGCTGAGACTGTCGCTGTCGCTGTGGCTGCCGCTGAGACCCGCGCTGCGACGTCTGCGATCTCTGCTGCTGCTGCTGCGGGGGCCTCTGGGACCCACTAGGCCCTCGCCGCTCCGAACGCCCATGGCCTGGGAACTGAGGCGGTGGCGGTCGGGGTGGCCTCCAAGTACTGGCCTGTCCCCCCTCGTCCTGGGCTGGTCGCTTTCTGTCGGAGCTCTGAGCGACAGCGGCCCTCTGTCTGGCCACCACCTGATCACCTCTCTCCACCCACTGTGCATGCTCTGCGGCTGCCTCCAGAGTGTGAAATCGCTGAGCATGCACCAGTGTATAAATCTCTGGACGGAGGCCTCCCTCGAACAACTCAACCTGGTGCGGACCGTCACGAGCGACGAAGGGCACACAGTTCAGCAACTCCGTGAACTCCTGGAAATCGGCATGAGCCGATCGATCGCCCTGCTGCAGGTTCTTCAAGTCGTCCTCCAACTTCTTCTTCACACTGGTCGAAAAATAGGTGTCCAGCACCATCCGTCGGAACTCCTCCCAAGGCAGCTGCCGAGTAATCCGGAACTCCAGGGGCTCTACCCGCTGCCACCAAAAATCAGCATCTCCGTCCAAACAGTGCACCGCCATGTGCACTCGATACCTCGGGTCGATGAAGAAGTCCCGAAAAAGCTTCTCCATCGCAGAAAGCCATCTCCCAACAGCCCAGGGCTGCGCATCCCGCCCTGAGAATCTAGGGGGTCCCCGCTGAACAAACTTGGAGAGTTTGTTAGCGATATCCTGCTCCTCCTCCGCAGTCAAAGGCTGAATAGCTCCAGGAGCCCCACTACTCGAAGATGGCGCTGACGGCACAAAAGGTGCAACAGGAGGCACAAGGGCCTCAGGAACAGCTGGGGATGTTGCCTCTCTCTGGGCAAGGAGCTGCTCAAACCTCTGCTCCTGGCGGCGCTGTCCCTCCGCCAATTGGGCCACCAAGGCCCTCAACTCAGAAAGCTCGGGGGGTGTAGGCTGCCCTGGCTCATCAGGGGGTAACGGGACACCCCGAGTAGGGATCCGACGTCGGGGAGGCATCCTGCCACAAGAAATCACGAATAAGTAACATAACCCCACACGACCCAATCTAGCGAAAGTCAAAGACATCCCCCAATTTCTGTGACTTTATGTTGTCTGCAGCCAACATAACGGTGACCAGAAATTGGGTATGTCGATCCCTCTTCACTCACTGGAAGAGTCCAATAAATAAATCAACGACTTTCGCGAAGTGTTACGCCTCTCGCGTCCTATCATCCTAGGGTCTGCCAAAAGCCTAGGGTTTCCTAAGTCCCAACTGACCTATCCCTAAGCTCTGATACCAACTTAATCTGTCACACCCCGGGTGTAAACCAGAACCCGGGCCCGCCAACAGATCCGCCGTGCACACGGAATTTTCCATGTACACGAAGCGATGGTAACCTGCTCAGATAGATAATATATAATAAAAGAGCATAAACAGAGCTGAACTAATAGAACTAAAGTAATCTCAGACTGAAATAAACTACAAACTGAAATAAAAGTACAATATACTCCGCAACTCCCATAAAGATACAAACAGCTGGCCAAAGCCAGACCCAAAAGTAAACTACTGAAGTCTGAGATACAAAAGGGGGTATAATGAAACCTCGCTAGTCTCTCGCTCGGGGTAGATGATCTAGCTAGTCGGCGATTCTCTTGCCTCGATCTGCCGCTGAAGGCCCAGCAGCCCGCGCAGATGACTCTGCAAAACAAAGGGAAGAAGACAGAAAACAACAATGGGGGTGAGAACTACTAGATAAACCAGTAGCCTCCCCTAGTGGGTAAAACCTCTAATGCTGACGCACCTACTAGGAATAAAGAGGCAAAAGGAAAGAACAGTGGTATGCAGTACAGACTGCTGAAAAAGGAACTAACACTACTATGCCTCTAAATGCAGTGCCCAAAAGATAACTGTAAAAATGCAACTATAAAGCTGACTGCCCAAAGAAACCCAATCAGAGGGCCAGGAAATACTGGCACTGCCTGCTCTGTCATCACTCACCTCACCAACTGTGCCCGGCGCTCGGCACGATGTAAAGCCTACTCCGGAGTGGCACTCGAGGGGAGCGACCCACACGAGTAAAGTATCTCTGTATCAAGCATCTCTGTAACCAATGTCTCACACTAGCAGGACTGGATCATGACCATGATCAAAGTGGGAATACTCCATCCACTAATGCAACCCCGATCCCCAATCTGATGTGATAATAACATCCGGTCAACCGCCCAAAATCCGCGGTCACCGCTGAACCCATAGACCCTAATCTGATAAGGTAAGAATATCTGGTCAACCGCCTAATATCCGCGGTTGCCACTATGCCCCATAATCCCCAAAACGAGTCTAAACTGTCCCAGACTCAAGATCCAACTACACCATCTCAAGATTCCGCTCCTACTCGATCATCATGCATCGATAGAGGAGAATTATAACAATAAAGCATGTTTTCTCCTAAGTCAAATCCCATAATAAAGCGCTGCAGTAAAATAGTGGCTTAACTAGTTGTCCAAATAAGCATGCCAGTGTTCTCTTTTAAAAGCATTTGAAAGGTGATTAAGGTTTCTTGTAAAGAATCAATTTAAAATATTAAAGGGTTATTTATTTGCATGCGGATTAAGATATAGCAATTTTCCAACTTTATTGTCCCAGATTTATCACATAAAAGCTATCACTTAATTTAGGGGGCCAATGCAATAGGTTCATATACCACAAGTTAACTATCACATTTAATATTGGGAAACTCTACTATTCCTAGTGTGCAAGTCAACAAAGAGGGAAACGCAACCACCCACCTCGAAAAGCGTGCACAAAACACCCAAAAATACCCGCTGTCCTCTAATCACACCGTCTGCTGAAACAGTAACCTACAACATCACATAAGTGTACACGGTGTAAAAACTACAAGTTTCAAACACATAATTGCTGTTTTTACAATCAGCACGCAAAACGAGGAATTTCACCTCTGTCTCGAGCTCCTAAAATCTCAAAAAAAATCACGGTTCCGTTCCTCGCGAAAAGTAGCCCAAAATCGACTCTTGAATCGCCTCGATCTGATATTCCTACGCTGAGAAATAATTCGTCGAAGTCGTCGCTGTCCAAAAACCCAAGCAGCAAAAGAGGGGGTCAAAACACCTCGGGAATCGTGCCAAGGAATCAGAATCCAGAGAAACCACCAACACGGAAAACGAAGCCCTACCTCTTAGGAACACACCGGCGAAGGAATCGTCGAAAGAGGACTCCTGTACTGCGCAGGGGACTCCTCGGACTGAAATGCGACGATAACGGGCCGAGATTGGGGAAAAACGGGGCACACTGTAAAATACGGATCGCCGCTGTCGAACTTCCAGAAAATCTGGGAACGCACCACGAGGTAGAAAATAAGAAGATGAAAAACTTCTCTTAAGGCCCCTCCCACAGGTTCCCTCTCTATCTCTCGAAAAACAGAGAAAAAGAAGGGAGGGGAGGCCTTTAAATAGGCCCACAACACAATTGGATTAATTCCCAATATGTCCCGGAATTCGGGCGCAAACAGTGCGGCCCGCCCAATTCGGGCGCGCACAGTGCGGCCCGGCCCAGCAATTTCCGGGCGCGCACAGTGCGGCCTGGCCCACGCCCCGCTCGCACAGCGGATCAGCTGCACCCTTCGCCCGTCCGACCCGCCCCCAGGGCCCGACACGTGTCCGCCAAACAGGCGGCAGCCGTGCGGCCCAACGGGGAAGCGCCACGTGTCCCCCGTGATTGGCGGCGCGGTGGGCGCGCCCGCCAATGGTGCGGCGACACGTGGCCCCCCCCGCCCGACACGGCTGTCGGCGGCCGCCGCCGCCCACGCGCGCCCACGTGCGCCCACGTGCGTACGGCCGCACCCGGGCAGCTCTGTGTGCGCCACGCATACATGAGCCGACCAATCCGGGGCCAGCACGTGGCGCGCCCCGGTCCACCGTGCACCGCGCACGCGCCGCACCTGCCCGGCCTGCCCCGCGCGCCGACCGCACTACGCCGGGCCAATCGGTTGCCGCCACGTGGCCCGCCGGTCCACCGTGCACCGGCGGTCTACTCCGTGGACCGAGAGTGGTGCGCCGGCCCAATAATAGGCTGCCACGTGTCCCGGGATGGTCCACGGCTCCCCCCATGCACCAATTTGCGCAGAAAACTTCCGGGGGTCCGTTTTTGGGCATCCGGACTCCAAAATAAATTAGTAAATAGCCGTTTTCAAGCATTTTTCCGTGCTGAATTCAAATACGGCCTCCAATTAGCCTGATTCCACTCCTAAAATTCGGCAAAGGCAGCCGAAGTTCAGGCTTGCTCCCAAATCCTCTCTGGTTCCAAACAACATATCACTTTGACATGTTGGGGCTCCACACACCACTAACAGGTGTTCCACACCCCGAAACAGGGGAAAAACACAGGGGAAAACTGGGACACTACAATAACAATCCCTAAGAAAAGAAGAATAACAAGGTGATTACCGTCTCCACGGATTTAACCCCTCCAATTTCTTGGACCTCGCGCTCCACCGATTTTGCACGTCCACTGCACACGTTCGAATCCACGAACGCCACTCGAATCCACGAGCACACGTTTCGAATCCACGAAACGCCTTTGGCACACCGAATCCACGATGCCACGTCGAATCCACGACGCAAACTCAGTCGATAAGAATATTGACTTCGATGGTGATCCTTTGCTTAGATTCTCATTGAGGAACCGTAGAAGAAATCTCTAAGCAAAGTTTAGATCAATTCGACAAAAGATATGTTCTTGAAAGAACCGTCGAATTGACCTAAAAGAGGCTATAAAGAAGATCGATGAAAACCTAGCCTCTAGGGTTGCTCTCAAGTGTTTTATAAATTGATCGGCCGTAGCTCCCACGTTTTTGAGAAACCCTAAATGTCTATTTATAGTTTAGAAACCTTTGGAAAGAGATAAGTATCAAAAACATACCTTATCTGGAAATTTTCAGGACGGCGATCCGGATCAGATTTATTGCGATCCGGATCGTCGTAACGAGATTGACGATTCCAGAAAACCAAGGGTTCGGGATCCGGATTGCAAGGCCCGATCCGGATCGTTCATACAAATCAGAAAACTTAACATTCGGGATCTGGATCGGAAATTGCATGGATCCGGATCGAAGTCTTGTATGAAGCAACAACCTTCGGGATCCGGATCGTTGGCTCTGATCCGGATCCTGAACATGTCCGAACACCAGTTTTTGATTATTATGCAAATAAAAGTTCATCCAAGTGTTTCTACACTATAAGAAGGTATTCGGATCACCAAAATTATTTAGTTAAACATACCTGATCCTTTTGAATACTTTCTTCTTGAGATTGATGTAACTGATCCACAATTCTTCATCTTCAATCTTCAAGACTCAAGACATTGAGTATCAACTTGAGCTCTTGTTGAATCTTCTCTAAGTCTTTGATTGCTGATTGACAATTTGATCCCTTTAAGACTCCGACTCAACTCACTGACTTGACTCACGAAATATGCCAATACCAAAATGCCGTAACAGTCTTTAACAGTCGTGCCTACCCTATTCGAGAGGATTCGAGAAGGCCAAGGGGCCGACCCACAGTTACAACTGGAACGGGATAGGATTTCCCCGGAGCAGAAGGGAGACTTTGCAGTTGGGACAGATGGCACTCTTCGGTTTCGAGGGCGAATTTGCGTGCCCGATTCGCCAGACCTGAAGAAGGAAATCTTGACTGAAGCACACTGCGCCCCCTATGCGGCGCACCCTGGGGGCACCAAGATGTACAGGGATCTCCGACAGACCTTCTGGTGGCCGAAGCTGAAGGGGGACGTGACACGGTTCGTAGCGCACTGCCTGATCTGCCAACAAGTAAAGGCCGAGCACCAGCGGCCGGCGGGGAAATTGCAACCACTACCAGTGCCAGAATGGAAATGGGAGCGAATCACCATGGATTTTGTCACCAGGCTCCCACGTTCACAACAGGGACACACGGTTTGTCTCAAACTTCTGGCAGTGTCTACAACGGGCCTTGGGGACCAAGCTGCACTTCAGCACAGCCTTTCACCCCCAGACGGACTGTAGAGATCCGGCCTTTCGGGGTATTTTTGACTTACGTGTAGTCATTTAAGCCTTTAAGTGAAGTAAAATTATTCAATTCTTGAAGTTGGCCATTGTGAGATGCTAGTATTTTTCTGCGATAGAGCGCGGAAAAAGAAAGCCGACGGCGCGATCGGATCTGAAATCCGATATCGGGAACCCCCTGAACGGGACCCAAAGTGATATGGTAATTAGTCGTGCATCGGAATCCGTGCTAAATATCTTGCACCCGTTAGAGATAAGGTGGTTTATCTCGTGGGGGATAATTAATTAGTTAATTAATTATCCCAGACGGAAAATTAATTAATTCTCTTACGTACGTATTAAAGAGGAATTAATTAAAGGTAAAGTACGACTATATAAGGGATCCTGAGTATCGGAAAGGAAAAGAAAAGAAAATAAAAACCCTAATCGGAGAGAAGGAAAAAAAAAAAAGAAAAGACGGAACCCTAGCCGGAAGAAAGGGAAAGGAGAAAGAGAAGGAGCCCGATCTTCCCGGACACCGAACCGAAGGCAAGAACGCGACCGGACAACCTTCCCGTCGATCTTCGGTTAGTAAAATAATTTATTTAAATTATTTGGGAGTTTTCCGTCATCTCTTTCGTTGAGTTCTTGGTGGTCTTTAATCGAGTTCTTGTTATCGGACCTCCGACCGACGTTTTGGTTGTTCGTCGATCGTTGGTTTAGTCGTTAGAATTATCGTGTTTTTATTCGGAGATTTTTGGGATGTTTCGTTGGAACATAGTGGGTTAACGGGAGGCCGCCGCCGCCGTTTTTAAACGGGAGGCCGCCGCCGCCGTTACCATGGTCGCGGGGTCTTCGCCGGAGTCGCACGGGAGCGAAAACGGAGAAGAAACCGCGAAACGGGAGCGCAAACGGAGAAGAAACCGCGAAATTAGGGTTTACTGTGCTTGTCCGTACAGCACGGTCCACGGGTCCAGGCGTGCACCCGGTGCATGCCGCAGCGTCGGAAGCACCAGACCCGGTGCACGGTTTCGTGCACCGGCCCGGCCCAAGGCGCGCGGTGCACGCCTCATGCGTGCACCCGGCGTACGCGCTTGCGGCCGTAGGGCAAGGACCCGGTGCACGCTCGGGTCGTGCACCGGCCCGGCCCGAGATGCGCGGTGCACGCCTCCTGCGTGCACCCGGCGCATGCCGCCGCCGCCTGACGCCGTGAACCCGGTGCACGGTTGCCCCCGTGCACCAACCGACAGCCCGAAGTTCATTTGCTCCGTTTTCGCCCGTTTTTCCACCGTTTTGAGCGCCGTTTTCGCCGTTGGGATCGTTATTTCCGTGGCTTTCTTGGCATGGCCACTTGGGACCTTCTTGGTCATTATTTTATTATGTTGGGTGCCGATTTTGCCGACGCTCCGCGCCTCGACAAAATCGTCGGGGGCGCGCCGTCGGGTCCCTTTTTCTCATCGTCTTCGTCGTCGGGGCTTCTCGGCTGGACCGTTGACGTCCCGAGTGGGCTACCGATTGAGGATTGAGTTTTGTTGGACTTTTCCGTCGAAAAGAGTAAAGTGGGTCTTGTGTTTTCAGATGTTAGTACACGCTTTTGACTATAGTTATCCGTGCGGACTTTCTTTAGGTCTAGACGCGCAGCGGGGGTGCGCGAAAGATTCGGGTGTTCCGATCTCTCTCCAAATAGGTGGGTACGGTTGCTGTAAATACAGCCAGTGCAGTAAGTGCATCTATCGTCATTAAAGTGCTCTCAATTTATCTAACAAAGTAGATGGACAGTTTAACCTTTCGCATAATCGTGTTTGTATCTAACAATTGAAGCGGCTGCGGTCGCATTGTTCATGACACGCCGATCTCGGCAAATCTGTTTTGGGATGCTGCACGTACACAGGCGGATTGGCCTCCGCATGGGTGTACTTTTCCGGAAGAGTGGTCTTGTATGACCCGTGTTCCTCACAAAAGTGTGGGTGCCGTGAGGACCCCTTCGCGCCCGCTGGGAATAGCACACCAGCACCGTGGAAGGGGTAAATGCATCAAAGTAGGTGCTTGTGCACGAGGGGAGACTTTAGTCTCTCCGACAGATAATCTGGGGTTGGTGCCCAATTTAATTGATAATTCTGGGGTTGGTGCCCAGCTTAACATGTGCAGGGTTGTAGCGAAATGGTTTTGGTGTTTCCGGTTTGCTCCTTATTCCTTATTGTTATTAGACATCTACTTTGTTTGTCACTGACATTACCCACTCCGTGACAGGCGCTACGAGAGGCGTTAGCCGGGAGTTTGTCGAGACTGCGTCGCGAGGGCCGTAGTCAGGACACTTGGTTATTATCATTATCTCATTTCTTTTACGCATTTAGTTAATTTGCTTGTGGGTAGTAATAATCGTGGACATGTATTATTTAGCACTGTGGATGAGTTGTACGTTTATAGTTTGGTTCTTTTGGTGATGTTTTTGTATGCGGCATGTTTTCATGATAAACCAAATGACTTCGAAAAGGTTTTCTCAAAACGAAGTGTCGTGTGGGCACGGGTTTTGCAACTGCTGGTTTTATCCTTTCTAAAACATTGATGCCGCTTTATTATTCCGCTTGATGTTGAATGTCTATTGTATGGTTGACGGTTGGTGTTTGATGTATGTTGTTGTAAGTGAGACGCCGTGCATATACAAAGGAGACTCTGTCCGCGGACAGGGAGAATTTGTGTATGTGGCGGTCTGGCACGCACCGGGGATGAGGTTTAAATTACCTGGTTAAAAGAAAAAAAATACACACGATTTTCCGCTTAAATAGACTCAAAAACCCCCGGGGGCGTGACACGGACGGACAATCTGAGCGGGTGATTCAGATCCTCGAGGACATGCTCCGAGCCTGTGTACTTGACTTGGGAGACGGATGGTCACGCTACCTGCCCCTTGTGGAGTTCGCCTACAACAACAGCTACCAGGCTAGCATCAGTATGGCGTCGTACGAAGCTCTGTATGCCAGACGCTGTAGGTCTCCGATCTGTTGGGACGATCTGGGAAAGCGGAAGTTTTTGGGACCGAATTTGGTGGAAGAGACTGAAGAAAAGGTGCGCCTCATCAGGCAGCGGCTGGTGACTGCCCAGAGCCGACAGAAGAGCTACGCGGATCAGAGACGCCGCGACTTGGAGTTCCAGGTGGGGGAGCACGTGCTTTTGCGGGTTTCACCGTCAAAAGGGGTGAAGCGATTCGGGTTGAGAGGCAAGCTGAGCCCGCGGTATGTGGGGCCCTTTGAGATCCTAGAGCGCATCGGCCCGGTGGCCTATCGCCTCGCCCTACCGCCGAACCTTGATCGGGTGCACGACGTGTTCCACGTGTCCATGCTTCGCAAGTACCTCCCCGATCCATCGCGGGTGCTCGACGTCACCGCAGTCGAGCTTAAGGAGGACCTGAGCTTCGAGGAAGTGCCGATACGGATCCTAGCACGGGAAGACAAAAAGTTGCGGAATCGGACGATCCCCTACGTGAAGGTGCTTTGGAGCAATCAGGAGGAACGTAAGGCGACCTGGGAACCAGAGTCAAAGATGAGGGAGTGTTATCCAGATCTTTTCACCATGGGCGAGAGTTAAGATTCGATGACGAAACTTGTTGGTGAGTGATGTAAGACCCGCTTTTCTTTTTGGTTTTCTTTTCCTTTCCTACGTGTAGGGGTCCGGCGGGTGCTAATTTTCGATTATTTCTGGATAGCCCATCAGGGTTCGCGGGTATTTTTAGGCGGTAGAGCTCGCGAAATGGGGAACGGTGGTGAAATCGGATTTGGATTCCGACCCCGGGATCTCCCAGAAATTACTTCTGAAGGTTGCGGTCTTTTAGACGCCCCGGGATCCGTGCGAACGATGCAGCTTTTCGAGGAAACCTTTAGCCGCTGATTTCTTTCATTTTATTTTGAGCGGGGGTTTATAAGCCGGACTTAGGGTTTTCCCTTTGGGGTTCCTTCGTTTTCCTCGACCGTGTGGTTAGGGTTTCAGCTGAGCGACCAAAGAGAATGAGAGGGAAGGAACAGGAAAAACCCAACCCATTTTGGCTCTCGCTCGAGATTTCTCTGACGCGGAACTCTACGATCTGGAGGGAGGGAAAAGGAAGAAGGTGGACGATCCTTCTCCTCCATCTCTCGCGTTTCAAGGTGAGTCTTTACCGTTCTTGGTTTAGGTTTCGCTTTTTGTTGAGTTTTGTCGTTCTTCTGGGGACGGGGATCACCGCGCCGCCGCCGCCACGTTCGAGGCAGACGCCGCCGTCGCCGGGTCGCCCGCGCGGGTCGGTGCCGCGCGGGGCCGCCCGCGGGTGGGGCGTCCACGCGGGCTGGGGCCGCGCGGGGTCGCCGCACCCGCGGGCAGCGCGCCCGCGCGGCTCGCTGCCGCGGGGGGCCGCCCGCAGGTGGGGCGCCCGCGCGAGCTGGGGCAGCGCGGGGCCGCCCGCACCCGCGGGCAGCGCGCCCGCGAGGCTCGCTGCCGCGCGGGGCCGCCTGCACCCGCGGGCAGCGCGCCGGCGCGGCTCGGTGCCGCGCGGGGCCGCCCGCACCCGCGGGCAGCGCGCCCGCGCGGCTCGCTGCCGCGCGCGGCCGCCCGCAGGTGGGGCGCCCGCGCGGGTTGGGGCCGCGCGGGGCCGCCCGCAGGTGGGGCGCCCGCGCGGGCTGGGGCCGGGCGAGGCCGCCCGCACCCGAGGGCAGCGCGCCCGCACGGCTTGCCGCCGCGCAGGGCCGCACGCAGGTGGGGCGCCCGTGCGGATTGGTGTCGTGCGACGGATTGGGGCCGCGCGGAGCTGTTCGCATGAGGGGCGTACGCCGCCCGGGTCGTCGTCCTGCGGGGACTTCGTGCTCGGGGGTTTTTAGAACTTGCCATTTTCCCGTTTTCTGCCAGAGTCGTCGTTGGGTGTGTTTGATCACCAGGTCTTAGTGTTCGTTTCCTCAGGGTTGCGGGACGCGATAGACTCGGCAGACACGCAAACGCGGACGAATCAAACGCCGGACTCCTTTCAAGGTGGGTACTTTCCTCTTGAGTCAGTTGGGAAAGGGTGTTAGTTGTAAGGTGCATGTTTGGGCAACGGTGGTTTTCTAAAATATTTACTGTTGACATTGCTAACCTGTTGATACTATTTATTTAATCATTTATCTAAATACTTGACTATGAGGCTCGTGTGACTGCACGCACACCGGCGGCTTGGCCTCCGCAAGGGTGTGCTTTTTCGGAAAAGTGGTACGTTGACCCGTGTACCCTACGTGACGGTGACGTGATGGGGGCCCTCGGGGGTGGAGGGTGTGAGCGGTGATGCCGAGGCAGGTGCTCGGCGGCCGAGGCAGGTGCTCGGCAGGGGTTACCGAGGTGGGTGCTCGGAGGGGTTGCCGGGGGAGGTGCCCGGTTTGTTTGTTTACACAGGGTTACCTACTGTTGAGTACACTTTGAGGCGGTGGTTGCTCCAGTTTTAGTGGTTTGCTGTTTATTCCCCTTTATGCTCTTACTTTCCTTTTTAGTCACTGACTTCCCACCTTGTGACAGGTTCGTCCAAGGGCGAGTGCTAGGACGCCGGTGAGGCCGTGAGAGCGCTGTTCTAACTTGTAGCGTCAGCAGACACAGTGACTTTTCTTTCCTCGTTCTTTTATTATTCATGTTAGTTAGATGTTGATTGCGATACCCCCGTGGGTTCGACGTGGATGTTGCCCGTTTCTTTTATCATTATTGAATGAATGACCTTCCTTTTCTTTACTTGGCCGTTTTGAACTACGAACAATAAAAACCGTGGAAAACCGTCTGCGAAAAACTGATTTTAAAACGTGGCTGTCGTGTGGGTACCGTTTTTAAAACCTTGTGGGATTTATGTGATTTCGAAAATGGTTTTACAAAATCAGGCATCGGGTGGGCGCCGTTTTAAAACTCTGTGGGTTTATGTGGCTTTGAAACGAGTTTTAAAACATCAGCGTCGGGTAGGCGCCGCTTTCAAAACTCTGTGATTATTTATCCTTTTAAAAATAGTCGGCCCTTTTCTAAGTATGAGAATAGATAGGATGTATGGTTGCATGTTGAATGTGTCTGTGCCTTGATCTAGTGTGGTTAAAGCTTGTATGGGATGCATTTTGTAGTCAGGTCGCCGTGCATATACAAAGGAGACTCTGCCCGTTTGCAGAGTGAATTTGAATATGCGGCGGGCCTGTGCGCGCACTGGGGTAGATTTGTTTTCAAAAGAAAAATATTATATAGATCTGGGAGCATCGGTGGCTCTACTTCCGTGCGTTTGAACCCCCGGGGCGTGACACCTAAAATCTAGGCTCTGACACCACTCTAATCTGTCACGCCCCGGCATTGAAACTGCGACCCGGGCTCGCCAACAGATCCGCCGCCCATACGGGAAGCCCCGTATAGACGAAGCGACTAACCTGCAAAAGATCAACTAAACTATACAGATATCAGAGCTGAAAGTAAACTGCTGAAAAAGATAATATATACAACTCAAATCCTCCCCAAAAACATAAGTCTCTCAAGCAGTAAAATAAGAAATACAACTCTATACCTCACTACAAAGGTCTCTCAACATGAACTCTCAAAACTAAGGGGGTACATCTACTCTCTGGACGACGACTGGTAGGGATCTATCTCGCGACTCCCTTACATCGATCAGCCAGATCAACAACTGGAGCAGCAGGACCAGGAGTAGAAGTCCCTGGGAAAAAAGACACCACGACGGGTGTGAGAACTACATCCCACAGTAGTCCTCAGTGGGTGCCGCAAACAAACCCAACGGTCTGCCCACTAAGTCTACTAGAGGCATAAAGTAACAATATAATACTGAAATGAAAGGGATGGAAAAGTAACTCTAAAGCTACTATGCCTCTATCTAGATGCTCACAAAGTGGAACAGATGGAAACATGATGCATCTACTAACTCTCAAAGTACAGTCACCCAATCTACACTGACTGTCGCATAGGGTCCAGTCAAACCTGTGCCCACCTACTGCCTCACATCCTCAACAGGACGGGTCTACCGTAGGGTGTCCGTGACTGCCAAAACTGGCCCAGCCAGAGGGACTGCGTCGACAAGTCGCGATAGCAAGTAACAGGCCCAACTCCGGAGTGGCACTCGAGGGGCGCGACCCCACCGAGGAAAGTATCTGCGCATCACTGTCGAGCTCAATATGGCTCATGCAGGCTATAGTCCAAACCACGATCAACAAGATCGACTAACAACACCAACGCTCACTCACAGGCTGGAAAACCACACAGCCGGGACCACCGTCCACCAGACGGCTCCCACAACAGAACACTAAACACACAGGAAAGACCGACACCATAAGGGTTCGGAAACCCGATAGGCTGGTGCTTAGAACCCTATCAAACAAGAACAGACTCTAGGCTCCGCCTATCGAAGTTCCCGACCCCCTTACAGTTCGGGAACACAACAAACTCGGTACAACACGCAGAAGACACCAAGCAGGGACCGAAAGTTTCGGGAGACCTACACCTACAACCCTATCAAACAAGAACAGGTTCCAGGCTCGGCCCCCGTGGCTTTCGTCCCGACAAAGGAACGGCCCCTAGAACCCAGACCACTCGAATCCTTTCGAGTGGAGAAATTTACAGGAAAAAGGTGACATTTGTTACTGAAACCCATTTTCACTCAACCTACGCAGGTTGAGGACTAAAAATAGTTCCCTTTTTTTTAAAAACAATCTTGATTTGAGAAGAAACCCATTTTAATGATTTTTAGTTCTTTTAGGAAAAATAGTTAGAAAACAAGTATTTATACCCAAACCCCGAAGGACTGATGCCTTTGTCCAATCAAACAAGAACAGACTCCAGCGGCCCTTCGATGCTTGGAAGAAAATATTGGTAGACTAAAATCATGTGTATGTCGAAAAGGGTTCTGGGTTCTAGGTCCTGCTAACACTGGTACACTACTGCCACTAACACAGTGGCGATAAACCCAACAGGGGAACAAGACCTCCCGGGATCACCGTTTACCCCAAACAGTTCCCGGCACAGACAAGCGATAAACTACATCGACCAGACTCCACTCTGCTCCCAAGCACGAGTACAATTGCATCCCACACTAAAAGGAAGCCCCGACCGCTCGGCCCACTACCCGGGCGAGGATAACACTAAGTCCAGGAATGAAACACAATGTGTGGATGTCTAAACATAAATAACCCTAGCCCAAGTGAGGGTTTTCTACTGGTCTGGTTACACATGCAACATATGGCGGGGGTGCTAGGTCAAGTTCCAATAACTATAATTTTAACAGATGGTAGGAAGCAAAAGATCGCATGATCATCGAATAACTCTAGAATTATCAGTTATCACATTCTAGCATGCTGTACAAGAAATCACTATCATGCATAGTCCTACAATAGCAGATTTAATGCACAGTCCATCTGTCACGCCCCGGGTGTAAACCAGAACCCGGGCCCGTCTACAGATCCGCCGTGCACACGGTATTTCCCGTGTACACGAAGCGCCAAACCTGCTCAGATATAAGAGATAACCATAAAAGAGCAAAGAAAACAGAGCTGAACTAAAACTAATACATCTCAGACTGAAGCTGGAAATGAAATACAATACATCTGTATAAATGATACATCTGTCTCTCCCAGCTCACCAAAATAAATACAACCTGCTGGCAAAAGCCAGTCCCAAATGTAAAAGTACAACCGTCTGAGGAAACCTGGGTACACCAACAGTCCAGCTAACACGCTCATCCTGCCTCGAGATCTACCTACTCAGCCGTCCTCTCTCCTCGACCCGCCGCTGAAAGCCCAGCAGCACCCGCAGAAGACACTGCAAAACAAGAAAGACGAAAAAGAGGAAAGAAGAATGGGGGTGAGAACTACTAGTAAACCAGTAGCCTCCCCTAGTAGGTAAAACCTCAAACTCTGACACACCCACTAGGCCTACCAGAGGCAAAAAGGAAAGAAGAGTGGTAAGAAATGAAACCGCTGCAAAAGGGAAATCTACCACTACAATGCCTCTAAATACAGTCCTAGACTGGAATAACCGTATGCCACAATAACCAACCGTCCCAGATAAACCCAATCTGTACCGCCCTCATCATCGGGCAAAAAGCCGCGCCGATGTGATAGCAAAATTCCTGCTGCCGCCCTCATCATCGGGCAAATAAGCCGCGCCGATGTGATAGCAAACCTGTCCATAACCGTCCAGCCCCGGCCTCCGAAGGGGATCTCGAGGGGAGCTACCCACACGAGTAAAGCACCACCGGGCAATAACCGCGCCGGGGTAATAAAAGCCTCACCGGGCAATAACCGCGCCGGTGATAAAAGCAGGATTGGATCACAACTATAAAGCCCCCAGTGGAACACAACCCTCCACTAAAAGAAAACTGACTCCCCAGTCAGATGCAAGAGTAACCATCCGGTCAATCGCCCAATATCCGCGATTGCCGCAATACCCCACAATCCACGACCAGGTCTAACAACCGACCTCCGGTCAACCGCCCAATATCCGCGGTCGCCGTAAAAACCCACAATCACAATCATGTCCCACATCCGACATCTGGTCAACCGCCTACTATCCGCGGTAGCCACAAAACCCTCTAGTCCATAATCATGCCTGATCACCGATGTCCTATAACCGACATCCGGTCAACCGCCCAATATCCGCGGTCGCCGCCAAAACCCATGATCCATAATCCAGGCCCCGGCTACACTATCCCGAACCCCTGCTCAAACCCGAGCAAACCCACCAGACTAACGAAGAGGAGAAAGAAGCAAACAAGGTTTCTCCTAAGTCAAGTTCCAGCATGAAAGTGTAGCGATAAAAGATGGCCTACCTAGATGTCCAAACAAGCATGCAAGTGTTCTCAAGGAAATAAAGAAAAGGCAACCAATAGGGGTTCCACATGTGTAACAATTAATAGATCCGCATAGATATAACCATCATGCTAAAACATTATCCAACCACACATGTCTAAAATCCACGTTCCATAATAAAACATCACTAGCCACCTATGCATGTCATAAAATCCTCAACTAGTACCAACCACTGTCAGATATCCACAATAGTATATGACTTAAGCATGCATGTCCAAATAGAGGGGATCACTCTAATATTCCTAGTGAGCATGTCAAAATAGAGGTAAGCAACAACCACCCACCTCGATCGCTAAATCCAAGTCCAAGAAGTGCTCTCGCCCAAACCGATAAGCCGCCGCGATCGCTGTACAAAATTACCCCAAGATATACACACAAATAAGCACACAAGTATCCGTAAACATGCTGTCCAGAATTCAGTCCCAAGGATGCCCTGTTTTTACCTGCGAGAAGTGCCCGGAAAATTCCAAGAAAAATACCGTCACGATCCTCGCGACGAACCCGTCGAAACGACTACCTGCACGCTCAAATCCGAATTTCCTACACTGAGAAACAATTCCGACAAGGGAACCACCTCGAAACAAACTGCTCACAAAAACTGAACCACAAGGTTCTGTAAACAGGAATATTCACCTTCGGGGAAAAATTCAGAAAATTCCAAGAAAATTTGGAGATATTCCTCGTGATGTGTAGATGCAAAACGCCTTTTGAATCGCCCTGATCCGATGCCTGTGCGCGAATATATCGCCAAAATACCACACCGCTGTCCCAAAACTCCGCCCCAGAAAATGAGGTCACAAGATGATCCGAAAAACCCATGAAAAGCTCGGAATGGGAAAAACCAGTAAACATGGGAAACGTAGCCCTACCTGTCGTGAAGCCAACGGCGCAAGAATCGCCTCATTCGGAGGTCGGAGTAAGCCGGGGGAGTCCTCGCACCGAAATGCGACGAAGAAGAACACAAACGAACGAGCGTCGCGCCGCGCCGTAAAAATGGTAACCTCGGGATGCGTGGCGCTGAAAAATCTGGAAATCTGCAGATGGAATCGCCACAGGGAGATGAAGAAAACTCGTGAAGGTGGCACTGTGAAAATCCGCGCGGAGAAGAAGCTCTCTGCAAAAGAACTCGGCCTTTTATAGCTGGAAGAAAACAAATCTGAAAATTCCCATTAAGTCCCCATTTCCGGGCGCTCCAACTTTCGGGCGGCTACAGTGTTGGGCCCGGCCCAACACTGTGCGCGCCCGGAAGTCTCCCAGGCCTCCACGTCGCCCCCCGCACAGCGCACAGCCACGCTGGCCGCCCACCGCGCGACGCGTGGGCCAATGCCGCGGCGACACGTGGCGCGCACCCAGTCAACACCCGCCTGCCGCGCCCACGTGCCCGCCTGCGCCCGCCGCCTGCGCCCCCTGCCAGGCGCGAATCCCGAGGCGCCCCGGTTCAGCTCCGTGGACCCAGACTCCATGAGCCCACCAACCAGAAGACGCCACGTGTCCCGCCGGTCCATGCACCACGCCCGCCTGCTCCGTAGACCAAGTCCACTGCACCGACCAATCCAGTAATGCCACGTGTCCAACCCCCCGGTCCACCGTGCGCCCCGCACTCTCCGTAGACCCCGCCCCGCGGACCGGCCCACTCCCGAGCCGCCACGCGCCCCGCCCCCGGTGCACGCCTGCCGCGTGGACCGGGCGGCCCGCGCCTCCGTCTGCCGCGCTGCCTGCGGCTGCTCCGCCGCTGCCGCCGCCGCCGGGAACACTGTTCCGGCATGAACAGTACCCGAAGCTCAAAAATAACAAGTGGGTAGTCCGTTTTGACCGTTTTCGCGCGCTGAATCCGAATTTGACGTCCATTTTGCCAAATTCCAACTCCAAAATTTGCCGAAGGCATCCGGAAAGGTAATCCTTGGTCCAAACTTCGCGCCGAGTCCATTTTTAATATCCGCATCGCGCAAAACCACTTCTAACGATCCAACGGAGTCCATTGATCACCCACGTGATCCAATAAGCCCGAAGTCCGCCACTTGTCTCCAACTGGTGCACAAACACCTCCAACACACAGTACAGGCTCCCTAGATGCCACCAATGACTCTACCACAGCTCTGCAGAGATCCAGGTCATCACATCCTCCCCCACTAAAAGAAAGTTTCGTCCTCGAAACTAAAATCAATCCTCAACCCGAAACCTCAACCAAATAGAGGGAGTAAATATCCAATCATCCACCACTCGAGCTCCCAAAGCTGTCTAATACCTCCTCCAGAGACGCGATACAACCCTCGGGTCTCTAACAAGAACAAAACAGAGGCGGGCATTCCAGAAAAACCGCACCACCTCATCCAAGTACAGCTGGGCTAACCGCTCGAGCTACCAAGTAGTCTGCATCGGTACAAGCATCGCTCCTCCCGGGGTCTCAAATAATCCAACCACAAGTCCATCGGCACAAATGCTCGATCCCCATACCTCTGTACTCCCAAGGTATCCAATATAAGCCCCCCAACTGATCACGTAGACTCTGGTCTCAAATCTCTAAACCGTCGGGATGTAGAAGCAATTCCCCGACTCTCCGGCATCAACACCAAGCCAAAGTCTACTCATCCACAGCGAAACATCCGCCTCGATCCCGAAGTCAAAACTATAGAGGCGAAGATAACCCTCAAGCAACCCAAGTACACCAACACCTCCGGGCCTGGCTCCCCAAGAAAACTGTCCTCGCGGCATAATCAACCGCCGCGAAAGAAAACTGAACCCGCCAGCCCAACAAGTACCACCACACCGACCGCTGTAACATATGTGCTCCGACTGCCTCAGAAATCCACTATCCTGGAAAAAGAAATCGAGAATGCCTCCACCGACTGATCTGTCCTCCATCACCCGGTGCCAAGCGCCTCAATCAGAACTCGCCTCAGGCGGTAGATCCCAATCCAAAGGAACTACAATACCACGCTCCACACCCGGCGCCTACTCCAATTAGGCGTCCTAAATCCGTACTGGAGGGACCCAATGAGTTACTAGGTATCCTGGCACAATCCACTCTCAGACACTCATATCCTATGCGCCCCGTCCCTCTACACATGGAGCGTGCAGTTCAGCAACTGCGTTAACTCTTGCCATAAAGACCTTCAAGTACTCTCTATCCCCCACCGAACAAGACCCTGCCCCCAAGGGCTCCATACTCAATCCCACAAATCGGGGTGACTCATCCGCCAAAACTGGCTCACTCGATCAAAGCAATCCCACAGCTTACCCGCTGTCAACTGTCCACCCTACCTCGGTGCCCCAACACTAAACGTCGGCACGGAGGGGGCTACTCGCTACCCCGACAACTGTGCCACTGCGCTGATCCGACAACTGTGTCACTGCGCTGATCCGACAACTGTGTCACCACTCCGACAACTGTGCCACTGCGCTGATCCGACAACTGTGTCACCACTCCGACAACTGTGCCACTGCGCTGATCCGACAACTGTGTCACCACTCCGACAACTGTGCCACTGCGCTGATTCGACAACTGTGTCACCACTCCGACAACTGTGCCACTGCGCTGATCCGACAACTGTGTCACCACTCCGACAACTGTGCCACTGCGCTGATCCGACAACTGTGTCACCACTCCGACAACTGTGCCACTGCGCTGCTGATCTGCCTCCAACACACCTACCCTTCGGGTCCGGAGCTCTCAGACTCCAATCTGGGTATCCGGCCCGAAACAACCAGCTCTGACCCAACTGCCGCACCAAGGTGCACCCGGGTCAGGGCCCAACGTCGGGGAGACACCGCTCACCACGACAAAACCGCAAATCAGCACACCCCAAACACTCGACCCAATCTAGCGAAAGTCAAAGACATCACTCTATTTTTGTAACTTTATGTTGTCTGCAGCCAACATAACTGTCCCACAAAAATAGGATATGTCGATCCCTCTTCACTCACAGGAAGAGTCAAACAAATAAATCACCGACTTTCGCAAAATGTCGCGTCTCTCACGCACAAACATCCTAGGGTCCGCCGAAAAGCCTAGGGTTTCCTAAGTCCCAAATGACCTATCCCTAACCTGGCTCTGATACCACCTAATCTGTCACGCCCCGGGTGTAAACCAGAACCCGGGCCCGTCTACAGATCCGCCGTGCACACGGTATTTCCCGTGTACACGAAGCGCCAAACCTGCTCAGATATAAGAGATAACCATAAAAGAGCAAAGAAAACAGAGCTGAACTAAAACTAATACATCTCAGACTGAAGCTGGAAATGAAATACAATACATCTGTATAAATGATACATCTGTCTCTCCCAGCTCACCAAAATAAATACAACCTGCTGGCAAAAGCCAGTCCCAAATGTAAAAGTACAACCGTCTGAGGAAACCTGGGTACACCAACAGTCCAGCTAACACGCTCATCCTGCCTCGAGATCTACCTACTCAGCCGTCCTCTCTCCTCGACCCGCCGCTGAAAGCCCAGCAGCACCCGCAGAAGACACTGCAAAACAAGAAAGACGAAAAAGAGGAAAGAAGAATGGGGGTGAGAACTACTAGTAAACCAGTAGCCTCCCCTAGTAGGTAAAACCTCAAACTCTGACACACCCACTAGGCCTACCAGAGGCAAAAAGGAAAGAAGAGTGGTAAGAAATGAAACCGCTGCAAAAGGGAAATCTACCACTACAATGCCTCTAAAATACAGTCCTAGACTGGAATAACCGTATGCCACAATAACCAACCGTCCCAGATAAACCCAATCTGTACCGCCCTCATCATCGGGCAAAAAGCCGCGCCGATGTGATAGCAAAATTCCTGCTGCCGCCCTCATCATCGGGCAAATAAGCCGCGCCGATGTGATAGCAAACCTGTCCATAACCGTCCAGCCCCGGCCTCCGAAGGGGATCTCGAGGGGAGCTACCCACACGAGTAAAGCACCACCGGGCAATAACCGCGCCGGGGTAATAAAAGCCTCACCGGGCAATAACCGCGCCGGTGATAAAAGCAGGATTGGATCACAACTATAAAGCCCCCAGTGGAACACAACCCTCCACTAAAAGAAAACTGACTCCCCAGTCAGATGCAAGAGTAACCATCCGGTCAATCGCCCAATATCCGCGATTGCCGCAATACCCCACAATCCACGACCAGGTCTAACAACCGACCTCCGGTCAACCGCCCAATATCCGCGGTCGCCGTAAAAACCCACAATCACAATCATGTCCCACATCCGACATCTGGTCAACCGCCTACTATCCGCGGTAGCCACAAAACCCTCTAGTCCATAATCATGCCTGATCACCGATGTCCTATAACCGACATCCGGTCAACCGCCCAATATCCGCGGTCGCCGCCAAAACCCATGATCCATAATCCAGGCCCCAGCTACACTATCCCGAACCCCTGCTCAAACCCGAGCAAACCCACCAGACTAACGAAGAGGAGAAAGAAGCAAACAAGGTTTCTCCTAAGTCAAGTTCCAGCATGAAAGTGTAGCGATAAAAGATGGCCTACCTAGATGTCCAAACAAGCATGCAAGTGTTCTCAAGGAAATAAAGAAAAGGCAACCAATAGGGGTTCCACATGTGTAACAATTAATAGATCCGCATAGATATAACCATCATGCTAAAACATTATCCAACCACACATGTCTAAAATCCACGTTCCATAATAAAACATCACTAGCCACCTATGCATGTCATAAAATCCTCAACTAGTACCAACCACTGTCAGATATCCACAATAGTATATGACTTAAGCATGCATGTCCAAATAGAGGGGATCACTCTAATATTCCTAGTGAGCATGTCAAAATAGAGGTAAGCAACAACCACCCACCTCGATCGCTAAATCCAAGTCCAAGAAGTGCTCTCGCCCAAACCGATAAGCCGCCGCGATCGCTGTACAAAATTACCCCAAGATATACACACAAATAAGCACACAAGTATCCGTAAACATGCTGTCCAGAATTCAGTCCCAAGGATGCCCTGTTTTTACCTGCGAGAAGTGCCCGGAAAATTCCAAGAAAAATACCGTCACGATCCTCGCGACGAACCCGTCGAAACGACTACCTGCACGCTCAAATCCGAATTTCCTACACTGAGAAACAATTCCGACAAGGGAACCACCTCGAAACAAACTGCTCACAAAAACTGAACCACAAGGTTCTGTAAACAGGAATATTCACCTTCGGGGAAAAATTCAGAAAATTCCAAGAAAATTTGGAGATATTCCTCGTGATGTGTAGATGCAAAACGCCTTTTGAATCGCCCTGATCCGATGCCTGTGCGCGAATATATCGCCAAAATACCACACCGCTGTCCCAAAACTCCGCCCCAGAAAATGAGGTCACAAGATGATCCGAAAAACCCATGAAAAGCTCGGAATTGGAAAAACCAGTAAACATGGGAAACGTAGCCCTACCTGTCGTGAAGCCAACGGCGCAAGAATCGCCTCATTCGGAGGTCGGAGTAAGCCGGGGGAGTCCTCGCACCGAAATGCGACGAAGAAGAACACAAACGAACGAGCGTCGCGCCGCGCCGTAAAAATGGTAACCTCGGGATGCGTGGCGCTGAAAAATCTGGAAATCTGCAGATGGAATCGCCACAGGGAGATGAAGAAAACTCGTGAAGGTGGCACTGTGAAAATCCGCGCGGAGAAGAAGCTCTCTGCAAAAGAACTCGGCCTTTTATAGCTGGAAGAAAACAAATCTGAAAATTCCCATTAAGTCCCCATTTCCGGGCGCTCCAACTTTCGGGCGGCTACAGTGTTGGGCCCGGCCCAACACTGTGCGCGCCCGGAAGTCTCCCAGGCCTCCACGTCGCCCCCCGCACAGCGCACAGCCACGCTGGCCGCCCACCGCGCGACGCGTGGGCCAATGCCGCGGCGACACGTGGCGCGCACCCAGTCAACACCCGCCTGCCGCGCCCACGTGCCCGCCTGCGCCCGCCGCCTGCGCCCCCTGCCAGGCGCGAATCCCGAGGCGCCCCGGTTCAGCTCCGTGGACCCAGACTCCATGAGCCCACCAACCAGAAGACGCCACGTGTCCCGCCGGTCCATGCACCACGCCCGCCTGCTCCGTAGACCAAGTCCACTGCACCGACCAATCCAGTAATGCCACGTGTCCAACCCCCCGGTCCACCGTGCGCCCCGCACTCTCCGTAGACCCCGCCCCGCGGACCGGCCCACTCCCGAGCCGCCACGCGCCCCGCCCCCGGTGCACGCCTGCCGCGTGGACCGGGCGGCCCGCGCCTCCGTCTGCCGCGCTGCCTGCGGCTGCTCCGCCGCTGCCGCCGCCGCCGGGAACACTGTTCCGGCATGAACAGTACCCGAAGCTCAAAAATAACAAGTGGGTAGTCCGTTTTGACCGTTTTCGCGCGCTGAATCCGAATTTGACGTCCATTTTGCCAAATTCCAACTCCAAAATTTGCCGAAGGCATCCGGAAAGGTAATCCTTGGTCCAAACTTCGCGCCGAGTCCATTTTTAATATCCGCATCGCGCAAAACCACTTCTAACGATCCAACGGAGTCCATTGATCACCCACGTGATCCAATAAGCCCGAAGTCCGCCACTTGTCTCCAACTGGTGCACAAACACCTCCAACACACAGTACAGGCTCCCTAGATGCCACCAATGACTCTACCACAGCTCTGCAGAGATCCAGGTCATCACATCCTCCCCCACTAAAAGAAAGTTTCGTCCTCGAAACTAAAATCAATCCTCAACCCGAAACCTCAACCAAATAGAGGGAGTAAATATCCAATCATCCACCACTCGAGCTCCCAAAGCTGTCTAATACCTCCTCCAGAGACGCGATACAACCCTCGGGTCTCTAACAAGAACAAAACAGAGGCGGGCATTCCAGAAAAACCGCACCACCTCATCCAAGTACAGCTGGGCTAACCGCTCGAGCTACCAAGTAGTCTGCATCGGTACAAGCATCGCTCCTCCCGGGGTCTCAAATAATCCAACCACAAGTCCATCGGCACAAATGCTCGATCCCCATACCTCTGTACTCCCAAGGTATCCAATATAAGCCCCCCAACTGATCACGTAGACTCTGGTCTCAAATCTCTAAACCGTCGGGATGTAGAAGCAATTCCCCGACTCTCCGGCATCAACACCAAGCCAAAGTCTACTCATCCACAGCGAAACATCCGCCTCGATCCCGAAGTCAAAACTATAGAGGCGAAGATAACCCTCAAGCAACCCAAGTACACCAACACCTCCGGGCCTGGCTCCCCAAGAAAACTGTCCTCGCGGCATAATCAACCGCCGCGAAAGAAAACTGAACCCGCCAGCCCAACAAGTACCACCACACCGACCGCTGTAACATATGTGCTCCGACTGCCTCAGAAATCCACTATCCTGGAAAAAGAAATCGAGAATGCCTCCACCGACTGATCTGTCCTCCATCACCCGGTGCCAAGCGCCTCAATCAGAACTCGCCTCAGGCGGTAGATCCCAATCCAAAGGAACTACAATACCACGCTCCACACCCGGCGCCTACTCCAATTAGGCGTCCTAAATCCGTACTGGAGGGACCCAATGAGTTACTAGGTATCCTGGCACAATCCACTCTCAGACACTCATATCCTATGCGCCCCGTCCCTCTACACATGGAGCGTGCAGTTCAGCAACTGCGTTAACTCTTGCCATAAAGACCTTCAAGTACTCTCTATCCCCCACCGAACAAGACCCTGCCCCCAAGGGCTCCATACTCAATCCCACAAATCGGGGTGACTCATCCGCCAAAACTGGCTCACTCGATCAAAGCAATCCCACAGCTTACCCGCTGTCAACTGTCCACCCTACCTCGGTGCCCCAACACTAAACGTCGGCACGGAGGGGGCTACTCGCTACCCCGACAACTGTGCCACTGCGCTGATCCGACAACTGTGTCACTGCGCTGATCCGACAACTGTGTCACCACTCCGACAACTGTGCCACTGCGCTGATCCGACAACTGTGTCACCACTCCGACAACTGTGCCACTGCGCTGATCCGACAACTGTGTCACCACTCCGACAACTGTGCCACTGCGCTGATTCGACAACTGTGTCACCACTCCGACAACTATGCCACTGCGCTGATCCGACAACTGTGTCACCACTCCGACAACTGTGCCACTGCGCTGATCCGACAACTGTGTCACCACTCCGACAACTGTGCCACTGCGCTGCTGATCTGCCTCCAACACACCTACCCTTCGGGTCCGGAGCTCTCAGACTCCAATCTGGGTATCCGGCCCGAAACAACCAGCTCTGACCCAACTGCCGCACCAAGGTGCACCCGGGTCAGGGCCCAACGTCGGGGAGACACCGCTCACCACGACAAAACCGCAAATCAGCACACCCCAAACACTCGACCCAATCTAGCGAAAGTCAAAGACATCACTCTATTTTTGTAACTTTATGTTGTCTGCAGCCAACATAACTGTCCCACAAAAATAGGATATGTCGATCCCTCTTCACTCACAGGAAGAGTCAAACAAATAAATCACCGACTTTCGCAAAATGTCGCGTCTCTCACGCACAAACATCCTAGGGTCCGCCGAAAAGCCTAGGGTTTCCTAAGTCCCAAATGACCTATCCCTAACCTGGCTCTGATACCACCTAATCTGTCACGCCCCGGGTGTAAACCAGAACCCGGGCCCGTCTACAGATCCGCCGTGCACACGGTATTTCCCGTGTACACGAAGCGCCAAACCTGCTCAGATATAAGAGATAACCATAAAAGAGCAAAGAAAACAGAGCTGAACTAAAACTAATACATCTCAGACTGAAGCTGGAAATGAAATACAATACATCTGTATAAATGATACATCTGTCTCTCCCAGCTCACCAAAATAAATACAACCTGCTGGCAAAAGCCAGTCCCAAATGTAAAAGTACAACCGTCTGAGGAAACCTGGGTACACCAACAGTCCAGCTAACACGCTCATCCTGCCTCGAGATCTACCTACTCAGCCGTCCTCTCTCCTCGACCCGCCGCTGAAAGCCCAGCAGCACCCGCAGAAGACACTGCAAAACAAGAAAGACGAAAAAGAGGAAAGAAGAATGGGGGTGAGAACTACTAGTAAACCAGTAGCCTCCCCTAGTAGGTAAAACCTCAAACTCTGACACACCCACTAGGCCTACCAGAGGCAAAAAGGAAAGAAGAGTGGTAAGAAATGAAACCGCTGCAAAAGGGAAATCTACCACTACAATGCCTCTAAAATACAGTCCTAGACTGGAATAACCGTATGCCACAATAACCAACCGTCCCAGATAAACCCAATCTGTACCGCCCTCATCATCGGGCAAAAAGCCGCGCCGATGTGATAGCAAAATTCCTGCTGCCGCCCTCATCATCGGGCAAATAAGCCGCGCCGATGTGATAGCAAACCTGTCCATAACCGTCCAGCCCCGGCCTCCGAAGGGGATCTCGAGGGGAGCTACCCACACGAGTAAAGCACCACCGGGCAATAACCGCGCCGGGGTAATAAAAGCCTCACCGGGCAATAACCGCGCCGGTGATAAAAGCAGGATTGGATCACAACTATAAAGCCCCCAGTGGAACACAACCCTCCACTAAAAGAAAACTGACTCCCCAATCAGATGCAAGAGTAACCATCCGGTCAATCGCCCAATATCCGCGATTGCCGCAATACCCCACAATCCACGACCAGGTCTAACAACCGACCTCCGGTCAACCGCCCAATATCCGCGGTCGCCGTAAAAACCCACAATCACAATCATGTCCCACATCCGACATCTGGTCAACCGCCTACTATCCGCGGTAGCCACAAAACCCTCTAGTCCATAATCATGCCTGATCACCGATGTCCTATAACCGACATCCGGTCAACCGCCCAATATCCGCGGTCGCCGCCAAAACCCATGATCCATAATCCAGGCCCCGGCTACACTATCCCGAACCCCTGCTCAAACCCGAGCAAACCCACCAGACTAACGAAGAGGAGAAAGAAGCAAACAAGGTTTCTCCTAAGTCAAGTTCCAGCATGAAAGTGTAGCGATAAAAGATGGCCTACCTAGATGTCCAAACAAGCATGCAAGTGTTCTCAAGGAAATAAAGAAAAGGCAACCAATAGGGGTTCCACATGTGTAATAATTAATAGATCCGCATAGATATAACCATCATGCTAAAACATTATCCAACCACACATGTCTAAAATCCACGTTCCATAATAAAACATCACTAGCCACCTATGCATGTCATAAAATCCTCAACTAGTACCAACCACTGTCAGATATCCACAATAGTATATGACTTAAGCATGCATGTCCAAATAGAGGGGATCACTCTAATATTCCTAGTGAGCATGTCAAAATAGAGGTAAGCAACAACCACCCACCTCGATCGTTAAATCCAAGTCCAAGAAGTGCTCTCGCCCAAACCGATAAGCCGCCGCGATCGCTGTACAAAATTACCCCAAGATATACACACAAATAAGCACACAAGTATCCGTAAACATGCTGTCCAGAATTCAGTCCCAAGGATGCCCTGTTTTTACCTGCGAGAAGTGCCCGGAAAATTCCAAGAAAAATACCGTCACGATCCTCGCGACGAACCCGTCGAAACGACTACCTGCACGCTCAAATCCGAATTTCCTACACTGAGAAACAATTCCGACAAGGGAACCACCTCGAAACAAACTGCTCACAAAAACTGAACCACAAGGTTCTGTAAACAGGAATATTCACCTTCGGGGAAAAATTCAGAAAATTCCAAGAAAATTTGGAGATATTCCTCGTGATGTGTAGATGCAAAACGCCTTTTGAATCGCCCTGATCCGATGCCTGTGCGCGAAGATATCGCCAAAATACCACACTGCTATCCCAAAACTCCGCCCCAGAAAATGAGGTCACAAGATGATCCGAAAAACCCATGAAAAGCTCGGAATGGGAAAAACCAGTAAACATGGGAAACGTAGCCCTACCTGTCGTGAAGCCAACGGCGCAAGAATCGCCTCATTCGAAGGTCGGAGTAAGCCGGGGGAGTCCTCGCACCGAAATGCGACGAAGAAGAACACAAACGAACGAGCGTCGCGCCGCGCCGTAAAAATGGTAACCTCGGGATGCGTGCCGCTGAAAAATCTGGAAATCTGCAGATGGAATCGCCACAGGGAGATGAAGAAAACTCGTGAAGGTGGCACTGTGAAAATCCGCGTGGAGAAGAAGCTCTCTGCAAAAGAACTCGGCCTTTTATAGCTGGAAGAAAACAAATCTGAAAATTCCCATTAAGTCCCCATTTCCGGGCGCTCCAACTTTCGGGCGGCTACAGTGTTGGGCCCGCCCCAACACTGTGCGCGCCCGGAAGTCTCCCAGGCCTCCACGTCGCCCCCCGCACAGCGCACAGCCACGCTGGCCGCCCACCGCGCGACGCGTGGGCCAATGCCGCGGCGACACGTGGCGCGCACCCAGTCAACACCCGCCTGCCGCGCCCACGTGCCCGCCTGCGCCCGCCGCCTGCGCCCCCTGCCAGGCGCGAATCCCGAGGCGCCCCGGTTCAGCTCCGTGGACCCAGACTCCATGAGCCCACCAACCAGAAGACGCCACGTGTCCCGCCGGTCCATGCACCACGCCCGCCTGCTCCGTAGACCAAGTCCACTGCACCGACCAATCCAGTAATGCCACGTGTCCAACCCCCCGGTCCACCGTGCGCCCCGCACTCTCCGTAGACCCCGCCCGCGGACCGGCCCACTCCCGAGCCGCCACGCGCCCCGCCCCCGGTGCACGCCTGCCGCGTGGACCGGGCGGCCCGCGCCTCCGTCCGCCGCGCTGCCTGCGGCTGCTCCGCCGCTGCCGCCGCCGCCGGGAACACTGTTCCGGCATGAACAGTACCCGAAGCTCAAAAATAACAAGTGGGTAGTCCGTTTTGACCGTTTTCGCGCGCTGAATCCGAATTTGACGTCCATTTTGCCAAATTCCAACTCCAAAATTTGCCGAAGGCATCCGGAAAGGTAATCCTTGGTCCAAACTTCGCGCCGAGTCCATTTTTAATATCCGCATCGCGCAAAACCACTTCTAACGATCCAACGGAGTCCATTGATCACCCACGTGATCCAATAAGCCCGAAGTCCGCCACTTGTCTCCAACTGGTGCACAAACACCTCCAACACACAGTACAGGCTCCCTAGATGCCACCAATGACTCTACCACAGCTCTGCAGAGATCCAGGTCATCACACCATCAATCTTGGAGACAGGGCCACCCATCTGAAGTGCTGAACTGTCCAAAGTACCAAAGCTAAAAAATACCCAAAAACCCAAATCTCCAACTCCAGCGGGTCCAGCAATACCCGCAAACTCTCCTGGGTACAACACAAGGTTCACAATTACACTTTAATCCCAAAAATTAACCAAGTACACACGATCTGAAAATCAGTCCCAAAGATGCAATTATTTCACCTAGTGAAAGTGCCCTAAAAATTCTAATAAAAACATCACTGCGATCGTCGCGTCGAGACCTTCGAAACGGGTACCTGCACGTCCAATTCCGAGCCCCGTAGGCCGAGTTACAAATTCCACAGCTCAGGGTGCGCAAAACTTCACAATCACACAACTGTAATACTCTACACAGTAAAATGGGAAACAACATACCTTCGAGAAAGCCTCAGAAAAATCCCGGAAAAATACGACGATAATCCTCGCGATAAGTAAATGCAAAAATTGTATAGGCTCGTCTCGATCCGATGCTGGAGCGCGGAGATAAAATTCCGGCAAGGGCTGTTGTCCATAAACTCCACCAGCAAAACAGTTGCTTAGAAATGTCTCAAAAACCATGCCACGAACTCAGAAGCAAGCAAGGTGATCAACACGGAAGCCGAAGGCATACCTCTCGTGAATCCAACGCTGTGAAAATCGTCCAAAAATACTGTCGGAGTAGCTCTGTGGACCTCTCAGACCGAAATGAGACGATAACGGGCCTCCGATGAAATATCGTCGCTCTGTGCTACGATGCCGAAGTCGTCGATGCCGCGGCTTCCAAAAATTCTGGGCCTCCGCCAAAAGATGCGCAACACGAGGAGCTTCAACTTTGCTGAAGGGTCCAAGGGCAGGAGAGCTCGGGAAAAGCCTCACACAAGAGGTGAAAGAGGGAAATAAATAGGCCCAGCCTGAGAAAAATCCAGAATTTAGACTTTTGGGCCCAAAACCGGGCGCCCGGGGCATCCGGGCTGCTACAGTGTTGGGCCCGGCCCAACACTGTGCGTGCCCGGATTGCTCCGGAGCCGCCATCTGTCCCCGCGGCATCCCCCACACTCGGCGCACGCGGGCCCGCGAATCGCGGAGCGACGCGTGGCCCGACAGCTTAGCGTGGGGCGGCTGCACCCGGCCAATCGCGGGGCGCCACGTGGCGCCCCCACGTCGCCCCCACGACGCCCTGCCGGTACGGACACCTGCCCCTGCCACTGTGTGAACCGCGCGCACAAGGACCCGCCAACCACAAGCCGCCACGTGGCCACCCCTCGGTCCACCGTACACCCGCGCCAATCCGTGGACCGCGCCTCAAGAGCCCGCCACTCACGAGGTGCCACGTGTCCTGCCCCACGGTGCACGCCGGCCCCATGGACCGCGCGCCGGACCGCGCGCCCGCGCGCCTGCCCGCGTCCGCTCCGCCGCCTGCCCGAGCTCGCTCCGCTGCTGCCCGCCGCCGCCGCCGCCGCCCACTGGCGCCGGAATTGTACCAACAGCCTCGAAATCCGTGCCGGGTCATCCGGGCTCCAAAAAATACAAGTAAATAACCCATTTCGATCGTTTTCGCGCGCTGAATCCAAATCCGCTGTCCGTTTGGCCCAATTCCACTTCTAAAATTTGTCGAAAATTTTCGGAAAAGCGAACTTGATCCATTTTTCGTGCCGGGTCAATTCCTTGGTTCCAATACGCGCGCAAAAACCTCAATCACCCAATATCGGCCTCCTGCTAAGCAATCTTGCTCCCAATTACACCAGGAATCCATTTCTGGGGCCCGACAAGCACACAAACACTCCCAGAAACCACTAATCCATCAATAAACCCAAAAGTGGGGATTCGGGTCCTCACAAGTAACATGTCCAGATCATGATGCTCACACTCATTTTTAGTTTGATCATGTATTATACATGTTGTAGCATTATAGCTAATTTGGACTTAATAGTTTATGGGCCAACTTTTCCCTCGGGCCTCATGCCAGCCCAAACTCGTGAGCACGAGTTTTGTTGCGTCGAAACCTACGCGTTGAAACTTACGGCACTGTCTAAAGCTTCCTGGTTTGGAAGAATGAGTCGAAACAGTGTATAAAGTTAGGGTTATTATGCAACTTAGAGTAATTTATGGGTCAACTTGCAATTGTGATAGCATGGCTATTTTTAGACAGTGTTTACGCACCCTCTAAGCTTTTCATTGGAGGTTCGTAGGCTTCCGTTGAACGAAAAATGGATATCGATTCATAAATCGGCAAAATCGTCGGTTTTACGATTTCTGGCGCGAGATTCACGTACTACGGTGTAAAAGAATAGATTCTGGTTATTGTTGTTGCCTCTGGTCATCCCCGACATTTGTCCTGGCTGGTCCAGTGACTTTAGTTTTCCGTCGGGAGTCCCCGAAGCCAAAAATCGGCTATCCGGGAGTGGAACAAGTATTTATGGCAACATGTCGACACAGGAAATTACAGTTTTGTCCCTGTTTGCCCGAACATCAAAATTATGATGTTTAGGGTCAGCAGGTGAAGTTTGGCGGTATTTGGATATTTGTAGACCGTTGGTGGGTCATGATTAGAGGTTCAGTGGATTTCCGGGAATTCTGGTAAAAGCCTAGTTTTAGCTAAGTCCCCCGTGTTAGCGTCATATTATTATAGTGTTGTCGGGATGGGTATGAGTGAGTCTGTTTCTGATTCCAGTGATATGTTCAGGGCCCAGCAGTTTAGCACCAGCCTCCCAGTAGTCTAGCGGGATTTCGGGATCGACCTACATTGAGGTGGGTTTATCTTCGGTCCGGACTTTATCTTTAGTCCAGTTGGACACTTGTTCTTGATTTAGCCCTGATTATTTTGCCTACATGTCGTATATTCGTACATGATAGACATTGTTTTCCTTGGACATATCCTGTATACATGCTCGTCAGTTCTTATATCTCAGTACAGTAGATTTTCATTGTCTGATCATGCTTGTTGATTTCTATCATATCTGTCACTTGTTATACTGCATTTATATCTAGAGATACCTGCTTATATATTCAGATGTGCTTGATAGACCCATGATTTATATATACAGATAGTTGCTTCCCTGTTGGGATCTCGGCTTGATGCCGACTACCCGGTCATTAGACCGCGAGCTTGAGCATAGCATTATGATCGCCACGCACTGCTGTACTTCACGAACATTAGCGGGGTCGCGCCCCGTGTGTATGTTCTTTACCAGTAAAGTGGTCTAGAGGAAAGACCCGTGAGCCCCCATGCATCTGTGAGTGCATTGCATCTGTGAGTGCAGGGTTATGTCAGCCAGATATGGTGCGGATCGGTGGCATTAGCCTGAGGTTATGTGAGGCCAATAGTGCCATTGTGATTGGGTACTTGATTTTCTATTCTTGACGCATAACTTTTACTATCATGTTCTGTCACATGTAGCTATTTATCTTGTACTCTATATGCTCAGTTCCTTGTTTGATTATTTACAGTCATGATTATCAGCTTTTATTGATTCCTGCAGTTATACTCCTGTCATCCTGCTTATTTCGGTATTATTATTGCTCCTTATTGCTTATCCAGCTTTTATCCACTGACTAGTTACTATCCGCAGAATTTAGTATCTAGTAGGTACGATTAGCTATTTCTCGGCTCGTCGTGCCCACTAGGATACGCTGTCGATGTATCTCACACTCCCTGGGTGACCATTTTTCAGGTCCGTCGGGTGGAGGGATGTTGGGACGTACGAGCGAGGCTGTCACGATAGAGCTGTCCCCCTGATGATCTATCTGAGACTTGGATTTTGACTATGACATTTTGTATTTGAGTTGATCTTACATATCATGATCAGTATTGTTTTACATATTTTGAGGACTGTATGATTTATACATATGTTAGAACTGATTGGGTTGATGTTAGTTTAAGTCTCTGTACTTGATCTCTGATTGTATATTATTGTACTTGCCGAGCAGTGCATGTATAGGGGAGACTCTACCCGTGTGGTCAGAGGATTTTCTATATATGTGGCGGTATGTTATGCCCGATTTTGCAAACTCTGATTTAAAAAAAAAAAAAATTAGACTGATTTTTAAACTCGGGGCGTGACAGACATGGCGGTCGATATGAATATGTGTTTCTCAGTTTAGTGATATGGCGGTCAATTGAATATGGGTTGCTCAGTTTATTGACATGGCGGTCGATATGAATATGTGTTGCTCAGTTTAGTGACATAGCGGTCGATATGAATATGTGTTGCTCAGTTTAGTGACATGGCGGTCTATATGATATGCGTTGCTCAGTTTAGTGACATGGCGGTCGATATAAATATGTGTTGCTCAGTTTAGTGACATGGCAGTCGATTTGAATATGGGTTGCTCAGTTTAGTGACATGGCGGTCGATATGAATATGTGTTGCTCAGTTTAGTGACATGTCGGTCTATATGATATGCGTTGCTCAGTTTTGTGACATGGCGGTCCATATGATATGTGTTGCTCAGTTTAGTGATACGGCGGTCGATATAAATATGGGTTGCTTAGTTTAGTGACATGGCGGTCAATATGAATATAGGTTGCTCAGTTTAGTGACATGGCGGTCGATATAAATATGGGTTGCTTAGTTTAGTGATATGGCAGTCGATATGAATATAGGTTGCTCAGTTTAGTGACATGGCGGTCGATATGAATATAGATCGCTCAGTTTAGTGACATGGCGGTCGAGATGAATATGGGTCGCTCAGTTTAGTGACATGGCGGTCGAGATGAATATGGGTTGCTTAGTTTAGTGATATGGCGGTCTATATGGGTATGGGTTGCTCAGTTTAGTGACATGGCTGTCGATATGAATATGAGTTGTTCAGTTTAGTGACATGGCGGTCGATATGAATATGAGTTGTTCAGTTTAGTAGCATGGCGGTCTATATGAGTATGAATAAATTTTGAATATTGGGGCTATGGATTTATCTTGGCATAACCAATCCAAAAATAAGTTATAAAAAAGATAAGTTTTTATGGTAATCTGGCGTCTATGTGGGATTTCATTAGTTAGTTTTCCCTAACTTTTGCCTGTGAGACTGAATAATATTTTTTTTTTTTTTTTTTTTTTTTTTTTTTTTTTCACAACGGAATCCTATTTTTACATGTGGGGCTATACCACAGCCGGGAATGATATATTTTTTTTCTTTTTTTTTTCTCCCTTTTTTTTTTCTTTTTTTTTTTCTTTTTCTTTTTTTATTATTCTTATTTTTTATTTTTTTATTTTTTTTTTGAGTTTTTTTTTTCTTTGGTATTGAAAAATATGAGTTTATTTTGTCTCGAGAAGCAAATAAAATTGCCGCCCATAACCGACCCTACGATCAGTTAGTATTTAGTCGTAGACAAAATATGTTTGAAAGAAAAATATGGGTTTGTTTTGAAAGAAAAATATATTTTTGGTGGCAATCGGGCGCCCGCCTTCTCCTAACTTTTGTCTGTGAGTTCGAATTGTGTTTTCTCACAGCGGGGATCCCATTTTTGCATATGGGGCTATACCACAGCCGGAAATGATTTTTTTTTTCTCTCTTTCTTTTTTTTTTCTTCATTTTTCCTTTTTTTTTTCTCTTTTCTTATTTTTTGGATTTTTTTTCTTTTTATTTTTATTTTATTTTATTTTTTTTTCTTGGTATTGAAAAATACGAGTGTATTTTGTCTCGAGAAGCAATTGAAATTGTTGCGCATAACCGACCCTAAGATCATTTAGCATTCAGTCGAAGACAAAATATGTTTGAAAAAAAAATATGGGTTTATTTTGATTTATTTTGAAAAATATGGATTTATTGAAAAATATGGGTTTGTTTTGAAAGAAAAATATGTTTTGTTGGCAATCGGGCGCCCACATGGGTTTTCACCCTATACATTCCCCTAACTTTTGCCTGTGAGTTCGAAATGTGTTTTCTCACAGCGGGGATCCCATTTTTGCCTGTGGGGTTATACCACAGCCGGAAATGATTTTTTGTTTTTTTTTTTGTTTTTTTTTCTCTTTTCTTTTTTTTTGGATTTTTTTTTTCTTTTTCTTTTTTATTTTCTTTTTTTTATTATTTTCTTTCTTTTTCTTGGTATTGAAAAATACGAGTGTATTTTGTCTCGAGAAGCAATCGAAATTGTTGTGCATAACCGACCCTAAGATCAGTTAGCATTCTGTCGAAGACAAAATATGTTTGAAAAAAAAAATATGGGTTTATTTTGGTTTATTTTGAAAAATATGAATTTATTGTAAAATATGGGCTTATTTTGAAAGAAAATATGTTTTGGTGGCAATCGGGCGCCCACATGGGTTTTCACCCGATACCTTCCCCTAACTTTTGCCTGTGAGTTCGAATTGTGTTTTCTCACAGCGGGGATCCCATTTTTGCCTATGGGGTTATACCATAGGCCGGAAATGATTTTTTGTTTTCTCTTTTTTTTTTTATTTTTTTTTTATTTTTTTTTTTTGAGATTTTTTTTCTTTTTTTTTATTTTATTTTTATTTTTTTTTTCTTGAGAGATTTTTTTTGTGACATTTCTTTCAAATTTTTAGCCGATGCATTTCAACCATAAAAACAACAACGATCGCATTCTATTTCACGAACCCCCAATAACTTTTTCTCGGTTGAGTCGATGGCGATTACTCCTCTTAAAAGAAGCTCCGGTTGGATGGATTATAATTGTCGTGTCACCAGAAAATATTAGCCTATCGAATATCGACGATTTCTGTGACTGGTTCTTCGAAAATATGAGCTTGCTTTTGAACACCATCCTTTTGGATGTAGGTGAGTAGGTGAGCCGTTCACCTACGGGTTGGTGAAGAGGATTGGGTATGCCCATATTAGATTATTTTTTCGAGGCGACAACCAAGGAATGACCATATTGTGTGCATTCTTGGAAAAGGGCTGTGACACCCCCGGAATTTGAATTAGTCCTATATATAAATGATATAATAAGACTAAATCTCTTAACCCGGCTATAGTATTTTGGATGGTAGCAAGATCCAAGAGGTTATGAGAGTTAAGCGTTCTAGAGCTAGAGTAGTTCTAGAATGGGTGACCTCCTGGAAAGTGGGGCGTCGTAGTTGGTATCAGAGCCATTCACCAGCCGGAAATATGATATGAGTCTCGGCTGAGCCAGGGTTATATAGCGGGTAGAGCAAGGCTCCCCGGCTAATGACCGTTGTGAGTGGAGTGCAGCTCCTCACAAGGTCGGCTAAGGCTAGCGAGACGAGTCTCACATCGCCTGGTGCTTGTGAGTGTGCTTGAGCCTGACGTGGACGTCAGGGATTAAAGGGGGGAAGAATGTGACACCCCCGGAATTTGGATTAGTCTGATATATAATGATATAATAGGACTAAATTTCTTAACCCGACTATAATATTTTGGATGGTAGCAAGATCCTGTTGGGTTATGATAGAATATGGATCTAAATACGGGAAAAAACACCTAGAGGGGGGGTGAATAGGTGTAAACCATAAACACTCAAAAATCGTTGCGCAATAAAACCCGATGCGGAAATGAAAAAATAACACGCACGATTTTTACGTAGGAAAACTCCAAACCGGAGTAAAAAACCACGGGACCGATAACACGGCGAAATCCACTAGAATTAACACACGTACAAGGTGATATACCGTACTCACAGACGACTCAACCTTTTTCATACGCTCCTAGTAGATCTTCTCTCCGCTCGCTCCGCAACGCTTCTCGAATCCACGAATAGCGTCCAACGCCGAATCTATGGCGTCCAACGTCGAATCCACGACGTCCAACCGAATCCATGGTCTTCACCCAGTAGCACGTCTCGAATCCACGAACGTACCTCGCTCCGAATCCACGAGAGCGGTAGCACCTTGAATCCACAAGGCCACGCGAGTCCACGCGCCGATTTTGGGAAAATCGTTGTTTTTGGGTGGTGATGATCCGCCGAATACTTAGATCAAAGATAGATCGGAAATACCATCTAAGTATTCATTAATTTGATTCTACTCAAAATCTGAGTATGAAAATCTAGAATCAAATTAATCAATATAGATGAAGAAACATAGATTTAATCTCGTTATTTCCTTTCTTCTCTATATGTGAATTTTTCTCTTTTTGACCGTATTTTGGATTACCCTAAAAAAAGAATCGTAGGGTCTATTTATAGGTTAGAAACTGTTGGAAGAGGATAAGAATCAAAAACTAACCTTTTCTGGAATTTTACAGTACGACGGTCCGGACTGGAAATATGGCGATCCGGACTGTCGTAACGAAACAGACTATTTCCAAAAAAACAAACGTTCGGGGTCCGGACTGTAATTTCCACGGTCCAGACTGTTCATGCAATTCCTGCAAATTCCACGTTCGGGGTCCGGACTGAAGTGACCAATGTCCGGACTGGAATTGCGCATGAACTATCCTATGTTTGGGGTCCGGACTCTGAACATGTAGAATGTCCAGTTTTTTATTTTTATGCAATTAAAAATTCATCCAAGTGTTTCTACACTATAAGAAGTATTCGGATCACCAAAAATATTTAGTTAAACATACCTGATCCTTTTGAATTCTTCTTTCTTGAGATTGAGGTATATGATCCAAACTTCTTCATCTTCAATCTTCAAGACTTAAATAATTTCACAAAATACGCCAACACAAATTCCTTAACAATCTCCCCCTTTGGCGGTTTCGTGACAAAACACAAATCCACTCAAGAAAATTCAAAAAAGATATTTTTGTTGCTATCACCATACAACAAAAATTTACAATGGAGAACCAAATAAGATACATGAGATAAACTCCTAGAACAGACTCTAGACTTAGACATCTGTAATCTCTATAAAAGAAAAACATTATTGACAAAAGAGATCGTTAGATACCTCAAGAATTTTTGCATATAAAACCAAGCACAGAGATAGAGTTTATACTCATCATGACATTTATGAATTCAGATATGTAATAAGATCACAATCAAAATTAGACATATCTTCTAAGCATTAAAAACCAAATGTCATATGTATGTTAGTTAACAAACAACTTGTTAGAAATATTACATGCCCAAATAGTTAGTCGAATAGTTAGTAGAGGCATGCATGCAAAACCCAATTCAAACCAAAAGTTGATGTCATACTTACCTCTTTCATAATTCAGTTCACAGTATACTTACCTTACCTTTCATAGATACCTTTTTTCATAGTTTCTTTCATAGTTTTGTCTCTCTCTCCCCCTTTTTGTCACAAAATAAGCCAAAAATTACAAAACGGAGAGGTGAAAAGTACTAAAACAAGAAAAATCAGAGACCTAAACAAAGAAAAACTGAAAACTAAGCCTGCACAACAAAACGATAGGTTAGAAAGAAGTTCAATTGTCAGACTCTGAGCCTTCTGAGCTACTGCAGTCCAGTTTGTGTAAAATCCCTTTAAGCATTTTTGATAATTTGGAGCAATTCTTTTTCATCTTGTGAATGTCAGCCGACATTCTTTCATGTGCTTCAGACATTCTCCTTTGTGCTCGTTGCATAGACAGTATATCAGCTTTTGTGGTGATTGTCTTGGAGGTAGAAGGAGATTGTATGGATGCTGAAGGTGTATTTTTAGATTCTCTAGGCAGAAAGCGTGCTCTGGCGAGTGGTTCATTAATCTGAATTCCTCTGCCCCTCAAATTCTTGCTCCTTGTGGGATGTTTGGTTGTTGAGGAAGAGGTTATCAGTGTTGGGTTATATGTAATAAGGATCTAAATAGGGGAAAAAACACCTAGAGGGGGTGAATAGGTGTAAACCGTATAAACACTCAAAAATCGTTGCGATAAAAACCCAATGCGGAAATAAAAATAATACGCAAGATTTTTTACGTGGAAAAACTCCATCACCGGAGTAAAAAACCACGGGACCCGATAACACGGCAGAAAATTCCACTAGAATTAAAACACGTACAAGGTGATTTACCGTACACACTTACGACTCAACCTTTTCCATACGCTCCTAGAGGATCTTCTCCGCTCGCTCCGCGACGCTTCTCGAATCCACGATCTGCGCCCAACGCCGAATCCACGGCGTCCAACGTCGAATCCACGGCGTCCGACCAAATCCACGGTCTTCAACCAATAGCACCCTTCGAATCCACGAAACGTGCCCTCGCTCCGAATCCACGAGAGCGGTTGAACCTTGAATCCACAAGGACACGCGAATCCACGCGCCGATTTTGGGGTAAAAATCGTTGTTTTTGGGTGGTGATGATCCGCCGAATACTTAGATCAAAGATAGATCGGAAATACCATCTAAGTATTCATTAGTTTGAGTCAACTCAAGATGTGAGTATGAAAACCTAGAATCAAACTAATCAATATAGATGAAAGAAACATAGAGTGTTCTCTAATGATTTCCTTTCTTCTCTATATGTGGATCTAGAGCCGTAAAAGATGATATATGAAAATGACGGCTATTTTCCTTTTTTTTCGGCTATCCCCTAGGAAATGAATCATAGGGTCTATTTATAGGTTAGAAACCCTAGGAAGGAGATAAGAATCAAAAACCTAACATTTCTGGAAATTTATACGGACGGGCGATACGGATCGGATTAGCTGTGATCCGGATCGTCGTAACGAGTCAGGTAATTCCAGAAAAAAACGAAGGTTCGGGATCCGGATCGAAGTGCTTGATCCGGATCGTTCATACAGTTCACCAAACATCAACGTTCGGGATCCGGATTGCGAAGCCTGATCCGGATCGTTCAAGGAAGATGGTAAACTCAGTGTTCGGGATCCGGATCAAGAGAGGCTTACGATCCGGATTGAACTGGTGTATGAACAAACCACCTTCGGGATCCGGATCGAACAACCTGATCCGGATCCTGAACATGTCCCAAGTCCAGTTTTTGATTTTTATGCAATGAAAGATTCTTCCAAGTGTTTCTACACTACAAGAAGTATTCGGATCACACAAAATCTTAGGTTAAACATACCTGATCCTTTTGAATTCTTCTTTCTTGAGATTGAGTTAATGATCCAACTTTCTTCACCTTCAATCTTCAAGACTTGAGACTTTCACGAAACTACGCCAACTCAAATTCCGTAACAATCTCCCCCTTTGGCGGTTTCGTGACAAACACAGATCCACTCAAGAAAAATTCAAAAAGATATTTTTTGTTGCTATCACCATACAACAAAAATTTACAATGGAGATCCAAAAATTTAAAAACATGAGATAAACTCCTAAAACAGACTCTAGACTTAGACATCTGTACTCTCTGCACAAAGAAATCATTCTTGACAAAAAGAGATCGTTAGATACCTCAAGAATATTTAGCATTCAAAACCTAGTACAGAGATAGAGTTTATCTGATCATCATGACATTGAGAATTCAGATATGTAAGAGAATCATAGTCAAAACCAACATATCTTCTATGCAATAAAAAACCAAATGTCACAAAATGTTAGTCCAACATCAACTTGTTAGTCATATTACATGCCCAAATAGTTAGTCGAATAGTTAGTCGAGACATGCAAACAATCACAAGATAAAAACCAAAGTTGAAGTTGAAGTGATACTTACTTGATGTATACAAAATCTTCATCAGCATTGTTCATCATTGTACCTTGATCAAAGTCATCTTGTTCATCATTGTACCTTGATGTATACAAGATCACAATTTTTCACAATATCATTGTTCAATTCTCTAAACTCTCTCCCCCTTCTTGTCACAAACAAAGCCAAAATTACCAAAAATTGAAGGAGAGTTAAAAAAATTTCAAAGAAAATGTCCGAAATGTAAGAACTAGAACTAGATTAAGTCCTAAAAACTGAAAAACCTGCACAAAAAAGATTAGAAAGACGATTAAGTCAGTCAGAATCCGAACTAGTGGGATTGGTACAATCCAACTTCTTCAAAATCGCTTGAAGCATTTTTGACATTCTGGAGACCTTTCTTTTCATCTTATGTTGCTCAGAGATAATCTGTTTGAGATTTGTAGACACGCTGTCTTGTTCAGCAGACGATCTTCGCTGTTCTTGTCGAAGTGAGGACCCTACATTCGCTTTTGCTGTGTGTCTCCAGGACGTTGAAGGATGTAGTATAGACCAGACGGTGCATCTTGACCTTCAATCCATGGAGATTCTCTAGTGAGAGAGCGAGCTCTGGTGAGGGGTCTATCAATCTGAATTCCAGTTCCCCTCGAATTCTTTCGCTAGTGTACTGCTTGGTTGTTGAGGACGATTTCATCAGCTTCTTGTTCTTCAAGTACAACCTATCTTCTTTGTCAATAGCTTTGTGCTTGTTCACAAATCTCTTCCCAGTCTTCTTCATCTGATTCTGAATCAATTTGATAGACTTTCTTTGTCTCTTCTTGATTTGAGTCATCTTGTCTCTTTTTTAATAAGACCCACTCGGTCCTACCATTGCTACCAAAAGGAAGATTATCCAGGCGAATGCCATTGGTGCAAGTGCTTAAAAGTTTTAAAATCCTGTGAACAATAACTCAAAACCACATGAAAAATTGTTAATTTTCAAAAATTGAAAAAAATTGTACCCAAACAATCATAATCATGTAGAGAGACTAAGAATCAAATTAGTTTTGCAAAAGGACTTTTAAAAAATAGATCATTGCATGATTTTCGAAAATCCTATTATATGCCCTAAAACCGAAATTTTAGAAATCGAAGCCCTAAAAATCCGTTAATCAGGAGAATACCTAGCATATAATCAAAACTAATCTACCCAGAGTTCTTATTTCAAAAGAAATTTGATCAAAAACCATCCACAACCAAAGTTCCAAGAAATTCATCACGGTTTTTGAGAGATAGAGAAAAAAACGATTGAATAAAAAACCGAAGAATTTTGATCAATAAACACTTACTTGGAGTGGAAGAACTTGAGTTTG
>CM055061.1:36505678-36545112 GCA_029204045.2 Tillandsia leiboldiana
GATCATCCTGAATCAAACATCATTGGAGACCCACAAGAAGGAGTCGAAACTCGGAGACAGTTGGTTTGCGGATTCGCTTGCTACGTTTCCTTGATCGAACCAAAGAACATCGATGAAGCTCTTCAGGATGACTACTGGATTAAAGCAATGCAGGAAGAGCTCCATCAGTTTGAGCGAAACAAAGTCTGGGAATTAACAAAGCCTCCAAAGCAACACAATGTGATAGGTACCAAATGGATTTTCAAGAATAAGAAAAACGAAGATGGTACCATCATCAGGAACAAAGCACGTTTAGTTGCTCAAGGCTACTCTCAAGTAGAAGGTATAGACTTTGATGAAACTTTCGCCCCTGTAGCTAGACTCGAGTCCATTCGTATCTTATTCGCGATAGCTTGTCATTTTAAAATAAAATTATTTCAAATGGACGTTAAGAGCGCGTTTTTAAATGGGTTTTTAAATGAGGAAGTTTATGTGGCTCAACCGAAAGGTTTTGTAGACTGTAAACTACCTAACCATATTTTTCATTTGAAAAAGGCTCTTTACGGTTTAAAACAAGCACCGCGAGCATGGTACGAAAGGCTAACAAAGCACCTATTGGATAAGGGCTATACTCGAGGGGGAGCTGACAGGACTCTCTTTGTGAAGCATTATCAAAATAACTTCATTGTTGCACAAATCTATGTCGATGACATTGTTTTTGGAGCAACAAAGGATAATGATGCTTCTAAATTCGCTGAAACCATGGAAAGTGAATTTGAGATGTCAATGATGGGCGAATTGACTTATTTCCTTGGATTGCAAGTGAAACAGAGTGACGAAGGCATCTATTTGTGTCAATCCAAGTATGCTTTGGAGTTGGTCAAAAAGTTTGATCTAGAAAATTGTAAAGATTTTCCAACTCCAATGGGAACTAGCAATAAAGGATTAGGAAGTGAATCTTTTAGTGAAAATGTAGACGAGAAACTTTATAGGAGTATGATTGGAAGTCTACTTTACCTCACGGCTAGTCGCTCGGATATATCTTTTGGTGTTGGGATCTGCGCGAGATATCAATCTGCACCAAAGGAGGTTCACCTGAAAGCGGTGAAACGGATCATCCGATACATTAAAGGAACCATAAATTTCGGAATTTGGTATCCTATGGGGACAAGTTTAGATATTATTGGATACTCAGATGCCGATTGGGCAGGATCTGTGGATGATCGGAAAAGTACGAGTGGTGCATGTTTTTATTTAGGCCATTGCCTTGTTGCATGGCACAGTAAAAAGCAAAACTGCATTGCACTCTCGACTGCCGAAGCGGAATATATTTCAGCGGGTAGTTGTTCAACCCAACTCATTTGGATGAAAAGTGTGTTGAGCGACTTCCGGATTTCAGCAACTTCGGTAACAATTCTTTGTGACAACACTAGTGCTATAAACATTTCCAAAAACCCTGTGTTGCACTCTAGAACAAAACACATTGAACTTAGATATCATTTTCTTTGAGAGCTAGTTGAATCAAATACTCTTCAACTGTCATATATTTCAACTGAAGATCAATTAGCTGATATTTTAACAAAACCTTTGGATCAAAAACATTTTATTCATTTGCGTAAAGCAATTGGAATGCTTTCCTTGAAATAAACTTCTTTTTGAAACTTTTGCTTAGGTTAGGTTTTGTTTTTGTGTTTTTGTTCATTATCTATGCTTAGACATAGAATATTAATTGAGCATTAGTTTGATTGACTTTAACTGCATCCTTTTATATATTTAGAAATCTATTATGCTTTAGATGTCATAATATTTCATTTGATGCAATGATCATTTATGTCAATTAACTCATCTTTGTTTTGATCAAAGTCAATTTCTCTCTCGATGATCTCTTGGTATAGTTTTTATCTTATTTGACTGTTTAGTCGAGTATGAAATCGAGATCAATTTTTGGCTAAATACTTTATATCTTAAATAATTGATAGCCAATTGAGGGGGAGTCAAAGAAAAAGTATTATGCTCAAAAGATGTGGAAAGAGTTACATCCCAATGAGGAGTGTGAAAACTACCACCACATGGAGGAAAGAGCTACCACCTCGGTCGTCCGAGTACTGTGTGCAGCTACCACATGTATACCAAGCAAGGTTTTTCAAGTTTGATTAAATAAAATGCATGTTGAAATACTTGACTCTGTCAAAATTTCAAGGTTGGTATAAGGTGGGATTTTTAATGAAAGATGCTCTAAGAGCCACTCTCTTCAATAAATTGACTAGATACATTATCTAATTTATCTGGGATGTTAGACATCTATTGATCTTTGTATTTTATTTTCTTTACCAAATTGATGATTTGATAAAGGCATTACTCATAAGATCAAGTTAGATGTAATTGAAGTTGTTCAACTTTAAGGGATTTAATTTTTATAAATTTTTGTTTCATTTGTTGGATGTTATTGATAGATTTGGTATAATCTAGTTCTTGTTGTATAAAACGATGATTTTCATTTAAAGTTGATACACAAAAGTGCTTACATACTTTTTCTGGATTTTATTGAATTTTTCTAAATTATTCTGAAGAAAAAGTTGGAGCCGATCCGGATCGGACATGAATGATCCGGATCCCGAACGCAGGTGTTTCCTGCGGGTAGCCGATCCGGATCGAAATCTCGATCCGATCCGGATCACGGCTAGGGTTTTATTAGAACAAGAGGGTTTTTGATTTCTTTTATTCCAATATTTTGTTCTTAAGACTCCAGAGTTTCTCTCTCTAGAATTCATCCTTCTTGGAGCCTTTCAAACTCGAGTTCTTCGATTCCAAGTAAGTTTTATTAATCAAAATCTCGGTTTTTCACTGTTTTTCCTTGTTTGCTCAAAACGTGAGTAGAAATCATGGAACTTTTTCATTTGTGAATGGTTTTTGGTCAAATCTCTTTTGAAATAAGAACTCTGGGTAGATTAGTTTTGATTATATGCTAGGTATTCTCAAGATAAACGGATTTTTGGTCTTCGATTTCTGAAAATTCGGTTTTAGGGCATATAATAGGAATTTTTGAAAATCATGCAATTGATCTATTTTTAAATTTCCTTTTACAAAACTAATTTGATTCCTAGTCTCTCTACACGATAATGTTTGTTTGGGTACAATTTTTCAAATTTTTGGAAATTAACAATTTTTCGTGTTCTTGAGTTGTTGCTCACAGGATTTCTTTTCACAAGAAACCAATAGCAATGGTGATCACGTGGATCATTTTTCTTCTAGCTGCTATGGTACATACGAGAGACACTGTCAAGCCCAAGGGGGCCAAGAAAGCGCAGAAAACTAAGGATGATTCTGACACTGAATCAGAGACGGCCTCGATTGACTGGGATAACATCGAAATCGAGGGAACTATTCCAATTGTCTCCAAAGGGAAAGCCCCTGCTGAAACCTCAAAGGCTCCGGCCACTGCAGCTGAAAAAGGGAAAGCGCCAATGGACCCAAGTCCAATTGGAACAAAAAGAAAAATCGGTGCAAGAAAAAGAGGCAGTGTGTGAGGACCCGAATCCCCACTTTAGGGCTTACTGTTGGATTGGAGGTTTCAGGGTGTGCGTGTCGGGCCCCAGAATTGAGTTTCTGGTAAAATTGGAGCTTGTTTTCTTTTCTGGTAGTCCATTTTGGGTGTGTGAGGTGTTTGCACGCTTATCGGAGCCAAGAATGTGACCCGGAACGGAAATTGGATCAAGTCTACTCTTCCGGGAAATTTTGGAAAAATTTTAGAAGTGGAATTTGGCCGAACGGACCTCGGATTTGGATTCAGCGCGCGAAAACGAGCGAAATGGACTATTTACTTGAATTTTTCAAAGCCCGGACGCGAAAACACGGAAATCGAGGCTCGGGTTACTATTCCGGCGGCCGGAGGAGCGCCGGCGGCGGCGGAGCGCGGCGGCGGAGGGTGGCGCAGGCGCGCGGTCCACCGCGGGGCGCGTGCACCGGGCGGAGGCCACGTGGAGGGCTGCGGTTGGCCGGCGCAGCGGGCGCGGTCCACGGGCCTTGGCGGGGGCACGGTGGACCGAGGGCATGCCACGTGGCATCTCGTGGTTGGGCGGTGTTGTGCACGCGGTCCACGAATTTTTGGCTCTGGTGCACGGTAGACCGGTGGACACGTGGCGTTGTCTGGTTGGCGGGTTCTGGTGCACTCGGTCTACACGGCTGCGGCGGTTGAGGCGGTGCCTCGGGGCGCGTGCCCGACCCGGAGCCGGCGGCCACGCGGCCGCGCACGTGGGCGTGGCGCGGGGGTCAAACCTGCGACGTGGGGGGCGCCACGTGGCGCCCCGTGGTTGGTCCGGCGCAGGGGTGCACGACGCCTGGTCGGGACACGTGGCATCACGGGATTCGTCGCGGGGCGTGCGCCGGGTGCGGGGAGCAGGCTTGGGACACGTGGCGGCTTGTGGAGGTTTCGGGCGCGCACAGTAACGGGCCGGCCCGTTACTGTAGCAGCCCGGAAACTTTCGGGCGCCCGAAAGTTGGGCCCGAAAGTGGTCAGCTTGCCTTTTTGGGCTGTTTTCTCTTGTGGGCCTATAAATAGGCCATTTGGGATGCAATTTTCTGCCCTTTCCCGGGGGGTTTAGCCTCTACTCCCTTCACAAGATTTCTTCCTCTCCCTCTTGCCAATCTTTCGGCCGAGCTTCAGATTTTCTGGAAGCCGCGACGACTGTGTTTTCTACCTCGTAGTGCGGAGCGACGTTCTACTGTTGGAGGCCCGTTATCGCCGCATTTCGGTCTAAAAATTCTATAGAGCTACCCCGACAGTCTTTTTCAGCGATTTTTGCGGCGTTGGATTCACGAGAGGTAAATCTTCGACTTTCGTGTTGAGTGTTTTGCCCAGATTTGGGTTTTTGGCACGGTTTTCGAGGCATTACTGAGCCACTGTTTTGCTGTGAGATTCCTGGACAGCACTCACTTCGCGGATTTTTATCTCCTCATCCGGACATCGGAATTCGACGATTCAAGAGCCTATCGACATCTACACTTCGCGAGGATCGCCGTGGTATTTTTATCAGAATTTCTGGAAGATGATTTTCAGGTGAAAATTTCGTGATAAGATGGACTGTTCATGCAGGATTTTGAACTTGGGATTTTTGTGGATTTTAAGTGTAGAATTGGTTTGTGATTGTATCCAGGATGTTGTAAGCACTACTGCAGTGTTGTCAGCTTGGAGGATTGTGTGCTTTGGCTGTTCCTGGACTCCCTTATCTGTGTAACCCCGGACGGTTAGCGTGTTCAGGTGGGTGATCCTGCTTTCAAAATCTATGGACTGCACTCTAATTCTGCGAATATAGTAGCATGCATGTTAATTTATGACCCCAATATTAGATGAGAACTGTATGTTAGTACCTATAGTTGATAGCTGTTAAATCTGATGACCTCATTGAACCACTTGCAATGTTTGAACTCTTACAACATGGAAACTCAACTTAGCCTAGTATACCTGTTAAGTATTATACATCATGCTCCACCAGACTGTAGTAAACTTAAACCCGAATTGGATTTATTCATTGCTTTAGTTTCCCACATTGGTTATTACTCCTGTCATTCTGGACATAGTAGTTTTCCCCTGAGTCATGGGTTGGGAGGTCTAGTAGCTGTGGATGCATTGTACTCGCGTCTGGGGACCGAGTAGAGTTGGTAGCAGTCTGTAGATTGTTTATCATTGAGATAGTGACATGTTGGATCTGGGATCTTTGGGAGATGACCATAGAGACAGTGTGGATTCTTAGTTAGTGAGTGAGACAGAGATTGGATCATAGCCTGCAGGAGCCATACTTGAGATCGACAGAGATGCGCGGATACTTTGCTCGGTGGGGTCGCTACCCACGAGTGCCACTCCGGAGTTGGGTTTGATACTTGTCCCTCTGGCTGAGCCAGTTTTGGCAGTCACGGACACCGTCCCTCTGGCTGAGCCAGTTTTGGCAGTCACGGACGCCGTCCCTCTGGCTGAGCCAGTTTTGGCAGTCACGGACGTCCTACGTAAGTCCGGTCCTCCGGGATGTACGGCAGTAGGTAGGCGCAGGCTTGACTGGACCCTATGGGGCAGTCAGTTTGGATTGGGTGGTCTGAGTTGAGAGAGTTGGTTGTGGCATCATATTCATTCTGTCTCGCCCTTTGAGCATTTAGATAGAGGCATAGTAGCAGTAGAGTTTACTTTTTCCAGCTTTCCCTACAGCACTGCATATGTTGCTTTATGCCTCTAGTAGACTTAGTGGGCAGACCGTCGGGCTTGTTGGCGGCACCCACTGAGAACTACTGTGGGAGGTAGTTCTCACACCCGTCGTGGTGTCTTTTCCCCAGGGACTCCAGCTCCAGTTCCTGCGGTACCTGTTGCTGATCCTGCTCCTTCAGACCGAGGTAAGGGAGTCGCGAGATAGATCCCTTCCCCCTTCAGCTTCAGTGTGGCATAGAGGTACCCTTATATTTTGGTTGTGTCATGTTGAGAGATCTTGTAGTGAGGAATTGAGTTGTACTCTTTTGGTTTCTTTGGAGAGACTTCTGTATTTCTGGTGAGGAATTTATGTATATTTTATGAGAGACTGTTTTACTTTCTGTTCATAGTTAGTTTTTTTTTTATTCTACAGCTCTGATATCTGTTAGTATAGATGCTTATTTGCAGGTAGACGCTACGTCTCTACGGGGCTTCCTGTAGGGACGGCGGATCTGTTGGCGAGCCCGGGGTACAGTTCCGACCCCGGGGCGTGACAGAATAGAGTGGTATCAGAGCTTAGGGTGTAGGTCTTGAGGACTTAGGAACCCTAGGCTTATGGTTAAACCCTAGGATGACCCACGTGAGAGCCGAGACTTTTTAGCGAAAGTCTTGATTGGGTATCTAACTCTCCCGAATGGATTGGGACGAGAGATAGACATGCCTTCCTTCTGTGGCGACTATGTTGGCTGCAGACAACATAGTGCTTCGGGAAGGGGGACATGCCTTTTGACTTTCGCTAGATTGGGTCGAGAGTTGCTTCTGGTTCTGATTGGTTGCTTTGTCCCTCAAGTGGGGATGCCTCCTCGACGTTCGTTGGTGACGCGCTCGCAGCCTTCGTCCTCTGAGCCCGAGCAGGAAGACTCGGGGCGAGGACCTCAGGCTGAGATTCAGGAGCTCCGTGCCCAGATGGCACAGATGGCTGCGGCGACTAGACGCCAGGAGGAGGCAGTGGCGCGGCTGACGCTCTTATTGGAGCAGAGAGCGCAGCCGGCGGTTGTACCCCCTGAGAGCTCGCCGGTGCCTTCTTCTCCTGTTGTGGCACCCCCTGTTGTGCAGCCTGCACTGGCGATTCCTGTTGAGCCGGTTTCGAGTAGACCACCGGCCGGGGTGACGGGATCTTTGACTGCGGTAGAGCAGCGGGAGGTAGTAGATTTGTTGATGAGATTTCGGCGGTTCGATCCGCCCCGCTTTTCGGGCATGAGTGCTGAGCCTTGGGCAGCCGAGACTTGGATTACCACCATGGAGCGCCACTTTGAGAGCCTATTTGTGGACGAGAGGTATAGGGTTATTCTGGCTACTCACTTTCTGGAGAGCAACGCCGAGGCGTGGTGGCGGCGTGTGCGACCCGCTGGTCCACCTGGGACACAGCTTCTTTCCTGGACCGAGTTTCGGAGCATGTTGCTGGGAGCATTCTTTCCTGAGAGCGTCCGACAGCGACTGGAGGAACAGTTGAAGAATCTCCGCCAGGGAGATAGGCCTGTGCACATGTACATAGCGGAATTCAACCAACTACTGGCATGTGTACCTCATGTGGCCAGAGATGAGAGCCATCGCATCTACATGTTCGAGAGAGGACTTCGCCGAGACATCTACCAGTTCGTCCGCTCCCGTAGACTGCAGACCTTGGAGGCCTCGATGGAGCAGGCTTTGTATGTGGAGTGTGGAGAGGCCGTGATGGATGAGGCATCTCCGGCCCCTGTAGCAACTTCTGGGGCGAAGCGCCCGGCTTCTCCGGAGGAGGGGCAGTCTAGCAGGCAGGGACCCCCGAGACCTCCGCGTTCCCACCCTCAGGGCCGGGGGTACCAAGGACATCAGAGATCGGGGGCGTTTCGCCAGACACAGCAGCAGCATCAACCCCCACGACAGCAGCAGTTCACACCGCAGACTTCTCAGCAGCAGCGCCCAGATCGGTGTATTATCTGTGGAGGCTCACACCTACCGACTCTGTGCCCGCAGAGACAGGGCCATTGTTTTCGCTGCGGGCAGGCCGGTCACTTTGCGAGCGTGTGCCCTAGAGCCGGCCATCCAGCTCCTTCACCAGCATCAGCACCGTCCGTTCCTTACCAGCCAGCCGATCCTTCTGCGGCCTACAGCAGGCCAGAGGTTACCTCATCTTCTTTCCGGCGGCCAGAGCGACGTCCCCCGGCGCCGAGCGGTCGAGTTTATGCCGCCCAGGTCGAGGACGTTACAGCAGTAGAGCAGGTCATTGCAGGTATTATTCTGATCTCAGCAGTCCGTGCTCGGGCTCCTTTTGATACCGGTGCATCTCATTTATTCATCAGTAGGGCTTTTACATCCATCTGCATGATATCAGGGCATGTGCATTTTTGCATGATTAAAGGATAGGAATTTTGTGACTTGCTTTAGCGATTGGATTCATTCCAGTATCTTCCAGCAGAGGCAAATTTTGGGATGTGATCAGAACAGCTGGAATTTTGAGAGGTACGCCGATAGTTGTGATGGTTCAGTTGCAGCTCCCCGACTCAGATTGAGCACTTGGGATGACCAGCTGGTGCGGTATCGTGCAATATTTGATGGCGAATAGAGAACAGTGGCCTTTCCGCGAGTTGGACGACGGGAGATCATTTCCACTGGATACCGAGGCATCCTTTCTGCAGCAGTGGCTTCAGCGGCTTTGGGTTAGGTGCGACCTGTCGAGCGTAGGTGACGCCTAGGATTAGAGGGTTTGTCTCTAAGGGTCTCGGATAGGGTGGTGTTTTTCTTTTTAGGGGCACGGATAGACCGTAGCTTCCGTTTTATTGCCACAGCAGGAACGGCATCAACACCTTTCTCCCTCTTTTCTCGCTCTTGTACTGAAATTTGCGAATAAGATGAAAGATTCGAAAGACTACTCCAGAAATAGGGTCGGTGCCCGAACCCGTTCTTGTTTGATTGGGGCAAGGGCACCGGTCTCTCGAAACTTTCGAACTTTTCGCTAATTTCAGTTGTTTTCTAAATTGGAGAGTTGGGGGTTGATGACCTTACTACTGGTGGGGCCCTTTCTTTTTCTGTTAAGTTTTGCGGCGTAATTCGAATAGTTTGGACGTGTAGAGTTGGCCGTTCTACCTCGTCCCCAGTGTTTGGGAATTCCTGAGCTTTATTCAGCGGTTGGACTCGCTTTGTGGAGAGTTTGTAGCGACTGGGGAGATGGAGTTGTGTGGTTGGAGGTTTACCTTTGGGCTTGGAGACTCCCTTGTGAGCCGTGTTTGTTTCGAGGACGAAACTTTCTTTTAGTGGGGGAGGATGTGAGGACCCGAATCCCCACTTTAGGGCTTACTGTTGGATTGGAGGTTTCAGGGTGTGCGTGTCGGGCCCCAGAATTGAGTTTTTGGTAAAATTGGAGCTTGTTTTCTTTTCTGGTAGTCCATTTTGGGTGTGTGAGGTGTTTGCGCGCTTATCGGAGCCAAGAATGTGACCCGGAACGGAAATTGGATCAAGTCTACTCTTCCGGGAAATTTTGGAAAAATTTTAGAAGTGGAATTTGGCCGAACGGACCTCGGATTTGGATTCAGCGCGCGAAAACGAGCGAAATGGACTATTTACTTGAATTTTTCAAAGCCCGGACGCGAAAACACGAAAATCGAGGCTCGGGTTACTGTTCCAGCGGCCGGAGGAGCGCCGGCGGCGGCGGAGCGCGGCGGAGCGCGGCGGCGGAGGGTGGCGCAGGCGCGCGGTCCACCGCGGGGCGCGTGCACCGGGCGGAGGCCACGTGGAGGGCTGCGGTTGGCCGGCGCAGCGGGCGCGGTCCACGGGCCTTGGCGGGGGCACGGTGGACCGAGGGCATGCCACGTGGCATCTCGTGGTTGGGCGGTGTTGTGCACGCGGTCCACGAATTTTTGGCTCTGGTGCACGGTAGACCGGTGGACACGTGGCGTTGTCTGGTTGGCGGGTTCTGGTGCACTCGGTCTACACGGCTGCGGCGGTTGAGGCGGTGCCTCGGGGCGCGTGCCCGACCCGGAGCCGGCGGCCACGCGGCCGCGCACGTGGGCGTGGCGCGGGGGTCAAACCTGCGATGTGGGGGGCGCCACGTGGCGCCCCGTGGTTGGTCCGGCGCAGGGGTGCACGACGCCTGGTCGGGACACGTGGCATCACGGGATTCGTCGCGGGGCGTGCGCCGGGTGCGGGGAGCAGGCTTGGGACACGTGGCGGCTTGTGGAGGTTTCGGGCGCGCACAGTAACGGGCCGGCCCGTTACTGTAGCAGCCCGGAAACTTTCGGGCGCCCGAAAGTTGGGCCCGAAAGTGGTCAGCTTGCCTTTTTGGGCTGTTTTCTCTTGTGGGCCTATAAATAGGCCATTTGGGATGCAATTTTCTGCCCTTTCCCGGGGGATTTAGCCTCTACTCCCTTCACAAGATTTCTTCCTCTCCCTCTTGCCAATCTTTCGGCCGAGCTTCAGATTTTCTGGAAGCCGCGACGACTGTGTTTTCTACCTTGTAGTGCGGAGCGACGTTCTACTGTTGGAGGCCCGTTATCGCCGCATTTCGGGCTAAAAATTCTACAGAGCTACCCCGACAGTCTTTTTCAGCGATTTTTGCGGCGTTGGATTCACGAGAGGTAAATCTTCGACTTTCGTGTTGAGTGTTTTGCCCAGATTTGGGTTTTTGGCACGGTTTTCGAGGCATTACTGAGCCACTATTTTGCTGTGAGATTCCTGGACAGCACTCACTTCGCTGATTTTTATCTCCTCATCCGAACATCGGAATTCGACGATTCAAGAGCCTATCGACATCTACACTTCGCGAGGATCGCCGTGGTATTTTTATCAGAATTTCTGGAAGATGATTTTCAGGTGAAAATTTCGTGATAAGATGGACTGTTCATGCAGGATTTTGAACTTGGGATTTTTGTGGATTTTAAGTGTAGAATTGGTTTGTGATTGTATCCAGGATGTTGTAAGCACTACTACAGTGTTGTCAGCTTGGAGGATTGTGTGCTTTGGCTGTTCCTGGACTCCCTTATCTGTGTAACCCCGGACGGTTAGCGTGTTCAGGTGGGTGATCCTGCTTTCAAAATCTATGGACTGCACTCTAATTCTGCGAATATAGTAGCATGCATGTTTATTTATGACCCCAATATTAGATGAGAACTGTATGTTAGTACCTATAGTTGATAGCTGTTAAATCTGATGACCTCATTGAACCACTTGCAATGTTTGAACTCTTACAACATGGAAACTCAACTTAGCCTAGTATACCTGTTAAGTATTATACATCATGCTCCACCAGACTGTAGTAAACTTAAACCCGAATTGGATTTATTCATTGCTTTAGTTTCCCACATTGGTTATTACTCCTGTCATTCTGGACATAGTAGTTTTCCCCTGAGTCATGGGTTGGGAGGTCTAGTAGCTGTGGATGCATTGTACTCGCGTCTGGGGACCGAGTAGAGTTGGTAGCAGTCTGTAGATTGTTTATCATTGAGATAGTGACATGTTGGATCTGGGATCTTTGGGAGAAGACCATAGAGACAGTGTGGATTCTTAGTTAGTGAGTGAGACAGAGATTGGATCATAGCCTGCAGGAGCCATACTTGAGATCGACAGAGATGCGCGGATACTTTGCTCGGTGGGGTCGCTACCCACGAGTGCCACTCCGGAGTTGGGTTTGATACTTGTCCCTCTGGCTGAGCCAGTTTTGGCAGTCACGGACACCGTCCCTCTGGCTGAGCCAGTTTTGGCAGTCACGGACGCCGTCCCTCTGGCTGAGCCAGTTTTGGCAGTCACGGACGTCCTACGTAAGTCCGGTCCTCCGGGATGTACGGCAGTAGGTAGGCGCAGGCTTGACTGGACCCTATGGGGCAGTCAGTTTGGATTGGGTGGTCTGAGTTGAGAGAGTTGGTTGTGGCATCATATTCATTCTGTCTCGCCCTTTGAGCATTTAGATAGAGGCATAGTAGCAGTAGAGTTTACTTTTTCCAGCTTTCCCTACAGCACTGCATATGTTGCTTTATGCCTCTAGTAGACTTAGTGGGCAGACCGTCGGGCTTGTTGGCGGCACCCACTGAGAACTACTGTGGGAGGTAGTTCTCACACCCGTCGTGGTGTCTTTTCCCCAGGGACTCCAGCTCCAGTTCCTGCGGTACCTGTTGCTGATCCTGCTCCTTCAGACCGAGGTAAGGGAGTCGCGAGATAGATCCCTTCCCCCTTCAGCTTCAGTGTGGCATAGAGGTACCCTTATATTTTGGTTGTGTCATGTTGAGAGATCTTGTAGTGAGGAATTGAGTTGTACTCTTTTGGTTTCTTTGGAGAGACTTCTGTATTTCTGGTGAGGAATTTATGTATATTTTATGAGAGACTGTTTTACTTTCTGTTCATAGTTAGTTTTTTTTTTATTCTACAGCTCTGATATCTGTTAGTATAGATGCTTATTTGCAGGTAGACGCTACGTCTCTACGGGGCTTCCTGTAGGGACGGCGGATCTGTTGGCGAGCCCGGGGTACAGTTCCGACCCCGGGGCGTGACACAGTGCTCAGGGAATTTCCATTGAGCAACCAGTTGCCAGCCAGCCTCCTCCACAGGACTTCATCAGCTCCGCAAGAATCAAAGATTTTGAGAAGAGAGAATGCATTGGCGAAAGACATGTCGATGTCAATGCAATGAAGGAACGGTCTACACTCTTTGGGACTTTGTTTGACCAGGCCGGTCTTGGTCCCATATGCAACTTCACTGAGAATACTGGGTATTGTCCTCACTCAGTACGTATGTTCTATCAGAACACTTCAAGTCTAGTTAATCAGGACCAAGGACGTCGAGAATTTCACACATTGGTCAAGAATATCAAGATCAAAGTCACCCCTCAATTGATTGGGGAGGTGTTAGGGATGAAGGCCAGAGTTGATGGAGCTCATTATCTGAAAACTCAAGTCTTCAACGACAACTCTTGGAGAGTAGTGGTTGATGGAATATGTCTTCCAGATACTCGGTCGACAGGAAACTCTGTTTTCTCAAAAGAACTTCGAACAGAGTATCGCTATATAAACTTCATTGTCTGCTACAATATCCTTTCAAACATGAATACGAAGGTTCTTCGATGGGACAGGATGTTATTTCTTTATCTTCTTGGACACCCCGCAGCATCAATGGGAGCGAACTTAAACATTCCTTACCTCATTTGGTCGAGGATGGCGCGTTATGTGGAACATTCTCATCCCACAGAGAGACTCCCCTATCCAATGATAATTATGCGCATCCTTAGAAAGTTTAAAGTCGACACCAGTACAAGCTCATATATGTACAGTTTGGGCACAATCAATGAGACGACAATTGTGAAGTCTCTCTCGACGAAGCCAGATGAAACCATAATACCTCCTCACCGACAAAGAGCACAACAACAAGCAACAACCTCTGCACCGGCAACACAACCAGCACCTCCATCAACGTCTGATGATGATGCGTCGGTTAGCTCAATCTTTAAGGAACAACAGCGACTCTCAAACGAGCAAGAACGCATGTCTATCGAGTTCGCTGAAATGAAAGAGGATCTCAAAGAAGTTAAGAAAGAACAAGCTTTGATGGTCCAAGATCTTAGAGAAGTTAAGAAGGAGCAAGCTTCTATGAACAAACGGATCAAGAAAATGTTTCAGAAGCTTGGGTGTATCAGCTCCGACGACTCTGCATAAAGTTTTTGTTTCTAATCTTTCTTTTGCAGGTTTTAAGTTTTTGCATTTATGATTATTTTATTCAGCTCTCAAGTTTCTTTATTTTGAACTATTTAACTCTCCTTAAATTTTGTATGTTTGGCTAATTTTTGTGACAAAAAGGGGGAGAGAGTTTAGAGTGAACTTTGTGAGAACTTTGAACAAACCTTGAACTTTGACTTTGGTGAAAGGTAAGTATCAGAACTTCTGGTTTTTATCTTATGATTTGTTGCATGTCCCTACTAACTATTCGACTAACTATTTGGACATGTATTATTACTAACAAGTTGTTTGATTACTAACAAAGCAAAGTTATGACATTTGGAATCTTATTGCTTACAAGATATGTCAATGTTTGATTGTGATCTTATTACATATCTGAATTACTCAATGTCATGGTGAGCATAAACTCTATCTCTGTTAGGTTTTGAATGCTAAATATTCTTGAGGTATCTAACAATCTCGTTTTGTCAAGGATGATTTCTTTTTGCAGAGAGTACAAATGTCTAAGTCTAGAGTCTGTTTTAGGAGTTTAACTCATGTATTTTATTTTGGATCTCCATTGTAAATTTTTGTTGTATGGTGCTAGCAACAAAAATATTTTTTTGAATTTTCTTTAGTGGATCTGTGTTTTGTCACGAAACCGCCAAAGGGGGAGATTGTTAAGGATTTTGTTTTGGCACATTTCGTGAAAGTGTTAAGTCTTGAAGATTGAAGATGAATGAAGTTTGGATCATATACCTCAATCTCAAGAAAGAAGAATTCAAAAGGATCAGGTAAGTTTAACTAAATATTTTTGGTGATCCGAATACTTCTTGTAGTGTAGAAACACTTGGAAGAATTTCTTATTGCATAAAAATCAAGAACTGAACATGAGACTTGTTCAGGATCCGGATCAGATTGTTCAATCCGGATCCCGAAGGTGGTTCGTTCATACACCAGTTCAATCCGGATCGTAGCTTCCCTTGATCCGGATCCCGAACATTGAGTTTACCATTTTCCTTGAACGATCCGGATCAGGCTTCGCAATCCGGATCCCGAACGTTGATGTTTGGTGAACTGTATGAACGATCCGGATCAAGAACTTCGATCCGGATCCCGAACCTTCGTTTTTCTGGAATTGCCTGACTCGTTACGACGATCCGGATCACAGCTAATCCGATCCGGATCGCCGTCGTAAAAATTTCCAGAAACGACAGTTTTTGATCCTTATCTTCTTCCTAGGGTTTCTAACCTATAAATAGACCCTATGATTCTTTTTCTAGGGTTAATCCAGATAAGCCGCATAAGCCGTCATAATCAAATATCTTTTATACGGCCTAAGATCCACATATAGAGAAGAAAGGAAATCATTAGATATTACCCTATGTTTCTTCATCTATATTGATTGGTTTGATTCTAGGTTTTCATACTCACATCTTGAGTTGAATCAAACTAATGAATACTTAGATGGTATTTCCTATCTATCTTTGATCTAAGTATTCGGCGGATCATCACCACCCAAACAAACAACGATTTACCCCAAAATCGGCGCGTGGACTCGCGTGGCCTTGTGGATTCAAGGTGCAACCGCTCTCGTGGATTCGGAGCGAGGTACGTTCGTGGATTCGAAGCGTGCTACTGGGTGAAGACCGTGGATTCGGTCAGACGTCGTGGACTCGACGTTGGACGCCGTGGATTCGGCGTTGGACGCAGATCGTGGATTCGAGACGCGTTGTGGAGCGAGCGGAGAAGATCAACTAGGAGCGTATGGAAAAGGTTGAGTCGTCTGTGAGTACGGTATATCACCTTGTACGTGTTTAATTCTAGTGGATTTCACCGTGTTATCGGTCCCGTGGTTTTTTACTCCGGTTTGGAGTTTTCCACGTAAAAATCTTGCGTGTTCATTTATATTTCCGCATTGGGTTTTTATTGCGCAATAATTTTTTGAGTGTTTATTGCTTACACCTATTCACCCCCCTCTAGGTGTTTTTTCCCCTATTTAGATCCATTATTACATTTAACCCAACAAGGGGCAGCGGCGGAGCACGGCGGACGGGCTCGGGCAGGCGGCGGAGCGGCCGCGGGCAGCACGCGGGCGCGGGCAGCGCGCGGGCAGGCGCGCGGGCGCGCCGGCAGGTGCGTGGTCCACGGGCCGACGTTCACCAGGGGCAGGACACGTGGCATGTTGAGATTTGTCGGTGCAGTGGACTTGGACCACGGAGCAGGCGGGCGCGGTGCATGGACCGGCGGGACACGTGTCTGATTGTGGTTGGCGGGCTCATGAAGGCTGGGTCCACGGAGGTGCACCGGGGTGCCTCGGGATTCGTGCCTGGCAGGGGGCGCAGGCGGCGAGCGCAGGCGCACGTGGGCGCGCGTCAGGCGCGTTGACGCGCAGTTCCCGCGCGTGGGCCGCCACGTGTCGACCTCCGCGTGGGGTGAGCGGCGGGGTTTGGTGTGAGCGGCGGGGTTTGGTGTCCGCTGATGCGGGGTGGACGTGGAGGCCCGAGGGACTTTCGGGCGCGCACAGTGTTGGGCCGGGCCCAACACTGTAGCCGTTCGAAAATCCCGAGCACCCGGAAGTTGGGACATTTTGGGTATTAGTTGAATTGTTTTTCCAGCCTATAAATAGGCCCCTGTTCAGCACTGAAGAACTCTTTCTCTGCGCGGATTTTTGTAGTGCAACCTTCAGGAGATTTCTTCCTCTCCCAGAGCCGGATCAATCTACAGATTCCAGGATTTTTCTGCAGCACGCATCCCGAGGTTTGCATTTTTACGGCGCGGCACGATGCTCGTTCGTTTGTGATCTTCTTCGTTTCATTTTGGTGCGAGGACTCCCCCGGCTTACTCCGACCTCCGATTGAGGCGATTCTTGCGCCGTTGGACTCACGACAGGTAGGGCTTTGATCTTCGTGTTTTAAGCTCCTCCTCATTTCGAGTTTATCTTGGGGTTCCCCGAGCTTCCATTTGACCCTTTTTCATGGGCGGAGTTTTGGACAGCGGTGCGGTGTTTCGGCCATATCTTTACGCACAGGCATCGGATTGGGGTGATTCAAAAGGCGTTTTGTATCTACACATCACGACGAATATCCCCAAATTTTCTTGGAATTTTCTGAATAATTTTCGAAGGTGAGAAATCTCTGTTTACAGGAATTAGTGCTATAGTTTTTGCGAGCAGTTTATTTCGAGGTGGTTCCCTTGCCGGATTTGTTTCTCAGTGTAGGAAACTCGGATTTGAGCGTGCAGGTACTCGTTTCGACGGGTTCGTCGCGAGGATCGTGACATTATTTTTCATGGAATTTTCCGGGCACTTCTCACAGGTAAAAACAGGGCATCTTTGGGACTGAATTCTGGACAGCATGTTTTCGGATACTTGTGTGCTTATTTGTGTGTATGTTTTGGGGTAATTGTAAACAGCGATCGCGGCGGTTTATCTGTTTGAGCATTTGATGTGAAAAGGGGATATTGGACAGCGAGGAGGTTTTACAGCTGAGGATTGCGCGTGTCCAGGTGGGTGGTTGCTTTATCCCTCTTTTCTGGCTTACCCACTAGGAGTATTAGAGAGATCCTTCTTGGACATCCATGGTTGATAATTGTAATTGGGACTTGCATGTTTGTGGGAATCTGATAGTGGTTGGGACTTATACATGATTGTATGGATTGCTATGTTAGCACTTAACCTTGCATGTGGAATGGAACATTTAATTGGGACTATATGATTTATCCTGTTAGTGGTATTACTTGAGGATTTTATGACATGCATAGGTGGATAGTAATGCTTTATTATGGAACATGGATTATGGACATGTGTGGTTGGATAATATTTTAGCATGATGGTTATATCTATGCGGAGCTATTAATTGTTACACATGTGGAACCACTATTGGACACCTTTTCCTTTATTTCCTTGAGAACACTTGCATGCTTGTATGGACATCTAGATAGGCCATCTTTTATCGCTACACTTTTATGCTGTAACTTGACTTAGGAGAAACCTTGTTTGCTTCTTTTCTCCTTTTCGTTAGTCAGGTGGTTCTTGTTGCTCGGGTTTGAGCAGGGGTTTGGGATAGTGTAGCCGGGGCCTGGATTGTGGATCATGGGTTTTGGCGGCGACCGCGGATATTGGGCGGTTGACCAGATGTCGGTTATAGGACATCGGTGATAGGGCATGATTATGGACTAGAGGGTTTTGTAGCAACCGCGGATAGTAGGCGGTTGACCAGATGTCGGATGTGGGACATGATTGTGATTGTGGGTTATTCCGGCGACCGCGGATATTGGGCGGTTGACCGGAGGTCGGTTGTGAGACTGGGTTGTTGATTGTGGGGTATTGCGGCAATCGCGGATATTGGGCGATTGACCGGATGGTTACTTTTGCATCTGATTGGGAATTAGTTTTCTTTTAGTGGAGGGTTGTGTTCCACTGGGGCTTTATAGTTGTGATCCAATCCTGCTTTTGTTACTTATCTCACCAGCACGGTTATTGCCCGGTGATGCTTTACTCGTGTGGGTCGCTCCCCTCGAGATCCCCTCCGGAGGCCGGGGCCAGACAGTTATGGACAGTTTTGCTATCACATCGGCGCGGCTTATTTGCCCGATGATGAGGGCTGCAGCAGGAACTTTGCTATCACATCGGCGCGGCTTACTTGCCCGATGATGAGGGCGGTACAGATTGGGTTCATCTGGGACGGTTGATTATTGTTGCATACGGTTATTCCAGTCTAGGACTGTATTTTAGAGGCATAGTAGTGGTAGATTTCCCTTTTTCAGCGGTTTCATTTCTTACCACTCTCCTTTCCTTTTTGCCTCTGGTAGACCTAGTGGGTGTGTCAGAATTTGAGGTTTTACCCACTAGGGGAGGCTACTAGTTTACTAGTAGTTCTCACCCCCATTCTTCTTTCCTCTTTTTCTTCTTTCTTGTTTTGTAGTGTCTTCTGCGGGTGCTGCTGGGCTTTCAGCGGCGGGTCGAGGAGAGAGGACGGCTGAGTAGATAGATCTCGAGGCAGGATGAGCGAGTTAGCTGGACTGTTGGTGTACCCAGGTTTCCTCAGACGGTTGTACTTTTACATTTGGGACTGGCTTTTGCCAGCAGGTTGTATTTATTTTGGTGAGCTGGGAGAAACTGATGTATCATTTATACAGATGTATTGTATTTTATTTCCAGCTTCAGTATGAGATGTATTAGATTTTAGTTCAGCTCTGTTTCTATTGCTCTTTTATTACTATCTCTTATATCTGAGCAGGTTTGGCGCTTCGTGTACGCGGGAAATACCGTGCGCACGGCGGATCTGTAGACGGGCCCGGGTTCCGGTTTACACCCGGGGCGTGACAGATTAGGTGGTATCAGAGCTTAGGGATAGGTCATTTGGGACTTAGGAAACCCTAGGCTTTTCGGCGGACCCTAGGATGTTAGTGCGTGAGAGACGTGACATTTTGCGAAAGTCGGTGATTTATTTGTTTGACTCTTCCTGTGAGTGAAGAGGGATCGACATATCCTATTTTTGTGGGACAGTTATGTTGGCTGCAGACAACATAAAGTTACAAAAATAGAGGGATGTCTTTGACTTTCGCTAGATTGGGTCTAGTGTTTGGGGTGTGCTGATTTGCGGTTTTGTCGTGGTGAGCGGTGTCTCCCCGACGTTGGGCCCTGACCCGGGTGCACCTTGGTGCGGCAGTTGGGTCTGAGCTGGTTGTTTCGGGCCGGATACCCAGATTGGAGTCCGAGAGCTCCGGACCTGAAGGGTAGGTGTGTTGGAGGCAGATCAGCGGAGCGGTGGCACAGTTGTCGGACGAGTGACACAGTTGTCGGATCAGCGCAGTGGCACATTTGTCGGAGTAGCGAGTAGCCCCCTCCGTGCCGACGTTTAGTGTTGGGGCACCGAGGCAGGGTGGATAGTTGACAGCGGGTAAGCTGTGGGATTGCGACGATCGAGTAAGCCAGTTTTGGCGGATGAGTCATTCCGATTCGTGGGATTGAGTAGGGAACCTTGGAGGCAGGGTCGCGTTCGGTGGGGGATAGAGAGTACTTGGAGGCCTTTTATGTCAAGAGTTGACGCAGTTGTTGAACTTCACGCTCCATATGTAGAGGGACGGGGTGCATAGGATATGAGTGTTTGAGAGTGGATTGCGCCAAGATACCTTTTAACTCATTGTGTCCCTCCAGTACGGATTAGGGACGCCTCATTGGAGTAGGCGCCGGGTGTGGAGCGTGGTAATGTAGTTCCTTTGGGTTGGGATCTACCGCCTGAGGCGAGTTCTGATTGAGGCGCTTGGCGCCGGGTGATGGAGGACAGATCAGTCGGTGGAGGCATTCCCGATTTCTTTTTCCAGGATAGTGGATTTCTGAGACTGTCGGAGCACATATGTTACAGCGGTCGGTGTGGTGGTACTTGTTGGGCTGGCGGGTTCAGTTTTCTTTCGCGGCGGTTGATTATGCCTCAAGGACAGTTTTCTTGGGGAGCCAGGCCCGGAGGTGTGGGTGCGCTTGGGTTGCTTGAGGGTGATCTTCGCCTCTATAGTTTTGACCTCGGGAGCGAGGCGGGTGTTTCACAGTTGATGAGTAGACTTTTGGCTGGTGTGGTTGAGGGATCTACGGCGGCGCTGGGACTCGGGGATACCCCCTTTGGTTGCGAGTTCCCAGCTGTTCTCCCATCGGAGTGGTGGATGATTGGATATTTACCCCCTCTATTTGGTTGAGGTTCCGGGTTGAGGATTGATTTTAGTTTCGAGGACGAAACTTTCTTTTAGTGGGGGAGGATGTGATGACCTGGATCTCTGCAGAGCTGTGGTAGAGTCATTGGTGACATCTGGGGAGCCTGTACTGTGTGTTGGAGGTGTTTGTGCACCAATTGGACACAAGTGGCAGACTTCGGGCTTAATGGATCACGTGGGTGATCAGTGGACTCCGTCGGATCTTTAGAAGTGGTTTCGCACGAAGCGGATATTAAAAATGGACTTAGCGCGAAGTTTGGACCAAGGAACACCTTTCCGGATGCCTTCGGGAAATTTTGGAGATGGAATTTGGCAAAATGGACATCAAATTCGGATTCAGCGCGCGAAAAGGGTCAAAATGGACTACCTAATTGATATTTTGCGCAACCTATTACTGTTCATGCCGGAACAGTGATTCCGGCGGCCGGCGGGCAGCGGTGGCGGCAGCGGGCAGCGACGGAGCACGGCGGACGGGCTCGGGCAGGCGGCGGAGCGGCCGCGGGCAGAACGCGGGCGCGGGCAGCGCGCGGGCAGGTGCGCGGTCCACGGGCCGGCGTGCACCAGGGGCAGGACACGTGGCATGTTGAGATTGGTCGGTGCAGTGGACTTGGACCGCGGAGCAGGCGGGCGCGGTGCATGGACCGGCGGGACACGTGTCTGATTGTGGTTAGCGGGCTCATGAAGGATGGGTCCACGGAGGTGACCGAGGTGCCTCGGGATTCGTGCCTGGCAGGGGCGCAGGCGGCGAGCGCAGGCGCACGTGGGCGCGCGTCAGGCGCGTTGACGCGCGGTTCCCGCGCGTGGGCCGCCACGTGTCGACCTCCGCGTGGGCCACGCGGTGCGGTGTGAGCGGCGGGGTTTGGTGTCCGCTGTTGCGGGGTGGATGTGGAGGCCCGAGGGACTTTCGGGCGCGCACAGTGTTGGGCCGGGCCCAACACTGTAGCCGCCCGAAAATCCCGAGCGCCCGGAAGTTGGGACATTTTGGGTATTAGTTGAATTATTTTTCCAGCCTATAAATAGGCCCCTGTTCAGAACTGAAGAACTCTTTCTCTACGCGGATTTTTGCAATGCAACCTTCAGGAGATTTCTTCCTCTCCCAGAGCCGGATCCATCTGCAGATTCCAGGATTTTTCTGCAGCACGCATCCCAAAGTTTGCATTTTTACGGTGCGGCACGACGCTCGTTCGTTTGTGATCTTCTTCGTCGCATTTTGGTGCGAGGACTCCCCCGGCTTACTCCGACCTCCGATTGAGGCGATTCTTACGCCGTTGGACTCACGACAGGTAGGGCTTTGATCTTCATGTTTTGAGCTCCTCCTCATTTCGAGTTTATCTTGGGGTTCCCCGAGCTTCCATTTGACCCTTTTTCTTGGGCGGAGTTTTGGACAGCGGTGCGGTGTTTTGGCCATATCTTTACGCACAGGCATCGGATTGGGGTGATTCAAGGGGCGTTTTGCATCTACACATCATGAGGAATATCCCCAAATTTTCTTGGAATTTTCTGAATATTTTTCAAAGGTGAGAAATCTCTGTTTACAGGAATTAGTGCTACAGTTTTTGCGAGCAGTTTATTTCGAGGTGGTTCCATTGTCGGATTTGTTTCTCAGTGTAGGAAACTCGGATTTGAGCGTGCAGGTACTCGTTTCGACGGGTTCGTCGCGAGGATCGTGACAGTATTTTTCTTGGAATTTTCCGGGCACTTTTCGAAGGTAAAAATAGGGCATCTTTTGGACTGAATTCTGGACAGCATGTTTTCGGATACTTGTGTGCTTATTTGTGTGTATGTTTTGGGGTAATTGTAAACAGCGATCGCGGCGGTTTATTTGTTTGAGCATTTGACGTGAAAAGGGGATATTGGATAGCGAGGAGGTTTTACAGCTGAGGATTGCGCGTGTCCAGGTGGGTGGTTGCTTTATCCCTCTTTTCTGACTTACCCACTAGGAGTATTAGAGAGATCCTTCTTGGACATCCATGGTTGATAATTGTAATTGGGACTTGCATGTTTGTGGGAATCTGATAGTGGTTGGGACTTATACATGATTGTATGGATTGCTATGTTAGCACTTAACCTTGCATGTGGAATGCAACATTTAATTGGGACTATATGATTTATCCTGTTAGTGGTATTACTTGAGGATTTTATGACATGCATAGGTGGATAGTAATGCTTTATTATGGAACATGGATTATGGACATGTGTGGTTGGATAATATTTTAGCATGATGGTTATATCTATGCGGAGCTATTAATTGTTACACATGTGGAACCACTATTGGACACCTTTTCCTTTATTTCCTTGAGAACACTTGCATACTTGTATGGACATCTAGATAGGCCATCTTTTATCGCTACACTTTTATGCTGTAACTTGACTTAGGAGAAACCTTGTTTGCTTCTTTTCTCCTTTTCGTTAGTCAGGTGGTTCTTGTTGCTCGGATTTGAGCAGGGGTTTGGGATAGTGTAGCCGGGGCCTGGATTGTGGATCATGGGTTTTGGCGGCGACCGCGGATATTGGGCGGTTGACCAGATGTCGGTTATAGGACATCGGTGATAGGGCATGATTATGGACTAGAGGGTTTTGTGCCAACCGCGGATAGTAGGCGGTTGACCAGATGTCGGATGTGGGACATGATTGTGATTGTGGGTTATTCCGGCGACCGCGGATATTGGGCGGTTGACCGGAGGTCGGTTGTGAGACTGGGTTGTTGATTGTGGGGTATTGCGGCAATCGCGGATATTGGGCGATTGACCGGATGGTTACTTTTGCATCTGATTGGGAATCCGTTTTCTTTTAGTGGCGGGTTGTGTTCCACTAGGGCTTTATAGTTGTGATCCAATCCTACTTTTGTTACTTATCTCACCGGCGCGGTTATTGCCCGGTGATGCTTTACTCGTGTGGGTCGCTCCCCTCGAGATCCCTTCCGGAGGCTGGGGCCAGACAGTTATGGACAATTTTGCTATCACATCGGCGCGGCTTATTTGCCCGATGATGAGGGCGGTAGCAGGAACTTTACTATCACATCGGTGCGGCTTACTTGCCCGATGATGAGGGCGGTACAGATTGGGTTCATCTGGGACGGTTGATTATTGTTTTATACGGTTATTCCAGTCTAGGACTGTATTTTAGAGGCATAGTAGTGGTAGATTTCCCTTTTTCAGCGGTTTCATTTCTTACCACTCTCCTTTCCTTTTTGCCTCTGGTAGACCTAGTGGGTGTGTCAGAATTTGAGGTTTTACCCACTAGGGAAGGCTACTGGTTTACTAGTAGTTCTCACCCCCATTCTTCTTTCCTCCTTTTCTTCTTTCTTGTTTTGCAGTGTCTTCTGCGGGTGCTGCTGGGCTTTCAGCGGCGGGTCGAGGAGAGAGGACGGCTGAGTAGATAGATCTCGAGGCAGGATGAGCGAATTAGCTGGACTGTTGGTGTACCCAGGTTTCCTCAGACGGTTGTACTTTTACATTTGGGACTGGCTTTTGCCAGCAGGTTGTATTTATTTTGGTGAGCTGGGAGAAACTGATGTATCATTTATACAGATGTATTGTACTTTATTTCCAGCTTCAGTCTGAGATGTATTAGATTTTAGTTCTGCTCTGTTTTTATTGCTCTTTTATTACTATCTCTTATATCTGAGCAGGTTTGGCGTTTCGTGTACGCGGGAAATACCGTGTGCACGGCGGATCTGTAGACGGGCCCGGGTTCCGGTTTACACCCGGGTTGTGACAAAACTCCTCCAGAAAAGTTAGACCAACCCCACTCTCTATCTGATACAAGGGAGACGGGTACACCGTGCAATCTCACCACCTCAGCTAAGTACAACTGTACCAGTCGCTCCCAAAGGCCAAGTCACCTGCACCGGTAGAAAGGGAGAGGACTTGGTGAGTCTATCCACGACTATCCAGGTCGCATCAGCCCCAGTCGGTGCTCTCGGCAATCCAGTGACAAAATCCAAAGTGATATGATCCCATTTCCATTCTGGGATAGGAAGACTCTGTAACTTGCTAGAAGGTACATGATGCTCCGCCTTTACTTGTTGACAAGTTAAGCAGTGCCACGATCCTCCCAATGTCTCTCTCTTCATACCAAAAATATGCTTTGAGGTCCTTATACATCTTAGTCCCACCAGGATGAATGGTATAAGGTGTATTATGGGCCTCCCTCAAAACCTACTCTCGAATCTCTAAACCTATAGGCACACAAGCTCGGTCCCTGTACCGCAGTACTCCCGAAGCATCAACTGAAAAATCCCCTGTCAACTCCGTCTGAATCTGCCCTCGGTTCCTCATCAAGTGAGGGTCCTCACTCTGTTTCTCTCGAATCCTGTCCAACAGAGTGGGCTGCACGACCAAAGAAATAAGTCTAGCTGAGACCCCAGGGGATATAACCTCAATCTGTAGCCGTCTCATCTGGTCAACCAACAGTGCCTGCTGCGAGATCATCATACTCAGACTCGTCCTCCTACTCCAAGCATCTGTCACAACATTGGCCTTGCCGGGATGACAAAGGATAATCACACCTTAATTCTTTAACAACTCTAACCACCGGCGTTGCCTCAAGTTCAACTCCTTCCGAGTGAACAGATACTTCATCCCTTATGATCAGTGTAAAACTTGCAGTTCTCTTCATACAATAATACTGCCATAATTTCAGAGCAAACACAACCGCTGCCAACTCAAGATCATGAGTAGGGTAATTTTTCTCATGGTCCTTTAAGTGCCGTGAAGCATAAGCAATTACCCTACCATGTGTTGGGTTATGTATAATTGGATCTAAATAGGGGAAAAAATACCTAGAGGGGGGTGAATAGGTGTAAACAATAAACACTCAAAAATCTTTGCGATATAAAACACAATGCGGAAAAAATAAATAACACGCAGAGATTTTTACATGGAAAACTCCAAACCGGAGTAAAAAACCACGGGACCGATAACACGGTGAAATCCACTAGAATTAAACACGTACAAGGTGATATACCGTACTCACAGACGACTCAACCTTTTCCATACGCTCCTAGTTGATCTTCTCCGCTCGCTCCACGACGCTTCTCGAATCCACGATCTGCGTCCAACGCCGAATCCACGGCGTCCAACGTCGAGTCCACGACGTCCGACCGAATCCACGGTCTTCACCCAGTAGCACGCTTCGAATCCATGAACGTACCTCGCTCCGAATCCACGAGAGCAGTAGCACCTTGAATCCACAAGGCCACGCGAGTCCACGCACCGATTTTGGGGTAAATCGTTGTTTTTTGGGTGGTGATGATCCGCCGAATACTTAGATTAGAAATAGATCGGAAATACCATCTAAGTATTCATTGATTTGATTCTACTCAAAATATGAGTATGAAAACCTAGAATCAAATCAATCAATATAGATGAAGAAACATAAGATAGAATCTATGATTTCCTTTCTTCTCTATATGTGGATCTTAGGCCGTATATAAGATGACGGCTTTTAGGCTTAGCGGCTTCTTTTTGGATTGGCCCTAGAAAAAGAATCATAGGGTCTATTTATAGGTTAGAAACCCTTGGAAAAATATAAGGATCAAAAACTATCCTTTTCTGGAATTTTACATGACGACGATCCGGATCGGAGTTCGGCGATCCGGATTGCAGTAGCGAGAAAAACAGTTTCCAGAAAAATGAAGGTTCGGGATCCGGATCGAAGTGCCTGATCCGGATCGTTCATACAGTTCACCAAACATCAACGTTCGAGATCCGGATTGAAAAGCCTGATCCGGATCGTTCAAATAAAATGGTAAACCCAGTGTTCGGGATCCGGATCAACGGAGGCTACGATCCGTATTGAACTGGTGTATGAACGAACAACCTTCGGGATCCGGATTGCAAAGTTTGATCCGGATCCTGAACATGTCCCATGTCCAGTTTTTTATATTTATGCAATTACAAATCCATCCAAGTGTTTCTACACTATAAGAAGTATTCGGATCACCAAAGATATTAAGTTAAACATACCTGATCCTTTTGAATTCTTCTTTCTTGAGATTGAGTTATATGATCCAACCTTCTTTACCTTCAATCTTCAAGACTTAACCGAATTCACGAAATACGCCAACTTAAATTCCGTAACACCATGCTGCATCAATACACACCCCAGACCACTGAAAAAGGCATTGCTGTAGATCACAAATCCCTCTCCCAAGACCGGGAGAGCAAGGATCGGAGCTGTCATCAATCTCTGTTTCAGCTCCTTCAAAACAGCTCTGACAAGTCTCACTCCAAATAAACTTAATCCCCTATCCTGATCAGACATGTGAGGGGAGTGGAAAGCTTCGTAAAGCCTTCCACAAATCGCCGATAGTAGCCAGTCAAACCCAAAGAACTACGCACCTCGGTGATAGTCGTTGGCCTCGGCCAATCTCGGATAGCATCCACCTTGGCCGGATCCACTGCCACTCCCATAGCTGAAACTACGTGCCCCAAAAAGGCGACCTCCCGGAGCCAAAATCCGCACTTCAAAAGCTTGGCATACAGCTTCTTCTCTCACAAAAGCTATATCACTGTCCTCAAGTGCTCCTTACTCCACATCACTCCAGGAGTAAATTAGAATCATCAATAAATACTGCAACAACCCGATCCAAAAACGGCTGAAATATCCAGTTCACCAAATCCATCAATGCGGCAGGGGCATTCGTCAATCCAAATGGCATCACTGTAAACTTATAAAGCCCGTACCGAGATCTGAATGCCGTTTTGGAGAAATCCTCGGCCCTCACACTCAGCTGGTGGTAGCCGAACTGAAGATCAATCTTCGAAAATACCGAAGCTCCCAATAATCCATGCAAAGTCGAAGTGAACCATCCTTCTACTTCACAACCAACACAGGCTCTCCCCACGGCGACACACTGGGTCTAACAAAACCCTAGTCCATCAGATCCTACAGTTGCCCCTTCAGCTCTCTCAACTCGACAGGCGCCATCCGATAAGGTGCCTTCAAGATAGGCGTGGTTCCCAGGACCTCGTCAATCACAAACTCTATCTCCCTCTCCGGCGGCCTAGTCGTCAACTCAAACATATCTAGCAACTCACGGATAATGGGGATATCCTCGAGTCCCAGTGCCACCGTAGGCACCTCCATGATAGTAGCCAGAAAGACAACGCAACCTCTGAACATATCTCCTCCAGTCCCGGCTCGCGGAGACTCATCATCCTCTCTCGGCAGTCAGAATGGCAAGGTCCGGTGACAATCAATCTACACCTAGCACCACGTCAAAATCCTGAAGTTACCCTTTCAATTCTCGTAGCTCAGCCGGTGCCATTCCAATAAGATAAGGAGCCCTAAAGATTGGTGTAGTTCCTAGAACTACGTCAATCCAAAAACTCAATTTTCCTATCCGGCGGTATACTAATCAACTCAGGTGGAACCATAATGTTTGGGAGCTCAAGAACAATAGGGATGTCCCTAAGTCCCGGTACTGCCGTAGGCTCCTCAACTACACTAGCCAAAAGGCTGCACATCTACAGCGAATCATCTACCTCGGTCGGGAAGTCGAACCCATAAGGCAAGGAAAACACTCGGACATTCCCGGTACACAACATCTATTGGCCTGGCTCGCAAAGGGTGACCGTCTTCGCGGCACAATCTAACATCACGAAATACCGAGCCAGACCGTCCATCCCGAGGACCACATTAAAATCCCACAGCCGTCTCAAGACCAACAACATTCCTCCACGTGCGACGGTTAAACGGGAATCTAAACCTCTCGTGCACGTGGTAACCATCCTACCTCTAACCCATGCAATGATGATCATTCTACCAAAAAGATAAATGAAATGCTTGATAACAATAAGATACAGATCCTACCGCCAGAAATAAATTATACCTGCCACCACTCGGTCGGCAACAACAGAATCCTCCGTCTGTGCTAAGCAATCCTGGCCGCTCAACAACGGCTGTCTCTCACCAGATGAGCGGGGTGGCGAAGATCGGTCTACCTGGAGATCCGTCGATGGAGTTTTTGGTCGTAGCTGGGAAGTAGTAGGAATAGATGCCGAAGTCGGTGCTGCACATGTCGGAAGGGAGCATGTAGCCCGCAAATGTCCGGACTGGCCACAAAGATAGCAGCGTCCCTGCCGTTGATCACAAGTATTGGCAAGGTGTTGACCTCCACAGAAAATGCATATGTCAGAAAACTGGGACTGCCTCGACAGCTGCTGATGCTGTCGCCTCTGCTGTCGTGACCACGATCTCTGCTGGGATGCGATAGGGGCCAACGTCGAAGAAGGTGCTACAAAGGTCGGAAGGGGGCTTGTAGCTCGGATGTGACCAGGCTGTCCACATCTAAAGCAACGACCCTGCCTCAGATCGCAGGTGTGCGGGAAGTGAGGTCCACCACAGAAAATACATCCGCCGCGAAGCCGTGGTCGTCTCCGAGAACTAGACTGTCCATCAATATCTGGGGCTGTGCGTTTCCTCTCAAAATGCTGCTCTGAAGTCCTGGCCCTCACTCCGACTGCCGAATCACCGCCCTGCACCAACAGCTTCTCCAAGAGCTGGTCCTGATGAAAGCTCCTCGCCACCAGATGGATCACTAAGGCCCGCAGTTCCTCCAGCTCGGCGGATACCGCCTGTCCAGGCTCCTTAGGGGGAGTGGGGGTATCATCGGCGGAAAAACGACGCCGGGGCGACATCCTGCCACAAGAAACCACAAATCAGAAACACATCCCCACACGACCCAATCTAGCGAAAGTCAAAGACACCCCCTATTTTTGTAACTTTATGTTGTCTGCAGCCAACATAACTGTCCAACAGAAATAAGATATGTCGATCCCTCTTCCCTCACTGGAAGAGTCAAATAATAAATCACTGACTTTCACAAAATATCACGCCACTCACGCCCTACCATCCTAGGGTCTGCCCAAAAGCCTAGGGTTTCCTAAGTCCCAACTGACCTATCCCTAAGCTCTGATACCACCTAATCTGTCACGCCCCGAGTGTAAACCATGTTACGGAATTTGAGTTGGTGTATTTCGTGAATTCGGTTAAGTCTTGAAGATTGAAGATAAAGAAGGTTGGATCATGTAACTCAATCTCAAGAAAGAAGAATTCAAAAGGATCAGGTATGTTTAACTAATTATCTTTGGTGATCCGAATACTTCTTATAGTGTAGAAACACTTGGATGAATTTTTAATTGCATAAAAATCAAAAACTGGACATGGGACATGTTCAGGATCCGGATCAGACACTTCGATCCGGATCCCGAAGGGTGTTAGTTCATACGCAAATTCAATCCGGATCGTAGCCTCCTTTGATCCGGATCCCGAACACTGGTTTTTACCGTAATTTATGAACGATCCGGATCAGGCAGTTCAATCCGGATCCCGAACATTGGTGTTTGGTAAATTGTATGAACGATCCGGATCAGGCACTTCGATCCGGATCCCGAACCTTTGTTTTTCTGGAAACTGTCTGTCTCGTTACTGCAATCCGGATCGCCTAAATCCGATCCGGATCGCCGTCCTGAAAAATTCCAGAAAAGGTTAGTTTTTTATTCTTATCCTCTTCCAATGGTTTCTAACCTATAAATAGACCCTTTAATTCATCTTTTAGGGTAAAGCCGAAAAATGGAAAAAATACGACCGAAATAGAAAAATCCACAGATAGAAAAGAAAGGAAATACTAGATTTAATTCTATGTTTCTTCATCTATTTTATTAATTTGATTCTAGGTTTTCCAAACTCAGATTTTGAGTAGAATCAAATTAATGAATACTTAGATGGTATTTCCGATCTATTTCTAATCTAAGTATTCGGCGGATCATCACCACCCAAAAACAACGATTTCCCCAAAATCGGCGCGTGGACTCGCGTGGCCTTGTGGATTCAAGGTGCTACCGCTCTCGTGGATTCAGAGCGAGGTACGTTCGTGGATTAGAAGCGTGCTACTGGGTGAAGACCGTGGATTCGGTCGGACGTCGTGGAGTCGACGTTGGACGCCGTGGATTCAGCGTTGGACGCAGATCGTGGATTCGAGAAGCGTTGCGGAGCGAGCGGAGAAGATCAACTAGGAGCGTATGGAAAAAGGTTGAGTCGTCTGTGAGTACGGTATATCACCTTTGTATGTGATATAATTCTAGTGGATTTCACCGTGTTATCGGTCCCGTGGTTTTTTACTCCGGTTTGGAGTTTTCCACGTAAAAATCTCTGCGTGTTATTTATTTTTCCGCATTGGGTTTTATATCGCAAAGATTTTTGAGTGTTTATTATTTACACATATTCACCCCCCTCTAGGTGTTTTTTTCCCTATTTAGATCCAATTATACATAACCCAACAAGTGGTATCAGAGCGAGAATAGGGTTGTAAACAATGGTTGAAGGTGGAAACATCAACAGACCCCCGTTTCTTCGATGGAACAAATTATGCCTACTGGAATGTACGGATGAAAGCCTTTTTAATTTCCATCGACGAACGGGTGTGGCAATCAATTGAATTAGGATGGTCTAATACAACTGAAATTCTTGCTGATGTTCACACCATCAAACCTAGGTCGAAATGGACCAAGGAAGAGATAGATTCTTCTTCTTACAATGGCAAAGGGATTAATGCTCTATTTAATGCTTTGTCTCAAACTGAGTTCTCTCACATCTCGGCATGTGAGACTGCGAAAGTAATCTGGGATGTTCTTCAAGTTACACATGAGGGAACTAACCTTGTGAAGATTCAGAAACTGCAAATGCTTACGAGCAAGTTTGACTCTATTTTCATGGTAGAAAATGAATCGTTCACAGACTATTACACACGATTGCAAGACATCGTAAACTCATGTGCTAACTTGGGAGAGAAGATTCCAGAATTTAAAGTTGTAAGAAAAATATTAAGAACTCTTCCTGAAAGATTTCGATCCAAGGTTACGGCCATTGAAACTATTAAACACCCGGACGAAATCCGTGTAGAAGAATTAGTTGGTTCTTTACAAACATATGAAATGACATTTCCTACTAACTATTCTTCTGGAAAAGCATCCTCTTCTAAGTCTTCAGGTTTAGCATTGAAAACAACAAAAGAAGAAGACGCGGATTCATCCTCCTCAAACGATGACATAAACCTATCTATGGAGGACTTTGAGAAGCAGCTTGCTCTCTTGACGAGAAGATTTCGCCGAAACTTTCAAAGGGGTAACTCAAGCAAAACTCCATCCTTCGTAAAGTCGAAGAAAGGCAAAGGTTCTTCAAGTTACAAACCAAGAAAGCAAGAGGGTTTTTCTAAGGATAAGAAAAGCTCAGAAGGACAAGTCCAATGCTTCAAGTGCCGAGGGTACGGCCATATCTCAACGGAGTGTCCCAATAAGAATCCGTCAAAGAAGAAAGCGATGCAAGCCGTCACTTGGGATGACACCTCATCGTCAAATGAGTCATCGTCAAGTGATGAAGAAGATAACGCAACGGCGTTCCACGCGTCCACATCTTCACCCTTCATGTGCTTAATGGCTAATACATCCGACTCATTGTCCAACTCCACTGTTGAAAAAATTGCAATGGACGATGAATCGGATAACTCAGAAGGTGAAGACTTTGCTCTTGCCTATCATAAGCTTTTGAGGGATTCAAAGAAACTGGCAAAGCAAAAGAAGAGTTTGAGAGGGAGATTGCAGGATCTCGAAGAAGAAGCAAAAAGGGCAACTTCTCTCTCAAACGCTCTTGAAGCTGAAAGGGATAACCTGATTAAAGCAAATGTTTCCCTTCAAGAGTCCAATGAGCAATTCGAGAAGAATTATGTAGATATGGTGAACAAAGAGAATTACTTCTTGAAGCTCAACGGCGAGGCTCGACAGGAAAAATTGGAAATGACAGAGACCATTCTCCAACTCAAGGATGACTTACAGCGATTTTCATCAGGAATGAGTAAGTTGGATAAGCTTCTTGGTCTTGGTCAATCAAACAAATTCGGCCTCGGATACAATCGAACTGAAGACAATTTTAGTTCGGTTGGGACAGTCTTTGTGCCCCAGTCGGTATCTCCTCCTCCGACACTGGAATTGACGACAAACAACGACAACAAACCTACTTCCCCCTCTTCGAAATTGTCAAGCACCAAGGTATGTTTTCGTTGTGGTATTGCAGGGCACATAAGGAGAAATTGCAAGATGGGAGCCAAACACTCAACTCATGCACTACTTGCAACGACTACCAAAAGGGTGATTCCTCGGAAATCAAATGCAAATTATTCGAAGGAAAAGAGCCCCTTGACGTCAAGGAAAAGCAATAGATCAAACAAGACGCTTTCACCAAAGGTATCAACATCACAATCATTTTCGACGTACACCAAAACTCAAAAGGTTTGGGTACGCAAAGGTGAAATCTTCCCTTGTCTTGTTACAAATATTTCCTTGCATGCATATGATAATTCGTCTTGGTATCTGGATAGCGGTTGTTCCCGTCACATGACCGGTGACAAAAACTGTTTTCAAAATTTTGAGAAAATCTCCGGAGGACTTGTAGTTTTCGGAGACGGTCAGCCTTCCAAAATTATTGGAAAAGGAAAAGTAGCTATTCTAGATGGCCCGATTCTGAATAATGTGTTATTTGTTAATGGCCTTAAGACTAACCTCATAAGTATCAGTCAACTTTGTGACAATGGTTTTTCAGTTAATTTTTCATCTGTTGAATGCATTGTAACTGATAAGGACCATGTTTTCTTTTTAAAGGGGGTTAGATCTGAAAACAATTGTTATGTTGTTCCCAATAAAATTTCTGAAAATTGTAACTTAGCCTATTTGAATAATGAAACTCTTTGGCATGAAAGGCTAGGTCACATAAACTTTAAGGAACTTGCTAGAATTTCAAACAAAGACGTGGTCAAGGGGGTTCCAAAACTTTCACTTAAACAAACCATTGTGTGTGGTGGTTGTCAAAAGGGAAAACAATCCAGGACTGCACACAAGAACTTGAACCACGTTGGTACTAATCGGCCCTTAGAATTATTGCATATGGATCTTATGGGGCTGACACGTCAACCATCCTTGGGAGGTAAATGGTATATTTTCTTAGTGGTTGATGATTTCTCTAAATACTCATGGGTAGCATTTTTAAAAGAGAAAGCTGATACTTTTGATTCTTTTCACGAGATTTGCCTTCGTATTATGATTGAAAAGAATGAAAAGATCATTCGTGTTAGAAGTGATAGAGGTGGAGAATTCATAAATTCTAAATTCATTGATTTTTGCACTTCCAATGGCATTAAACATGAATTCTCAGCACCCTATACACCTCAACAGAATGGTGTAGTCGAGCGCAAAAACAGGGTTGTACAAGAGATGGCACGTGTCATGCTTCATAGCCGGAATTTACCGTTATATTTTTGGGCTGAAGCTGTGAACACTGCAATCTATGTTATTAATCGAGTTTATTTGCGCCCGGGAACGTTAAATACACCATATGAACTATGGTTTGTAGAAAGCCAAACATCAAATATTTTCGTATCTTTGGGAGTCGGTGTTACATTTTACGTGACCGCGAAAATCTTGGAAAATTTGACTCTCGAAGTGACGAAGGGATTTTCTTGGGTTATTCTACAAATAGTAGAGCCATATCGGGTATTTAATTTGGAATCTAAAACGATTGTAGAATCCATAAATGTTAAAGTAGATGAAGCTTTCCACTTTGCATCTGATAAATCTACCCCTGATATCTCTCTTGATGATGATACTCCTGTAAATGCATCTTCTCATGATAATACTTCCAATATTAATGTTGCATCTAATGGTTCTTCAAGTTTATCTGATGTGCAGGAATCATCTCATGTACCTCCGAGTACTCCTTTACCTCAAACGTTACGCATCTCCAATGATCATCTTGAATCAAACATTATTGGAGACCCACAAGAAGGAGTCAAAACTCGGAGACAGTTGGTTTGTGGATTCGCTTGTTACGTTTCCATGATCGAACCAAAGAACGTCGATGAAGCTCTTCAGGATGACTACTGGATTGAAGCAATGCAGGAAGAGCTCCATCAGTTTGAACGCAACAAAGTCTGGGAATTAACGACGCCTCCGAAGCAACACAATGTGATCGGTACTAAATGGATTTTCAAGAACAAGAAAAATGAGGATGGTACCATCATCAGGAACAAAGCACGTTTAGTTGCTCAAGGCTACTCTCAAATAGAAGGTATAGACTTTGATGAAACGTTCGCCCCTGTAGCTAGAGTCGAGTCCATTCGTATCTTATTCGCTATTGCTTGTCACTTTAAAATAAAACTCTTTCAAATAGACGTTAAGAGCGCGTTTTTAAATGGGTTTTTAAATGAGGAAGTTTATGTGGCTCAACCGAAAGGTTTTGTAGACTGTAAACTACCTAACCATATTTTTCGTTTGAAAAAGGCTCTTTACGGTTTAAAACAAGCACCGTGAGCGTGGTACGAAAGGTTGACAAAGCACCTTTTGGAGAAGGGCTATACTCGAGGGGGAGCAGACAGGACTCTCTTTGTGAAGCATTATCAAAATAACTTCATTGTTGCGCAAATCTATGTCGATGATATTGTATTTGGAGCAACAAAGGATAATGATGCTTCTAAATTCGCAGAAACCATGGAAAGCGAATTTGAGATGTCTATGATGGGCGAACTGACATGCTTTCTTGGATTGCAAGTGAAACAAAATGGTGAAGGCATCCATCTGTGTCAATCCAAGTATGCAAAGGAGTTGGTAAAGAAATTCGGATTAGAAGATTCTAAAGATTTTCCTACTCCTATGGGAACTAGCAATAAGGGATTAGGAAGTGAATCTCTTAGTGATAGTGTAGACGAGAAACTCTATCGAAGTATGATTGGAAGTCTACTCTACCTCACAGCTAGTCGCCCGGACATATCCTTTAGTGTTGGGATCTGCGCGAGATATCAGTCAGCACCAAAGGAGGATCACCTGAAAGCGGTGAAACGGATCATCCGGTACGTCAAAGGAACTGTAAACTTCGAAATTTGGTATCCTATGGGAACAAGTCTTGACATTATAGGATATTCAGATGCCGATTGGGCAGGATCAGTGGATGATCGGAAAAGTACGAGTGGTGCATGTTTTTATCTTGGCCATTGTCTTGTTGCATGGCATAGTAAAAAGCAAAACTGCATTGCACTCTCAACTGCCGAAGCGGAATATATCTCAGCGGGTAGTTGTTCAACTTAACTCATTTGGATGAAAAGAGTGTTGAGCGACTTCCGGATTTCAGCAACTTCGGTAACTGTTTTATGTGACAACACTAGTGCTATAAACATTTCAAAAAACCCTATGTTGCACTCAAGAACAAAACACATTGAACTTAGATATCATTTTCTTAGAGAGCTAGTTGAATCAAATATTCTTTAAATTTCCTACATTTCAACTGAAGATCAATTAGCTGACATTTTAACAAAACCTTTGGATCAAAAACGTTTTATTCATTTGCGTAAAGCAATTGGAATGCTTTCCTTGAAATAACCTCTTTTTGAAACTCTTGTTTAGGTTAGGTTTTGTTTTTGTGTTTTTGTTCATTATCTATGCTTAGACATAGAACATTAATTGAGCATTTGTTTTTATTGACTTTAATTGCATCCTTTTATATGTCTAGAAATTTATTATGCTTTGGATATCATAATAATTCATTTGATGCAATGATCATTTATGTGAATTAAATCATCTTTGTTTTGATCAAAGTCAATTTCTCTCTCAATGATCTCTTGGTATAGTTTTTATCTTATTTGACTATTTAGTCGAGTATGAAATCGAGATCAATATTTGGTTGAATACTTTATATCTTAAATAATTGATAGCCAATTGAGGGGGAGTCAAGGAAGTATTATGCTCAAAAGATGTGGAAAGAGTTACATCCCAATGAGGAGTGTGAAAACTACCACCACATGGAGGAAAGAGCTACCACCTCGGTCGTCCGAGTACTGTGTGCAGCTACCACATGTATACCAAGCAAGGTTTTTCAAGTTTGATTAAATAAAATGCATGTTGAAATACTTGACTCCGTCAAAATTTCAAGGTTGGTATAAGGTGGGAATTTTTATGAAAGATGCTCAAAGAGCCACTCTCCTCAATAAATTGACTAGATATATTATCTAACTTATCTGGGATTTCAGACATCTATTGATCTTGGTATTTTATTTTCTTTACCAAATTGATGATTTGATAAAGGCATTACTCATAAGATCATGTTAGATGTGATTGAAGTCGTTCAACTTTAAGGAATTTAATTTAGATAAATTTTCGTTTCATTTGTTGGATGTTATTGATAGATTTGGCATAATCTATTTCTTGTTGTATGAAACGATAATTTTCATTTAAAGTTGATACACAAAAGTGCTTACAATCTTTTTTCTGGATTTTCTAGAATTTTTCTGAATTTTTCTGAAGAAAAAGTTGGAGCCGATCCGGATTGGACAAGCCGATCCGGATCCCGAACGCAGGTATTCTCTGCGGGTAGCCGATCCGGATCGGATTCACGAACTGATCCGGATCGCGGCTAGGGTTTTATATAGAACAAAAGGGTTTTGATTTCTTTTTACTTCAATCTTTTGTTCAAAAGTCTCCAGAGCTTCTCTCTCTAGAATTCATCCGTCTTAGAAGCTTACAAACTCAAGTTCTTCGATTCTAAGTAAGTTTTATTGATCAAAATCTCGGTTTTTCACAGTTTTTCATATTCTTCCTCAAAATGTGATGAAATTTCTGTATCTTTTTCGTTTGTGGATGGTTTTTGATCAAATTTCTTTTGAAATAAGAACTCTGGGTAGATTAGTTTTGATTATATGCTAGGTATTCTCATGATAAACGGATTTTTGGCCTTCGATTTCAAAAAAATCGGTTTTAGGGCATATAATGGGAATTTTCGAAAATCATGCGATTGATCTATTTTTAAAATTCTTTTTGCAAAACTAATTTGATTCTTAGTCTCTCTACACGATAATGATTGTTTGGATACGATTTTTCAAATTTTTGAAAATTAACAATTTTTCGTGTTCTTGAGTTGTTGCTCACAGGATTTCTTTTCACAAATAATAGCAACAACGACGTTTTCATGGATCATCTTTCTGCTAGTTGCAATGGTACACACTCGAGCAACAAACAAACTAAAAAGAGCTAAGAAAACTCAACGGAAAGGTGAGTTTCTTCTTCTCAGCGATTCAGAGGCTGAAGCAGATAATCAAGAAGTAGATTGGGACAAATTGTCGGATGATGAATCAATGCCTGTTCAACCTAAGCAAAAGACTTTCGACACATCAAAAGGTAAAGCGCCAATGGCATCCTCTATCTCTATGAAAAGAAAGAGACTGGCTCGACGGTTTGGACGAGCACGAGGTTTCGAGATTAACGAACCAATAGTTCCGGATTCTCCACCCCGTGAGAAACAAGTGTTCGTTAATGCGGATCGCCTAAGGGCATTTGAGAATCGTGAATGCATTGGCGAGAGGCATGTTAATATTGAGGCTCTACGAGACCACTCCCCTGAGTTTGGTGTTCTGATTGAACAAGCAAACCTTATTCAAGTATGCCGATTCCCAGAAATGCTTGGATACTGTCTGCATCACGTGAGGACCTTCTATACAAATGCACGGCACCTTCGAGAAAATGAAAACGGTCCGATGGAGTTTTACACGAATATCCAAGGCACAAGGTTTAAAATTACTCCACAATTGATTGGCGAGGTTTTGGAAATGCAAGCCAGCAAGACAGGAGTTAATTACTTGAAGGGAAAGAGTTTGACAAACACGATGTGGCAAATGGTTATAAAGGAAATTTGTTTGGAGGGAACTCAATCAACGGAGAAATCTGTCAAATCCAAAGAATTTCGTCTTGAGTACCGGTTCCTAAACTTCATCACATGTTACAATATCCTTCCAAATATGCAGACGAAAGTCTTGAGATGGGATCGAATGCTGTTTTTGTATCTCTTAGGACATCCGTCAGAGGCAATGGGATTAAATATCAACATTCCATACATTATTTGGAATAGAATGACGAGATATGTTGAGCATCCTCATCCCACTGAAAGAATCCCATTTCCATTGATTATAATGAGGATCTTAAAGAAATTTCAGGTTGAAGTTAGTTCAACAACTTATCATCACTGCTTGGGCATGATCGATGAGTCCACCATTGTCAAGTCCCTTCATAAGTTGCCCCATGTCACTCCAGTTCCTCCATGCGGAACGAAACCCAGTACCGGCACTTCCGCATCACCATCACAACCAGCACCCGCACTAGCGGATGAAGCATCAGTCTCATCCATCTACAAAGAACAACAACGATTATCCTTTGAGCAGGAACATATTTCGAAGGAACAGAAGAGAATTTCCAATGAGCTTGAGCTCATCACAGCAGCTCATATTACCATAACTAAGAAGGTCAATTCAATGAACAAACTGGTGAAAAAGATGTTCTCTAAGATGGGCTGCACGAGCTCTGAAGACTCTGAATCGGATGATTGATTTCCTCTATTTTTTTTCTTTTGCAGGTTGTTAGTTTTAGTTCTTACGTTTCCTTCAATTCTTGAACTTGTTAACTTTTCTCTCCATTTTGGTAATTTTGGCTAAAGTTTGTGACAAAAAGGGGGAGAGAATATTAGAACAGTTGAACAATGAAACTTCGATTGAAACTTCGATTGTCCAGTTGTGAACCATGAAGGTAAGTATAACTTCAACTTTTGGGTTTTCTTCTGTGATTGCATGCATGCCTCGACTAACTATTTGCTAACTATTTGGGCATGTATTATAACTAACAAGTTGATGTTGACTAACAATGTTTGTGACATTTGGTTTTTGAATGCATAGAAGATATGTAGTTTTTTTTAACTATGATCCAACTACATATCTGAATGTATAAATGTCATGGTAAGTATAAATGAGTATAAACTTCATCTCTGTGTGTGGTTTTTGAATGACATAAAATTCTTGAGGTATCTAACGATTT
>CM055061.1:36545212-36582608 GCA_029204045.2 Tillandsia leiboldiana
TTTAAGGACTTGCTAGAATTTCAAACAAAAGACGTGGTCAAGGGGGTTCCAAACTTTCACTTAAACAAACCATTGTGTGTGGTGGTTGTCAAAAGGGGAAAACAATCCAGGACTGCACACAAGAACTTGAACCACGTTGGTACTAATCGGCCCTTAGAATTATTGCATATGGATCTTATGGGGCTGACACGGTCAACCATCCTTGGAGGTAAATGGTATATTTTCTTAGTGGTTGATGATTTCTCTAAATACTCATGGGTAGCATTTTTAAAGAGAAAGCTGATACTTTTGATTCTTTTCACGAGATTGCCTTCGTATTATGATTGAAAAGAATGAAAAGATCATTCGTGTTAGAAGTGATAGAGGTGGAGAATTCAGAAATTCTAAATTCATTGATTTTTGCACTTCCAATGGCATTAAACATGAATTCTCAGCACCCTATACACCTCAACAGAATGGTGTAGTCGAGCGCAAAAACAGGGTTGTACAAGAGATGGCACGTGTCATGCTTCATAGCCGGAATTTACCGTTATATTTTGGGCTGAAGCTGTGAACACTGCAATCTATGTTATTAATCGAGTTTATTTGCGCCCGGGAACGTTAAATACACCATATGAACTATGGTTTGTAGAAAGCCAAACATCAAATATTTTCGTATCTTTGGGAGTCGGTGTTACATTTTACGTGACCGCGAAAATCTTGGAAAATTTGACTCTCGAAGTGACGAAGGGATTTTCTTGGGTTATTCTACAAATAGTAGAGCCATATCGGGTATTTAATTTGGAATCTAAAACGATTGTAGAATCCATAAATGTTAAAGTAGATGAAGCTTTCCACTTTGCATCTGATAAATCTACCCCTGATATCTCTCTTGATGATGATACTCCTGTAAATGCATCTTCTCATGATAATACTTCCCAATATTAATGTTGCATCTAATGGTTCTTCAAGTTTATCTGATGTGCAGGAATCATCTCATGTACCTCCGAGTACTCCTTTACCTCAAACGTTACGCATCTCCAATGATCATCTTGAATCAAACATTATTGGAGACCCACAAGAAGGAGTCAAAACTCGGAGACAGTTGGTTTGTGGATTCGCTTGTTACGTTTCCATGATCGAACCAAAGAACGTCGATGAAGCTCTTCAGGATGACTACTGGATTGAAGCAATGCAGGAAGAGCTCCATCAGTTTGAACGCAACAAAGTCTGGGAATTAACGACGCCTCCGAAGCAACACAATGTGATCGGTACTAAATGGATTTTCAAGAACAAGAAAATGAGGATGGTACCATCATCAGGAACAAAGCACGTTTAGTTGCTCAAGGCTACTCTCAAATAGAAGGTATAGACTTTGATGAAACGTTCGCCCCTGTAGCTAGAGTCGAGTCCATTCGTATCTTATTCGCTATTGCTTGTCACTTTAAAATAAAACTCTTTCAAATAGACGTTAAGAGCGCGTTTTTAAATGGGTTTTTAAATGAGGAAGTTTATGTGGCTCAACCGAAAGGTTTTGTAGACTGTAAACTACCTAACCATATTTTTCGTTTGAAAAAGGCTCTTTACGGTTTAAAACAAGCACCGTGAGCGTGGTACGAAAGGTTGACAAAGCACCTTTTGGAGAAGGGCTATACTCGAGGGGGAGCAGACAGGACTCTCTTTGTGAAGCATTATCAAAATAACTTCATTGTTGCGCAAATCTATGTCGATGATATTGTATTTGGAGCAACAAAGGATAATGATGCTTCTAAATTCGCAGAAACCATGGAAAGCGAATTTGAGATGTCTATGATGGGCGAACTGACATGCTTTCTTGGATTGCAAGTGAAACAAAATGGTGAAGGCATCCATCTGTGTCAATCCAAGTATGCAAAGGAGTTGGTAAAGAAATTCGGATTAGAAGATTCTAAAGATTTTCCTACTCCTATGGGAACTAGCAATAAGGGATTAGGAAGTGAATCTCTTAGTGATAGTGTAGACGAGAAACTCTATCGAAGTATGATTGGAAGTCTACTCTACCTCACAGCTAGTCGCCCGGACATATCCTTTAGTGTTGGGATCTGCGCGAGATATCAGTCAGCACCAAAGGAGGATCACCTGAAAGCGGTGAAACGGATCATCCGGTACGTCAAAGGAACTGTAAACTTCGAAATTTGGTATCCTATGGGAACAAGTCTTGACATTATAGGATATTCAGATGCCGATTGGGCAGGATCAGTGGATGATCGGAAAAGTACGAGTGGTGCATGTTTTTATCTTGGCCATTGTCTTGTTGCATGGCATAGTAAAAAGCAAAACTGCATTGCACTCTCAACTGCCGAAGCGGAATATATCTCAGCGGGTAGTTGTTCAACTTAACTCATTTGGATGAAAAGAGTGTTGAGCGACTTCCGGATTTCAGCAACTTCGGTAACTGTTTTATGTGACAACACTAGTGCTATAAACATTTCAAAAAACCCTATGTTGCACTCAAGAACAAAACACATTGAACTTAGATATCATTTTCTTAGAGAGCTAGTTGAATCAAATATTCTTTAAATTTCCTACATTTCAACTGAAGATCAATTAGCTGACATTTTAACAAAACCTTTGGATCAAAAACGTTTTATTCATTTGCGTAAAGCAATTGGAATGCTTTCCTTGAAATAACCTCTTTTTGAAACTCTTGTTTAGGTTAGGTTTTGTTTTTGTGTTTTTGTTCATTATCTATGCTTAGACATAGAACATTAATTGAGCATTTGTTTTTATTGACTTTAATTGCATCCTTTTATATGTCTAGAAATTTATTATGCTTTGGATATCATAATAATTCATTTGATGCAATGATCATTTATGTGAATTAAATCATCTTTGTTTTGATCAAAGTCAATTTCTCTCTCAATGATCTCTTGGTATAGTTTTTATCTTATTTGACTATTTAGTCGAGTATGAAATCGAGATCAATATTTGGTTGAATACTTTATATCTTAAATAATTGATAGCCAATTGAGGGGGAGTCAAGGAAGTATTATGCTCAAAAGATGTGGAAAGAGTTACATCCCAATGAGGAGTGTGAAAACTACCACCACATGGAGGAAAGAGCTACCACCTCGGTCGTCCGAGTACTGTGTGCAGCTACCACATGTATACCAAGCAAGGTTTTTCAAGTTTGATTAAATAAAATGCATGTTGAAATACTTGACTCCGTCAAAATTTCAAGGTTGGTATAAGGTGGGAATTTTTATGAAAGATGCTCAAAGAGCCACTCTCCTCAATAAATTGACTAGATATATTATCTAACTTATCTGGGATTTCAGACATCTATTGATCTTGGTATTTTATTTTCTTTACCAAATTGATGATTTGATAAAGGCATTACTCATAAGATCATGTTAGATGTGATTGAAGTCGTTCAACTTTAAGGAATTTAATTTAGATAAATTTTCGTTTCATTTGTTGGATGTTATTGATAGATTTGGCATAATCTATTTCTTGTTGTATGAAACGATAATTTTCATTTAAAGTTGATACACAAAAGTGCTTACAATCTTTTTTCTGGATTTTCTAGAATTTTTCTGAATTTTTCTGAAGAAAAAGTTGGAGCCGATCCGGATTGGACAAGCCGATCCGGATCCCGAACGCAGGTATTCTCTGCGGGTAGCCGATCCGGATCGGATTCACGAACTGATCCGGATCGCGGCTAGGGTTTTATATAGAACAAAAGGGTTTTGATTTCTTTTTACTTCAATCTTTTGTTCAAAAGTCTCCAGAGCTTCTCTCTCTAGAATTCATCCGTCTTAGAAGCTTACAAACTCAAGTTCTTCGATTCTAAGTAAGTTTTATTGATCAAAATCTCGGTTTTTCACAGTTTTTCATATTCTTCCTCAAAATGTGATGAAATTTCTGTATCTTTTTCGTTTGTGGATGGTTTTTGATCAAATTTCTTTTGAAATAAGAACTCTGGGTAGATTAGTTTTGATTATATGCTAGGTATTCTCATGATAAACGGATTTTTGGCCTTCGATTTCAAAAAAATCGGTTTTAGGGCATATAATGGGAATTTTCGAAAATCATGCGATTGATCTATTTTTAAAATTCTTTTTGCAAAACTAATTTGATTCTTAGTCTCTCTACACGATAATGATTGTTTGGATACGATTTTTCAAATTTTTGAAAATTAACAATTTTTCGTGTTCTTGAGTTGTTGCTCACAGGATTTCTTTTCACAAATAATAGCAACAACGACGTTTTCATGGATCATCTTTCTGCTAGTTGCAATGGTACACACTCGAGCAACAAACAAACTAAAAAGAGCTAAGAAAACTCAACGGAAAGGTGAGTTTCTTCTTCTCAGCGATTCAGAGGCTGAAGCAGATAATCAAGAAGTAGATTGGGACAAATTGTCGGATGATGAATCAATGCCTGTTCAACCTAAGCAAAAGACTTTCGACACATCAAAAGGTAAAGCGCCAATGGCATCCTCTATCTCTATGAAAAGAAAGAGACTGGCTCGACGGTTTGGACGAGCACGAGGTTTCGAGATTAACGAACCAATAGTTCCGGATTCTCCACCCCGTGAGAAACAAGTGTTCGTTAATGCGGATCGCCTAAGGGCATTTGAGAATCGTGAATGCATTGGCGAGAGGCATGTTAATATTGAGGCTCTACGAGACCACTCCCCTGAGTTTGGTGTTCTGATTGAACAAGCAAACCTTATTCAAGTATGCCGATTCCCAGAAATGCTTGGATACTGTCTGCATCACGTGAGGACCTTCTATACAAATGCACGGCACCTTCGAGAAAATGAAAACGGTCCGATGGAGTTTTACACGAATATCCAAGGCACAAGGTTTAAAATTACTCCACAATTGATTGGCGAGGTTTTGGAAATGCAAGCCAGCAAGACAGGAGTTAATTACTTGAAGGGAAAGAGTTTGACAAACACGATGTGGCAAATGGTTATAAAGGAAATTTGTTTGGAGGGAACTCAATCAACGGAGAAATCTGTCAAATCCAAAGAATTTCGTCTTGAGTACCGGTTCCTAAACTTCATCACATGTTACAATATCCTTCCAAATATGCAGACGAAAGTCTTGAGATGGGATCGAATGCTGTTTTTGTATCTCTTAGGACATCCGTCAGAGGCAATGGGATTAAATATCAACATTCCATACATTATTTGGAATAGAATGACGAGATATGTTGAGCATCCTCATCCCACTGAAAGAATCCCATTTCCATTGATTATAATGAGGATCTTAAAGAAATTTCAGGTTGAAGTTAGTTCAACAACTTATCATCACTGCTTGGGCATGATCGATGAGTCCACCATTGTCAAGTCCCTTCATAAGTTGCCCCATGTCACTCCAGTTCCTCCATGCGGAACGAAACCCAGTACCGGCACTTCCGCATCACCATCACAACCAGCACCCGCACTAGCGGATGAAGCATCAGTCTCATCCATCTACAAAGAACAACAACGATTATCCTTTGAGCAGGAACATATTTCGAAGGAACAGAAGAGAATTTCCAATGAGCTTGAGCTCATCACAGCAGCTCATATTACCATAACTAAGAAGGTCAATTCAATGAACAAACTGGTGAAAAAGATGTTCTCTAAGATGGGCTGCACGAGCTCTGAAGACTCTGAATCGGATGATTGATTTCCTCTATTTTTTTTCTTTTGCAGGTTGTTAGTTTTAGTTCTTACGTTTCCTTCAATTCTTGAACTTGTTAACTTTTCTCTCCATTTTGGTAATTTTGGCTAAAGTTTGTGACAAAAAGGGGGAGAGAATATTAGAACAGTTGAACAATGAAACTTCGATTGAAACTTCGATTGTCCAGTTGTGAACCATGAAGGTAAGTATAACTTCAACTTTTGGGTTTTCTTCTGTGATTGCATGCATGCCTCGACTAACTATTTGCTAACTATTTGGGCATGTATTATAACTAACAAGTTGATGTTGACTAACAATGTTTGTGACATTTGGTTTTTGAATGCATAGAAGATATGTAGTTTTTTTTAACTATGATCCAACTACATATCTGAATGTATAAATGTCATGGTAAGTATAAATGAGTATAAACTTCATCTCTGTGTGTGGTTTTTGAATGACATAAAATTCTTGAGGTATCTAACGATTTCTTTTGTCAAGAATGATTTCTTTTGCAGAGAGTACAGATGTCTAAGTCTAGAGTCTGTTTAGGAGTTTAACTCATGTATCTATCTTTATTTGGATCTCATTGTAAATTTTTGTTGTATGGTGATATCAACAAAAATATCTTTTTGAATTTTCTTGAGTGGATTTGTGTTTTGTCACGAAACCGCCAAAGGGGGAGATTGTTACGGAATTTGAGTTGGCGTATTTCGTGAATTCGGTTAAGTATTGAAGATTGAAGATAAAGAAGGTTGGATCATGTAACTCAATCTCAAGAAAGAAGAATTCAAAAGGATCAGGTATGTTTAACTAATTATCTTTGGTGATCCGAATACTTCTTATAGTGTAGAAACACTTGGATGAATTTTTAATTGCATAAAAATCAAAAACTGGACATGGGACATGTTCAGGATCCGGATCAGACACTTCGATCCGGATCCCGAAGGGTGTTAGTTCATACGCAAATTCAATCCGGATCGTAGCCTCCTTTGATCCGGATCCCGAACACTGGTTTTTACCGTAATTTATGAACGATCCGGATCAGGCAGTTCAATCCAGATCCCGAACATTGGTGTTTGGTAAATTGTATGAACGATCCGGATCAGGCACTTCGATCCGGATTCCGAACCTTTGTTTTTCTGGAAACTGTCTGTCTCGTTACTGCAATCCGGATCGCCTAAATCCGATCCGGATCGCCGTCCTGAAAAATTCCAGAAAAGGTTAGTTTTTTATTCTTATCCTCTTCCAATGGTTTCTAACCTATAAATAGACCCTTTAATTCATCTTTTAGGGTAACGCCGAAAAATGGAAAAAATACGACCGAAATAGAAAAATCCACAGATAGAGAAGAAAGGAAATACTAGATTTAATTCTATGTCTCTTCATCTATTTTATTAATTTGATTCTAGGTTTTCCAAACTCAGATTTTGAGTAGAATCAAATTAATGAATACTTAGATGGTATTTCCAATCTATTTCTAATCTAAGTATTCGGCGGATCATCACCACCCAAAAACAACGATTTCCCCAAAATCGGCGCGTGGACTCGCGTGGCCTTATGGATTCAAGGTGCTACCGCTCTCGTGGATTCAGAGCGAGGTACATTCGTGGATTCGAAGCGTGCTACTGGGTGAAGACCGTGGATTCGGTCGGACGTCGTGGAGTCGACGTTGGACGCCGTGGATTCAGCGTTGGACGCAGATCGTGGATTCGAGAAGCGTTGCGGAGCGAGCGGAGAAGATCAACTAGGAGCGTATGGAAAAAGGTTGAGTCGTCTGTGAGTACGGTATATCACCTTTGTACGTGTTATAATTCTAGTGGATTTCACCGTGTTATCGGTCCCGTGGTTTTTTACTCCGGTTTGGAGTTTTCCACGTAAAAATCTCTGCGTGTTATTTATTTTTCCGCATTGAATTTTATATCGCAAAGATTTTTGAGTGTTTATTGTTTACACCTATTCACCCCCCTCTAGGTGTTTTTCTCCCTATTTAGATCCAATTATACATAACCCAACAAACCAGAACCCGGGCCCGTCTACAGATCCGCCGTGCACACGGTATTTCCCGCGTACACGAAGCGTCGGTAACCTGCTCAGATATAAGAGATAATAATAAAAGAGCATAAAATCAGAGCTGAACTAAAAACTACAACATCTCAGACCAAAGCTGGAAATAAAGTAAAGAACGACTGTAAATAAATACAAGTACTCTCCCAGCTCACCACAAATATACAACTAGCTGGCTATAGCCAGACCCAAAAGAGAGTACAATAAAAACTGTCTGAGTAGATAGGGGTACAACCAAAGTCCAACTAGCTACTGTCGGGTGGACTCTCTATCTAGTCCGCCATCCTCTTACCTCGATCAGTTGCTGACGGCCCAACAACTCCCGCAGAAGACTCTGCAAAACAAAGGGAGAAACAAAGAAAAAGATGATGGGGGTGAGAACAACTATAAAAACAGTAGCCTCCCCTAGTGGGTAAAACTTCAACTCTGACATGCCCACTAGGTCTACCAGAGGCAAGAGAAAAGGAGAAAGGTGGTAAGCTAAAATGTAACTGCTGAAGAAAAGCTACCACTAATATGCCTCTAAATGTCAAGCTAAAAGAATAGCTAAAAGTATGCATCAGTATCAAAAAGCCTGCCTAAATAACCCAATCCGACCACCAGTAGACACTAGTACTGCCTGCTCTGCCTACCGCAATGGGTATGCCAGCCTACGCATAACACCGAAGCAAAGGAGCCTCAAGGACTCAAACTTGCTAGTAGGTACATGATGCTCCGCCTTTACTTGTTGACAAGTTAAGCAGTGCCACGATCCTCCCAATGTCTCTCTCTTCATACCAAAAATGTGCCTTGAGTCCTTATACATCTTAGTCCCACCAGGATGAATGGTATAAGGTGTATTATGGGCCTCCCTCAAAACCTACTCTCGAATCTCTGAACCTATAGGCACACAAGCTCGGTCCCTGTACCGCAGTACTCCCGAAGCATCAACTGAAAAATCCCCTGTTAACTCCGTCTGAATCTGCCCTCGGATCCTCATCAAGTGGGGGTCCTCACTCTGTTTCTCTCGAATCCTGTCCAACAGAGTGGGCTGCACGACCAAAGAAATAAGTCTAGCTGAGACCCCAGGGGATATAACCTCAATCTGTAGCCATCTCATCTGCTCAACCAACAGTGCCTGCTGCGAGATCATCATACTCAGACTCGTCCTCCTACTCCAAGCATCTGCCACAACATTGGCCTTGCCGGGATGACGAAGGATAATCACACCTTAATCTTTTAACGACTCTAACCACCGGCGTTGCCTCAAGTTCAACTCCTTCTGAGTGAACAGATACTTCATCCCTTATGATCAGTGTAAAAGTTGCAGTTCTCTTCATACAATAATGCCGCCACAATTTCAGAGCAAACACAACCGCTGCCAACTCAAGATCATGAGTAGGGTAATTTTTCTCATGGTCCTTTAATTGCCGTGAAGCATAAGCAATTACCCTACCATGCTGCATCAATACACACCCCAGACCACTGAAAAAGGCGTTGCTGTAGATCACAAATCCCTCTCCCAAGACCGGGAGAGCAAGGATCGGAGCTGTCATCAATCTCTGTTTCAGCTCCTTCAAAACAGCTCTGACAAGTCTCACTCCAAATAAACTTAATCCCCTATCCTGGTCAGATATGTGAGGGGAGTGGAAAGCTTCGTAAAGCCTTCCACAAATCGCCGATAGTAGCCAGTCAAACCCAAAGAACTCCGCACCTCGGTGATAGTCGTCGGCCTCGGCCAATCTCAAATAGCATCCACCTTGGCCGGATCCACTGCCACACCCATAGTTGAAACTACGTGCCCCAAAATGGCGACCTCCCGGAGCCAAAATCCGCACTTCAAAAGCTTGGCATACAGCTTCTTTTCTCACAGAAGCTATAGCACCGTCCTCAAGTGCTCCTTACTCCACATCACTCCGGGAGTAAATCAGAATCATCAATAAATACTGCAACAACCCAGTCCAAAAACGGCTGAAATATCCAGTTCACCAAATCCATCAATGCCCGTACCGAGATCATCAATCCAAATGGCATCACTGTGAACTCATAAAGCCCGTACCGAGATCTGAATGCCGTTTTGGAGAAATCCTTGGCCCTCACACTCAGCTGGTGGTAGCCGAACTGAAGATCAATCTTCGAAAATACCGAAGCTCCCAATAATCCATGCACAGTCGAAGTGAACCATTCTTCTACTTCACAACCAACACAGGATCTCCCCACGGCGACACACTGGGTCTAACAAAACCCTAGTCCATCAGATCCTACAGTTGCGCCTTCAGCTCTCTCAACACGACAGGCGCCATCCGATAAGGTGCCTTCAAGATAGGCGTGGTTCCCGGGACCTCGTCAATCAAAAACTCTATCTCCCTCTCCGGCGGCCTAGTCGTCAACTCAAACATATCTAGCAACTTGCGGATAATGGGGATATCCTCGAGTCCCAGTGCCACCGTAGGCACCTCCATGATAGTAGCCAGAAAGACAATGCAACCTCTGAACATATCTCCTCCAGTCCTGGCTCGCGGAGACTCATCATCCTCTCTCGGCAGTCAGAATGGCAAGGTCCGGTGACAATCAATCTACACCTAGCACCACGTCAAAATCCTGAAGTTACCCTTTCAATTCTCGTAGCTCAGCCGGTGCCATTCCAATAAGATAAGGAGCCCTAAAGATTGGCGTAGTTCCTAGAACTACGTCAATCCAAAAACTCAATTTCCCTATCCGGCGGTATACTAATCAACTCAGGTGGAACCATAATGTCTGGGAGCTCAAGAACAATAGGGATGTCCCTAAGTCCCGGTACCGCCGTAGGCTCCTCAACTACACTAGCCAAAAGGCTGCACATCTACAGCGAATCATCTACCTCGGTCGGGAAGTCGAACCCATAAGGCAAGGAAAACACTCGGACATTCCCGGTACACAACATTTCTTGGCCTGGCTCGCAAAGGGTGACCGTCTTCGCGGCACAATCTAACATCACTAAATACTGAGCCAGACCGTCCATCCCGAGGACCACATTAAAATCCCACAGCCGTCTCAAGACCAACAACTTTCCTCCACGTGCGACGGTTAAACGGGAATCTATACCTCTCGTGCACGAGGTAACCATCCTACCTCTAACCTATGCAATGATGATCATTCTACCAAAAAGAGAAATGAAATGCTCCGATAACAATAAGATACAGATCCTACCGCCAGAAATAAATCATACCTGCCACCACTCGGTCGGCAACAACAGAATCCTCCGTCTGTGCTAAGCAATCCTGGCCGCTCAACAACGGCTGTCTCTCACCAGATGAGCGGGATGGCGAAGATCGGTCTACCTGGAGATCCGTCGATGGAGTTTTCGGTCGTAGCTGGGAAGTAGTAGGAATAGATGTCGAAGTCGGTGCTGCACAAGTCGGAAGGGGGCATGTAGCCCGCAAATGTCCAGACTGGCCACAAAGATAGCAGCGTCCCTGCCGTTGATCACAAGTATTGGCAAGGTGTTGACCTCCACAGAAAATGCATATGTCAGAAAACTGGGACTGCCTCGACAGCTGCTGATGCTGTCGCCTCTGCTGTCGTGACCACGATCTCTGCTGGGATGCGATAGGGGCCAACGTCGAAGAAGGTGCTACAACGGTCGGAAGGGGGCATGTAGCTCGGATGTGACCAGGCTGTACACATCTAAAGCAACGACCCTGCCTCAGATCGCAGGTGTGCGGGAAGTGAGGTCCTCCACAGAAAATACATCCGTCGCGAAGCCGTGGTCGTCTCCGAGAACTAGATTGTTCATCAATATCCGGGGCTGAGCGTTTCCTCTCAAAACGCTGTTCTGAAGTCCTGGCCCTCACTCCGACTGCCGAATCACCGCCCTGCACCAACAGCTGCTCCAAGAGCTGGTCCTGATGAAAGCTCCTCGCCACCAAATGGATTACTAAGGCCCGCAGTTCCCCCAGCTCGGTGGATACCGCCTGTCTAGGCTACTTAGGGGGAGTGGGGGTATCATCGGCGGAAAAACAATGCCGGGGCGACATCCTGCCACAAGAAACCACAAATCAGAAACACATCTCCACACGACCCAATCTAGCGAAAGTCAAAGACATCCCCCTATTTCTGTAACTTTATGTTGTCTGCGGCCAACATAACTGTCCAACAGAAATAAGATATGTCGATCCCTCTACCCTCACAGGAAGAGTCAAATAATAAATCACTGACTTTCGCAAAATATCACGCCACTCACGCCCTACCATCCTAGGGTCTGCCCAAAAGCCTAGGGTTTACTAAGTCCCAACTGACCTATCCCTAAGCTCTAATACCACCTAATCTGTCACGCCCCGAGTGTACACCAGAACCCGGGCCCGTCTACAGATCCGCCGTGCACACGGTATTTCCGGCGTACACGAAGCGTCGGTAACCTGCTCAGATATAAGAGATAATAATAAAAGAGCAAAAAATCAGGGTTGAACTAAAAACTACAACATCTCAGACCAAAGCTGGAAATAAAGTAAAGAACGACTGTAAATAAATACAAGTACTCTCCCAGCTCACCACAAATATACAACCAGCTGGCTAAAGCCAGACCCAAAAGAGAGTACAATAAAAACTGTCTGAGTAGATAGGGGTACAACCAAAGTCCAGCTAGCTACTGTCGGGTGGACTTTCTATCTAGTCCGCCATCCTCTTACCTCGATCAGTTGCTGACGGCCCAGCAACTCCCGCAGAAGACTCTGCAAAACAAAGGGAGAAACAAAGAAAAAGATGATGGGGGTGAGAACTACTATAAAAACTGTAGCCTCCCCAAGTGGGTAAAACTTCAACTCTGACATGCCCACTCGGTCTACCAGAGGCAAGAGAAAAGGAGAAAGGTGGTAAGCTAAAATGTAACTGCTGAAGAAAAGCTACTAATAATATGCCTCTAAATGTCAAGCTAAAAGAATAGCTAATAGTATGCATCAGTCTCAAAAAGCCTGCCTAAATAACCCAATCCGACCACCAGTAGACACTGGTACTGCCTGCTCTGCCTGCCGCAACGGGTATGCCAGCCTACGCATAACACCGAAGCAAAGGAGTCTCAAGGACTCAAAACCTGTCTGACGCACACTCCGGAGTGGTACTCGAGGGGAGCGACCCACACGAGTAAAGTAAGTAGCCGAAAGTAATCTGATATAGCAGGACTGGATCATAACAATGATCAATGTGGGGAAAAACCCTCTACTAAAGATAACCCGAACCCCCAATCCAAGTGATAACAATCAATAAATGGGAAACTCCATCCACTAGAGGAATCCTATCCCCAATCTGATGCATAATAAACATCCGGTCAACCGCCCAATGTCCGCGGTAGCCGCAATAATCCAAAACCCCAATCTAGTATGACGAACCCACTCAACAAATCCGGCTACACTATCCTACAACCCTGCTCAACTCGAGCAATACCCGAAATATCACAATGAAAGGAGAAGAAGTGATAACATGGTTTCTCCTAAGTCAAATCCCAAAGATAGTGTAGCAGTAAATAGTGGCCTATCTAGATGTCCATACAAGCATGCAAATGTCCTCATCTAGAATAGAAGTAAAAGCGCCCGCCAATGCGCTCACATATCATAAATCATGAAGTCCCAATATACTAATCTATTCACATGGATAACATGATATATTAATGAACTCCAATACCAATGTCTCAAAGTGATGATCCCTTTTTGCATAATCACTAAGTACTAACATACAACAGATCATGTTGTTCCAGATAAATAAATACTTTAACAGGAGTGATTATGGCATAACGATCAAGTTCCAATACCATTGTCTCAATCACATGGATAGGCTATCAATTATGTGGTCCCTTTTTGCATGCAAGGTTATCAATATTTGATCAACAATTTCTAACATCGGGTTATTCTGATATTCCTAGTGAGCATACCAAAAGAGAGGGATACAACAACCACCCACCTCGAGAAGTGTGCACAACAGTAAAACAAGATCCCTCGCTGCCAAAATCCACAATCTCCAACAATCACCCCACAATACAAGGAATGCAAGGAATGCAAATAATCCTGCAAACACACCGACCGATAACTATTTAAACAACGGTTCCCCAACCAATCACAATTCCCCAAAATTTCAGCTGAAAAGATGCTTAATTCCCACCTGTAAAAGGAACTCCGAAAAATCCAAAAAAAATACCACTGCGATCTTCTCGTCGAGTCCTTCGAAACGAGTACCTGCACGTCCCAATCCGACTTTCGTAGGTCAAGTTACAATATCAATAATGTGACTACCTCAATAATCCCAAGTACAAAAATCTGTAAAACTTTGCTCTGAAAAAGTGGGATTTTCACCTTCTAAGAAAACTCAGAAAATTGCAAGAAAAATACGATGATGTTCCTCGCGACGCATAGATAGAAATCGAATATTGGCACGCCTCAATCCGATGTCCGGGTGCGAAGATATCGGCAAAATACTCCAATGCTATCCAAAACAGTACACAGCAAATAGGGGATCAACAGTGCCTCAGGAACCATGCCAAAAGTCCGGAATACGAAGAAACAATCAACAGGAAAAACAAAGCCCTACCTCTCAGGAACACATCGGCGTAAGAATCGTCGAAAACGGAGCTCGGAGAAGGCCAGGGGAGTCCTCGGACCGAAATGCGACGAAATGGGCAAATAAGGAAAGTGCGTCGCAGCGCGCCGAAAAAATGCCAACCTCGAAGTGCGTGCCACCAAAAATTCTGAAACTTCCTCAGAAGATAGAGCACAAGATGATGTTCATCTTTTCTTCAGGGCTCAGCAGGAGGTGAGCTCGGAAAAAGCCCCAAATCGCAGGCCAAAGGGGGCTATTTATAGCCAAAAAGCAACAATTCCCAAAATACCCAACAAGTCCCCTGTTTCGGGTGCCGATTAAATCGGGTTGCTACAGTAACAGGCCCGGCCCATTACTGTGCGCGCCCGAAACAACCTCGGCCCGCCACGCGGCCCAACCGCGCCCCGCGCGCCCGGTGCACGTGCGCCCGCCTATCACGGCGCGCCGCGTGGCGCCACGGTCCACGGCGAGAACCGTGGGCCGCGGTTCACGCCGGGCCACCTGGGTCCATGCGCCCACCAATGGGCGAGCTCCACGTGGCCACGCGGGGTCCACGGTGCGCCGCGCACGGCGCCCGGTCGCGCGTGCGTTGACCCACCAGTCACAGCGCGCCACGTGGCACCACCTACACTCGCTACGCCCGGTGCACACAACTGATGCACCCGCCGAACCCGAAGCCGCCACGTGTCCAAACCTCCTGTACACGCTGGCCCCGTGGACGGCGCGCTTGCCCGCGCGCCTGCCCGCGCCTGCCCGCGGCCGCACTCCGCCGCTGCGCCGCCTTGCTCCGCCTCCCGCCGTGTTGGGTTATGATTAATTGGATCTAAATAGGGAAAAAAACACCTAGAGGGGGGGTGAATAGGTGTACACCGTAAACTCTCAAAAATCACTGCGCAATAAAACCCAATGCGGAAATGAAAAATAACACGCACGATTTTTACGTGGAAAACTCCAAACAGGAGTAAAAAACTACGGGACCGATAACACGGCGAAATCCACTAGAATTAAAACACGTACAAGGTGATATACCGTACTCACTTACGACTCAACCTTTTCCATATGCTCCTAGTAGATCTTCTCCGCTCGCTCCGCAACGCTCCTCGAATCCACGATTTGCGTCCAATGCCGAATCCACAGCGTCCAACGTCGAATCCACGACGTCCGACCGAATCCACGGTCTTCACCAAGTAGCACGTCTCGAATCCACGAACGTACCTCACTCCGAATCCACGAGAGCGGTTGCACCTTGAATCCACAAGGCCACGCGAGTCCACGCGCCGATTTTGGGAAAATCGTTGTTTTTGGGTGGTGATGATCCGCCGAATACTTAGATTAGAAATAGATCGGAAATACCATCTAAGTATTCATTAATTTGATTCTTCTCAAAATCTGAGTTTGAAAATCTAGAATCAAATTAATCAATATAGATGAAGAAACATAGAATTAAATCTATTGATTTCCTTTCTTCTTTATAGGTGGATCTTTTTCTTTTTACCGTCTTTTTTGGATTACCCTAAAAATGAATCGTAGGGTTTATTTATAGGTTAGAAACTGTTGGAAGAGGATAAGAATCAAAAACTAACCTTTTCTGGAATTTTACAGGACGACGGTCCGGACTGGAATTATGGCGGTTCGGACTGTCGTAGCGAAACAGACTTTTTCCAGAAAAACATACCTTCGGGGTCCGGACTGTAATTTCCACGGTCCGGACTGTTCATGCAATTCCTGCAAATTCCACGTTCGGGGTCCGGACTGAAGTGACCAAGGTCCGGACTGGAATTGCGCATGAACTATCCTATGTTCGGGGTCCGGACTGTAATGTCAGGTCCGGAGTCTGAACATGTAGTATATCCAGTTTTTGATTTTTATGCAATTAAAAATTCATCCAAGTGTTTCTATACTATAAGAAGTATTCGGATCACCAAAAATATTTAGTTGAGCATACCTGATCCTTTTGAATTCTTCTTTCTTGAGATTGAGGTATATGATCAAAACTTCTTCATCTTCAATCTTCAAGACTTAATCAATTTCATGAAATACGCCAACACAAATTCCGTAACAATCTCCCCCTTTGGCGGTTTCGTGACAAAACACAAATCCACTCAAGAAAATTCAAAAAGGTATTTTTGTTGCTATCACCATACAACAAAAATTTACAATGGAGATCCAAAATAAAATTAAATACATGAGATAAACTCCTAGAACAGACTCTAGACTTAGACATCTGTACTCTCTGCAAAAAGAAAACATTCTTGACAAAAAAGATCGTTAGATACCTCAAGAATTTTTGCAAACAAAACCAAATACAGAGATAGAGTTTATACTCACCATAACATTTACAAATTCAGATATGTAATGAGATCACAATCAAAAAGCAACATATCCTCTAAGCATTAAAAATCCAAATGTCATAGAAAGGTTAGTCAACAAGCAACTTGTTAGTTATATTACATGCCCAAATAGTTAGTCAAATAGTTAGTTGAGGCATGCAATCACACATTATAAAACCAAAATTTGAGGTCATACTTACCTTCCATAGTTCAAAATTGTTCAAAATTCACAACCATTAGTCCTCTCTCTCCCCCTTTTTGTCACAAAACAAGCCAAAATTACAAAATAAAAGGAGAGTTAAAAAAAAAAAAACTAAAAACTGAAAAACCTGCAAACCAGAAAGATATGTCAGAAAGAAATTCAGTTGTCGGACTCAGAATCCTCAGAGCTACTGCACTCCAATTTGTTCAAAATCCCTTTAAGCATCCTTGACATGTTGGAACAATTTTGTTTCATCTTTTGAATGTCAGCCGACATTCTTTCTTGTTCTTCAGCCATTTTTCGCTGTTCTTGTTGCATAGATACTATAGCAGCTTTTGTGATGTTTCTCTTGGAGGTAGAAGGGGATTGCGTGGATGCTGAAAGTGCATTTTGACCTTCATTACAAGGAGATTCTTTAGGCAGAGAGCGTGCTCTGGCGAGGGGTTCAATGATCTGAATTCCTCTGCCCCTCGAATTCTTGCTCCTTGTGTGCTGCTTGGTTTTTGAGGAAGACTTCATCAGCTTCTTTTGCTTTAGATAGAACCTATCTTCGTCATCAACCATTTGTTGTACTTCTTCACAAAATGTGTCCCAATCTTCTTCGTCTTCTGATTCTGAACCATTTTGAAGAACATTCTTCGTTTCCTCTTGACTTGGTCCAGCTTGTTCCTTTTTAACAGATGCTCTCGTTTCCACCATTGCTACAATGAGTGCAACAATCCAAGCAAAAGCCATTTTTGATACTCGTGCTCAGATGATGGAAAAATCTGTGAGCAAACCTCAAGAACACGAGAAAAAAAATGTTTATTTTCAAAAATTGGAAAAATTGTACCCAAACAATCATCATCATGTAGAGAGACTAGGAATCAAATTAGTTTTGCAAAAAGAAATTTAAAAATAGATCAATCCCATGATTTTCAAAAATTCCTATTATATGCCCTAAAACCGAATTTTCAGAAATCGAAGCCTAAAAATTCGTTAATCAAGAGAATACCTAGCATATAATCAAAACTAATCTACCCAGAGTTCTTATTTCAAAAGAAATTTGATCAAAAACCAATCTCAAACGAAAAAGATACAAGATTGCCATCACGTTTTGAGCAAAAAGATGAAAAACAGTGAAAAACCGATATTTTGATCATAAGAACTCACTTTGAATCGAAGAAGATGGGTTGGGAAGACTCCAAGACGATTGTTTTCTAGAGAGAGAAGGTCTGGAGACTCAGAAACAAAAGATTGAAGTAAAAGAAAATCAAAACCCTTTTGTTCTATATAAAACCCTAGCCGCGGTCCGGACTGCCTTAAGAATCCAGTTCGGATCGGCTTACCCGCAGGAATACCTGCGTTCGGGGTCCGGATCGGCTTGTCCAGTCCGGACCGGCTCCAAACTTTTTCTTCAGAAAAATTCAGAAAAATTCCAGAAAATCCAGAAATGATTGTAAGCACTTTTGTGTATCAACTTTAAATGAAAATCATCGTTTCACATAACTAGAAATAGATTATGCAAAATCTATCAAGAATATCCAACTAATGAAACGAAAATTTATAAAACTTAAATCCCTTAAAGTTGAACAACTTCAATCACATCTATCATGATCTTATGAGTCATGCCTTTATTAAATCATCAATTTGGTAAAGAAAATGAAATACCAAGATCAATAGATGTTTGAAATCCCAAATATGTTAGATAATGTATCTAGTCAATCTGTTGAAGATAGTGGCTCTTTGAGCATCTTTCATTAAAAATCCCACCTTATACCAACCTTGAAATTTGACAGAGTCAAGTATTTCAACATGCATTTTATCTAATCAATCTTGAAAAATCATGCTTGGTATACATGTGGTAGCTGCACACAGTACTCGGACGACCGAGGTGGTAGCTCTTTCCTCCATGTGGTGGTAGTTTTCACACTCCTCATTGGGATGTAACTCTTTCCACATCTTTTGAGCATAACAATTTTCATTTACTCCCCCTCAATTGGCTATCAATTATATAAAATATAAAGTATTCAACCAAAAATTGATCTCGATTTCATACTTGACTCAATTGTCAAATAAGATAAAAACTAAACCAAGAGATCATTTGAGAGAGAAATTGACTTTGATCAAAACAAAGATGACTTAATTGACATAAATGATCATTGCATCAAATGAATTATTATGATATCAAAAGCATAATAAATTTCTAAATATATAAAGGATGCAGTTAAAGTCAATATAACTAATGCTCAATTTATGTTCTATGTACAAGCATAGATAATGAACAAAAAACACAAAAACAAAACCTAACCTAAGCATTGGTTTCAAAGGGAGATTATTTCAAGGAAAGCATTCCAATTGCCTTACGCAAATGAATAAATCGTTTTTGATCCAAAGGTTTTGTTAAAATGTCAGCTAATTGATCCTCAGTTGAAATGTAGGAAAGTTGAAGAATATTTGATTCAACTAGCTCTCTTAGAAAATGATATCTAAGTTCAATGTGTTTTGTTCTTGAGAGCAACACAGGGTTTTTGGAAATGTTTATAGCACTTGTGTTGTCACAAAGAATGGTTACCGAAGTTGCTGAAATCCGGAAGTCGCTCAACACACTTTTCATCCAAATGAGTTGGGTTGAACAACTACCCGCTGAAATATATTCCGCTTCGGCAGTCGAGAGTGTAATGCAGTTTTGCATTTTACTATGCCATGCAACAAGGCAATGGCCAAGATAAAAACATGCACCACTCGTACTTTTCCGATCATACACAGATCCTGCCCAATCGGCATCTGAATATCCTACAATGTCAAGACTTGTTCCCATCGGATACCAAATTCCGAAATTTATGGTTCCTTTGACATACCGGATGATCCTTTTCACGGCTTTCAGGTGATCCTCCTTTGGTGCTGATTGATATCTCGCGCAAATCCCAACACTAAAGGATATGTCCGGGCGACTAGCCGTGAGATAAAGTAGACTTCCAATCATGCTGCGATAAAGCTTCTCGTCTACATTCTCACTAAGAGATTCACTTACTAATCCCTTGTTGCTAGCTCCCATTGGAGTTGGAAAGTCTTTAGAATTTTCTAAATCAAACTTCTTGACCAACTCCAGTGCATACTTGGATTGACACAGATGAATGCCTTCTTCATTTTGTCTCACTTACAATCCAAGGAAGTAAGTCAGTTCGCCCATCATGGACATTTCAAATTCGCTCTCCATGGTTTCAGCGAATTTAGAAGCATCATTATCTCTTGTTGCACCAAATACAATGTCATCGACATAGATTTGTGCCACAATGAAGTTATCCTGATAATGCTTCACAAAGAGAGTCCGGTCAGCTCTCCCTCGAGTATAGCCCTTTTCTAATAGGTGCTTTGTCAACCTTTCGTACCACGCTCGCGGTGCTTGTTTTAGACCGTAAAGAGCCTTTTTCAAACGAAAAACATGGTTAGGTTGTTTATAGTCTACAAAACCTTTCGGTTGAGCCACATAAACTTCCTCGTTTAAAAATCCATTTAAAAACGCGCTCTTAACGTCCATTTGAAAGAGTTTTATTTTAAAATGACAAGCAATAGCGAATAAAATACGAATTGACTCGAGTCTAGCTACCGGGGCGAACGTTTCATCAAAGTCTATACCTTCAATTTGAGAATAGCCTTGAGCAACTAGACATGCTTTGTTTCTGATGATGGTACCATCCTCGTTTTTCTTATTCTTGAAAATCCATTTAGTACCAATCACGTTGTGTTGCTTTGGAGCCTTCGTTAATTCCCAGACTTTGTTTCGCTCGAACTGATGGAGCTCTTCCTGCATTGCTTCAATCCAGTAGTCATCCTGAAGAGCTTCATCAATGTTCTTTGGCTCGATCATGGAGACGTAACAAGCGACTCCACAAATCAACTGTCTCCGAGTCCTGACTCCTTCGTGTGGGTCTCCAATAATGTTAGATTCTGGATGATCCTTGGAGATGCGTAACGTTTGAGGTAACGGAGTACTCGGAGGTACATGTGATAATTCCTGCACATCAAATAAACTTGAAGTGCCATTAGATGCATCAAAATTATCGGAAGAATTATTATGAGAAGATGCATTTGCAGGAGAATCATCATCCAGGGACATATCAGGGGTAGATTTATCAGATGCAAAGTGAAAAGCTTCATCTACTTTAACATGTATAGATTCTACCATCGTTTTAGATTCCAAGTTAAAAACCCGATGTGCTCTACTGTTTGTAGAATAACCCATGAAAATCCCTTCGTCACTTCGAGAGTCAAATTTTCTAAGATTTTCGCGGTCACGTAAAATGTAACAATGACTCCCAAAGATACGAAAATATTTGATATTTGGTTTTCTACAAAACCACAGCTCATATGGTGTATTTAAAGTTCCCGGGCGCAAATACACTCGATTAATTACATAGACGGCGGTGTTCACAGCTTCAGCCCAAAAATATAACGGTAAATTCCGGCTATGAAGCATCACACGCGCCATCTCTTGAACAACCCTGTTTTTGCGCTCGACTACACCATTCTGCTGAGATGTATAGGGTGTTGAGAATTCATGTTTTATGCCAGTGGAAGTGCAAAAATCAATGAATTTAGAATTAATGAATTCTCCACCTCTATCACTTCGAACACGAACGATCTTTTCATTTCTTTCAATCATAATACGATGACAAATCTCATGAAAAAAGTCGAAAGTATCCGCTTTCTCTTTTAAAAATGTTACCCATGAATACCTAGAGAAATCATCAACCAAAAGAAAAATATACCATTTACCTCCCAAAGATGGTTGACGAGTCGGCCCCATTAAATCCATGTGCAGTAATTCCAAGGGTCGATTGGTACCAACGTGGTTCAAAGACGAAGGAAGAATTCACCTTTGCGTACCCAAAGCTTTTGACTTTTGGAGTACGTCGGCAATGATTGTGAAGTTATTACCTTTGGTGAAAGCGTCTTGTTTGATTCATTGCTTGACATCGTATTGCGAGGTGAACTACCAAGGCTCCTTTTCTTTGAAAAATTTTCTTTTGATTTCCGGGGAATCGCCTTTTTGGTAGTTATTGTAAGAGGCGCTTGAGTTGATTGTTTTGCTCCCATCTTGCAATTTCTTCTAATGTGCCCTGCAAAACCACAACGAAAACATACCTTTGTTCTTGACGATCCCGAAGAGGGTGAGGTAGGGTTGTTGTCATTGTATACAGTGATTTCCATCGTCGGATGAGGAGTTACCGACTGGGGCACAAAAACTGTTCCACTCGAACTAGGACTGTCGCCAGTTTGAGTGTATCCGAGGCTGAATCGGTTTGTTTGACCAAGACCAAGCATCTTATCCAACTTGCTCCTTCCAGAAGAAAAACGCTTTAAATCATTTTTTAGTTGGAAAATGGTCTTTGTCATTTCCATTTTCTCCTGTCGGGCCTCGGTATAGAGCTTCAAGAAGTAACCAGCTTTATCAATCATTTTTACATGTTCCTTCTCAAAATGCTCATTTTTCTCTTGAAGTGAAGCATTTGCTTTTATCAGGTTATCCCTTTCCACTTCAAGACCGGTCGAGAGAGAAGTTGCCCTTTTTACTTCTTCTTCGAGATCCTGCAATCTCTCTCTCAACCCCTTGTTTTGCTTAGCCAGTTTCTTTGAATCCCTCAAAAGTTTATAGTTGGCTAGAGCAAAATCTTCACCTTCAGAGTTACTCGATTCGTCGTCCGTTGTAGTTTTTTCAACCTGGGAGGAGTTGGACAATGAATCGGATGTACTTGCCATTAAGCACATGAAGGGTGAAGATGTGGACGCGTGGAACGCCGTTGCGTTATTCTCTTCATCACTTGAAGATGACTCATTTGACGATGAGGTGTCATCCCAAGTGACGGCTTGCATCGCTTTCTTCTTTGACGGATTCTTATTTGGACACTCCGTTGAGATATGGCCGTACCCTCGGCACTTGAAGCATTGGACTTGTCCCTTTGAACTTTTCTTATCCTTTGAAAAACTTTCTTGCTTTCTTGACTTTTGGCTTGAAAAACCTTTGCCTTTCTTCCACTTTCCAAAAGATGGAGTTTTACTTGAATTACCCATTCGAAAACTTCGGCGAAACTTTCTTGTCAAGAGAGCAAGCTGCTTCTCAAAGTCCTCCATAGATAGGTTTTCGTCGTCGTCTGAGGAGGATGAATCCGCGTCTTCTACTTTTGTTGTTTTCAACGCAAAACCTGAAGACTTAGAAGAAGATGCCTTTCCCGAAGAATAGTTAGTAGGAAATGTCATTTCATAAGTTTGTAAAGAACCAACTAATTCTTCTACACAGATTTCGTCCGGGTGTTTAATAGTTTCAATGGCCGTAACCGTGGAACGAAATCTTTCAGGAAGAGTTCTTAGAATCTTTCTTACAATTTTAAATTCTGGAATTTTCTCTCCCAAGTTAGCACATGAATTCACGATGTCTTTCAATCGTGTATAGTAGTCTGTGAATGATTCATTTTCTGCCATGAAAATAGAGTCAAATCTGCTCGTAAGCATTTGCAGTTTTTGAATCGTCACAAGGTTAGTTCCCTCATGTGTAACTTGAAGAACATCCCAGATTTCTTTCGCAGTCTCACATGCCGAGACGCGAGAGAATTCCGTTTGTGACAAGGCAATAAATAAAGAGTTAATTCCTTTGCCATTGTAAGAAGATACATCAACCTCTTCCTTGGTCCATTTCGACCTAGGTTTGATGGTGCGAACATCAGCAATAATTTCAGTTGGATTAGACCATCCTAACTCGATTGATTGCCACACCCGTTCGTCGATGGAAATTAAAAAGGCTTTCATCCGTACTTTCCAATAGGCATAATTTGTTCCATCGAAGAACGGGGGTCTGTTGATGTTTCCACCTTCAACCATTGTTTACAACCCTATTCCCGCTCAAATATAAGAGATAATAATAAAAGAGCATAAAATCAGAGCTGAACTAAAAACTACAACATCTCACACCAAAGCTGGAAATAAAGTAAAGAACGACTGTAAATAAATACAAGTACTCTCCCAGCTCACCACAAATATACAACCAGCTGGCTAAAGCCAAACCCAAAACAGAGTACGATAAAAACTGTCTGAGTAGATAGGGGTACAACCAAAGTCCAGCTAGCTACTGTCGGGTGGACTCTCTATCTAGTCCGCCATCCTCTTACCTCGATCAGTTGCTGACGGCCCAGCAACTCCCGCAGAAGACTCTGCAAAACAAAGGGAGAAACAAAGAAAAAGATGATGGGGGTGAGAACTACTATAAAAACAGTAGCCTCCGCTAGTGGGTAAAACGTCAACTCTACATGCCCACTAGGTCTACCAGAGGCAAGAGAAAAGGAGAAAGGTGGTAAGCTAAAATGTAACTGCTGAAGAAAAGCTACCACTAATATGCCTCTAAATGTCAAGCTAAAAGAATAGCTAAAAGTATTCATCAGTATCAAAAAGCCTGCCTAAATAACCCAATCCGACCACCAGTAGACACTGGTACTGCCTGCTCTGCCTGCCGCAACGGGTATGCCAGCCTACGCATAACACCGAAGCAAAGGAGTCTCAAGGACTCAAAACCTGTCTGACGCACACTCCGGAGTGGTACTCGAGGGGAGCGACCCACACGAGTAAAGTAAGTAGCCGAAAGTAATCTGATATAGCAGGACTAGATCATAACAATGATCAATGTGGGGAAAAACCCTCTACTAAAGATAACCCGAACCCCCAATACAAGTGATAACAATCAATAAATGGGAAACTCCGTCCACTAGAGGAATCCTATCCCCAATCTGATGCATAATAAACATCCGGTCAACCGCCCAATGTCCGAGGTAGCCTCAATAATCCAAAACCCCAATCTAGTATGACGAACCCACTCAACAAATCCGGCTACACTATCCTACAACCCTGCTCAACCCGAGCAATACCCCAAATATCACAATGAAAGGAGAAGAAGTGATAACATGGTTTCTCCTAAGTCAAATCCCAAAGATAGTGTAGCAGTAAATAGTGGCCTATCTAGATGTCCATACAAGCATACAAATGTCCTCATCTAGAATAGAAGTAAAAGCGCCCGCCAATGCGCTCACATATCATAAATCATGAAGTCCCAATATACTAATCTATTCACATGGATAACATGATATATTAATGAACTCTAATACCAATGTCTCAAAGTGATGATCCCTTTTTGCATAATCACTAAGTACTAACATACAACAGATCATGCTGTTCCAGATAAATAAATACTTTAATAGGAGTGATTATGACATAACGATCAAGTTCCAGTACCATTGTCTCAATCACATGGATAGGCTATCAATTATGTGGTCCCTTTTTGCATGCAAGGTAATCAATATTTGATCAACAATTTCTAACATCGGGTTATTCTGATATTCCTACTGAGCATACCAAAAGAGAGGGATACAACAACCACCCACCTCGAGAAGTGTGCACAACAGTAAAACAAGGTCCCTCGCTGCCAAAATCCACAGTCTCCAACAATCACCCCACAATACAAGGAATGGAAATAATCCTGCAAACACACCGACCGATAACTATTTAAACAACGGTTCCACAACCATTCACAATTCCCCAAAATTTTAGCTAAAAAGATGCTTAATTCCCACCTGTAAAAGGAACTCTAAAAAATCCAACAAAAATACCACTGCGATCGTCTCGTCGAGTCCTTCGAAACGAGTACCTGCACGTCCCAATCCGAGTTTCGTTGGTCAAGTTACAATATCAATAAGGTGACTACCTCAATAATCCCAAGTACAAAAATCTGTAAAACTTTGCTCTGAAAAAGTAGGATTTTCACCTTCGAAGAAAAATCAGAAAATTCCCAGAAAAATACGATGATGTTCCTCGCGATGCGTAGATAGAAATCGAATATTGGCACGCCACAATCCGATGTCCGGGTGCAATGATATCGGCAAAATACTCCAATGCTGTCCAAAACAGTACACAGCAAATAGGGGATCAACAGTGCCTCGGTAACCGTGCCAAAAGTCCAGAATACGAAGAAATGATCAACACGAAAAACAAAGCCCTACCTCTCGGGAATACATCGGGGCAAGAATCATTGAAAACGGAGGTCGGAGAAGGCCAGGGGAGTCCTCGGGGCGAAATGCGACGAAAAGGGCAAATAAGGAAAGTGCGTCGCAGCGCGCCGGAAAAATGCCAACCTCGAAGTGCGTGCCACCAAAAATTCTGAAACTTCCTCAGAAGATAGAGCACAAGATGATGTTCATCTTTGCTTCAGGGCTCAGCAGGAGGTGAGCTCGAGAAAAGCCCAAAATCGCAGGCCAAAGGAGGCTATTTATAGCCAAAAAGCAACAATTCCAAAAATACCCAACAAGCCCCCTGTTTTGGGCGCTCGATTAAATCGGGTTGCTACAGTAACAGGCCCGGCCCGTTACTGTGCCCGACCGAAACAACCTCGGCCCGCCACGCGGCCCAACCGCGCCCCGCGCGCCCGGTGCACGTGCACCCGCCTATCACGGCGCGCCGCGTGGCGCCACGGTCCACGGCGGGAACCGTGGGCTGCGGTTCACGCCGGGCCACCCGGGTCCATGCGCCCACCAATGGGCGAGCTCCACGTGGCCACGCGGGGTCCACGGTGCGGCGCGCACCGCGCCCGGTCGCGCGTGCGTTAACCCACCAGTCACAGCGCGCCACATGGCACCACCTACGCTCGCTACGCCCGGTGCACGCAACTGATGCACCCGCCGAACCCGAAGCCGCCACGTGTCCAAACCTCCGGTATACGCCAGCCCCGTGGACCGCGCGCCTGCCCGCGCCTGCCCGCGGCCGCACTCCGCCGCTGCGCCGCCTTGCTCCGCCTCCCGCCGTGTTGGGTTATGATTAATTGGATCTAAATAGGGGAAAAAACACCTAGAGGGGGGGTGAATAGGTGTAAACCGTAAACACTCAAAAATCGTTACGCAATAAAACCCAATGCGGAAATGAAAAATAACACGCACGATTTTTACGTGAAAAACTCCAAACCGGAGTAAAAAACTACGGGACCGATAACACGGCGAAATCCACTAGAATTAAAACACGTACAAGGTGATATACCGTACTCACTTACGACTCAACCTTCTCCATACGCTCCTAGTAGATCTTCTTCGCTCGTTCCGCAACGCTCCTCGAATCCACGATTTGCGTCCAACGCCAAATCCACGGCAACCAACGTCGAATCCACGATGTCCGACCGAATCCACAGTCTTCACCCAGTAGCACGTCTCGAATCCACGAACGTACCTCGCTCCGAATCCACGAGAGCGGTTGCACCTTGAATCCACAAGGCCACGCGAGTCCACGCGCCGATTTTGGGAAAATCGTTGTTTTTGGGTGGTGATGATCCGCCGAATACTTAGATTAGAAATAGATCGGAAATACCATCTAAGTATTCATTAATTTGATTCTTCTCAAAATCTGAGTTTGAAAACCTAGAATCAAATTAATCAATATAGATGAAGAAACATAGAATTAAATCTATTGATTTCCTTTCTTCTCTATAGGTGGATCTTTTTCTTTTTACCGTCTTTTTTGGATTACCCTAAAAATGAATCGTAGGGTTTATTTATAGGTTAGAAACTGTTGGAAGAGGATAAGAATCAAAAACTAACCTTTTCTGGAATTTTACAGGATGACGGTCCGGACTGGAATTATGGCGGTCCGGACTGTCGTAGCGAAACAGACTTTTTCCAGAAAAACATACCTTCGGGGTCCGGACTGTAATTTCCACGGTCCGGACTGTTCATGCAATTCCTGCAAATTCCACGTTCGGGGTCCGGACTGAAGTGACCAAGGTCCGGACTGGAATTGCGCATGAACTATCCTATGTTCGAGGTCCGGACTGTAATGTCAGGTCCAGACTCTGAACATGTAGTATGTCCAGTTTTTTATTTTTATGCAATTAAAAATTCATCCAAGTGTTTCTATACTATAAGAAGTATTCGGATCACCAAAAATATTTAGTTAAACATACCTGATCCTTTTGAATTCTTCTTTCTTGAGATTGAGGTATATGATCAAAACTTCTTCATCTTCAATCTTCAAGACTTAATCAATTTCACGAAATACGCCAACACAAATTCCGTAACACGCCGGTCGCCGCCGGTCGCTGGAGTTACTGTTCCGACGTGAACAGTAACCATTGGCGAAAAATCAAGCAAATAGCCCAATTTCATCGTTTTCGCGCGTTGAATCCAAATCCGCTGTCCGTTTTGCCAAATTCTGCTTCTAAAATTTGTCAAAGGCATCTGGAAGGGTATTCTTAATCCAATTTTTGCGCTGGATTCATTCTTGAGGTCCGATTCACGCGCAAACACCTCCAACACCCAGCAAAGGCCTCCGAAAACTGCTAAACACACAGCAGAAGCTCCGTTGACCCAACAGTAATCCTTTTGTGGAAATCCGGGTCCTCACATCTTCGGATCCCAAATAATTTTAAAAAGTGACTTCTTCGGATCCCAAATAATTTCAAAAGGGATCCGAAGAGCAATGACCTGATGAACTGGGCGTTCCATTTTGTGGATCGATTGGGTTTTGGGTTTTGGATTTTGGGTTTAGTCAAATATACTTAGGTTTTGGGTTTTTTATTTGTGGATCGAATGGATTTTGGGTTTTATTTGCAAGTGGACTGGATTGGGGGCCCGTGTCACGCCCCGGGGTCGAAACTGCGACCCGGGCTCGCCAACAGATCCGCCACCTATGCCAAACTCGCATAGGCGAAGCGTCCTACCCGCAAGAAAAGTACTACAGCTAAATAGATATCAGAGCTATAAATAAAAACCTGCTGTATAACTAAAATCAAACACTGTACAACCGGAAATAATACAACAATGTCCGTCTCCCCAAAAGTAATCATAGACAAAATCCTCTGATGCAAAAACTCAAAAGGGAGATATCTCCAAAAGATACATCAGTGTACAAGCTCTCAATACAAAAACATCCTCACTACATCAGTCTCTCAAACTGTAAAATAAAATACAACTCTATACCTCACAACAAAGATCTCTCAACAGAGGGAAAAGAAGTAAACTAATCTACTGAAGCTCTCCTCTGAAGGGGTACCGCTACACTCCAACGACGGGTAGGGAACTAGCTCGCGACTCTCTCGCCTCGGTCAGAAGGATCAGCAACAGGAGCAACAGGAACAGTAGTAGGAGTTCCTGGGGAAAAGACACCACGACGGGTGTGAGAACTACATCCCACAGTAGTTCTCAGTGGGTGCCGTCAACAAGCCCGACGGTCTGCCCACTAAGTCTACTAGAGGCATAAAGTAGCAAAAGCAGGACTGAAAGGGGAAAAGCTGGAAAAATAACTCTACAGCTACAATGCCTCTATCTAGATCCTCAGGTAGTGGAACAGATGATAATATGTGTTGGGTTATATGTAATAAGGATCTAAATAGGGGAAAAAACACCTAGAGGGGGGTGAATAGGTGTAAACGTATAAACACTCAAAAAATCGTTGCGATAAAAACCCAATGCGGAAATAAAAATAATACGCAAGATTTTTACGTGGAAAACTCCATCACCGGAGTAAAAAACCACGGGACCGATAACACGGCAGAAATCCACTAGAATTAAAACACGTACAAGGTGATTTACCGTACACACTTACGACTCAACCTTTTCCATACGCTCCTAGAGGATCTTCTCCGCTCGCTCCGCGACGCTTCTCGAATCCACGATCTGCGCCCAACGCCGAATCCACGGCGTCCAACGTCGAATCCACGACGTCCGACCGAATCCACGGTCTTCACCCAATAGCACCCTTCGAATCCACGAACGTGCCTCGCTCCGAATCCATGAGAGCGGTTGAACCTTGAATCCACAAGGACACGCGAATCCACGCGCCGATTTTTGGGGTAAATCGTTGTTTTTGGGTGGTGATGATCCGCCGAATACTTAGATCAAAGATAGATCGGAAATACCATCTAAGTATTCATTAGTTTGATTCAACTCAAGATGTGAGTATGAAAACCTAGAATCAAACTAATCAATATAGATGAAGAAACATAGAGTGTTCTCTAATGATTTCCTTTCTTCTCTATATGTGGATCTAGAGCCGTAAAAGATGATATATGAAAATGACGGCTATTTTTCTTTTTTTCGGCTTCCCCTAGGAAATGAATCATAGGGTCTATTTATAGGTTAGAAACCCTAGGAAGGAGATAAGAATCAAAAACCTAACATTTCTGGAAATTTTACGGACGGCGATCCGGATCGGATTAGCTGTGATCCGGATCGTCGTAGCGAGTCAGGTAATTCCAGAAAAACGAAGGTTCGGGATCCGGATCGAAGTGCTTGATCCGGATCGTTCATACAGTTCACCAAACATCAACGTTCGGTATCCGAATTGCGAAGCCTGATCCGGATCGTTCAAGGAAGATGGTAAACTCAGTGTTCGGGATCCGGATCAAGAGAGGGTACGATCCGGATTGAACTGGTGTATGAACAAACCACCTTCGGGATCCGGATCGAACAACCTGATCCGGATCCTGAACATGTCCCAAGTCCAGTTTTTGATTTTTATGCAATGAAAGATTCTTCCAAGTGTTTCTACACTACAAGAAGTATTCGGATCACACAAAATCTTAGGTTAAACATACCTGATCCTTTTGAATTCTTCTTTCTTGAGATTGAGTTAAATGATCCAACTTTCTTCACCTTCAATCTTCAAGACTTGAGACTTTCACGAAACTACGCCAACTCAAATTCCGTAACAATCTCCCCCTTTGGCGGTTTCGTGACAAAACACAGATCCACTAAAGAAAATTCAAAAAGATATTTTTGTTGCTATCACCATACAACAAAAATTTACAATGGAGATCCAAAAATTTAAAACAAGAGATAAACTCCTAAAACAGACTCTAGACTTAGACATCTGTACTCTCTGCACAAAGAAATCATTCTTGACAAAAAGAGATCGTTAGATACCTCAAGAATATTTAGCATTCAAAACCTAGTACAGAGATAGAGTTTATCTGATCATCATGACATTTGAGAAATCAGATATATAAGAGAATCATAGTCAAAAACCAACATATCTTCTATGCAATTAAAAACCAAATGTCATGTTAGTGAACATCAACTTGTTAGTCGTATTACATGCCCAAATATTTAGTCGAATAGTTAGTAGAGACATGCAAACAATCGCAAGATGAAAACCAAAGTTGAAGTTGAAGTGATACTTACCTTGTTGTGTACAAAATTTCACATCAGCATTGTTCATCATTGTTCAAGTTCCCTTGATGTTCACTTACCTTGATGTTCACATCACATCATTGTTCAAGTTCATTGTTCAAGTTCTCTAAACTCTCTCCCCCTTTTTGTCACAAACAAAGCCAAAATTACCAAAAAATTGAAAAAATTGAAGGAGAGTTAAAAAAAAAATATCAACGAAAATGTTCCGAAATTTAAGAACTAGAACTAAAAGTAAGTCCTAAAAACTGAAAAACCTGCACAAAAAGATTAAAAATCTGCAAAAGAATAAAAAGAAGGAATCAGTCATCAGATTCGGAGTCTTCAGAGCTCGTGCAGCCCATCTTTGAGAACATCTTTTTCACCAGCTTGTTCATAAAATTGATCTTCTTAGTTATGGTAATGTGAGCTGCCGTGATGAGCTCGAGCTCATTGGAGATTCTCGTCTGTGCCTTCGAGATCTGTTCCTGCTCAACAGATAATCGTTGTTGTTCTTTGTAGATGGATGAGACTGATGCTTCATCCGCTGGTGTGGGTGCTGGTTGTGATGGTGACGCGGAAGTGTCGCTACTAGGTTTCGTTCCGCACGTTGGGACTGGAGTGACATGGGGCAATTTGTGAAGTGACTTCACAACGGTGGACTCATCGATCATACCCAAACATTGATGATAAGTCGGTGAGGTAATGTCAGCCTGAAATTTCTTCAAAATCCTCATTATAATCAGTGGAAATGGAATCCTTTCTGTGGGATGAGGGTGCTCAACATATCTTGTCATTCTATTCCAAATAATGTATGGAATGTTGATATTCAATCCCATTGCCTCAGACGGATGTCCTAAGAGATACAAAAATAGCATTCGATCCCATCTCAAGACTTTCGTCTGCAAATTTGGAAGGATATTGTAACAAGTGATGAAGTTTAGAAATCGGTACTCAAGACGTAGTTCCTTGGATCTGATCGATTTCTCCGTTGATTGCGTTCCTTCCAAACAAATTCCCTTTATAACCATTTGCCACACAGTGTTCGTCAAAACCTTTCCCTTCAAGTAATTAACTCCTGTCTTGCTGGCAGGCATTCCCAAAACCTCGCCAATCAATTGTGGAGTAATTTTGAATCTTGTGCCTTGGATGTTCGTGTAAAATTCCATTGGACCGTTTTCAATTTCACGAAGGTGCCGTGCATTTGTATAGAAGGCCCTTACAAGATGCAGACAGTATCCAAGCATTTCTGGAAATCGACAAACTTGAATAAGGTTTGCTTGTTCAATCAGAACGCCAAACTCAGGAGAGTGATCTCGTAGAGCCTCAATATTGACATGCCTCTCACCAATGCATTCACGATTCTCAAATGCCCTTAGGCGATCCGCATTAACGAACACTTGTTCCTCACGAGGTGGTGAATCCGGAATAATCGGTTCGTTAGACATGAAACCACGTGCTCGTCCAAACCGTCGAGCGAGTCGTTTCCTTTTCACCGAGATTGTTGGTGCAGTCATAGGTGCTTTACCTTTGTCCATGGGTGCTTTTTCTTTCGATGCATCGGACGCTTTTCCTTTTGAACCATCAGACGCCTTTTGTTCAGGCAATGTGTCATCATCATCTGTCAATTCAGTCCAATCTACCTCGTGACAATCTACTTCTGTATCGCTGATCACATGAAACTCACCCTTTTGTTGTGTTTTCTTAGCTCTTTTTAACTTGTTTGTGGCCCGAGTGTGCACCATGGTGACCAATAAAAGAATGATCCATGAGAATCCCATTGATCCAAGTGCTTTAAGAAGGTTAAAATCCTGTGAGCAACAACTCAAGAACACATGAGAAAATTGTTAATTTTCAAAGATTTGAAAATTTGTACCCAAACAATCATAATCATGTAGAGAGACTAAGAATCAAATTAGTTTTGCAAAAGGACTTTTAAAAATAGATCAATTGCATGATTTTCGAAAATCCTTATTATATGCCCTAAAACCGAAATTTTAGAAATCGAAGCCTAAAAATCCGTTAATCAGGAGAGTACCTAGCATATAATCAAAACTAATCTACCCAGAGTTCTTATTTCAAAAGAAATTTGACCAAAAACCATCCACAAACAAAGTCGATCCAAGAAATTCACACGTTTGAGGAGGAATAGAGAAAAAACGGTGAAAAACCAAGATTTTGATCAATAAAACTTACTTGGAGTTGAAGAACTTGAGTTTGAAAGCTTCCAAGAAGGATGAAATCTAGAGAGAAAGGCTCTGGAAACTTTGGAACAAAAGATTGGAGTAAAAGAAATCAAAACCCTTTTGTTCTTTATAAAACCCTAGCCGCGATCCGGATCATCCCATGCTTGCGATCCGGATCGGCTACCCGCAGTGAGAAACTGCGTTCGGGATCCGGATCGGCAGATACAATCCGGATCGTCAGCCCGCAGAAGAATTCCTGCGTTCGGGATCCGGATCATCTTGCCCGATCCGGATCGGCTCCAACTTTTTCTTTAGAAAATTTCAGAGAAATTCAAGAAAAACCAGAAAAAGATTGTAAGCACAAATGTGTATCAACTTTAAACAAAAATCATCGTTTCATACAACAAGAATTAGATTATGCCAAATCTATCAATAATATCCAAAAATGAAACGAAAATTTACAAAAATTAAATCCCTTAAAGTTGAACACCTTCAATTACATCTAACATGATCTTATGAGTAATGCCTTTATCAAATCATCAATTCAGTAAAGAAAATGAAATACAAAGATCAATAGATGTTTGAAATCCCAAATATAGTAGATAATGTATCTAGACAATCTGTTGAAGAGAGTGGCTCTTTGAGCATCTTTCTTTAAAAACCCACCTTATACCAATCTTGAAATTTGACGGAGTCAAGTATTTCAACATGCATTTTACTTAATCAAAATTTGAACAACCATGCTTGGTATACATGTGGTAGCTGCACACAATACTCGGACGACCGAGGTGGTAGCTCTTTCCTCCATGTGGTGGTAGTTTTCACACTCCTCATTGGGATGTAACTCTTTCCACATCTTTTGAGCATTTTACTTTTTCTATGACTCCCCCTCAATTGGCTATCAATTATTTAAGATATAAAGTATTCAACCAAATATTGATCTCGATTTCATACTCGACTAAGCAGTCAAATAAGATAATGACTATACCAAGAGATCATAGAGAGAGAGAAATTGACTTTGATCACTTAGAAGATGATTTAATTAACATAAATGATCATTGCAACAGTGAAATATTATGATGGCAAAAGCATAATAAATTTCTAAATGTGCGAAGAGATGCAATTAAAGTCAATTATGATCTATGCTCAATTAATGTCCTATGTACAAACATAGATAATGAACAAAACAAAACAAATACAAAACCTATCCTAAGCAAAGGTTTCAAAAAGAAGTTTATTTCAAGAAAAGCATTCCAATTGCTTTTCGTAAATGAATAAAACGTTTTTGATCCAAGGTTTTGTTAAAAAGTCAGCCAATTGATCCTCAGTTGAAATATATGAAAGTTGAAGAGTATTTGATTCAACTAGCTCTCTAAGAAAATGATATCTAAGTTCAATATGTTTTGTTCTAGAGTGCAACACAGGGTTTTTAGAAATGTTAATTGCACTTGTGTTGTCACAAAGAATTGTTACCGAAGATGCTGAAATGCGGAAGTCGCTCAATACGCTTTTCATCCAAATGAGTTGAGTTGAGCAACTTCCAGCTGAAATGTATTCCGCTTCAGCAGTCGAGAGTGCTATGCAGTTCTGCTTTTTACTGTGCCATGCAACAAGGCAATGGCCAAGATAGAAGCATGCACCACTCGTGCTTTTCCGATCATCCACTGATCCTGCCCAATCGGCATCTGAGTATCCAACAATATCCAAACTTGTTCCCATAGGATACCAAATTCCGAAATTAATTGATCCTTTGATATACCGGATGATCCTTTTCACCGCTTTCAGGTGAACCTCCTTTGGTGCAGATTGATATCTCGCGCAGATCCCAACACTAAAGGATATATCCGGGCGACTAGCCGTGAGGTAAAGTAGACTTCCAATCATACTTCTATACAGTTTCTCGTCTACATTCTCACTATGTGATTCACTTCCAAGTCCCTTGTGGCTAGTTCCCATTGGAGGCGGAAAATCTTTACAATTTTCTAGATCAAACTTTTTGACCAACTCCATTGCATACTTGGATTGACTCAAGTGAATACCTTCATCATTTTGTTTAATTTGCAATCCAAGGAAATAAGTCAATTCGCCCATCATGGACATCTCAAATTCGCTTTCCATGGTCTCCGCGAATTTAGAAGCATCATTATCTCTTGTTGCGCCAAATACAATGTCATCGACATAGATTTGTGCTACAGTGAAATTGCTTTGATAATGCTTCACAAAGAGAGTCCTATCAGCTCCCCCTCGAGTATAGCCCTTCTCCAAAAGGTGCTTTTGTTAACCTTTCGTACCATGCTCGCGGTGCTTGTTTCAGACCGTAAAGAGCCTTTTTCAAACGAAAAACATGGTTAGGTTGTTTATGATCTACAAAACCTTTCGGTTGAGCCACAATAAACTTCCTCATTTAAAACCCCATTTAGAAATGCGCTCTTAACGTCCATTTGAAATAATTTGATTTTAAAATGACAAGCAATAGCAAACAGTATACGAATGGACTCGAGTCTAGCTACAGGGGCGAAAGTTTCATCAAAGTCTATACTTCTACTTGAGAGTTGCCTTGAGCAACTAATCGTGCCTTGTTCCTGATGATAGTACCATCCTCATTTTTCTTGTTCTTGACGATCCATTTGGTACCTATCACATTATGTTGCTTTGGAGGCTTCGTTAATTCCCAGACTTTGTTTCGCTCAAATTGATGGAGCTCTTCCTGCATTGCTTTAATCCAGTAGGTATCCTGAAGAGCTTCATCTATGTTCTTGGTTCGATTAAAGATACCGTAGCAAGCGAATCCACAAACCAACTGCCTCCGAGTTCTAACTCCTTCTTGTGGATCTCCAATGATATTCGATTCCGGATGATCCTTGGAGATTCGTACGTTTGTTGAAACGGAGTACTCGGAGATACATGAGATGATTCCTGCACATCAGATAAACTAGAAGAACCATTAGATGCATCATTAATATTGGAAGTATTATTATGAGAAGATGCACTAGCAGGAGAATCATCATCTAGAGAGATATCGAGGGTAGATTTTCAGATCAAAGTGAAAGCTTCATCTACTTTAACATTTATAGATTCTACGATCGTCTTAGATTCAATGTTAAATACTCGATATGCTCTGCTATTCGTAGAATAACCCAAAAAGATCCCTTCATCACTTCGAGAGTCGAACTTTCCAAGATTTTCACGGTCACGTAAAATGTAACATCGACTCCCGAAGATACGAAAATATTTGATATTGGGTTTTCTACTAAACCACAGCTCATATGGTGTATTTAACGTTCCTGGGCGCAAAACACTCGATTAATGACATAGACAGCGGTGTTCACAGCTTCAGCCCAAAAATGTAGCGGTAAATTCCGGCTATGAAGCATCACACGCGCCATCTCTTGAACAACCCTGTTTTTGCGCTCAACAACACCATTCTGCTGAGGTGTATAGGGTGCCGAGAATTCATGTTAATGCCATTTGAAGTGCAAAAGTCAATGAATTTTGAATTTATGAATTCTCCACCTCTATCACTTCTAACACGAATGATCTTTTCATTCTTTTCAATCATAATACGATGGCAAATCTCATGAAAAGAGTCAAACGTATCAGCTTTCTCTTTAAAAATGCTACCCAGAAAACCGAGAGAAATCATCAACCAATAAAAAAATGTACCATTTACCTCCCAAAGATGGTTGACGGGTCGGCCCCATTAAGTCCATGTGCAAAGTTCCAAGGGCCGTTTTGTACCAACGTGGTTCAAGTTCTTGTGTGCAGTCCTAGACTGTTTTCCCTTTTGGCAACCACCACACACAACGTTTTGTTTAAATAAAAGTTTTGGAACCCCCTTGACCACGTCCTTGTTTGAAATTCTAGTAAGTTCCTTAAAATTTAAGTGACCTAGCCTTTCATGCCAAAGAGTTTCATTATTCAAAGCGGCTAAGTTACAATTTTCAGAAAATTATTAGGAACAACATAACAATGTTTTCAGATCTAACCCCTTTTAAAAGAAGACATGGTCCTTATCAGTTACAACGCATTCAACAGATGAAAAGTTAACTGAAAAACCATTGTCGCAAAGTTGACTTATGCTTATGAGGTTAGTCTTAAGGCCATCAACAAATAAAGACGTTTTCAAAATCGGGCCATCTGGAATAGCTACCGTCCCTTTTCCAACAATTTTGGAAGATCGACCGTCTCCGAAAACAACGTGTCCTCCGGAGATTTTCTCAAGATTTTGAAAACTATTTTTGTCACCGGTCATGTGACGGGAACACCC
>CM055061.1:36582708-36595880 GCA_029204045.2 Tillandsia leiboldiana
CCCTTTTGAGTTTTTGCATCAGAGGATTTTGTCTATGATTACTTTTGGGGAGACGGACATTGTTGTATTATTTCCGGTTGTACAGTGTTTGATTTTAGTTATACAGCAGGTTTTTATTTATAGCTCTGATATCTGTTTAGCTGTAGTACTTTTCTGCAGGTAGGACGCTTCGGCCTATGCGAGTTTGCATAGGTGGCGGATTGTTGGCGAGCCCGGGGTCGCAGTTCGACCCCGGGGCGTGGACATGATTAGAGTGGTATCAGAGCCTAGGTTGTAGGTCATGTTGGACTTAGAAACCCTAGGCTTGTGGTTGGACATTAGGATGACTACGTGAGAGTCGTGACTGTTAGCGAGAGTCCTGATTGAGTTTTCTACCTCTCCCACGAGACGGGATGAGTGATTAGCATGTTTATTCTCCTAAGTGATTATGTTGGCTGCAGACAACATAATGCTGTGGAATGGGTAACATGCTCTAGACTTTCGCTGGATTGGGTCGAGTGACTTTTGTGTGCTGATTTGCTGTTTCGTTGTGGCGAGGGGTGTCTCCCCGACGCTGGGTTTTGACCCGTGTGCATCCTGTCTTAGCAGTTGAGCTTGAGCGGTTGGTTTTGGGCGGATACCTGGATTGAGGTCAGAGAACTCCGGACCCAGATGACAGGATTGGCTGAGGCTTGTCAGCGGCAGAGTGAGCGAGCAGCTAGTTTTAGTGACACAGTTGTCAGAACACTGGGTAGCCCCCTCCGTGCCAATGTTCAGTGCCGAGGCACCGAGGCAGGGTGGATAGTTGACAGTAGAGGAGCTGTGGGACATGATTGAGCTATTGAGCCAGATTTGGCAGATGAACCATCCCGACTCGTAAGATTGAGTTTGGAGCCTTTGGAGGCAGAGTCGTGGTTGGTGGTGATGGAGTGAACAAATGAGAGCCTCCCTGTGCTAGAGAGTTTATGCAGTTGTTGAACTGCGCGCTCCAGGTTTCGGGGGACGAGGCGCATACGATATGTGTGTTTGGGAGTGATTGCGCTAGGATACCTTTCAGTTTAATTGGTCCCTCTGTTATGGATTATTGACGCCTCGATGGTGTAGGGTTGTGTGTGGAGCGTGGCGCTGTAGTTCCTTTGGATAGGGATCTACCGCCAGAGGTGAGTTCTGGACTTAGGCGCTTGGCGCCGGGTGATGGAGGACAGGCCGACCGGCAGAGGCATTCTAGTTTTCTTCCCAAGGGGTGTAGATCCCCGAGATGCCAGAGATCGGGTGGACCCCGATGGCAGCATCAGTATCTATATCAGAGTGGCGCAGCGGTAGCGTGGATTTGTTATCTGCGGAGGACCTTATTCGTCACCTCAGTGGGAGCAGAGACAGAGGTCGTGCTCCCTATGTGGATAGTCCTGATTTTCCTTGCAGATTGAGCGACAACCACTTGCTTTGAGCGTATGAACCTGTGCCGCCCGGTTGGAGGGTGCCACAGCAGCGGATCGGGTTGTTGCAGGTGTGAATTCATCACAGCAGTCGGAGTAAGACTATGTTGCATTCCTGCATGGACTAGAGGCAGATTTGTTACCACGTGCACTAGAGGTACAGGTTTCTGTTGGTGTTGTGCATGTGGAGGAGGCTTGTGGATTATGTCCAATGCAGTTGAGGCCGTGAGTTGTATCGGCAGACTTATTGGAAATTGTGGCAATTCGGTGTTTGACCTAGTGCTTGGGTTTTGGTTGGCACAGTGCCACGGGATGTTGACTGCAGAAAGAGAGGACTTTGACCTTCTGCGAGGCAGATGAGAGGAGGCTTGATGGTTGAGATTGTTAGAGCACACAGGTTTTAGCGACAGTTTGAGAGGTGCTTACGGCGGCACCGGGACCCAAGGATATCTCTGTTGCCCACGAGATCCCGGGTGTGATTTCACCTAAGCCGTTGATAATGCCGCCGGTTAGGGAGATAGAGTTTGCTTTTGACGTGGTTCGGGGAACCGCGCCACCCTCGACAGCATCTCATTGGATATCACCTGTGGAGCTGAGGGAGCTGATGGCGCAGTTGCAGGATCCGATGGATCGAGGGGTCTGTTTGACCTAGTGCCACGCCGTTGGTACACGGTGGTGATGCCACGTCGTTGATACACGATGGTGAGGGTCCTTTTATGGTTTGAGTTTAGACAGGTCCGGGTGGTACCTAGAACCTTTTGATGGGGTTATTCTCCGGCTGTTAGTGTATGGTGCGAGTACCTACTTGGAATCTGACAGCCGAGGACTTTGCCTTGAGGGCATTCTGGATCCGGCAGGGGCATTATGAGCTCATAGTGAGGCCAAATGGAATGTCAAATGCCCTGCCGCTCTTATGATTTGAGGAATGGTGTGTCCCAGTTGTACTTGGACAAATTGGGAGTGGTGTTCCCCAAGGATATTATGATTTACTCCCAGAGCGACTTGGAGTACGTGGAGCACTTGTGGTGGTGCTACCATGCCTGTGTGGATGAAGCTGTATGCCAAGTTTTTGAGATACAAGTTTTAGCTTCAGAAGCATACCTTCTTGGGTCACATTGTGTTAGCCGTAGGGGCGGCAGTGGAAACCCGACCAAATGGATGTTATTCGAGATCTGAGACCAACTGTTATTCTTGAAGTGAGGAGCTTCTTGGACTTGGCAGTGCCAGGAGAGCATGGCTAATGGATAATGAAACTGATGCCAGCGCCAATGCTAGCGTTTCCAGTGTTGGGAGATGGATTTGTGTGTTTTAGTGATACCTCCCGTTGTGGCTGTGGAGTTATCGTGGGTTGAGCTTCGGTCCGCACTTCATTAGTCCAACCCTATGAGTATTGTGGCTGGACGAACCACTGCTTTGTAGGCAGCTTGGATCCCACAGTTGAGCCTTTCAGTACGCCTATTATTTCCGGCTTTGATTGATATACCTGGGCGTAGACCTTGCCTGTTTGGCAATCAGTCTTGATTACTCAGCATTTCTGTTCTATACTTTGTGACAAATTAGAGTGGCAGATTAGAGTGGTAGCTTCAGTTTTCTGTTTCTACCATGCGGCACCAGTGGAGACTACAGCTTTCTGCATCTTGAGTGGGATTTATGCGGATTGTCGTTGATGGTTCGGACTTTTGACCGCGAGTTTGGGCATCAGCATTATGATCGCCTTTCGAGCCAGTTTTCAGTCCCATTCACTGACGGTTTGGTCCCCGTCAGGATGCTCTTCGTTAGTTGAGAGATCGACATCGACCCGTGGGTCCGCTGGGGTTATGTTGGCATGTTGAGTGACCAACTGTGGCATGAGATTGTGTCTCTTGAGGATCCCTTTTGAGGGTAGCCTGCGGTTGAGTAGTCCACTCGGGTGGTTTTGGATCGGGGAGTAACCGAGTGAAGACCCCAGCTTATTGGATTCTTTTCCTTATTGGATGAATATGTGGGTATGCTTCGGGTCGCCTTGTTGAGATTGGCACCAGGATGTGGATATTTTCGTTTTCCCCAGCTTTTATTGGAACCCCTCTGGTATTTCACGTCTCAGCTCAGGAGTTATGTGTTTTTGGATCCCTCGCCCGTGATTTACTTGCCCCTTTGAGATCTGTGATAGTGGGAGTACGAGGGACGCCCGTTGCGATTTCTGGCTCGAGAGATGAGAGAATTGCACATCGGGCCATGCCGTACTTGTTGTTGTTGTTGTTGAGAGGTAATCATGGGGAGTGAGTGGTGTTTGGGGAGCTGGAGGCGTTATTGATGGATACCTACCCGTGGTATTTGTGACTACTAGTGGATTTGAACTAGTTTCGAGGACGAAACTTTCTTTTAGTGGGGGAGGATGTGAAGACCCGAAATTCCCACTATTAGACTACTGTTGCATCTGCAGCTTCTGGAGGCCTATGTGGCGCGTCGGTAGTTTTTGTGCACCTATTGGACATTTGTGATGGACCCGGTGTGTTAAATGGATCACGAGAGTAGTCTGATGATCCCGTCGGATGTTTAGAAGTGGTTTCGCGCGCAAGGGATATTAATATTTGACTCAGCGCGAAGTTTGGACCAAAGATCACCTCTCCGGATGCCTTCGGGAATTTTTAGAGTTGGAATTTGGCAAAGCGGACTTTAGAGATGAACCCGACGCGAAAATCGGATCAAGTGGGCTTTTCGGGGGCTTTCCGCAAAATTTCGGATGAGAATTTGGAGAAATGGACTTCGTATTTGGATTCAGCGCAGAAAAATGTTGGAAATCGACTATTTACATGTATTTTTCTGAGTCCGGACGAGCGAAAACGGACAACCTGAAGTTTAAAGTGTTTTTCGGTGCTTGGTGGACTGGTGGACCGGAGGGGGTGCCACGTGGCGGCTCCGCATTGGGTCCGTACGCCACGTGGCAGGCGCGGAGGCACGGTGCAGCGAGCCCGGCCCACGCAGCAGGCGCGGGCAGGCCGGGCAGGCGCGGGCAGCAGCGCGGGCAGGCGCTGCTGCGGGCGGATAAGGGGAGGCCACGTGTCGCCTCCCGATTGGCCGCGTGGATCGCCCTGTCGGGAGGCGACACGCGGCGGCGATCGAGCGCTGGAGCGGGGTGCGGGATCGCGCGGTTGTGCGACGTGTGGCGGCCCGGCAACACAGTGCCGGGCCGGCCCGTTACTGTAGCAACAGGGGGTTTTTCCTGGGTTCTTCTTCTTCAATGGTTTTAATGCTGATTTCATCCTCCATTTTGGAGCTTTTGGAGAGCTTTTCTCAGGGGAGTTTTTTTAGCAGAGCTCCATCAACAAGTCTTCTACAACATCAGTTTTTTTTGGAGATTTTTGGAGGTCATTTGGATCATCTTCTCCACCAACATTTGAGGACATCACCATTGCTACTTCACTGCCCTCTCCGTCACATTTCAGTGCGAAAATTCCCCAGGACTCACTTCTTGGAATTTAGTGCTCATTTTTGGTTCTGCATTTTCACAAGAGGTAGGGCTACAATCTTTGTATTCAACTCTCCCCCCAGATCTCATGTTTTTACAGAGTTTTAAGGCTATCTTTGGAACCCTTTGTTTCAGTCTGGGATTTTGAGCAATCTGTGGTGTTTTGGCTTTTCTGAAGTGTAGGAGTGGAATTTTTGGATGATTTTTGTGGGAGAATTTCCAGGACTCGAAGATCTAAAATATTGGTAAGTATCATTCTTCCCAAATCTGAGTTTTTTATTAGATTTTATGCATGATTTTTGGAGCACCTCGCTGCATTCGTGTACAGATGGAACTTGGTGGATAGTTTAAGTGTTTATGGGTTTTCTCCTTCATCCGAGCATGAAAATTGGAGTTCTTTAGCTCAAATTGTATCTACTCTCGACAAGGAATCCAATGGTACCTCTCTTGCAGGATCTAGAGCACGTTTGGTTAGGTAACTTTAATGATCTTTTCAAGTGCTGTTATAAGGATTACTGCAGTCCCTGTTTTAGTTTTGAGTTGAGCAATGCACCTTGGAATGCAGATAACTTTGTGGATATAAGGTCTTTTTCAGAAATTCAAGTTGGGACTTCTTCTTGACTTCTAGGTGAGCAATTTCTCTTTTGTGATCTGTGGATAAATCCCTTTGGAAAGGCCCCTATTTTAAGCTTGGAAATGCTAGCAAGTTTATGTTAACAGTTTTGGACAGCATTGTGATTTTTGCTTCATTGGATGTTAAGGGGAATTAATGGTGGATTTTTGAGGACATGAAGATGTTTGTATGATAGAGGATATCTTTGTTTTACTGCTTGGGAACTTCAACTTGAGGTATTTGGGGCTGCACTTACATCTTCTTTAACTTAGTGTCAATTGCTGAAATTTTGGAATTTAATGGCGCCGCGTGCATTGTTTCTGTGTTTGCGCCCAATCCGTGAGGCGGATTTGGATGATTTTCACGGCATCGGACTCCTCGGAGGATAAGGATTACTCACACCAAATTTCACCTACAGCGGGCAGCGGAGCGTCAAGCTACAGGTGGGTGTTTCGTCTCCAGAACCGGTGGACGGTTCTCTAATTCTATGTATAGAATGCATGCATGTTAGTGTACCAATATCTGATTGAGATGCAAGTTTGATGATGACATTCGTTCAATGAATTGTATGATATGGTATTGAGATATGCCTGATGGAAACTTGCTAGATAACATATTCATGTCTGGTAAATTGAGAGCATGCTTAATTCTTGGTATAGCCGATAGCTTTGATAGGTGAGCATATGAATGATATAGTTCTTGTGGTTTGAGGCTTTCATGATTTATGGTACACTTTATATATCTTTGGGATACTACATGTTCGATGATCGTATTTACCTATGCTAGTTGGGAGCATGTTTAGGGAGATGAGGCAGATGTTATTTGGATATTGGTGTTTATATCCCTTAATGTTTCTTGCTCATGTTTTAGTTTATTTAATGCTATTATTGGAACTTGACCTAGCACCCCGTCATATGCTGCATGTTTAACCAGACCAGTAGAGAACCTTCACTTGGGCTAGGTTCTTTTATGCTTTAGATTTTCCCACATTTTGCATCTTTCCTGGACATAGTGTTGCCTCGCCCGGGTAGTGGGCCGAGGGTCAAGTTTCTGTGGGACTTTGTTGCACTCGTGCCTGGGGGCAGAGTGTAGTCTGGTAGATGAGTTTAGTTTGTGCTAGTGTTGTTGGGAACCGTGGGGTTGACGGTGGTCCCAGGTCGTTGAGTGTTGTCCGACCAGTGTTGTTGGCCCTGAGTTGTGGGTCGTTCCTGGCTGTGGAGTATCTCCAGCCAGTGTATTTGTGCTGTGACCTATTGGAGAGGCGAGTGTCTTGAGTTTCGTGTGAGCTGATGAGCTGAGTCGTCGAGAGTGCTCCGACTGTTGTGCGAGATGTTTGAGGATTGAGTCTTTCCGTTCAGTGCGTGAGCGTGGATTTTGACTATAGCCTGCAGTGCCACTTGAGCTCGACAGAGTGCGCGGATACCCTTGTCCTCGTTGGGGTCGCTCCCCTCGAGTGCCACGTCCGGAGTGGGTCTGCACTTCGGTATCGCGACTTGTCGACGCCGTCCCTCTGACTGGGCCAGTTAGTGGCAGTTACGGACGCAGTCGCTCTGGCTGGGCCAGTTAGTGGCAGCTACGGACATACCTACAGCAGTAGGTAGGCGCAGGTTTGACTGGACCCTATGCGGCAGTCAGTGTAGATTGGGTGACTGTACTTTGTGAGTTGTAGATGCATCATATTGTTACGGAATTTGAGTTGGCGTAGTTTCGTGAAAGTCTCAAGTCTTGAAGATTGAAGGTGAAGAAAGTTGGATCATTTAACTCAATCTCAAGAAAGAAGAATTCAAAAGGATCAGGTATGTTTAACCTAAGATTTTGTGTGATCCGAATACTTCTTGTAGTGTAGAAACACTTGGAAGAATCTTTCATTGCATAAAAATCAAAAACTGGACTTGGGACATGTTCAGGATCCGGATCAGGTTGTTCGATCCGGATCCCGAAGGTGGTTTGTTCATACACCAGTTCAATCCGGATCGTAGCCTCTCTTGATCCGGATCCCGAACACTGAGTTTACCATCTTCCTTGAACGATCCGGATCAGGCTTCGCAATCCGGATCCCGAACGTTGATGTTTGGTGAACTGTATGAACGATCCGGATCAAGCACTTCGATCCGGATCCCGAACCTTCGTTTTTCTGGAATTACCTGACTCGTTACGACGATCCGGATCACAGCTAATCCGATCCGGATCGCCGTCCGTAAAATTTCCAGAAATGTTAGGTTTTTGATTCTTATCTCCTTCCTAGGGTTTCTAACCTATAAATAGACCCTATGATTCATTTCCTAGGGGAAGCCGAAAAAAAGGAAAATAGCCGTCATTTTCATATATCATCTTTTACGGCTCTAGATCCACATATAGAGAAGAAAGGAAATCATTAGAGAACACTCTATGTTTCTTCATCTATATTGATTAGTTTGATTCTAGGTTTTCATACTCACATCTTGAGTTGAATCAAACTAATGAATAATTAGATGGTATTTCCGATCTATCTTTGATCTAAGTATTCGGCGGATCATCACCACCCAAAAACAACGATTTACCCCAAAAATCGGCGCGTGGATTCGCGTGTCCTTGTGGATTCAAGGTTCAACCGCTCTCGTGGATTCGGAGCGAGGCACGTTCGTGGATTCGAAGGGTGCTATTGGGTGAAGACCGTGGATTCGGTCGGACGTCGTGGATTCGACGTTGGACGCCGTGGATTCGGTGTTGGGCGCAGATCGTGGATTCGAGAAGCGTCGCGGAGCGAGCGGAGAAGATCCTCTAGGAGCGTATGGAAAAGGTTGAGTCGTAAGTGTGTACGGTAAATCACCTTGTACGTGTTTTAATTCTAGTGGATTTCTGCCGTGTTATTGGTCCCGTGGTTTTTTACTCCGGTGATGGAGTTTTCCACGTAAAAATCTTGCGGATTATTTTTATTTCCGCATTGGGTTTTTATCGCAACGATTTTTTGAGTGTTTATACGTTTACACCTATTCACCCCCCTCTAGGTGTTTTTTCCCCTATTTAGATCCTTATTGCATATAACCCAACAAGTGGTATCGGAGCGGGAATAGGGTTGTAAACAATGGTTGAAGGTGGAAACATCAACCGACCCCCGTTCTTCGATGGAACAAATTATGCGTACTGGAAAGTACGGATGAAAGCCTTTTTAATTTCCATCGACGAACGGGTGTGGCAATCAATTGAATTAGGATGGTCTAATCCAACTGAATTTATTGGTGATGCTCGCACCTTAAAACCTAGGTCGAAATGGACCAAGGAAGAGTTAGATTCATCTTCTTACAATGGCAAGGGAATTAATGCTATCTTTAATGCCTTATCTCAAACTAAATTCTCTCGCGTCTCGGCATGTGAGACTGCGAAAGAAATATGGGATGTTCTTCAGGTTACACATGAGGGAACTAACCTCGTGAAGATTCAGAAACTGCAAATGCTTACGAGCAAGTTTGACTCTATCTTAATGGCAGAAAATGAATCTTTCACGGACTACTATACACGATTGCAAGACATCGTAAACTCATGTGCTAATATGGGAGAGAAGATTCCAGAATTTAAGATTGTAAGAAAGATCTTAAGAACTCTTCCTGAACGATTTCGCCCAAAGGTTACTGCCATTGAAACTATTAAACACCCAGACGAAATACGTGTAGAAGAATTAGTTGGTTCATTACAAACCTATGAAATGACATTTACTACTAACAATTCTTCTGGAAAGGCATCCACTTCTAAGTCTTCAGGTTATGCGTTGAAAACAACTAAGGAAGAAGACGCGGATACATCCTCCTCAGACGATGACGAGAACCTTTCTATGGAGGAATTTGAGAAGCAGCTCGCTCTCTTGACAAGGAAGTTTCGCCGCAACTTTCGAAGGGGTAATTCAAGTAAATCTCCATTCTTCGGAAAGTCGAACAAAGGCAAGGGTACTGCAAGTTACAAGTCAAGAAAGCAAGAGAACTTCTCAAAGGATAAGAAAAGTTCAGAGGGACAACTACAATGCTTCAAATGTCGAGGCTACGGCCACATTGCAACGGAGTGTCCTAACAAGTATCCGGCAAAGAAGAAGGCGATGCAAGTCGTCACTTGGGATGACAACTCAACGTCAAATGAGTCGTCTTCAAGTGATGAAGAAAAGAGCTCCACGGCATTCCACGCGTCCGTATCTTCACCCTTCATGTGCTTTATGGCAAGTACATCCGAGTCGTTGTCCAACTCCACTGTTGAAAAGATTGCAACGGACAATGAATCGGATGATTCAGAAGGTGAAGATTTTGCTTTAGCCTACCACAGACTTTTGAGGGATTCAAAGAAAGTGGCTAAGCAAAACAAGAGTTTGAGAGGGAGAGTGCATGATCTCGAAGAAGAAGCAAAAAGAGCAACTTCTCTCTCAAACGCTCTTGAAGTGGAAAGGGAAAATCTGATAAAAGTAAATGTTTCCCTTCAAGAGTCCAATGAGCGTTTTGAGAAGGAACATACAAATCTGGTGGATAAAGCGAATCACTTCTCAAAGCTCTACAACGAGGCTCGACAGGATAACCTGGAAATGACAAAGACCATTTTCCAACTCAAGAATGACTTACAGCGATTCTCTTCAGGAAGGAGTAAGTTGGATAGACTTCTTGGTCTTGGTCAATCAAACTGGAAACAGTCCAAGTTCGAGTGAGACAGTTTTTGTGCCTCAGTCGGTATCTCCTCCTCCGACACCGGAATTCAAGACAAACAACGACAACAAACCTACTTCATCCTCTTTGGGATCGTCAAGATCTAAGGTATGTTTTCGTTGTGGTGTCTCAGGGCACATAAGAAGATATTGCAAGACGGGAGTCGAACGCTCATCTCAAGGACCTCTTGCAATAACTACCAAAAAGGTTCCTCCCCGAAAATCAAAGCAAAACTTTTCAAATGAAAAGAGACTTGGTAGTTCATCGCGCAAGACGATTTCATCAAGGAACAACAATCGCTATAACAAGACGCCTTCACCTAGGCATATAACTTCACGACCATTACCGACGCACTCCAAAAAGGTTTGGGTGTGCAAAGGTGAAATTTTCCCTTGTCTTGTTTCCAATGTTTCCTTGCATGCATATGATAGTTCGTCTTGGTATCTGGATAGCGGGTGTTCCTGTCACATGACCGGTGACAAAAATAGTTTTCAAAATCTTGAGAAAATCTCCGGAGGACACGTTGTTTTCGGAGACGGTCGATCTTCCAAAATTGTTGGAAAAGGGACGGTAGCTATTCCAGATGGCCCGATTTTGAAAAACGTCTTATTTGTTGATGGCCTTAAGACTAACCTCATAAGCATAAGTCAACTTTGCGACAATGGTTTTTCAGTTAACTTTTCATCTGTTGAATGCGTTGTAACTGATAAGGACCATGTCTTCTTTTTAAAAGGGGTTAGATCTGAAAACAATTGTTATGTTGTTCCTAATAAATTTTCTGAAAATTGTAACTTAGCCGCTTTGAATAATGAAACTCTTTGGCATGAAAGGCTAGGTCACTTAAATTTTAAGGAACTTACTAGAATTTCAAACAAGGACGTGGTCAAGGGGGTTCCAAAACTTTTATTTAAACAAAACGTTGTGTGTGGTGGTTGCCAAAAGGGAAAACAGTCTAGGACTGCACACAAGAACTTGAACCACATTGGTACAAAACGGCCCTTGGAACTTTTGCACATGGACTTAATGGGGCCGACCCGTCAACCATCTTAGGGAGGTAAATGGTATATTTTTTTATTGGTTGATGATTTCTCTCGGTATTCTTGGGTAACATTTTTAAAAGAGAAAGCTGATACTTTTGATTCTTTTCACGAGATTTGCCTTCGTATCATGATTGAAAAGAATGAAAAGATCATTCGTGTTAGAAGTGATAGAGGTGGAGAATTCATTAATTCAAAATTCATTGACTTTTGTACTTCAAACGGTATTAAGCATGAATTCTCTGCACCCTATACACCTCAACAGAATGGTGTTGTCGAGCGCAAGAACAGGGTTGTTCAAGAGATGGCGCGTGTGATGCTTCACAGCCGAAATTTACCGCTACATTTTTGGGCTGAAGCTGTGAACACCGCTGTCTATGTCACTAATCGAGTGTTCTTGCGCCCGGGAACGTTAAATACACCATATGAACTATGGTGTGGTAGAAAACCCAACATCAAATATTTTCGCATCTTCGGGAGTCGGTGTTACATTTTACGTGACCGTGAAAATCTTGGAAAGTTTGACTCACGAAGTGACGAAGGGATTTTCTTGGGGTATTCTACTAATAGTAGAGCATATCGAGTATTTAACTTGGAATCTAAGACGATCGTAGAATCCATAAATGTTAAAGTAGATGAAGCTTTTCACTTTGCATCTGAAAAATCTACCCTCGATATTTCTCTAGATGATGATACTCCTGCTGTTGCATCTTCTCATAATAATACTTCCAATATTAATGATGCATCTAATGGTTCTTCAAGTTTATCTAATGTGCAGGAATCATCTCATATATCTCCGAGTACTCCGTTTCAACAAACGTTACGAATCTCCAAGGATCATCCGGAATCGAATATCATTGGAGATCCACAAGAAGGAGTTAGAACTCGGAGGCAGTTGGTTTGTGGATTCGCTTGCTACGTATCTTTAATCGAACCAAAGAACATAGATGAAGCTCTTCAGGATACCTACTGGATTAAAGCAATGCAGGAAGAGCTCCATCAATTTGAGCGAAACAAAGTCTGGGAATTAACGAAGCCTCCAAAGCAACATAATGTGATAGGTACCAAATGGATCTTCAAGAACAAGAAAAATGAGGATGGTACTATCATCAGGAACAAGGCACGATTAGTTGCTCAAGGCAACTCTCAAGTAGAAGGTATAGACTTTGATGAAACTTTCGCCCCTGTAGCTAGACTCGAGTCCATTCGTATACTGTTTGCTATTGCTTGTCATTTTAAAATCAAATTATTTCAAATGGACGTTAAGAGCGCATTTCTAAATGGGTTTTTAAATGAGGAAGTTTATGTGGCTCAACCGAAAGGTTTTGTAGATCATAAACAACCTAACCATGTTTTTCGTTTGAAAAAGGCTCTTTACGGTCTGAAACAAGCACCGCGAGCATGGTACGAAAGGTTAACAAAGCACCTTTTGGAGAAGGGCTATACTCGAGGGGGAGCTGATAGGACTCTCTTTGTGAAGCATTATCAAAGCAATTTCACTGTAGCACAAATCTATGTCGATGACATTGTATTTGGCGCAACAAGAGATAATGATGCTTCTAAATTCGCGGAGACCATGGAAAGCGAATTTGAGATGTCCATGATGGGCGAATTGACTTATTTCCTTGGATTGCAAATTAAACAAAATGATGAAGGTATTCACTTGAGTCAATCCAAGTATGCAATGGAGTTGGTCAAAAAGTTTGATCTAGAAAATTGTAAAGATTTTCCGCCTCCAATGGGAACTAGCCACAAGGGACTTGGAAGTGAATCACATAGTGAGAATGTAGACGAGAAACTGTATAGAAGTATGATTGGAAGTCTACTTTACCTCACGGCTAGTCGCCCGGATATATCCTTTAGTGTTGGGATCTGCGCGAGATATCAATCTGCACCAAAGGAGGTTCACCTGAAAGCGTGAAAAGGATCATCCGGTATATCAAAGGATCAATTAATTTCGGAATTTGGTATCCTATGGGAACAAGTTTGGATATTGTTGGG
>CM055061.1:36595980-36646322 GCA_029204045.2 Tillandsia leiboldiana
AATTCTCATCCGAAAATTTCCGAAAAGCCCCGGAAAGCCCACTTGCTCCGATTTTCGCGCCGGTTCCAATTCTGAAGTCCGTTTTGCTAATTCCAAACTCTAAAAATTTCCGAAGGCATCCGAAGAGGTGATCTTTATCCAAAGCTTCGCCCTGAGTCCAAATTTGACATCCGTGTCGCGCGAAACCACTTCAAAACACTCAACGGGTCCTCCAATTTCCCACGTGATCCCTTTTTAAGCTCGAAGTCCACACTTGTGTCCAAATTGCGCACTAACTCCAACGAGACACACGCAGGTCACCCAAAAGCTGCCAAACAACCAGAAAACTCAACGCTGGGATCCGGGTCCTCACACCACGTGTTGGGACGTAAGATGGGGGCCCTCGTGGGTGGGGGGTCGTGAGCGGTGGTAGCCGAGGCAGTGCTCGGCGGCCGAGGCAGGTGCTACGGCGGGGGACACCCGGGTAGGCGCTCGGTGTGGTGGTCGGGAAAGGTGCCGGTTTTACTTGATACAGGGTAGGCCACTATTGATGTTGATTGTACTCGGAGAAAAAAGGGGTTGCTCCGGATATCGTGGTTTGAGTTGTTTTAGCCCTATTTTGCATATATGTCATTTCTAGTCACTGACTTCCCACTCTATGACAGGTTCATCCAGGGGCGAGTGCTAGGGCACGGTGAGGGCCGTTGTACGATGTTTCGCTAACTTTGTGTGACTGTAGAAACAGTTGACTCTTTCCTCTGTTACTTTATTAGTCATGTTAGCTAGATGTGGAGTGCGATACCCCCGTGGGATCGATGTGGATGTTGCCCTTTCTTTTCATAACTGTTGTGTGAATGCCAATTCTTTTTCTCCCTCTTGGCCGCTTTAAATTACGAGCAAAAACTGTTTGCGAAAAATCGTCTTTAAAAAGATATGGGCGCGGGTGGGCGCGGCTTTCAAAACCCTGTGATGATTTATCCTTTTACAAACAGTCGGCCTTTTCTAAAGTATGTAACTGGATAGGATGTGGGGTTGTATGTTGAATGCATCTGAGCCTTAGACTAATGTGGTTAAAGATTGCATGAGGTGTATCTTGGAATTAGGACGCCGTGCATATACAAAGGAGACTCTGCCTGTTTGCAGAGTGAATTTGTATATGCGGCGGGTCTGTGCCGTGCTGGGGGAAACTGTTCAAAAAAAAAAGAAAAAAAAAAAAACATAAATATGTACGCTGATCTGGGAGCATCGGTGGCTCATCTTCCGTGCGTTTGAACCCCGGGGCGTGACAGATCTATCAATGAAGGATTTCGAGAAAAAACTTGCATTCTTGACAAGAAAATTTCACCGGAACTTTAGAAGGGGTAATTCAAGTAATCATCATCCCTTCTTTAAGTCCAAGAAAGGCAAAGGATTTTCAAGTTCAAAATCAAGAAATTAAGAGGGTTCTTCGAAGGAAAAGAAGAACACCGAGGTACAAATCCAATGCTTCAAATGTAGAGGCTTTGGTCATATATCAATGGAATGTCCCAACAAGAATCCGTCCAAGAAGAAGGCTATGCAAGCCGTCACGTAGGATGACTCTTCCTTCTCCGACGAGTCGTCTTCTAGTGATGAGGATACACACGCCACGACATTCTTACGTCCACAACTTCACCCTTCGTGTGCTTTTCATCGACTTCCTATAGTTCATTGTCCATCTCCTCCTTGAATGAAAAAACATTATCGGATGATGAACCAAGCAATTCCGAAGATGAAGATTTTGATTTTGCCTACCAGAAATTGCTACAGATTCAAAGAAATTGGCTAAACATAGCAAGAAATTGAGGAAAAGGTTGTTGGAAATCAAGACCAATCAAACAAGGCAACTTTCTCTCGCAAAAGATCTTGAAGAGAAAAGGGATAATTTGATCAAGATAAACACTTCCCTTAAAGAGAAGAATGAGCATTTCGAGAGAAGGAACATATAAATTGGTGGATAAAGCAATCTACTTCTTGAAGCTCTACTCCGAGGCTCGTTAAGAAAATTTGGAGATGACGAAGAACATATCTAACTTGAAAAAAATTTGAAGAGATTTTCATTAGGAATGAGCAAGTTGGATAAGTTGCTTGGTCTTGGTCAAACGAATCGTTTTGGCCTTAGATACGGTCGAACTGGTGGGACCCAAGTTCGAGTGAAACAAAGTTTGTGCCTCAGTCGGTCTCACCTCCTCCTCCGACTGAAATTGCCGTATCAATTGTTGACAAGCCTTTTACATTGTAAGGGAACTCAATGTCAAATAAGGTATGTCACAATTGTGGAGCGAAAGGGCACATAAGACCAGATTGCAAGCATGGAGCAAAACGAACAAATCAAACGAATCATACATCAACTACCATCAAGAAAACTGACCGAAAATCAAGAGGAAATGAACCAAAGGTCAAATACAATGGTTGTCACGCCCCGGGTGTAAACCAGAACCCGGGCCCCGTCCACAGATCCGCCGTGCACACAGACATTTCCCGTGTACACGAAGCGCTGGTAACCTGCTCAGAAATAAAGATTTAATAAAGGAGCATAAAACAGAGCTAAAATAAAACTACTACATCCAGACTACAGCTGGAAAGTAAAACATATAAAAACTCTCAAAATATACAAGTGTCTCTCCCAGCTCACGAATAATTACAAACAGCTGGCAAGAGCCAGACCCAAAATAAACTACAACTGTCTGAGAAAGAAAAGGGTACACTGTAACACGACCTAAGCTTGAAGTCGGGTAGATGAACTACCTAATCCGCTAACTGCTTGCCTCGCTCTGCCCGAGACGGCCCTGCAACTCCCGCAGAAGACTCTGCAAAACAAAGGGAGAAAAGAAAAGAAGGACAATGGGGGGGTGAGAACTACTATATAAACAGCAGTCTCCCCTAGTGGGCAAAACCTCAAACCCTGACGGCCCACTAGGACAACTAGAGGCAAAAAGGGAAAAACAATTAGTAAGCTATAAGGCTACTGATAAGAGGAAACTACCACTACTATGCCTCTAAATGCTGTATCTAAAGAGATGACTGTATGAATGCATCAGAAAACTTATCTGTCCAAATACCCATCCATGTGCCACCAGTACAACTGGCATTGCCTGCTCAGCGAGAATCTGCACACAGGCTCGAAACCGCGGGATCGGCCAGCACGGCTCGCATCCCAACATCAGTATCAGACCGGCACACAAGGCTGGGTCCCGAAAAGCCTACCTCCGGAGTGGCACTCGAGGGGAGCGACCCACACGAGTATAGTATCTCAGTAACAAGTATCTCAGTAACCAGTATCTCAGTATAGCAGGACTTTCATCATGACTATGATCAAAGTGGGAAAATCCATCCACTAATGAAACCCCAATCCCCAATCTGGTGCAATAACACTCAATAAGTGGGAAACTCCATCCACTAGAGTAATCTGATACCCAATCTGATGCATAAGTAAACGTATCCGGTCAACCGCCCAATGTCCGCGGTCGCCAGCAACCAATCCCTCAAGTCCAATCTAATAAAGTATCAACAACTGGCTAACCGCCTACTGTCCGCGTGTTACCACAATGCCCCACGATCCATAATCGAGTCTAATCTTGACCCCGACTCGATGACCTTGACTACACTATCCCATACCCCTGCTCTAACTCGAGCAATATGTAACTGAATGAAAGGAGAACAACTAAACATGGTTTCTCCTAAGTCATGTCCCAATATGTAGTGTAGCAGAAAAAGGTGGCCTAGCTAAATGACCATACAAGCATGCAAAGTCCTTTACTTGATAAAGCAATTACAAGCATTCTAACTTTTACAAAACTAAGTGCATGGGACCTCCAATGTACATGATGCATAATATGTGATCCAGGATACAATCTTAATACATGATCGACTAACAATAGGCTTCTCAAGATGCGAGCCCTAACCACGTGCTCCCACAAGAATAAGAATTTCCCTAACACTTTGCTTTTCAAGATACAATCACTTCCAATATGTGTTACAGAGAGAGGAACTCACTAACAATTAATCTTTCCAAATATGAACTCTAACCACATGCCCAAACCTTCCATTATACATACAACATGATTTGGATTAGCATGATTCCAAGTGTTTAAACTACACCTCTAAAGCAAGGAAAACCAACTTACTAACATTTAGTTCTCTAACCATGCAAGTAGTAATATGAATCCGTGATCTCATACAAGCATGCTAGGTCCATTACACAATTCTAACTAGCAACATGATCAAGCAACACTCTAATATGCCTAGTGGGAAATCAAAAGTAGGAGGTTTACAACAACACCCACCTCGAGCGCTAAATCCTGGTCCCAAAAGCGATGTCCACGCTCGGTCCAAACAACCTCCACAAAACTGTACAACATTCCCCAAAAGAACAAACAACATTAATCACACAATACAACCCAAAATCTGTCCCAATTACAACAGTCCACTATATGTCTGTTTTCACCTGTGAAATATGCCCGGAAAAATCCAAGATAAATACTGACACGATCCTCGCGACGAACCCGTCGAAACGAGTACCTGCATGTTCAATTCCGAGTTTTCTACGCTGAGTTACAAATTCTGCAAGAGCAACACCCCAAACCAAACTGCACCAAATTTCTGTGTCAAAGAACTACAGTGAAAGGAGATCTTCACCTTCGAGACAAATCCACAAAAATCTCAGAAAAATCCAGGAGATTCCTTGCGAAACGTAGATGAAGTTTGCCTTTTGAATCGCCTCGATCCGCTGCCTGTGCGCAAAGATACGGCTAGTTCATCGCAGCGCTGTCCAAAAATCCGCGAAGGAAAATGGGTCAAATGGGTGCTCAGAAAACTCCAAGGTCAGCACGGAAAACGAGGAACCTCAAAACACCGGAGTTGAAGTCCTACCTGTCGAGAGTCCAACGGCGCAAGAATCGCCGGAAAAGGAGGTCGGGGTGAGTCGGGGCAGCCCAAACACTGAGAAGGGGCGAAGCGGGTTGCCGGAGAACGAGCGTAGCGCCGCGCCGTAAAATCGCGAACCTCGGGATGCGTGCCTCCAAAAATCCTCCAAGTCCTCCAATGGATAGTGTACTGTGAGAGGGAAAAGTCTCCTGAAGAACTCACTGCGAAAAGGGGTCCAAAAAGCCCAAAAAGGAAACAGGGAAGCCTATTTATAGGCTCAGCCCAAAACAATGCGGGCCGGACTTTCGGGCGCAAGATTCGGGCGCACTGCGCCCGAAAGTCTGGTCGGACGGCTCCCATCCGACGCGCCCGAAACTTCCTGGTGCGGCCACGTGTCCCTGCAACAGGAAACAGCGGTGCAAGGCTCCCGCCGCGCGCCACGCGTCCCTCACGGTCAACGGCGGTAGGTATGGCCCGCCAATGGCGGGCCGACACGTGGACCGCACTCACCCGCACTCGAGTGCGACCGACAGCGCCGCCTGGCGCCTCTGCGCGCACGCGCCCCGAGGCGCCCCCCCCGTGCACCCGTGGACCGCGCCCTCGTGAGCCTGCCAATGCCAGGCCGACACGTGTCCAAGCACCCGGTCCACCGAACCCGCACAACTCAATGGTCCGCGCCGCGTGCGCCGGCCACTCCGGGCACGCCACGCGTCCCCCGCCCGCGGTCTATGCACCGCCGCGTCTTCCCGTGGACCGAGCTGCGTGAGCCGGCCAATGATAGGCCGCCACGTGGCTCCAGGCCGGTCCACGGTCACCCCCATGCACCGAAAATTCCCGAAAACTTCCGGAAACCCGTTTTTGGTCATCCGGACTCCAAATTTAACAAGCAAATAGCCGTTTTCAAGCGTTTTTTCGCGCTGAATCCAAATCCAACCTCTGTTTGGCCCAAATCCTTTTCTAAAATTCGGCAAATGCAGCCGAAGGCCAAATCAGTAAAAGATACCTCACAGGGTCCATCTGTGGCATCCATTTGATGCACTATGGGCCAGGCACACCAACAAAAGGTGTTCTACACAATGGATTCACCAGAAAAGTTGCATGGAATTCCGGACCACTACATCCTCCCCCACTAAAAGGAGTTTCGTCCACGAAACAAGAAAAACAACCAGACGTACCTCAACCGAAAGCTTCGAACAGAAAAGGGGTAGGTACCTTTCATCACCATCTCTAGCTCCCAAGTAGCCTCACGCTCATCGTAATTTCTCCACAAGATCTTCACATACGGAATGGCCCGGTTGTGCAGTTCCTTCACCCCACGAGCAAGAACTCGCAACGGGCGCTCCTCATATCCAAGATCCTCACCGATCTCCAAAGAGGTGAAGCCGGTCATATGCGAAGGGTCCGATAAAACGGGGACTAAACTTCCCACGAACTCCAAATCCCGGACTTCTTCCGAAGGCAAGACCTTCAAAAGACTTGATCACCAATCTGAAGCTCTAGGTCTCGCCGCCGAGTGTCGGCGTAGCTCCTCTGACGGCTCTGGGCCATCACAAAAAGTCGGCGAGCTAATCTGGCTTTCTCCTCTGTCGCCAACAGTAACTCCGGTCCCAGAGTCCTCTTCTCACCCGCGTCACCCCAATACAAGGGCGACCGACACATACGTCCATCCGCGCCTCGAACGGAGCCATCTGAATGCTCGCCTAATAGCTGCCGTTGCACGCAACCTCAACCACTGCTAAGTGCCGGTACCACTCTCCTCCAAAATCCATGACGCATGCTCTCAACATGTCCTCGAGGGTCTGTATGGTGTGCTCAGGCTGTCCATCGGTTTGTGGGTGGAACGCTGTGCCACATCGGAGCTGGGTCCCCCCAAGGCTGACTGTAGACTCCCTCCAAAAGTGATACAAGCCTCGGGTCCCTATATATCCTAGTACTACCAGAACGAATGGTAAAAGGTGTATAATTGGCCCCTCACAACTCTGGTCTCTGTACCGTAGTACTCTCGAGCTGTCCTGTGCAAAATCCCCTATATGATCTGCCTGAAGCTGTGATCCGATCCTCGTCAAGTGGGGGTCCTCACTCTGTGTCTCCCTAATCCTGGCCCACAGAGTGGGGCTGCAAGATCATAGGCATGAGTCTAGCAGAGACCCCAGGGAATACCATCTCAATCTGTAGACGCCTCACTGCTCCACTAGCGGTGCCTGCCACGTGATCAACATGCTCAAACTCTTATGATCAGTGTAAATACCACAGTGCTCTCCGTAGAGGTAATGCCTCCACAACTTCAACGCCAACATCACAGCCGTAAGCTCCAAATCATGAGTATGATAATTCTTCTCATAATCCTTTCATTGCCGTAAAGCATAGGCAATTACCCTACCATGCTGCATCAAAACACATCCCAAACCGCTGGGAGAGGCGTCACTGCAAATCATAAATCCATCGCCCCTCGCTGGCAATGCCAGAAGTGGTGCCCAAATCAAGTTCCTCTTCAGTTCCTTAAAGCTCAGCTGGCACCGTTCAGTCCAAACAAACCTTATTCCCTTCCTTGTCAAACTGGTCAGGGGAAAAGGGCAAAGAGCTTCGCAAAGCCCTCCACAAATCGACGGTAATGACCCGCTAAGCCCAAAAGCTATGGACCTCAGTAACCGTCGTCGGTCTAGGCCAATCCCGAACAACAACAATCTTCGTCGGGTGAACTGCCACTCCTGCGGCTAACACAAAGTGGCCTACAGATGCAACCTCCCGAAGCCAAAATTCGCACTTTTCACCCTCGGCATACAGCTTCTTCTCTCGTAGAAGCTGCTGCACTATCCTCAAGTGCTCCACATGCTCTATATCCCTCCGGGAGTAAAACACAATGTCGTCAATGAACACAACGACAAACAGGTCCAAGTACGGCTGGAATACCCGGTTCTTCAGATCCATAATATAGCAGGGGCATTAGTTAAACCAAAGAGCATAACAGGGAACTCATAATGCCCGTACCGGGATCTAAAAGCCGTCTTGGGGATATCCTCGGCCTTCACTTTCTGCTGGTGGTAACCTGATTGGAGATCAATCCTCGAGAAGGCACAAGCCCCTTGCAGCTGATCAACTAAGCCATCAATGCGCGGCAAAAGGGGTACTCGTCCTTGATGGTCACTAAATTGAACTCTCACACAAAGTCGTAGTGAACCATCCTTCACTTTTACAAATAGCACCGGCGTTCTCCAAGGCGAAACACTGGGTCCAACAAAACCCTCAACCTTCAAGTCCCGAAATTGCGCCTCTAACTCTCGCAGCTTAGCCGGTGCCATTCGATAAGGAGCCTTAGAGATTGACGCAGCTCCTGGAACTACGTCAATCAAAACTCAATCTCCCTAATCGGCGGCATACCAACCAACTCCGGGGAAAAACATCCGGGAACTCGTGGGCAAAAGGGATATCCGCGAGTTCCGATGCCGCCGTAGGCTCCTCCACCACACTAGCCCAAAAAGGCTATGCATCCACTGCGGATCATCCGCCTCGCTCAGGAAGTCGCAACCACTGAGGTAAAAGAAACATCCTGACACCCTCTATACACACACACCTCCTGGCCTGGCTCGCTAAAGGTAACAGTCCTCGCGGCATCATCAAAAAAATCGCAAAGTATCGAGCCAGCCAATCCAACCCAAGAACTACATCAAAGTCCCTCAGCTGTCTCAAGACCAACAGGTCCACTAACATAATCCAGAACTCGATCTGCATCGGGCAGGACCCACAACACTCCTCCACGTGCAAAAAGATCGGGGAAACTAAACCTCTCGTGCATGTGGTAAAAGCCCTACCTCTAACCCATATGATGATGCAACTGATCTACTAAGGAAAGAATGCGATGCTCGTATAACAAATAAGACAAGAATCCAAATGCCAGTAATAAATCATACCTGCCACCGCACAGTCAGCCGTAGCAGAAACCCCCGCCAGTGCTAAGCCGCCCTGATCACTCAACATCGGCTGTCTCTCACCAGAAGGGTGGGGGGGCGAAACTCGGTCTGCCTGGGGACCTGTCGATGAAGCTCCCGGTCGCAGCTGGGAAGTGGCAGGAACAGATGCCGAAGTCGGTGCCGCTGATGTCGCAAAAGGGCATGAAACTCGTAAATGCCCGGCCTGACCACAGCCAAAACAACGCCCCCACCTCAGATCACAAGTGCCGGGAAAGTGCTGATCTCCACAGAAAATACAACTGCCAGGGACCCGTAACTGTCGCGGCTGATGCTGCCGTCTCTGAAGTCGTGATCGCGACCTCTGCTGGGATGCGGTAGGGGCCAATGCAGAAGGAGGTGCTACCAAGGTCCGAAAGGGGCACGTAGATCGGATGTGGCCTGGCTGCCCACATCGGAAGCATCGACCCTCCCTCAAGCTACAGGTATCAGATGGATGCTGCCCCCTACAGAAAACATACCGGGACAACGCCCGAGACTGTCGAGGCTGCTGCTGCTGTGGCCTCTGAATCCTACCAGGTCCTCGTCGATCAAGACGCCCACGGCCCGGAGGCTGGGGCCGCGGGGGTCGTGATGGTCTCCCCGAACTGGCCTGTCCATCCTCATCGGGGGCTGGGCGTTTCCTGTCTGGACGTTGCTCTGAAGCCCCGGCCCCCTCGCCAACCGTCAAGTCACCCTGCCGCGCCAGTAACTGCTCCAGGCGCTGGTCCTGACGGAAGCTCCTCGCCACTAACTGGGTCACCAAAGCCCGCAGTTCTCCTAACTCGGCGGATACCGCCCGCTCAGACTCCTCAGAAGGTGCGGGGGTACCCCCGGTGGGTGAACGACGACGCGGGGACATCCTGCCACAGTAAACCAAAAAATCAACAACAAAACCCCACAAGACCCAATCTAGCGAAAGTCAAAGACATCCCCATATTTCAGTAACTTTATGTTGTCTGCAGCCAATATAATTGTTCAACAGAAATAGGGTATGTCGATCCCTCTTCACTCACTGGAAGAGTCAACTGACTAAAATCACCGACTTTCGCAAAATATCACGCCACTCATGCCCTAACATCCTAGGGTCTGCCAAAAGCCTAGGGTTTTTCTAAGTCCCAACTGACCTATCCCTAAGCTCTGATACCAAACTAATCTGTCACGCCCCGGGTGTAAACCAGAACCCGGGCCCGTCCACAGATCCGCCGTGCACACAGAATTTCCCGTGTACACGAAGCGCTGGTAACCTGCTCAGAAATAAAAGATTTAATAAAGGAGCATAAAACAGAGCTAAAATAAAACTACTACATCTCAGACTACAGCTGGAAAGTAAAAGCATAATAAAAACTCTCAAAATATACAAGTGTCTCTCCTAGATCACGAAATAAGTACAAACAGCTGGCAAGAGCCAGACCCAAAATAAACTACAACTGTCTGAGAAAGAAAAGGGTACAACTGGTACACGACTAAGCTTGAAGTCGGGGTAGATGAACTACCTAATCCGCTAACTGCTTGCCTCGCTCTGCCCGAGACGGCCCTGCAACTCCCGCAGAAGACTCTGCAAAACAAAGGGAGAAAAGAAAAGAAGGACAATGGGGGGGTGAGAACTACTATATAAACAGCAGTCTCCCCTAGTGGGCAAAACCTCAAACCCTGACGGCCCACTAGGACAACTAGAGGCAAAAAGGGAAAAACAGTAGTAAGCTATAAAGGCTACTGATAAGGAAAACTACCACTACTATGCCTCTAAATGCAGTATCTAAAGAGATGACTGTATGAATGCATCAGAAAACTGTATCTGTCCAAATACCCAATCATGTGCCACCAGTACAACTAGCATTGCCTGCTCATCGGAATCTGCACACAAGGCTCGAAACCGCGGGATCGGCCAGCACGGCTCGCATCCCAACATCAGTATCAGACCGGCACACAAGGCTGGGTCCGAAAAGCCTACCTCCGGAGTGGCACTCGAGGGGAGCGACCCACACGAGTATAGTATCTCAGTAACAAGTATCTCAGTAACCAGTATCTCAGTATAGCAGGACTTTCATCATGACTATGATCAAAGTGGGAAAATCCATCCACTAATGAAACCCCAATCCCCAATCTGGTGCAATAACACTCAATAAGTGGGAAACTCCATCCACTAGAGTAATCTGATACCCATTCTGATGCATAAGTAACGTATCCGGTCAACCGCCCAATGTCCACGGTCGCCGCAACAATCCCTCAAGTCCAATCTAATAAAGTAATCAACAACTGGCTAACCGCCTACTGTCCGCGGTTACCACAATGCCCCACGATCCATAATCGAGTCTAATCTGACCCCGACTCGATGACCTCGACTACACTATCCCATACCCCTGCTCTAACTCGAGCAATATGTAACTGAATAGAAAGGAGAACAACTAAACATGGTTTCTCCTAAGTCATGTCCCAATATGTAGTGTAGCAGAAAAAGGTGGCCTAGCTAAATGACCATACAAGCATGTAAAGTCCTTTACTTGATAAAGCAATTACAAGCATTCTAACTTTTAGAAAACTAAGTGCATGGGACCTCCAATGTACATGATGCATAATATGTGATCCAGGATACAATCTTAATACATGATCGACTAACAATAGGCTTCTCAAGATGCGAGCCCTAACCACGTGCTCCCACAAGAATAAAGAATTTCCCTAACACTTTGCTTTTCAAGATACAATCACTTCCAATATGTTGTTACAGAGAGAGGAACTCACTAACAATTAATCTTTCCAAATATGAACTCTAACCACATGCCCAAACCTTCCATTATACATACAACATGATTTGGATTAGCATGATTCCAAGTGTTTAAACTACACCTCTAAAGCAAGGAAACACAACTTACTAACATTTAGTTCTCTAACCATGCAAGTAGTAATAATGAATCCGTGATCTCATACAAGCATGCTAGGTCCATTACACAATTCTAACTAGCAACATGATCAAGCAACACTCTAATATGCCTAGTGGGAAATCAAAAGTAGGAGGTTTACAACAACACCCACCTCGAGCGCTAAATCCTGGTCCCAAAAGCGATGTCCACGCTCGGTCCAAACAACCTCCACAAAACTGTACAACATTCCCCAAAAGAACAAACAACATTAATCACACAATACAACCCAAAATCTGTCCCAATTACAGCAGTCCACTATATGTCTGTTTTCACCTGTGAAATATGCCCAGAAAAATCCAAGATAAATACTGACACGATCCTCGCGACGAACACGTCGAAACGAGTACCTGCACGTTCAATTCCGAGTTTTCTACGCTGAGTTACAAATTCTGCAAGAGCAACACCCCAAACCAAACTGCACCAAATTTCTGTGTCAAAGAACTACAGTGAAAGGAGATCTTCACCTTCGAGACAAATCCACAAAAATCTCAGAAAAATCCAGGAGATTCCTTGCGAAACGTAGATGAAGTTTGCCTTTTGAATCCCCTCGATCCGCTGCCTGTGCGCAAAGATACGGCTAGTTCATCGCAGCGCTGTCCAAAAATCCGCGAAGGAAAATGGGTCAAATGGGTGCTCAGAAAACTCCAAGGTCAGCACGGAAAACGAGGAACCTCAAAACACCGGAGTTGAAGTCCTACCTGTCGAGAGTCCAACGGCGCAAGAATCGCCGGAAAAGGAGGTCGGGGTGAGTCGGGGCAGCCCAAACACTGAGAAGGGGCGAAGCGGGTTGCCGGAGAACGAGCGTCGCGCCGCGCCGTAAAATCGCGAACCTCGGGATGCGTGCCTCCAAAAATCCTCCAAGTCCTCCAATGGATAGTGCACTGTGAGTGGGAAAAGTCTCCTGAAGAACTCACTGCGAAAAGGGGTCCAAAAAGCCCAAAAAGGAAACAGGGAAGCCTATTTATAGGCTCAGCCCAAAACAGTGCGGGCCGGACTTTCGGGCGCAAGATTCGGGCGCACTGCGCCCGAATGTCCGGTCGGACGGCTCCCATCCGACGCGCCCGAAACTTCCTGGTGCGGCCACGTGTCCCTGCAATAGGAAACAGCGGTGCAAGGCTCCCGCCGCGCGCCACGCGTCCCTCACGGTCAACGGCGGTAGGTACGGCCCGCCAATGGCGGGCCGACACGTGGACCGCACTCACCCGCACTCGAGTGCGGCCGACAACGCCGCCTGGCGCCTCTGCGCGCACGCGCCCCGAGGCGCCCCCCCGTGCACCCGTGGACCGCGCCCTCGTGAGCCTGCCAATGCCAGGCCGACACGTGTCCAAGCACCCGGTCCACCGAACCCGCACAACTCAATGGTCCGCGCCGCGTGCGCCGGCCACTCCGGGCACGCCACGCGTCCCCCGCCCGCGGTCTATGCACCGCCGCGTCTTCCCGTGGACCGAGCTGCGTGAGCCGGCCAATGATAGGCCGCCACGTGGCTCCAGGCCGGTCCACGGTCACCCCCATGCACCGAAAATTCCCGAAAATTTCCGGAAACCCGTTTTTGGTCATCCGGACTCCAAATTTAACAAGCAAATAGCCGTTTTCAAGCGTTTTTTCACGCTGAATCCAAATCCAACCTCTGTTTGGCCCAAATCATTTTCTAAAATTCGGCAAACGCAGCCGAAGGCCAAATCAGTAAAAGATACCTCACAGGGTCCATCTGTGGCATCCCTTTGATGTACTATGGGCCAGGCACACCAACAAAAGGTGTTCTACACAATGGATTCACCAGAAAAGTTGCATGGAATTCCGGACCACTACATCTTTAATCGTTCTACGATTAAGTGTTGTGTAGTTTATGTAGACTATTTTTTTTCTTTTCTTTTGGCCGACCCGTCAACCATCTTTGGGAGGTAAATGGTATATTTTCTTATTGGTTGATGATTTCTCTAGGTTTTCTTGGGTAGCATTTTTAAGAGAGAAAGCTGATACGTTTGACTCTTTTCATGAGATTTGCCATCGTATTATGATTGAAAAGAATGAAAAGATCATTCGTGTTAGGAGTGATAGGGGTGGAGAACTCATAAATTCCAAATTCATTGATTTTTGCACTTCCAATGGCATAAAACATGAATTCTCAGCACCCTATACACCTCAGCAGAATGGTGTTGTTGAGCGCAAAAACAGGGTTGTTCAAGAGATGGCGCGTGTGATGCTTCATAGCCAGAATTTACCGCTACATTTTTGGGCTGAAGCTGTGAACACCGCTGTCTATGTCATTAATCGAGTGTTTTTGCGCCCGGGAACGTTAAATACACCATATGAACTATGGTGTGGTAGAAAACCCAACATCAAATATTTTCGCATCTTCGGGAGTCGGTGTTACATTTTACGTGACCGTGAAAATCTTGGAAAGTTTGACTCACGAAGTGACGAAGGGATTTTCTTGGGGTATTCTACTAATAGTAGAGCATATCGAGTATTTAACTTGGAATCTAAGACGATCGTAGAATCTATAAATGTTAAAGTAGATGAAGCTTTTCACTTTGCATCTGAAAAATCTACCCTCGATATCTCTCTAGATGATGATTCTCCTGCCGTTGCATCTTCTCATGATAATACTTCCAATATTAATGATGCATCTAATGGTTCTTCAAGTTTATCTAATGTGCAGGAATCATCTCATATATCTCCGAGTACTCCGTTTCAACAAACGCTACGAATCTCCAAGGATCATCCGGAATCGAATATTATTGGAGATCCACAAGAAGGAGTTAGAACTCGGAGGCAGTTGGTTTGTGGATTCGCTTTCTACGTATCTTTAATCGAACCAAAGAACATAGATGAAGCTCTTCAGGATGACTACTGGATTAAAGCAATGCAGGAAGAGCTCCATCAATTTGAGCGAAACAAAGTCTGGGAATTAACGAAGCCTCCAAAGCAACATAATGCGATAGGTACCAAATGGATCTTCAAGAACAAGAAAAATAAGGATGGTACTATCATCAGGAACAAGGCACGATTAGTTGCTCAAGGCTACTCTCAAGTAGAAGGTATAGACTTTGATGAAACATTCGCCCCTGTAGCTAGACTCGAGTCCATTCGTATACTATTTGCTATTGCTTGTCATTTTAAAATCAAATTATTTCAAATGGACGTTAAGAGCGCATTTCTAAATGGGTTTTTAAATGAGGAAGTTTATGTGGCTCAACCGAAAGGTTTTGTAGACCATAAACAACCTAACCATATTTTTCGTTTGAAAAAGGCTCTTTACGGTCTGAAACAAGCACCGCGAGCATGGTACGAAAGGTTGACAAAGCACCTTTTGGAGAAGGGCTACACTCGAGGGGGAGCTGATAGGACTCTCTTTGTGAAGTATTATCAAAGCAATTTCATTGTAGCACAAATCTATGTCGATGACATTGTATTTGGCGCAACAAGAGATAATGAAGCTTCTAAATTCGCGGAGACCATGGAAAGCGAATTTGAGATGTCCATGATGGGCGAATTGACTTATTTCCTTGGATTGCAAATTAAACAAAATGATGAAGGTATTCACTTGAGTCAATCCAAGTATGCAATGGAGTTGGTTAAAAAGTTTGATCTTGAAAATTCGAAGGATTTTCCGACTCCAATGGGAACTAGCCACAAGGGACTTGGAAGTGAATCACAAAGTGAGAATGTAGACGAGAAACTGTATCGAAGTATGATTGGAAGTCTACTTTACCTCACGGCTAGTCGCCCGGATATATCTTTTGGTGTTGGGATCTGCGCGAGATATCAATCTACACCAAAGGAGGTTCACCTGAAAGCGGTGAAAAGGATCATCCGGTATATCAAAGGATCAATTAATTTCGGAATTTGGTATCCTATGGGAACAAGTTTGGATATTGTTGGATACTCAGATGCCGATTGGGCAGGATCAGTGGATGATCGGAAAAGCACGAGTGGTGCATGCTTCTATCTTGGCCATTGCCTTGTTGCATGGCACAGTAAAAAGCAGAATTGCATAGCACTCTCGACTGCTGAAGCGGAATACATTTCAGCGGGTAGTTGTTCAACCCAACTCATTTGGATGAAAAGTGTGTTGAGCGACTTCCGGATTTCAGCATCTTCGGTAACAATTCTTTGTGACAACACAAGTGCAATTAACATTTCTAAAAACCCTGTGTTGCACTCTAGAACAAAACATATTGAACTTAGATATCATTTTCTTAGAGAGCTAGTTGAATCAAATACTCTTCAACTTTCATATATTTCAACTGAGGATCAATTAGCTGACATTCTAACAAAACCTTTGGATCAAAAACGTTTTATTCATTTGCGAAAAGCAATTGGAATGCTTTCCTTGAAATAAACTTCTTTTGAAATCCTTGCTTAGGATAGGTTTTGTCTTTGTTTTGTTTTGTTCATTATCTATGTCTGTACATAAGACATTAATTGAGCATAGATCATAATTGACTTTAATTGCATCTTTTCGCACATTTAGAAATTTATTATGCTTTTGCCATCATAATATTTCACTGTTGCAATGATCATTTATGTTAATTAAATCATCTTCTGAGTGATCAAAGTCAATTTCTCTCTCTCAATGATCTCTTGGTATAGTCATTATCTTATTTGACTGCTTAGTCGAGTATGAAATCGAGATCAATTTTTGGTTGAATACTTTATATCTTAAATAATTGATAGCCAATTGAGGGGGAGTCAAAGAAAAGTAAAATGCTCAAAAGATGTGGAAAGAGTTACATCCCAATGAGGAGTGTGAAAACTACCACCACATGGAGGAAAGAGCTACCACCTCGGTCGTCCGAGTATTGTGTGCAGCTACCACATGTATACCAAGCATGGTTGTTCAAATTTTGATTAAGTAAAATGCATGTTGAAATACTTTCAAGGTTGGTATAAGGTGGGTTTTTAAAGAAAGATGCTCAAAGAGCCACTCTCTTCAACAGATTGTCTAGATACATTATCTACTATATTTGGGATTTCAAACATCTATTGATCTTTGTATTTCATTTTCTTTACTGAATTGATGATTTGATAAAGGCATTACTCATAAGATCAAGTTAGATGTAATTGAAGGTGTTCAACTTTAAGGGATTTAATTTTTGTAAATTCTCGTTTCATTTTTGGATATTATTGATAGATTTGGCATAATCTAATTCTTGTTGTATGAAACGATGATTTTTGTTTAAAGTTGATACACATTTGTGCTTATAATCTTTTTCTGGTTTTTCTTGAATTTCTCTGAAATTTTCTAAAGAAAAAGTTGGAGCCGATCCGGATGGGGCAAGATGATCCGGATCCCGAACGCAGGTATTCTTCTGCGGGCTGACGATCCGGATTGGACCTGCCGATCCGGATCCCGAACGCAGTTTCTCACTGCGGGTAGCCGATCCGGATCGCAAGCATGGTCTGATCCGGATCGCGGCTAGGGTTTTATAAAGAACAAAAGGGTTTTGATTTCTTTTAATCCAATCTTTTGTTCCAAAGTTTCCAGAGCCTCTCTCTCTAGATTTCATCCTTCTTGGAAGCTTTCAAACTCAAGTTCTTCAACTCCAAGTAAGTTTTATTGATCAAAATCTCGGTTTTTCACCGTTTTTCTCTATTCCTCCTCAAACGTGATGAATTTCTTGGATCAATTTTGTTTGTGGATGGTTTTTGATCAAATTTCTTTTGAAATAAGAACTCTGGGTAGATTAGTTTTGATTATATGCTAGGTATTCTCAAGATAAACGGATTTTTGGTCTTCGATTTCAAAAATTTCGGTTTTAGGGCATATAATAAGGATTTTCGAAAATCATGCAATTGATCTGTTTTTAAAAATCTCTTTTACAAAACTAATTTGATTCTTAGTCTCTCTACACGATAATGATTGGTTGGGTACAATTTTTCAAATCTTTGAAAATTAACAATTTTTTTTCGTGTTCTTGAGTTGTTGCACACAGGATTTCTTTTCTCAAGAGACCAATAGCAATGGTGATCACTTCGATTGTTTTCCTACTTGCTGCTATGGTACATACGAGAGACACTGCCAAGAGGGCTAAAAAGGATGAAGTCAATTGGGATGAGTTATCAGATGATGAAACACATCCTGGAGAATCGCCACAGAAAACCTCTGTTGCATCGAAAGGGAAAGCCCATGCAGAGACATCAAAGGAAAAGGCTTCGCTCACTGCTGCGGAAAAAGGAAAAGCACCAATGACCTCTTCATCCATTTTCTTAAAAAGAAAAAGACTTGCTCGACGACCTGGACGAGCTCGAGGTATTGAAATAAATGAACCATGTCAAGAGAACCCAAGGAATATCTCTCAAATTGACACTGAATCAGAAGACGAAGAAGATTGGGACACATTTCTTGACGAAGTACAACAAGGTATTGATGAAGAAAATAAGGTTTACCTAAAGAAAAAGAAGCTACTGAAGTCTTCCTCAATACTTAAGCAACAAGCAAAGAAAAAGAATGTGCCAAGCAATGAACCTCTTGACAATTCACCTTCTTTGCCAAGACGATCTCCTCGGAATGAAGGTCAGACTGCTCCGTCAATCGTCACACAACGTTCTTCAACTTCCAGAAGAACTGACCAAAAGGGAAACTTAGAGTCTTCCATAAAACAAGAACAAGATAAAATGGCTCTAGAACTCAGAAAGATGTCCAAGGACATACATCAGATGAAGCAAGAGTGTTCTAGGATTTCGGGAATGCTTAAAGGAATTTTGAAAAAGCTGGGTTGCACGAGCTCTGAAGACTCCGCCTCGGTTGACTCAGATTCAGATGCCTGAATCGTCTGTCTAACAATTCTCTTATGCAGGAACTTTAGATTTTTAATCTTTTCTTGTGCAGGTTTTTCAGTTTTTAGGACTCACTCTTAGTTCTAGTTCTTACTTTTAGGAACAAATTTTTGAAACTTCTTGACTCTCCTTAAATTTTTGTAATTTTGGCTTTGTTTGTGACAAAAAGGGGGAGAGAGTTTAGAGAGAACTTGAACAATGATGATGTGAATATAGAACTTGAACAATGATGATGTGAATATCGAACTTGAACAATGATGATGTGAATGTGTGAACATCGAGGTAAGTATAACCTCAACTTGAAAGGTAAGTAGAACTTCAACTTTTGGTTTTCATTTGTTTGAATGCATGCCTCGACTAACTATTCAACTAACTATTTGGGCATGTAATATAACTAACAAGTTGATGTTCACTAACATGACATTTGGTTTTTGATTGCATAGAAGATATGTTGGTGTTTTAACTATGATCAGTTTACATATCTGAATGTATAAATGTCATGGTAAGTATAAATGAGTATAAACTTCATCTCTGTATATGGTTTTTGAATGATATAAAATTCTTGAGGTATCTAACGATTTCATTTGTCAAGAATGATTTCTTTTGCAGAGAGTACAGATGTCTAAGTCTAGAGTCTGTTTTAGGAGTTTAACTCATGTATTTAATTTTGGATCTCCATTGTAAATTTTTGTTGTATGGTGATAGCAACAAAAATATCTTTTTGAATTTTCTTTAGTGGATCTGTGTTTTGTCACGAAACCGCCAAAGGGGGAGATTGTCACGGAATTTGAGTTGGCGTAGTTTCGTGAAAGTTTCAAGTCTTGAAGATTGAAGGTGAAGAAAGTTGGATCATTTAACTCAATCTCAAGAAAGAAGAATTCAAAAGGATCAGGTATGTTTAACTAAAGATTTTGTGTGATCCGAATACTTCTTGTAGTGTAGAAACACTTGGAAGAATCTTTCATTGCATAAAAATCAAAAACTGGACTTGGGACATGTTCAGGATCCGGATCAGGTTGTTCAATCCGGATCCCGAAGGTGGTTCGTTCATACACCAGTTCAATCCGGATCGTAGCCTCTCTTGATCCGGATCCCGAACACTGAGTTTACCATTTTCCTTGAACGATCCGGATCAGGCTTCGCAATCCGGATCCCGAACGTTGATGTTTGGTGAACTGTATGAACGATCCAGATCAAGCACTTCGATCCGGATCCCGAACCTTCGTTTTTCTGGAACTACCTGACTCGTTACAACGATCCGGATCACAGCTAATCCGATCCGGATCGCCGTCCGTAAAATTTCCAGAAATGGTAGGTTTTTGATTCTTATCTCCTTCCTAGGGTTTCTAACCTATAAATAGACCCTATGACTCCTTTTCTAGGGTTAAGGAAAATAGCCGTCATATTCATATCTTATTTTATACGGCTCTAGATCCACATATAGAGAAGAAAGGAAATCATTAGAGAATACTCTATGTTTCTTCATCTATATTGATTAGTTTGATTCTAGGTTTTCATACTCACATCTTGAGTTGAATCAAACTAATGAATACTTAGATGGTATTTTCCGATCTATCTTTGATCTAAGTATTCGGCGGATCATCACCACCAAAAACAACGATTTACCCCAAAAATCGGCGCGTGGATTCGCGTGTCCTTATGGATTCAAGGTTCAACCGCTCTCGTGGATTCGGAGCGAGGCACGTTCGTGGATTCGAAGGGTGCTATTGGGTGAAGACCGTGGACTCGGTCGGACGTCGTGGATTCGACGTTGGACGCCGTGGATTCGGCGTTGGGCGCAGATCGTGGATTCGAGAAGCGTCGTGGAGCGAGCGGAGAAGATCCTCTAGGAGCGTATGGAAAAGGTTGAGTCGTAAGTGTGTACGGTAAATCACCTTGTACGTGTTTTAATTCTAGTGGATTTCGCCGTGTTATCGGTCCCGTGGTTTTTTTACTCCGGTGATGGAGTTTTCCACGTAAAAATCTTGCGAGTTATCTTTTATTTCCGCATTGGGTTTTTATCGCAACGATTTTTGAGTGTTTATACGTTTACACCTATTCACCCCCCTCTAGGTGTTTTTTCCCCTATTTAGATCCTTATTACATATAACCCAACAATGAACTGTCCAAAGTTCCACAGTTGAAAAATACCCAGAAACCCAAATCTCCAACTCCAACGGGTCCACCAATACTCGCAAACTCTCCCGGGTACAACACAAGGTTCACAATTACACTTTAATCCCAAAAATTAACCAAGTACACACGATCTGAAAATCAATCCCAAAGATGCAATTATTTCACCTGCTGAAAGTGCCCAAAAAATTCTAATAAAAATATCACTGCGATAGTCGCGTCGAGACCTTCGAAACGGGTACCTGCATGTCCAATTCCGAGCCCCGTAGGCCGAGGTACAAATTCCACAGATCAGGGTGCGCAAAACTTCACAATCACACAACTGTAGTACTCTGCACAGTAAAAGAGGAAACAGTATACCTTCGGGAAAGCCTCAGAAAAATCCTGAAAAAATACGACGATAATCCTGACCATGAGTAGATGCAAAAAGTTCTCGTCTCGATCCGACGCTCGAGCGCGGAGATAAAATTCCGGCAAGGGCTGCTGTCCATAAACTCCAACAGCAAAACAGTATCTTAGAAATGTCTCGAAAACCATGCCACGAACTCAGAATCAAGAGAGGCGATCAACACAGAAGTCGAAGGCGAACCTCTCGTGAATCCAACGCCGTGAAAATCGTCCAAAAAGACTGTCGGAGTAGCTCTGTGGACCTCTCAGACCGAAATGCGACGATAACGGGCCTCCAATGAAATATCGTCGCTCTGTGCTACGATGCCGAAGTCGTCGACGCCGCGGCTTCCAAAAATTCCGGGCCTCCGCCAAAAGATGCGCAACACGAGGAGCTTCAACTTTGCTGAAGGGTCCAAGGGCAGGGGAGCTCGAGAAAAGCCTCACACAAGAGGTGAAAGAGGGAAATAAATAGGCCCAGCCCGAGAAAAATCCAGAATTTGGACTTTTGGGCCCAAAACCGGGCGCCCGGGGCATCCGGGCTGCTACAGTGTTGGGCCCGGCCCAACACTCTGCGCGCCCGGATTGCTCCAGAGCCGCCACGTGTCCCAGCGGCATCCCCTGCGCCCGGCGCACGTGCGCCCGCGAATCGCGGAGCGACGCGTGGCCCGACAGCTTGGCGTGGGGCGGCTGCACCCGGCCAATCGCGGGGCGCCACATGGCGCCCCCACATCGCCCCCACGTCGCCCCCACGACGCCCTGCCGGTACGGACACCTGCCCCCGCCACTGCGTGAACCGCGCGCACAAGGACCCGCCAACCACGAGCCGCTACGTGGCCACCCCTCGGTCCACCGTACACCCGTGCCAATCCGTGGACCGCGCCTCAAGAGCCCGCCACTCACGAGGTGCCACGTGTCCTGCCCCACGGTACACGCCGGCCCCATGGACCGCGCGCCTGCCCGCGCGCCCGCGCGCCTGCCCGCCGCCGCTCCGCCGCCTGCCCGAGCTCGCTCCGCCGCTGCCCGCCGCCGCCGCCGGAACAGTACCCACAGCCTCGAAATCCGTGCCGGGTCATCCGGGCTCCGAAAAATATAAGTAAATAGCCCATTTCGATCTTTTTCGCGCGCTGAATCCAAATCCGTTGTCCGTTTGGCCCAATTCCACTTCTAAAATTTGTCGAAAATTCCCCGAAAAGTGAACTTGATCCATTTTTCGTGCCGGGTCAATTCCTTGGTTCCAATACGCGCGCAAAAACCTCAATCACCCAATTATCGGCCTCCTGCTAAGCAATCTGGCTCCCAATTACACCAGGAATCCATTTTTGGGGCCCGGCAAGCGCACAAAGACTCCCAGAAACCACTAATCCATCAATAAACCCAAAAGTGGGGATTTGGGTCCTCACATCCTCCCCCACTAAAAAAAAGTTTCGTCCCTGAAACTAAAACACACTCCAACACAAGACCAAAACGACCAAAACAACCCAAAGAACGCCAACACAACCAACACGAACGGAAGGCCCCACCAGCAGGAAAGTCATCAACCCCAAGCCTCGATTTAGAAAACAGCTGAAATTAGCGAAAAGTGCAAAAATTTCGAAAGGTCAGTGCCTTCGCCCCAATCAAACAAGAACAGGTTCGGGCATTGTCTCTATTTCTGGAGCAATCATTCGAAGTTTTCGTCCTGTTCGTAAATTTCGACACAAAGGCGAGAAAAGGGAGAGAAGTGTTGGTGGCGTTCCTGCGGTGGCTACAAAAACAAAAGCTACAACTAACCGAGACTCCTAAGGACACAACCTCTAGTCCTAAACCTCACGTCAACTCCTGAGGTGGCGTCTGTCCAATGCCGCTGAAGTCAAAGCTGCTGGAAGGATACGCCGGCAACCCGAGAAAATGAACTCCTCCTGTCCAACTCGCAGAAGGGTAACTGTTCTCATTCTATTATCAGTCGTAGCACGGCACCGCACCAACCGGTCCAACCTGTGTGCTCACTCCAAGTCTTGGAGCTGTCTTTGAATCGTCACACCTACCGGTGAAGTCCCACGTCTCAACTGCACTGATCATGCACCGCAATCCTCCTCTACTCGTAGGATACTGGGAAGAATCTAATTGCTAAAACATGTAGCAAAAATTCCTAACCCATACCCATGCAAAGATGCAGATGTAGATGCTCTACTAATAATGCAGAAGGATGAAGCGGTATCGAAATGCTCAACTCAGCTAACTGAAATAAAACCATACCTGCCACGACACGATCTGCTGCCGGGGTGTCCTCCACCAGGGCTGCATAAACACGTCCACTGGGTGCTACAGATCGTCGTCCCGGCTGTCCCGACGTCGTGGCCCACTCTGTCTGACGGTGTGCCGGAGGGGCTTCCACTGCATGGATAGGCAAGGGGGGTGCTGTCGCAATAGACCGCACTGACAGAATGGCCTGGGGGCAAGCTGTGCGGAAATGTCCCAACTCTCCACATAGGAAACACCGCCCCTGTCTCTGATCACACTGCGACGGTGGATGAGGCCCGCCACAAATGACACACCGCTCCTGTCGATGCTGCCGAAACTGCTGCTGTCGGGGGTACTGCTGCTGCTGCGGGGGCCCACCTGATCTCCGGCGCCTCCGAATCCCACGACCCTCAGGATGAGATCGTGGAGGTCTCGGAGGTCCCTGCCGACTCATCTGTCCCTCATCATCCTGTGCTGGGCGCTTCGCCCCCGAAATCCCTGTGGGGGCTGGGGCCACCTCGACCATCACCGCCTCTTCGCTCTCCACATAGAGGGCCTTCTCCATAGAGGCATCCAGAGTCTGCAATCTCTGCGAGCGGACAAACTGGTAGATATCACGGCGCAGTCCTCACTCAAACATGTAGATCCGGTGCGCCTCATCCCTAGCCGTGTGCGGTACACAAACCAACAACTGGTTGAAATCTGCAATGTACTCATGCACGGGCCGATCTTGCTGTCGGAGATTCTTCAGCTGCTCCTCCAACCTCTGCCTGACGCTCTCCGGGAAAAAGGTTCCAAGAAGTAGACTGCGGAACTCCGCCCAAGTAAGCAGCTGGGTCCCAGGTGGACCTACTGGTCGAACACGCTGCCACCAGGTCTCGGCGTTGCGCTCCAAGAAGTGAGTCGCCAATAGGACCTGAAACCGCTCCTCGATAAATAAGCTCTCGAAATGACGCTCCATAGCCGTGATCCACGACTCTGCCTCCCACGGCTCCGAACTCTGTCCCGAAAAATGAGGTGGGTCAAATTGGCAGAATCTCAACAACAAATCCACCACCTCTCGCTGCTCTGCCCGGGTCAACTGTCCAGCCGTCCCAAACGGCTATCTACCGGTATCTGGTGCAATAGGGGCTGCCTGCACTGCTGGTACAACTGGGGGTGCCACAGCTGGCGACAAAGGTGCGGGGAAACTCTCTCGGGGTGTTACAACTGGCTGTACTCTCTACTCCAACATAAGCATCATCCGACCCATGGCCTCCTCCTGGCGCCGCGTAGCCTCCTCCTGGCGCCGAACAGCCTCTGACAACTGGGCCATCTGAGCCCGAAGCTCCTGCACCTCACTCTGCTGACCCTGTGCTGACTCCCCCTACCCAGGCTCATCGGAGGGGGAAGGCTGAGAACGTGTCTGCATCCTGCGTCGGGGAGGCATCGTGCCCACCTGCAATCCACACGCAAATATCAGGACAGCACCAAACAACACTCGTCCCAATCCAGCGAAAGTCTAAGACATGTCATCCATTCCATAGCATTATGTTGTCTGCAGCCAACATAATCGCTTAGGAGAATAAACATGCCAATCACTCATCCCATCCCTTAGGAGATGTATAAAACTCAATCAGGACTCTCGCTAACAGTCACGACTCTCACGTAGTCATCCTAATGTCCAACCACAAGCCTAGGGTTTCTAAGTCCACAATGATCTAAAACTTAGGCTCTGATACCACTCTAATCTGTCACGCCCAGGCGTCGAAACTGCGACCCAGGCTCGCCAACAGATCCGCCGCCCATACGGGAAGCCCCGTATAGACGAAGCGACTAACACGCAAAAGATCAACTAAACTATACAGATATCAGAGCTGAAAGTAAACTGCTGAAAAAGATAATATATACAACTCAAATCCTCCCTAAAAACATAAGTCTCTCAAGCAGTAAAATAAGAAATACAACTCTATACCTCACTACAAAGGTCTCTCAACATGAACTCTCAAAACAAAGGAGGTACATCTATTCTCTAAACGACGACTGGTGGGGATCTATCTCGCAACTCCCTTACCTCGATCAGCCGGATCAACAACTGGAGCAGCAGGAACAGGAGTAGAAGTCCCTGGGGAAAAAGACACCGCGACGGGTGTGAGAACTACATCCCACAGTAGTCCTCAGTGGGTGCCGCCAACAAGCCCAACGGTCTGCCCACTAAGTCTACTAGAGGCATAAAGTAACAATATAATACAGAAATGAAAGGGCTGGAAAAGTAACTCTAAAGCTACTATGCCTCTATCTAGATGCTCAAAAAGTGGAACAGATGGAAACATGATGCATCTACTAACTCTCAAAGTACAATCACCCAATCTACACTGACTGCCGCATAGGGTCCAGTCAAACCTGCGCCCACCTACTGCCTCACATCCTCAACAGGACGGGTCTACCGTAGGGTGTCCGTGACTGCCAAAACTGGCCCAGCCAGAGGGACTGCGTCGACAAGTCACGATAGCAAATAACAGGCCCACTCCGGAGTGGCACTCGAGGGGCGCGACCCCACCGAGGAAAGTATCCGCGCATCACTGTCGAGCTCAATATGGCTCATGCAGGCTATAGTCCAAACCACGATCAACAAGATCGACTAACAACACCAACGCTCACTCACAGACTGGAAAACCACACAGCCGGGACCACCGACCACCAGACGGCTCCCACAACAGAACACTAAACTCACAGGAAAGACCGACACCATAAGGGTTCGGAAACCCGATAGGCCGTTGCTTAGAACCCTATCAAACAAGAACAGAATCTAGGCTCCGCCTATCGAAGTTCCCGACCCCCTTATAGTTCAGGAACACAATAAACTCGGTACAACACGCAGAAGACACCAAGCAGGGCCCGAAAGTTTCGGGAGACCTACACCTACAACCCTATCAAACAAGAACAGGTTCCATGCTCGGCCCCCGTGGCTTTCGTCCCGACAAAGGAACGGCCCCTAGAACCCAGACCACTCGAATCTTTTTGAGTGGGGAAATTTACAGGAAAAAAGTGACATTTGTTACTGAAACCCATTTTCACTCAACCTACGCAGGGTGAGGACTAAAAGTAGTTCCCTTTTTTAAAAAAACTATCTTGATTTGAGAAGAAACCCATTTTAATGATTTTTAGTTCTTTTAGGAAAAACAGTTAGAAAACAAGTATTTATACCCAAACGCCGAAGGACTGATGCATTTGTCCAATCAAACAATAACAGACTCCAGCGGCCCTTCGATGCTTGGAAGAAAATATTGGTAGACTAAAATCATGTGTATGTCGAAAAGGGTTCTGGGTTCTAGGTCATGCTAACACTGGTACACTACTGCCACTAACACAGTGGCAATAAACCCAACAGGGGAACAAGACATCCCGGGATCACCGTTTACCCCCAACGGTTCCTGGCACAGACAAGCGATCAACTACATCAACCAGACTCCACTCTGCTCCCAAGCACGAGTGCAATTGCATCCCACACTAAAAGGAAGTCCTGACCGCTCGGCCCACTACCCGGGCGAGGATAACACTAAGTCCAGGAATGAAACACAATGTGTGGATGTCTAAACATAAATAACCCTAGCCCAAGTGAGGGTTTTCTACTGGTCTGGTTACACATGCAACATATGGCGGGGGTGCTAGGTCAAGTTCCAATAATTGTAATTTCAACAGATGGTAGGAAGCAAAAGATCGCATGATCATCGAATAACTCTAGAATTATCAGATATCACATTCTAGAATGCTGTACAAGAAATCACTATCATGCATAGTCCTATAATAGCAGATTTAATGCACAGCCCATCAATCTTGGAGACAGGGCCACCCACCTGAAGAGCTGAACTGTCCAAAGTTCCACAGCTGAAAAATACGCAGAAACCCAAATCTCCAACTCCAACGGGTCCAGCAATACCCGCAAACTCTCCTGGGTACAACACAAGGTTCACAATTACACTTTAATCCCAAAAATTAACCAAGTACACACAATCTAAAAATTAGTCCCAAAGATGCAATTATTTCACCTGCTGAAAGTGCCCTAAAAATTCTAATAAAAATATCACTGTGATCGTCGCGTCGAGACCTTCGAAACGGGTACCTGCACGTCCAATTCCAAGCCCCGTAGGCCGAGTTATAAATTCCACAGCTCAGGGTGCGCAAAACAACACAATCACACAATTGTAATACTCTGCACAGTAAAAGGGGAAACAGTATACCATGGGGAAAGCCTCAGAAAAATCCCGAAAAAATACGACGATAATCCTCGCGACGAGTAGATGCAAAAATTGTATAGGCTCGTCTCGATCCATTGCTCGAAAGCGGAGATAAAATTCCGGCAAGGGCTGCTGTCCATAAACTCCACCAGCAAAACAGTAGCTTAGAAATGTCTCGAAAACCATGCCACGAACTCAGTATCAAGCAAGACGATCCACACAGAAGTCGAAGGCGTACCTCTCGTGAATCCAATGCCATGAAAATCGTCCAAAAATATTGTCAGAGTAGCTCTGTGGACCTCTCAGACCGAAATGCGACGATAACGGGCCTTCGATGAAATATCGTCGCTCTGTGCTACGATGCCGAAGTCGTCGACGCCGCGGCTTCGTAAAATTCCGGGCCTCCGCCAAAAGATGCGCAACACGAGGAGCTTCAACTTTGCTGAAGGGTCCAAGGGTAGGGGAGCTAGGGAAAAGCCTCACACACGAGGTGAAAGAGGGAAATAAAGTGGCCCAGCTCGAGAAAAATCCAGAATTTGGACTTTTGGGCCCAAAACCGGGCGCCCGGGGCTTCCGGGTTGCTACAGTGTTGGGCGCGGCCCAACACTGTGCACGCCCGGATTGCTCCGGAGCCGCCACGTGTCCCTGCGGCATCCCCCGCGCCCGGCGCACGCGCGCCCGCGAATCGCGGAGCGACGCGTGGCCCGACAGCTTGGCGTGGGGTGGCTGCACCCTGCCAATCGCGGGGCGCCACGTGGCACCCCCACGTCGCCCCCACATCGCCCTGCTGGTACGGACACCTTCCCCCGCCACTGCGTGAACCGCGCGCACAAGGACCCGCAAACCACGAGCCGCCACGTGGCCACCCCTCGGTCCACCGTACACCCGCGCCAATCCGTGGACCGCGCCTCAAGAGCCCGCCACTCACGAGGTGCCACGTGTCCTACCCCACGGTGCACGCCGGCCCCGTGGACAGCGTGTCTGCCCGTGCGCCTGCCCGCGCCCGCGCGCCTTCGTTCGGCCGCTCCGCCGCCGGCCCGTGCTCGCGCCGCCGCGCTCCGCCGCTACCCGCCGCCGCCGCCGCCGGAACAGTACCCACAACCTCGAAATCCGTGTCGGGTCATCCGGGCTGTGAAAAATACAAGTAAATAGGCCCATTTCGATCGTTTTCGCGCGCTGAATCCAAATCCACTGTTCGTTTGGCCCAATTCCACTTCTAAAATTTGTCGAAAATTCCCGGAAAAGTGAACTTGATCCATTTTTCGTGTCGGGTCAATTCCTTGGTTCCAATACGCGCGCAAAAACCTCAATCACCCAATATCGGCCTCCTGCTAAGCAATCTTGCTCCCAATTACACCAGGAATCCATTTCTGGGGCCCGACAAGCGCACAAACACTCCCAGAAACCACTAATCCATCAATAAACCCAAAAGTGGGGATTTGGGTCCTCACATCCTCTCCCACTAAAAGAAAGTTTCATCCCCGAAACTAAAATACACTCCAACACAAGACCAAAACAACCAAAACAACCCAAAGAACGCCAACACACCCAACACGAAAGGAAGGCCCCACCAGCAGGAAAGTCTTCAACCCCAACCCTCGATTTAGAAAATAGCTGAAATTAGCGAAAAGTCCAAAAATTTCGAAAGGTCAGTGCGTTCGCCCCAATCAAACAAGAACAGGTTCGAGCACTGTCTCCATTTCTGGAGCAATCTTTCGAAGTTTTCGTCCTGTTCGTAAATTTCAGCACAAAGGCGAGAAAAGGGAGAGAAGTGTTGGTGGCGTTCCTGTGGTGGCTACAAAAACGAAAGCTACAACTAACCGAGACTCCTAAGGACACAATCTCTAGTCCTAAACCTCACGTCAGCTCCTGAGGTGGCGTCTGTCCAATGCCGCTGAAGTCAAAGCTGCTGGAAGGATACGCCGGCAACCCGAGAAAATGAACTCCTCCTGTCCAACTCGCAGAAAGGTAACTGCTCTCATTCTATTATCAGTCATAGCACGGCACCGCACCAACCGGTCCAACCTGTGTGCTCACTCCAAGTCTTGGAGCTGTTCTTGAATCGTCACACCTGCCGGTCAACTGTCCTGCCGTCCCAAACGGCTGTCTACCGATATCTGGTGCAATAGGGGCTGCCTGCACTGCTGGTACAACTGGGGGTGCCATAGCCTGCGACGAAGGTGCGGAAAAACTCTCTCGGGGTGCTACAACTGGCTGTACCCTCTGCTCCAACATAAGCATCATCCAACCCATGGCCTCCTCCTGGCGCCACGTAGCCTCCTCCTGGCGCCGAACAGCCTCTGACAACTGGGCCATCTGAGCCCGAAGCTCCTACACCTCACTCTGCTGACCCTATGCTGACTTCCCCTACCCAGGCTCATCGGAGGGGGAAGGCTGAGAACGTGTCTGCATCCTGCGTCGGGGAGGCATCGTGCCCACCTGCAATCCACATGCAAACATCAGGACAGCACCAAACAACACTCGACCCAATCCAGCGAAAGTCTAAGACATGTCATCCATTCCATAGCATTATGTTGTTTGCAGCCAACATAATCGCTTAGGAGAATAAACATGCCAATCACTCATCCCATCCCTTAGGAGATGTATAAAACTCAATCAGGACTCTCGCTAACAGTCACGACTCTCACGTAGCCATCCTAATGTCCAACCACAAGCCTAGGGTTTCTAAGTCCACAATGACCTAAAACTTAGGCTCTGATACCCACTCTAATCTGTCACGCCCCGGCGTCGAAACTGCGACCCGGGCTCGCCAACAGATCCGCCGCCCTTCCATCTTGGACCACGTTCCGAGAAAAACTGTTTGGGGCATTTCTCTCCGATAGCATCAAACAGCAGATGGAAGATGACCTGAGGCACATCAAGCAAGGAAGTCGGACAGTTATGGGATACCAACGGGCATTTGTGAGGTTGATCAAATGTGTTCCCTTTGTTATAAGAGATGAATCTCACAAAGCCCATCTTTTTGTGAATGGTTTACGGAGCGACATCTTCAAGGTGGCGCAAACGGCGGAATTGCACACCTTCCAGGAGGTGGTCGATAGAGCCACCACAGTGGAGCGCGGATTCGCGATTTCACGAGTCCGACGGGAGAGCTCAAATCACAGCGGGGATAAGAAGCGAACTCGGCCAAATTTTGGAAAAGAGCATACCAAGAGGAGCCGGCCTCCTAAATACCTGAGACGGCAACAAGGAACCAAGAATGCGCCGACGGGAGGACAATGGCCGGTGGACAAGTCTTGCATCATTTGCGATGGAATACACCAAGTGACCGAATGTCCCCAGAAGCAAGACCATTGTTTTCGATGCGGCAAACCGGGGCACTATCATTTCAACTGCCCCTCGGAAACGGGGACATCATCCGTAGCAGCATCTCCACCTTCGTCTCAGTAACCGGTAGGAGGGAGAGTCTATACGATGACCCACCGGGGGACGGACCCACAGAGCACGATGTAGCAGGTAATACTCGAGTTTCAGATCATCGTACTAGAAACTTTTGTGTCAACACCTATGCATCCCACTCTTTCACCTCGCTTCACGTTTTCGCCCTACCTTAGTTATTAGAAGAAATCCCCACCGTAGAGATAAGTTCGGTCGGATCCTCAAGCTGCCCCTTGAGGCAGGCGGCCTTACTCCTTTCTGCCCAGCGAGGGTGGGGCAGGTTCTTAGTCTCCAAGAACTAATGAGGTTTCCGTTAAGGGTTATCGGAGTAGCGCTTGGGGCCGACTGTCACGACAATCTTTAAGCGGTAGTCGACTGCTTGAAGTTCCAAGCGTGTCTCCGGGAACTGGACTTACCGGAACTTGTAAGCTTAGCTTGTAGGAACGCCTTCTGCCCATTTTTCTTTGTTGCGGGCAAGAAGCTTGGTAGAAGGTGGAGTCAGTGACCGACTGGCCCCAACCGACTACGGTAGCGGAGGTCCGCAGCTCCCTGGGTCTTGCAGGATATTATAGACGTTTCATCGAGAGCTTCTCGAAGATCGCGACCCCCCTAAACCGCCTGACCCGGAAAGGAGAAAAATTCATTTGGACGGCCCAATGCCAAGGAAGTTTCGAGGAGCTCAAGAGAAGGCTAACAAGAGCACCGGTGCTGGCGCTACCAACGTCTGGAGAGGATTTTGAAGTTTACTACGACGCTTCACGAGTCGGATTGGGGGGTGTACTGATGCAACAGGGGAAGTGATAGCCTATGCCTCAAGACAACTCAAGGAATACGAACGGAACTACCCGACACACGACCTAGAGCTTGCCGCAGTCGTCTTTGTTCTGCAGCTTTGGAGGCACTATCTCTTTGGTGTCCACTGTAACGTGTTCTCGGACCACCAAAGCCTTAAATACCTTTTCACCCAGAAGGAGCTAAACCTACGACAAAGACGGTGGTTGGAGTTGCTAAAGGACTACGACTTAACTATTCAATACCACCCGGAAAAAGCAAATGTGGTAGCAGATGCCTTGAGCAGGAAGGGACAGACAGAAGGGACATCAGCGGGCGTGATCACCCGATCACCCAGCAGGACGACTTGATCGCGGAGTTCTCGCGATTGAGGTTGGAGGTGGTACCGGTAGGGACGGTCGAACGACTAATGTCTTTGTAGGTTTTTATAGGATCCACAAGGATCTAAATAGGTACTATCAAACAACTAGAGGGGGGGTGAATAGGTGTAATACTTAAAAACACAATCTCAGTGCAAAATAAAAACCAATGCGGAAAATAAAAACAGCACACCGAGATATACGTGGAAACTCCAATCCAGGAGAAAAACCACGGGACCAACACGCAATAACAATCCACTAAGAATAGAAGAATAACAAGGTGATTACCGACTCCACGGACTCAACCCCTCCTTCAGCTTCTTCGGACCTTGCGCTGACCGGTTGGATATCCACGCAATAACAATCCCTAAGGAAAGAAGAATAACAAGGTGATTACCGTCTCCACGGATTTAACCCCTCCTTCAATTTCTTGGACCTCGCGCTCCACCGATTTTGCACGTCCACTGCACACGTTCGAATCCACGAACGCCACTCGAATCCACGAGCACACGTTTCGAATCCACGAAACGCCTTTGGCACACCGAATCCACGATGCCACGTCGAATCCACGACGCAAACTCAGTCGATAAGAATATTGACTTCGATGGTGATCCTTTGCTTAGATTCTCATTGAGGAACCGTAGAAGAAATCTCTAAGCAAAGTTTAGATCAATTCGACAAAAGATATGTTCTTGAAAGAACCGTCGAATTGACCTAAAAGAGGCTATAAAGAAGATCGATGAAAACCTAGCCTCTAGGGTTGCTCTCAAGTGTTTTATAAATTGATCGGCCGTAGCTCCCACATTTTTGAGAAACCCTAAATGTCTATTTATAGTTTAGAAACCTTTGGAAAGAGATAAGAATCAAAAACATACCTTATCTGGAAATTTTCAGGACGGCGATCCGGATCAGATTTATTGCGATCCGGATCGTCGTAACGAGATTGACGATTCCAGAAAACCAAGGGTTCGGGATCCGGATTGCAAGGCCCGATCCGGATCGTTCATACAAATCAGAAAACTTAACATTCGGGATCCGGATCGGAAATTGCATGGATCCGGATCGAAGTCTTGTATGAAGCAACAACCTTCGGGATCCGGATCGTTGGCTCTGATCCGGATCCTGAACATGTCCGAACACCAGTTTTTGATTATTATGCAAATAAAAGTTCATCCAAGTGTTTCTACACTATAAGAAGGTATTCGGATCACCAAAATTATTTAGTTAAACATACCTGATCCTTTTGAATACTTTCTTCTTGAGATTGATGTAACTGATCCACAATTCTTCATCTTCAATCTTCAAGACTCAAGACATTGAGTGTCAACTTGAGCTCTTGTTGAATCTTCTCTAAGTCTTTGATTGCTGATTGACAATTTGATCCCTTTAAGACTCTGACTCAACTCACTGACTTGACTCACGAAATATGCCAATACCAAAATGCCGTAACAATCTCCCCCTTTGGCAATTTCGTGACAAAACCCAAAAATACATAAAAGCGCTCAAGTCACTCATCTTAAACCAAAAAAAAACGAAACTCAATGTCATCACCAAAACATTGATTTTCTTTGCGTGAAAGATCCAATAAATACAAAATTACATTTGAACCAAACAGTCCTAGAACATACTCTATGACTTAGGACTTGGAGTCTTAAAGTGATGTAATTCCTGCAAAACAAAACTCCAAACAAAATCAAACGTTAGTCGTTAGAAATTAAAATCCTACATTTGATCCGTCTTCCTTTTGGTTCTTTTGTTTTTCTGCTCTTTCAATTTTTTCTTTGTCTCCCCCTATCTTGAGCATCTCTAACATGTTTTCCATGTTCTCCGTGTTCTTGAGCATCTATGTTCTCCCCCTTTGTGATACGATCATCATTTTTCGTTCTCCCCCATTTTTCCATTTTCGTTTCGTTTGTCCTCTCTTGATGATCTCATCTCCGTCATTTCTCTTCTCCCCCTTTTTGTCACAAATTGTCAAACGGTGAACATACTAGACAAAAGGAAATCACTAACAATATTAGTTCATAGAGAAAGAGAGATAAAAGCTCAGTTCTGGTATATAACAAAAATGCAGATTGCGTACCGGTACCAGAAGGCAAAAAAGAAATAATTCCTTGAAACAAAACCAAATTTTAGAATCTTTTCAAATACCGAATTGTATTCCATCAAGAAATCAATTTAAGTGCTTTAAACAGTGAATTCACACAGATGTCATTCAATCCAATTAATTTCACAAAATTAAAAAGATTTACTCCAAAATCATGAAAAATAAAGGTAAAACATTATAAACCGTTTTTCATGTTATATTCATCAAACACAAGTCATCAAAAATAATCTTGAGATCCAAACTCTATCAAGATGTAACGGATTTACAAAGATGACTTACAGAGATTTCCAAATGACATCAATTTGATTTCTTACCCTTTCAAATTTGAGATAAGCACTAAAATACCTAAGGGTGGCTCTTTGAGCATCTTTCAACTATCCCACCTTATACCAACCAGGAGATTGTTCAGAATATAAGAACTTTGAATATGAATCTCCGAATGCTTCAACTAAACAAAATTTCATAAAATATTTTTCAAGCATCCAAAACATGTGGCAACTTTTTCCAACATGTGGTGGTAGTTTTCACACTCCTTTCGGATGTAACTCTTTCCACATCTTTTACAATTCATTTATTTACCCTTGTAAGAATGCAATCTCTTACGTGAAAGAATTAAATCCCAAATTTTAGTCAATCGGTTGTCTCACGTTTATCACAATGAATTCACACAACCGAGATAGATTAAGCATCTAAAGATCACACATGATTTCTAAAATTTGATGCTTATAATATCAAAAACTCCTATAATGAAGTATCTTCAAGATTATGATTATGGAGTATAGTTGATAATTCATATAAAATTAAATTGGAGTGATTGAAAGTGAAAGCCCTTTTCATTCAATGCACTTGTTCATTAAAAACCCTTTTGTTCAAAAACAAAGTATAAAAACGAAGAGCATTGAAAAACATGTAATGCAAAGATTAAGAAAGATATGAAGGGAAAACCAATCAAAGCATTACATACAGTCATAAGCTATTTAGAACTTAAGACAAGGAAAGATATCACCTTTCCGAATCCAAAATCGCTGGATTTTGGGTTGTCTTGATTCGTTGTGGCCGGGCGTTGTCCGCTTTGACTGTTGGTCCACCTTAGGTCTTTGCCTCGCAATGATCCACTTGTATGATTGATGTTGTGGCTCGGACCTTTGGTGGGTTGAGTGAACTCCTTTGACTTGATGTGTCTTTTGATTCCGTTGAGTTCGCCCCGTAGATGAAGTTGCCGAAGGACTCTTTTTTCTCTTTTTCGGGCAATTCTTCACCAAATGTCCTTCAAGTCCACATAAGTGACAAGTTCTTCCTTTCAATTTCATTGTGGAACTTGAAGCATGCACAGTTTGGTCCTTTTTGAATCCCAAACCAACCTTGCTTGTTTGACCTAATCCGGACATACAATCAAATTTCTTGGAACCGGTTGAAAACCTTTGTATGTCGGATTTAAGTTGATGAACTTGCTTGGTCAAAGCTTGATTGGTGACATGAATATCCTCAAACTGTTTTTCTAGAAAACCAATCTTGTCCATACATGATTTAGCGTTTGTCTCCGATTGGTTTCGCTCTTCTTGGAGGATTTTATTGTTTTCCAATAGACGTTCTCGTTCCTCCTCGAGATCATGAAGTTTTATCTTTAAAGCATGATTCTCGTCTTGATCTTCAAGTCGTTGCTTTCTCAACTTCTTGATATGTTTGGCCATCTTCTTAGATTCCGCAAGAAGTTGTTGATATGCCTCAACGAGTTCTTCCTCGTCCGACTCCCCCTCACTTGATGACTCTCCGCCGGTTGTTGATGTTTCATACAAAATCAAAGGAGTAGAGTCAGTGACTAAAGATGATTAACAATTATTAGAAGAGGGAAAATGAGAGGCATGAGAAGCAACGATTTTTTCCTCTTTACTTGAGGTCGATTCATTAGAAGTAGAATCGTCCCAAGTTTTCGCTTGCAAAGCCTTCTTTTTATATGATTTCGGAGAAGGACAATCCGTTGAAAAATGGCCGTAGCCTTTGCATCGATAGCATTGGATTTCCCCTTCGAAATCATATTTTTCTTTTTCTTTAGAAGGTTTTGCAACGCCTTTGAGGTAAGAGGATTTAGAACCCGATGATCCTTTAGATGGTTTCGTGGATGAAGATCCATCGGTTCGATTCTTCCAAAATTTCCGACGAAATTTCTTTGTGATCCGCGCCAATTGTTCTTCAAAATCGGCAAAAGAGATTTCATCGTCGGAACTTGATTCGCTATCTTCTTCCTTTGTGGATTTGAATGCAATACCTGTAAGCTTAGAAGAAGACTTGGAAGAAACTTGATTAGTAGGAAAAGTCATTTCATAAGTTTGCAAAGCACCTACTAATTCCTCTACACTCATCTCATCCGGATGACTAACGGTTTCAATGGCGGTAACCTTTGCCCTAAACCGTTCCGGAAGAGTCCGAAGTATCTTTCTTACAATTTTCGACTCCGGGATCTTTTCTCCTAAATTAGCACAAGTGTTGATTACATCTTGAAGTCTAGTGTAATAATCTGTAAACAATTCATGCTCTTCCATATGAATAGAGTCAAATTGACTTGTAAGCATCTGGAGCTTTTGAATTTTTACAAGATTAGTACCCTCATGTGTAATTTTGAGAATATCCCAAATTTCCTTCGCGGTTTCACACGCGGAAATTCTTGTGAACTCAGTCGAGGAAAGAGAGTTAAAAAGAGCGTTCATACCTTTCCCATTGTAAGAAGATCTTTCAAATTCCTCTTTGGACCATCTAGAGCGAGGTTTTGGGGTAGTAGAATTTCCTACTTCCTCAACAGGATGCACCCAACCGTATTCCACGGATTGCCATACCCGCTCATCAATTGCGATGAGAAAAGCTCTCATCCGCACTTTCCAATAAGCATAATTAGTCCCATCAAAAAGAGGAGGTCTATAAATATTACCACTTTCACCCAACATGATAGATAAACCTAAAACCCGCTCTGATACCAATTGTAGGTTTTTATAGGATCCACAAGGATCTAAATAGATAGTATCAAACAACTAGAGGGGGGGTGAATAGGTGTAATACTTAAAAACACAATCTCAGTGCAAAATAAAAACCAATGCGGAAAATAAAAACAGCACACCGAGATATACGTGGAAACTCCAATCCAGGAGAAAAACCACGGGACCAACACGCAATAACAATCCACTAAGAATAGAAGAATAACAAGGTGATTACCGACTCCACGGACTCAACCCCTCCTTCAGCTTCTTCGGACCTTGCGCTGACTGGTTGGATATCCACGCAATAGCTGTCACGCCCCGGGTGTAAACCAGAACCCGGGCCCGCCAACAGATCCGCCGTGCACACGGAATTTTCCATGTACACGAAGCGATGGTAACCTGCTCAGATAGATAATATATAATAAAAGAGCATAAACAGAGCTGAACTAATAGAACTAAAGTAATCTCAGACTGAAATAAACTACAAACTGAAATAAAAGTACAATATACTCCCCAACTCCCATAAAGATACAAACAGCTGGCCAAAGCCAGACCCAAAAGTAAACTACTGAAGTCTGAGATACAAAAGGGGGTATAATGAAACCTCGCTAGTCTCTCGCTCGGGGTAGATGATCTAGCTAGTCGGCGATTCTCTTGCCTCGATCGGCCGCTGAAGGCCCAGCAGCCCGCGCAGATGACTCTGCAAAACAAAGGGAAGAAGACAACAATGGGGGTGAGAACTACTAGATAAACCAGTAGCCTCCCCTAGTGGGTAAAACCTCTAATGCTGACGCACCCACTAGGAATAAAGAGGCAAAAGGAAAGAACAGTGGTATGCAGTACAGACTGCTGAAAAAGGAACTAACACTACTATGCCTCTAAATGCAGTGCCCAAAAGATAACTGTAAAAATGCAACTATAAAGCTGGCTGCCCAAAGAAACCCAATCAGAGGGCCAGGAAATACTGGCACTGCCTGCTCTGTCATCACTCACCTCACCAATTGTGCCCGGCGCTCGGCATGATGTAAAGCCTACTCCGGAGTGGCACTCGAGGGGAGCGACCCACACGAGTAAAGTATCTCTGTATCAAGCATCTCTGTAACCAATGTCTCACACTAGCAGGACTGGATCATGACCATGATCAAAGTGGGAATACTCCATCCACTAATGCAACCCCGATCCCCAATCTGATGTGATAATAACATCCGGTCAACCGCCCAAAATCCGCGGTCACCGCTGAACCCATAGACCCTAATCTGATAAGGTAAGAATATCTGGTCAACCGCCTAATATCCGCGGTTGCCACTATGCCCCATAATCCCCAAAACGAGTCTAAACTGTCCCAGACTCAAGATCCAACTACACCATCTCAAGATTCCGCTCCTACTCGATCATCATGCATCGATAGAGGAGAATTATAACAATAAAGCATGTTTTCTCCTAAGTCAAATCCCATAATAAAGCGCTGCAGTAAAATAGTGGCTTAACTAGTTGTCCAAATAAGCATGCCAGTGTTCTCTTTTAAAAGCATTTGAAAGGTGATTAAGGTTTCTTGTAAAGAATCAATTTAAAATATTAAAGGGTTATTTATTTGCATGCGGATTAAGATATAGCAATTTTCCAACTTTATTGTCCCAGATTTATCACATAAAAGCTATCACTTAATTTAGGGGACCAATGCAATAGGTTCATATACCACAAGTTAACTATCACATTTAATATTGGGAAACTCTACTATTCCTAGTGTGCAAGTCAACAAAGAGGGAAACGCAACCACCCACCTCGAAAAGCGTGCACAAAACACCCAAAAATACCCGTTGTCCTCTAATCACACCGTCTGCTGAAACAGTAACCTACAACATCACATAAGTGTACACGGTGTAAAAACTACAAGTTTCAAACACATAATTGCTGTTTTTACAATCAGCACGCAAAACGAGGAATTTCACCTCTGTCTCGAGCTCCTAAAATCTCAAAAAAATCACGGTTGCGTTCCTCGCGAAAGGTAGCCCAAAATCAACTCTTGAATCGCCTCGATCTGATATTCCTACGCTGAGAAATAATTCGTCGAAGTCGTCGCTGTCCAAAAACCCAAGCAGCAAAAGAGGAGGTCAAAACACCTCGGGAATCGTGCCAAAGAATCGGAATCCAGAGAAACCACCAACACGGAAAACGAAGCCCTACCTCTTAGGAACACACCGGCGAAGAAATCGTCGAAAGAGGACTCCTGTACTGCGCAGGGGACTCCTCGGACTGAAATGCGACGATAACGGGCCGAGATTGGGGAAAAACGGGGCACACTGTAAAATCCGGATCACCGCTGTCGAACTTCCAGAAAATCTGGGAACGCACCACGAGGTAGAAAATAAGAAGATGAAAAACTTCTCTAAAGGCCCCTCCCACAGGTTCCCTCTCTATCTCTCAGAAAACAGAGAAAAAGAAGGGAGGGGAGGCCTTTAAATAGGCCCACAAAACAATTGGATTAATTCCCAATATGTCCCGGAATTCGGGCGCAAACAGTGCGGCCCGCCCAATTCGGGCGCGCACAGTGCGGCCCGGCCCAGCAATTTCCGGGCGCGCACAGTGCGGCTTGGCCCACGCCCCGCTCGCACAGCGGATCAGCCGCACCCTTCGCCCGTCCGACCCGCCCCCAGAGCCCGACACGTGTCCGCCAAACAGGCGGCAGCCGTGCGGCCCAACGGGGAAGCGCCACGTGTCCCCCGTGATTGGCGGCGCGGTGGGCGCGCCCGCCAATGGTGCGGCGACACGTGGCCCCCCCCGCCCGACACGGCTGTCGGCGGCCGCCGCCGCCCACGCGCGCCCACGTGCGCCCACGTGCGTACGGCCGCACCCGGGCAGCTCTGTGTGCGCCACGCGTACATGAGCCGACCAATCCGGGGCCGCCACGTGGCGCGCCCCGGTCCACCGTGCACCGCGCACGCGCCGCACCTGCTCGGCCTGCCCCGCGCGCCGAGCGCACTACGCCGGGCCAATCGGGTGCCGCCACGTGGCCCGCCGGTCCACCGTGCACCGGCGGTCTACTCCGTGGACCGAGAGTGGTGCGCCGGCCCAATAATAGGCTGCCACGTGTCCCGGGATGGTCCACGGCTCCCCCCATGCACCAATTTGCGCAGAAAACTTCCGGGGGTCCGTTTTTGGGCATCCGGACTCCAAAATAAATAAGTAAATAGCCGTTTTCAAGCGTTTTTCCGCGCTGAATTCAAATACGGCCTCCAATTAGCCTGATTCCACTCCTAAAATTCGACAAAGGCAGCCGAAGGTCAGGCTTGCTCCCAAATCCTCTCTGGTTCCAAACAACATATCACTTTGACATGTTGGGGCCCCACACACCACTAACAGGTGTTCCACACCCCGAAACAGGGGAAAAACACAGGGAAAAACTGGGACACTACATCCTCCCTCACTAACAAAAGTTTCGTCCTCGAAACGAAAATCATACCTCAATCCTGAGCCTCGAACAGGTAGGGGTAGGCGTCCAACATCGCTGACTCGAGCTCCCACGTCGCCTCGCGCTCATCATGATTGCTCCAGAGGATCTTCACATAGGGGATGGTCCGATTGCGCAATTCATTCATCTCCCGATCTAGAATTCGCAGTGGGCGCTCCTCATATCTCAAATCCTCGCTGACCTCGAGTGGTGCAAAGTCGATGACGTGCGACGGGTCGAAGACGTACCTCCTCAGAGTGGAAACATGAAAGACATCGTGGACACCAGCCAGTCTCGGGGGAAGTGCAAGTCGATAAGCAACTGGCCCGATACGCTCCAATACCTCAAAGGGCCCAATGTATCGGGGACTGAGTTTCCCGTGAATACCGAACCTCCTTATCCCTTTGGACGGCGAGACTTTCAGAAATACATGCTCTCCCACCTGAAACTCTAAGTCTCGTCGCCGAACATTAGCATAGCTCCTCTGTCGACTCTGAGCGATCTGAAGGTGCTGTCGGATCACTCTGACCTTTTCTTCTGCCTCTAGCAACAAATCTGGTCCCAGAGTCCTTCTCTCCCCCACATCACTCCAATATAGCGGTGATCGACATTTGCGTCCGTACAACGCTTCAAACGGAGCCATTTGGATGCTCGCTTGAAAGCTATTATTGTACGCAAACTCGGCCAGTGATAAGTGTCGAATCCATCCACCGCCAAACTCTAGGATACAAGCCCTCAGCATATCCTCAAGGATCTGAATCGTCCGCTCTGACTGTCCATCAGTCTGTGGGTGGAAAGCTGTACTAAATCTGAGCTGAGTCCCCAAGGTAGTCTGTAAACTCTCCCAGAATCGCGAAACAAACCTCGGGTCTCTATCTGACACTATGGAAGCTGGCACCCCATGTAACCTCACTATCTCATCCAAGTATAATTGGGCTAGTCGTTCGAGTGGCCAAGTAGTCTGTATAGGCAAAAAGTGCGCTGACTTGGTAAGTCGATCCACCACTACCCAGATAGCATCTGCACCTCCTTGTGCCCTTGGTAATCCGACCACAAAATCCATCGTGATGTGGTCCCACTTCCACTCGGGAATTGGAAGACTTTGTAACTTGCCAGCTGGCACACGATGCTCAGCTTTTACCTGCTGACAAGTTAAACACTGAGACACAAACCTCCCAATATCCCTTTTCATGCCATTCCACCAGAAGTGTGTCTTGAGGTCCTTATACATCTTAGTCCCCCCAGGATGAAGGGTGTAAGGTGTATAATGGGCCTCTCTCAATATCTGCTCTCTGATCTCAGAATCCACTGGCACACAGGCTCGATCCCTATACCTCAGTACTCCCGCAGTATCAACTGAAAAATCCCCTGATCGATCCCTCGGAATCTGATCTCGAATCTTGGTCAAATGGGGGTCCTCGCTCTGTTTCTCCCGGATCCTCTCAAGTAGAGTGGGCTGCACGACCAAAGACATCAGTCTAGCAGAGACCCCAGGGGATACAACCTCTATCTCGAGCCGTCTCAACTCCTCTAATAGTGGCGCCTGCTCTGTAATCAACATGGACAAACTCTGCACCGCTCTCCTACTCAAAGCATCTGCAACCACGTTGGCCTTTCTTGGATGGTAAAGGATATCCACATCGTAATCCTTCAGTAACTCTAACCATCTGCGCTGCCTCAAATTCAGTTCCTTCTGCGTGACCAGGTACTTTAGGCTCTTGTGGTCGGTGTAGATTTCACAGTGCTCCCCATATAGGTAATGGCGCCAAAGCTTCAGTGCAAACACCACGGCAGCAAGTTCCAAGTCATGGGTAGGGTAATTCTTCTCGTAATCCTTAAGCTGTCTTGATGCATAAGCAATTACCCTCCCTTCCTGCATCAGCACGCATCCAAGTCCACTGTGCGATGCATCACTGTAGATCACATATCCTTTCCCCATAACAGGGAGGGAAAGGATAGGAGCGGTCATCAATCTATCCTTTAGCTCCTCAAAGCTCCTCTGGCAGTCCTCACTCCAGATAAACTTAACTCCTTTACGAGTCAACCGAGTGAGGGGTGTGGAAAGCTTCGCAAAGCCTTCCACAAACCGACGATAATAACCAGCTAACCCCATGAAGCTGCACACCTCAGATACAGTCGTCGGTCGGGGCCAATCTCGAACTGCCTCAATCTTCGCCGGGTCTACTGCTACACCGGCGGCGGAAATCACATGGCCCAAGAAAGCTACCTCCCGAAGCCAAAACTCGCACTTTGACAACTTGGCATACAACTTCTTATCTCGTAGAAGTTGTAGCACAGTCCTCAAGTGCTCCTCGTGCTCGGCCTCGCTTCGGGAGTAAATAAGGATATCATCAATGAACACCACCACAAAACGATCCAGAAAGGGCCGAAATATCCTGTTCATCAAGTCCATAAAGGCGGCAGGGGCATTAGTCAATCCAAACGGCATAACTGTAAACTCATAATGTCCGTACCGTGATCTGAAAGCAGTCTTAGGAATATCCTCGGCCTTCACCTTCAGTTGGTGGTAACCAGACTGTAGATCAATCTTGGAAAATACACAAGACCCTTGCAGCTGATCAAAGAGATCATCGATGCGCGGCAAAGGGTACTTGTTCTTAATGGTCACTTTGTTCAACTCCCTATAGTCCACACACAACCGAAGTGACCCATCCTTCTTTTTCACGAATAGCACCGGTGCTCCCCAAGGCGACACACTTGGTCTAATAAAGCCCTTATCCATTAGATCTTGCAGCTGTGCTTTAAGCTCTCGCAGCTCAGCCGGTGCCATCCGATAAGGAGCCTTAGAGATTGGCGCAGTTCCTGGAACTACGTCAATCACAAACTCAATCTCTCTGTCTGGCGGCATACTAGTCATCTCAGGTGGAAAAAACATCCGGAAACTCGCGGGCAATAGGAATATCCCCGAGTCCCGGTGTCGCCGCAGGCCCCTCAACAACACTAGCCAAAAAGGCTACACATCCTCGATGAATCATCCACCTCGCTCGGGAAGTCGAAACCACAGAGGCAAATAAAGCACTCTGACATCCCCGATATACAAACATCTCCTGGCCTGGCTCTCTAAAAGTGACAGTCCTCGCGGCACAGTCAATAGTCGCGAAATACCGAGCCAGCCAGTCCATCCCAAGAATCACATCAAAGTCCCTCAGCTGTCTCAAGACCAACAGGTCTGCTGGCATAATCCAGGACTCGATCTGCATCGGGCAGGACCAACAACACTCCTCTACGTGCAAAGTGTGATCGGGAATCTGAACCTCTCGTGCACGTGGCAAAAATCCTACTTCTAACCCATGTAATGATGCAAAAGATCTACAAATGAAAGAATGCGATGCTCCAGTATCAAATAAGGTACGTGTCCTAATGCCAGAGAGTAAGGTGATACCTGCCACCATATGGTCCGCTGCTGAAGAATCCTCTACCTGTGCAGCATACGCTCGCCCACTCTGAGCTGGAGGGCGATAATCGGTGGGATGGGAAGAAGATGGCTTGCTTGCTAGAGCAAAAGGCCGCTGAGCCGTCGACCGCTGCTGCGATGATGCTGGGGCAGATGCTGAAGAAGGAGCGGCTGAAGTCGAAAAGGGGCACGCAGCTCGAATGTGCCCTGGCTGTCCACATCCGTAGCAGCGACCCCACCGCTGGTCACAAGTGCCGGGGAAGTGCGGACCTCCACAGAAGATACAACTGCTGGGAGCCCGTGACTGTCGGGACAGCTGCTGCTGAGACTGTCGCTGTCGCTGTGGCTGCCGCTGAGACCCGCGCTGCGACGTCTGCGATCTCTGCTGCTGCTGCTGCGGGGGCCTCTGGGACCCACTAGGCCCTCGCCGCTCCGAACGCCCATGGCCTGGGAACTGAGGCGGTGGCGGTCGGGGTGGCCTCCAAGTACTGGCCTGTCCCCCCTCGTCCTGGGCTGGTCGCTTTCTGTCGGAGCTCTGAGCGACAGCGGCCCTCTGTCTGGCCACCACCTGATCACCTCTCTCCACCCACTGTGCATGCTCTGCGGCTGCCTCCAGAGTGTGAAATCGCTGAGCATGCACCAGTGTATAAATCTCTGGACGGAGGCCTCCCTCGAACAACTCAACCTGGTGCGGACCGTCACGAGCGACGAAGGGCACACAGTTCAGCAACTCCGTGAACTCCTGGAAATCGGCATGAGCCGATCGATCGCCCTGCTGCAGGTTCTTCAAGTCGTCCTCCAACTTCTTCTTCACACTGGTCGAAAAATAGGTGTCCAGCACCATCCGTCGGAACTCCTCCCAAGGCAGCTGCCGAGTAATCCGGAACTCCAGGGGCTCTACCCGCTGCCACCAAAAATCAGCATCTCCGTCCAAACAGTGCACCGCCATGTGCACTCGATACCTCGGGTCGATGAAGAAGTCCCGAAAAAGCTTCTCCATCGCAGAAAGCCATCTCCCAACAGCCCAGGGCTGCGCATCCCGCCCTGAGAATCTAGGGGGTCCCCGCTGAACAAACTTGGAGAGTTTGTTAGCGATATCCTGCTCCTCCTCCGCAGTCAAAGGCTGAATAGCTCCAGGAGCCCCACTACTCGAAGATGGCGCTGACGGCACAAAAGGTGCAACAGGAGGCACAAGGGCCTCAGGAACAGCTGGGGATGTTGCCTCTCTCTGGGCAAGGAGCTGCTCAAACCTCTGCTCCTGGCGGCGCTGTCCCTCCGCCAATTGGGCCACCAAGGCCCTCAACTCAGAAAGCTCGGGGGGTGTAGGCTGCCCTGGCTCATCAGGGGGTAACGGGACACCCCGAGTAGGGATCCGACGTCGGGGAGGCATCCTGCCACAAGAAATCACGAATAAGTAACATAACCCCACACGACCCAATCTAGCGAAAGTCAAAGACATCCCCCAATTTCTGTGACTTTATGTTGTCTGCAGCCAACATAACGGTGACCAGAAATTGGGTATGTCGATCCCTCTTCACTCACTGGAAGAGTCCAATAAATAAATCAACGACTTTCGCGAAGTGTTACGCCTCTCGCGTCCTATCATCCTAGGGTCTGCCAAAAGCCTAGGGTTTCCTAAGTCCCAACTGACCTATCCCTAAGCTCTGATACCAACTTAATCTGTCACACCCCGGGTGTAAACCAGAACCCGGGCCCGCCAACAGATCCGCCGTGCACACGGAATTTTCCATGTACACGAAGCGATGGTAACCTGCTCAGATAGATAATATATAATAAAAGAGCATAAACAGAGCTGAACTAATAGAACTAAAGTAATCTCAGACTGAAATAAACTACAAACTGAAATAAAAGTACAATATACTCCGCAACTCCCATAAAGATACAAACAGCTGGCCAAAGCCAGACCCAAAAGTAAACTACTGAAGTCTGAGATACAAAAGGGGGTATAATGAAACCTCGCTAGTCTCTCGCTCGGGGTAGATGATCTAGCTAGTCGGCGATTCTCTTGCCTCGATCTGCCGCTGAAGGCCCAGCAGCCCGCGCAGATGACTCTGCAAAACAAAGGGAAGAAGACAGAAAACAACAATGGGGGTGAGAACTACTAGATAAACCAGTAGCCTCCCCTAGTGGGTAAAACCTCTAATGCTGACGCACCTACTAGGAATAAAGAGGCAAAAGGAAAGAACAGTGGTATGCAGTACAGACTGCTGAAAAAGGAACTAACACTACTATGCCTCTAAATGCAGTGCCCAAAAGATAACTGTAAAAATGCAACTATAAAGCTGACTGCCCAAAGAAACCCAATCAGAGGGCCAGGAAATACTGGCACTGCCTGCTCTGTCATCACTCACCTCACCAACTGTGCCCGGCGCTCGGCACGATGTAAAGCCTACTCCGAGTGGCACTCGAGGGGAGCGACCCACACGAGTAAAGTATCTCTGTATCAAGCATCTCTGTAACCAATGTCTCACACTAGCAGGACTGGATCATGACCATGATCAAAGTGGGAATACTCCATCCACTAATGCAAACCCCGATCCCCAATCTGATGTGATAATAACATCCGGTCAACCGCCCAAATCCGCGGTCACCGCTGAACCCATAGACCCTAATCTGATAAGGTAAGAATATCTGGTCAACCGCCTAATATCCGCGGTTGCCACTATGCCCATAATCCCCAAAACGAGTCTAAACTGTCCCAGACTCAAGATCCAACTACACCATCTCAAGATTCCGCTCCTACTCGATCATCATGCATCGATAGAGGAGATTATAACAATAAAGCATGTTTTCTCCTAAGTCAAATCCCATAATAAAGCGCTGCAGTAAAATAGTGGCTTAACTAGTTGTCCAAATAAGCATGCCAGTGTCTCTTTTAAAAGCATTTGAAAGGTGATTAAGGTTTCTTGTAAAGAATCAATTTAAAATATTAAAGGGTTATTTATTTGCATGCGGATTAAGATATAGCAATTTTCCAACTTTATTGTCCCAGATTTATCACATAAAAGCTATCACTTAATTTAGGGGGCCAATGCAATAGGTTTCATATACCACAAGTTAACTATCACATTTAATATTGGGAAACTCTACTATTCCTAGTGTGCAAGTCAACAAAGAGGGAAACGCAACCACCCACCTCGAAAAGCCGTGCACAAAACACCCAAAAATACCCGCTGTCCTCATAATCACACCGTCTGCTGAAACAGTAACCTACAACATCACATAAGGTACACGGGTGTAAAACTACAAGTTTCAAACACATAATTGCTGTTTTTACAATCAGCACGCAAAACGAGGAATTTCACCTCTGTCTCGAGCTCCTAAAATCTCAAAAAAAATCACGGTTCCGTTCCTCGCGAAAAGTAGCCCAAAATCGACTCTTGAATCGCCTCGATCTGATATTCCTACGCTGAGAAATAATTCGTCGAAGTCGTCGCTTGTCCAAAAACCCAAGCAGCAAAGAGGGGTCAAAACACCTCGGGAATCGTGCCAAGGAATCAGAATCCAGGAGAAACCACCAACACGGAAAACGAAGCCCTACCTCTTAGGAACACACCGGCGAAGGAATCGTCGCAAGAGGACTCCTGTACTGCGCAGGGGACTCCTCGGACTGAAATGCGACGATAACGGGCCGAGATTGGGGAAAAACGGGGCACACTGTAAAATACGGATCGCCGCTGTCGAACTTCCAGAAAATCTGGGAACGCACCACGAGGTAGAAAATAAGAAGATGAAAACTTCTCTTAAGGCCCCTCCCAACAGTTTCCCTCTCTATCTCTCTGAAAAACAGAGAAAAAGAAGGGAGGGGAGGCCTTAAATAGGCCCACAACACAATTGGATTAATTTCCCAATATGTCCCGGAATTCGGGCGCAAACAGTGCGGCCCGCCCAATTCGGGCGCGCACAGTGCGGCCCGGCCCAGCAATTTCCGGGCCGCGCACAGTGCGGCCTGGCCCACGCCCGCTAGCACAGCGGATCAGCTGCACCCTTCGCCCGTCCGACCCGCCCCCAGGGCCCGACACGTGTCCGCCAAACAGGCGGCAGCCGTGCGGCCCAACGGGGAAGCGCCACGTGTCCCCCGTGATTGGCGGCGCGGTGGGCGCGCCCGCCAATGGTGCGGCGACACGTGGCCCCCCCGCCCGACACGGCTGTCGGCGGCCGCCGCCGCCCACGCGCGCCCACGTGCGCCCACGTGCGTACGGCCGCACCCGGGCAGCTCTGTGTGCGCCACGCGTACATGAGCCGACCAATCCGGGGCCGCCACGTGGCGCGCCCCGGTCCACCGTGCACCGCGCACGCGCCGCACCTGCCCGCCTGCCCCGCGCGCCGAGCGCACTACGCCGGGCCAATCGGGTGCCGCCACGTGGCCCGCCGGTCCACCGTGCACCGGCGGTCTACTCCGTGGACCGAGAGTGGTGCGCCGGCCCAATAATAGGCTGCCACGTGTCCCGGATGGTCCACGGCTCCCCCCATGCACCAATTTGCGCAGAAAACTTCCGGGGTCCGTTTTTGGGCATCCGGACTCCAAAATAAATAAGTAAATAGCCGTTTTCAAGCGTTTTTCCGCGCTGAATTCAAATACGGCCTCCAATTAGCCTGATTCCACTCCTAAAATTCGGCAAAGGCAGCCGAAGGTCAGGCTTGCTCCCAAATCCTCTCTGGTTCCAAACAACATATCACTTTGACATGTTGGGGCCCCACACACCACTAACAGGTGTTCCACACCCCGAAACAGGGGAAAACACAGGGAAAACTGGGACACTACAATAACAATCCCTAAGAAAAGAAGAATAACAGGTGATTACCGTCTCCACGGATTTAACCCCTCCAATTTCTTGGACCTCGCGCTCCACCGATTTTGCACGTCCACTGCACACGTTCGAATCCACGAACGCCACTCGAATCCACGAGCACACGTTTCGAATCCACGAAACGCCTTTGGCACACCGAATCCACGATGCCACGTCGAATCCACGACGCAAACTCAGTCGATAAGAATTTGACTTCGATGGTGATCCTTTGCTTAGATTCTCATTGAGGAACCGTAGAAGAAATCTCTAAGCAAAGATTAGATCAATTCGACAAAAGATATTTCTTGAAAGAACCGTCGAATTGACCTAAAAGAGGCTATAAAGAAGATCGATGAAAACCTAGCCTCTAGGGTTGCTCTCAAGTGTTTTATAAATTGATCGGCCGTAGCTCCCACTTTTTGAGAAACCCTAAATGTCTATTTATAGTTTAGAAACCTTTGGAAAGAGATAAGTATCAAAAACATACCTTATCTGGAAATTTTCAGGACGGCGATCCGGATCAGATTTATTGCGATCCGGATCGTCGTAACGAGATTGACGATTCCAGAAAACCAAGGGTTCGGGATCCGGATTGCAAGGCCCGATCCGGATCGTTCATACAAATCAGAAAACTTAACATTCGTCGGATCCGGAAAATTGCATGGATCCGGATCGAAGTCTTGTATGAAGCAACAACCTTCGGGATCCGGATCGTTGGCTCTGATCCGGATCCTGAACATGTCCGAACACCAGTTTTTGATTATATGCAATAAAAGTTCATCCAAGTGTTTCTACACTATAAGAAAGTATTCGGATCACCAAAATATTTAGTTAAACATACCTGATCCTTTTGAATACTTTCTTCTTGAGATTGATGTAACTGATCCACAATTCTTCATCTTCAATCTTCAAGACTCAAGACACTGAGTGTCAACTTGAGCTCTTGTTGAATCTTCTCTAAGTCTTTGATTGCTGATTGACAATTTGATCCCGTTAAGACTCCGACTCAACTACAACTGACTTGACTCACGAAATATGCCAATACCAAAATGCCGTAAAAGTCTTTAACAGTCGTGCCTACCCTATTCGAGAGGATTCGAGAAGCCAGGGGCCGACCCACAGTTACAACTGGAACATAGGATTTCCCGGAGCAAAGGAGACTTTGAGTTGGACAGATGGCACTCTTCGTTTCGAGGGCGAATTTGCGTGCCCGATTCGCCAGACTGAAGAAGGAAATCTTGACTGAAGCACACTGCGCCCCCTATGTCGGCGCACCCTGGGGCACCAAGATGTACAGGGATCTCCTACAGACCTTCTGGTGGCCGAAGCTGAAGGGGGACGTGACACGTTCGTAGCGCACTGCCTGATCGGCCAACAAGTAAAGGCCGAGCACCAGCGGCCGGGGGGAAATTGCACCACTACCAGTGCCAGAATGGAAATGGGAGCGAATCACCATGGATTTGTCACCAGGCTCCCACGTTCACACAGGGACACACTTTTGTCTCAACTTCTGGCAGTGTCTACAACGGGCCTTGGGGACCAAGCTGCACTTCAGCACAGCCTTTCACCCC
>CM055061.1:36646422-36671376 GCA_029204045.2 Tillandsia leiboldiana
GACCATGTGACGCCCCACTTCCCAGGGGGTCACCCATCCTAGAACTACTCTAGCTCTAGCACGCTTAACTCTCATGTTCCTCTTGGATCTTGCTACCATCCAAATGCTATAGCGGGTTAGAGATTTAGTCTTTTATATCATTTATATAGAGGACTAATCAAATTCCGGGGGTGTCACATTCTTCCCCCCTTTAAGCCTGACGTCCACGTCAGGCTCAAGCACACTCACAAGACCAGGCGATGTGAGACTCGTCTCGCTAGCCTTAGGCCGACCATGTGAGGAGCTGCACTCCACTCACAACGGTCATAGCCGGGGAGCCTCGCTCTACCGCTATATAAACCCTGGCTCAGGCCGATACTCATCTCACATTTCCGGCTGGTGAATGGTCTGATACCAACTGTGAAGCCCCACTTCCAGGGGGTCACCCATCCTAGAAACTACCTCTAGCTTAGCACGATTAACTCTCATGTTCCTCTTGGATCTTGCTCATCAAAATGCTATAGACGGGTTAGAGATTGAGTCCTATTTATCATTTATATAGAGGACTAATCAAATTCCGGGGGTGTCATTGACCAAGACCAAGAGTCTATCCAACTTACTCCTTCCTGAAGAGAATCGCTGTAAGTCATCCTTGAGTTGGAAATGGTCTTTGTCATTTCCAGGTTATCCTGTCGAGCCTCGTTGTAGAGCTTTGAGAAGTGATTCGCTTTATCCACCAGATTTGTATGTTCCTTCTCAAGTTGCTCATTGGACTCTTGAAGGGAAACATTTGCTTTTATCAGGTTTTCCCTTTCCACTTCAAGAGCGTTGAGAGAGAAGTTGCCCTTTTTGCTTCTTCTTCGAGATCATGCAATCTCCCTCTCAAACTCTTGTTTTGCTTAGCCACTTTCTTTGAATCCTCAAAAGTCTGTGGTAGGCTAGAGCAAATCTTCACCTTCCGAATCATCCGATTCATTGTCCGTTGCATTCTTTTCAACAGTGGAGTTGGACAATGACTCGGACGTACTTGCCATAAAGCACATGAAGGGTGAAGATATGGACGCGTGGAATGCCGTGGAGCTCTTTTCTTCATCACTTGAAGACGACTCATTTGACGTTGAGTTGTCATCCCAAGTGACGACTTGCATCGCCTTCTTCTTTGCCGGATACTTGTTGGGACACTCCGTTGCAATGTGGCCGTACGCCTCGACATTTGAAGCATTGTAGTTGTCCCTCTGAACTTTTCTTATCCTTGAGAAGTTCTCTTGCTTTCTTGACTTGTAACTTGAAGTACCCTTGCCTTTGTTCGACTTTCCAAAGGATGGAGATTTACTTGAATTAACCCTTCGAAAGTTGCGGCGAAACTTCCTTGTCAAGAGAGCCGAGCTGCTTCTCAAATTCCTCCATAGAAAGGTTCTCGTCATCGTCTGAGGAGGATGTATCCGCGTCTTCTTCCTTAGTTTGTTTTCAACGCATAACCTGAAGACTTAGAAGTGGGATGCCTTTCCAGAAGAATTGTTAGTGGTAAACGTCATTTCAATGTTTGTAATGAACCAACTAATTCTTCTACACAGTATTTCGTACCGGGTTGTTTAATAGTTTCAATGGCTGTAACCTTTGGGCGAAATCGTTCGGGAAGAGTTCTTAAGATCTTTCTTACAAATCTTAAATTCTGGAATCTTCTCTCCCAGGTTAGCACATGAGTTTACGATGTCTTGCAATCGTGTATAGTAGTCCGTGAAAGATTCATTTCTGCCATCAAGATAGAGTCAAACTTGCTCGTAAGCATTTGCAGTTTCTGAATCTTCACGAGGTTAGTTCCCTCATGTGTAACCTGAAGAACATCCCAGATTTCTTTCGCAGTCTCACATGCTGAGGACGCGAGACGAACTCAGTTTGAGATAAGGCATTAAAAATAGCATTACTTCCCTTGCCATTGTAAGAAGATGAATCTAACTCTTCCTTGGTCCATTTCGACCTAGGTTTTAAGGTGCGAACATCAACCAATAAATTCAGTTGGATAGACCATCCTAATTCAATTGATTGCCACACCCGTTCGTCGATGGAAATTAAAAGGCTTTCATCCGCACTTTCCAGTACGCATAATTTGTTCCATCGAAGAACGGGGGTCGGTTGATGTTTCCACCTTCAACCATTGTTTACAACCCTATTCCCGCTCTGATACCACTTGTTGGGTTATATGTAATTAAGGATCTAAATAGGGGAAAAAACACCTAGAGGGGGGTGACTAGGTGTAAATGTATAAACACTCAAAATCGTTGCGATAAAAACCCAATGCGGAAATAAAAATAACTCGCAAGATTTTTACGTGGAAAACTCCATCACCGGAGTAAAAAACCACGGGACCGATAACACGGCAGAAATCCACTAGAATTAAAACACGTACAAGGTGATTTACCGTACACACTTACGACTCAACCTTTTCCATACGCTCCTAGAGGATCTTCTCCGCTCGCTCCGCGACGCTTCTCGAATCCACGGCGTCCAACGTCGAATCCACGACGTCGACCGAGTCCACGGTCTTCACCCAATAGCACCCTTCGAATCCACGAACGTGCCTCGCTCCGAATCCACGAGAGCGGTTGAACCTTGAATCCACAAGGACACGCGAATCCACGCGCCAATTTTTGGGGTAAATCGTTGTTTTTGGTGGTGATGATCCGCCGAATACTTAGATCAAAGATAGATCGGAAATACCATCTAAGTATTCATTAGTTTGATTCAACTCAAGATGTGAGTATGAAATACCTAGAATCAAACTAATCAATATAGATGAAGAAACATAGAGTATTCTCTAATGATTTTCTTTCTTCTCTATATGTGGATCTAGAGCCGTATATGATGATATATGAAAATGACCGCTATTTGGATTAACCCTAGAAAAAGAGTCATAGGGTCTATTTATAGGTTAGAAACCCTAGGAAGGAGATAAGAATAAAAAACCTAACATTTCTGGAAATTTTACGGACGGCGATCCGGATCGGATTAGCTGTGATCCGGATCGTCGTAACGAGTCAGGTTATTCCAGAAAAACGAAGGTTCTGGATCCGGATCGAAGTGCTTGATCCGGATCGTTCATACAGTTCACAAAACATCAACGTTCGGGATCCGGATTGCGAAGCCTGATCCGGATCGTTCAAGGAAGATGGTAAACTCAGTGTTCGGGATCCGGATCAAGAGAGGCTACGATCCGGATTGAACTGGTGTATGAACGAACCACCTTCGGGATCCGGATCGAACAACCTGATCCGGATCCTGAACATGTCCCAAGTCCAGTTTTTGATTTTTATGCAATGAAAGATTCTTCCAAGTGTTTCTACACTAAAAGAAGTATTCAGATCACACAAAATCTTTAGTTAAACATACCTGATCCTTTTGAATTCTTCTTTCTTGAGATTGAGTTAAATGATCCAACTTTCTTCACCTTCAATCTTCAAGACTTGAAAATTTCACGAAACTACGCCAACTCAAATTCCGTAACAGTTGAGACTGTGCTGCCTGGGTGGAGGGCGCCAAGGTAGTGGATTGGGTCGTCGCAGGTGTGATTTCATCACAGCAGTCGAAGTTTGGGCAGGTTGCATTCCTGCATGGACTAGAGGTAGATTTGTTACCACATGCACTAGGGCTACAGGTTCCTGTTGGGGTAGTGCATGTGGAGGAGGTTTGGGGATCATGTCCAGTGCTGTTGAGACCTCGAGTGGTATCGGCAGACTTATTGGTATTTGTACCTGGTCAGTGTTTGACCCAGTGCGTGGGATTGGTTGGCACAGTGCCACATGGTGTATGACTGCGGAGAGAGAAGGTTATGATCTTCTGCAAGCAGACATTAGGGACTTGTTCATTGAGATAGTCAGAGCACACAGGTTGCAGCGACTATGCGCGATGGTGCTCACGGCGGCACCGGGACGCAAGGATATCCCTGTTATTGTGAGATCCCGGGTGTGATTCCCCCGGAGCTGATGATAATGCCGCCGATTTGGGAGATTGAGGTTGCGATTGACGTGGTTCAAGGAACCACGTCAATCCTGATAGCACCTCATTGGATATCACCTGTAGAGCTGAGAGAGCTGATGGCGCAGTCGCAGGATCTGATGGATCGAGGGTCTGTTCGATCTAGTGCCACGTCGTTGGCACACGACAGTGAGGGTCCTTGTGTGGGGTGACCGCAGGCGGGTTTGGATATTATTTAGGACCATTTGTTGGAAATATACTCCGGCAGTTGTTGCTATTGATGCATGTATCTTTTGGGAGTATACAGCTGGGTGTTTCGCCCAAGATGGTGTTCAGGACATGGTAGGGGCATTGTGAGTACAGTGAGGATGAATGGATGACTAATGCCCGGTCGTCTTTAAGATATGAGGGATTGTGTATTCTTGCTGCACTTGGAAGAATTATTTGAGATGTTCTTCTGGGATATTTTGATTTTTACCCCATCTCTGTATGGTTTAGAGCTGGTGGAATACTTGTAGATGGTGTAACAAGGTCTGTGAGGAAGAAGCTGTATGCCAAGCTGTTGTGATACAAGTTTTAACTTTGGGAGCATATCTTCCTGGATTACTTGTTCTAGCCGTAAGGGGCAGCGATGGTAATCTGACCTTAATGGACGCTATGCGAGAATGGCTGAGACCGGCAGTTATTTGTTGAGGTAAGGAGCTTCTTGGACTGGGCAGTGTCAGGAGCGCTTGGCAATCGGATGATGAGATTGATACCAGCCCTGATTTCAGCATCGCCAGTGTGGGGAGATGGATTTGTGAGATACAGTGATGCCTCCCATGGTAGCTAGGAAGTTACAGTTGGATTTGTGGCAAGCATCCTATATCACCCCGATAGGGCCACTGTGGTGGCGGATACCCGGAGCAGGAGAGCTATTTGGGGTTGAGTTTGTTGACTCCGCAACTGGCGCTGTCTGGACTGTCGAGACAAACGTGGCGTATGGTAGTGTCACTGAGGACTCTTTGGATGATAGACCGCGGCTGAATGGTTCGCTTGGATGGTCAAGATTTGGGAGCGACCGGGCGAGGACCCCTCCCTCCTGGTTAGGGCTCATTTCCTTTCGGAGTCGCCTAGCATGTCACTGGTTTGGGAGTTGAGGACACAACTCCCGGAATTTGATGAAGTGATCGCCTGGAACAAATACCCTTTTTCGAGCCTGGAGGATTAGATTTACCAGCTGCAAGGGTACTGGATCTGCTCGAAGATTGATTCGCGAGCTGGTTTTCTCGACTGCTTATAGTTGTGTGCTGATGCCCGAGAGTTGAGGAGGTGTCGCTACACCCTGATGGTTTTGGATTAGAGATCAGAGTTATGTGATCAGTTGGAGGACTTATACTGGATACCTCGGGAGCGCAGAGGTATTCGGATCGAGCTTGTGTGCCGTGGACTTGTGGTTGGATTACCTGAGGCCCTCGGGAGTGCAGATTTCTTGGTAGCTCGAGCGGTTAGCCCAGCTGTACTTGGTTGAGTTGGTACGGTTTTTCTGGAGTGCCCGCCTTTATTTTGTTCTAGTTAGAGACCCGAGGACCGCATCGCATCTTTGGTAGAGGTATTTGTCCGCCTTGGAAGCTCGAGTGGTGATGATTGGATATTTACCCCCCTTTATTTGGCTGAGATTCCGTGTTGAGGAACGACTTTAGTTTCGAGGACGAAACTTTCTTTTAGTGGGGGAGGATGTGATGACCCGGATCTCCGCAGAGCTGCTGCGGTGCGTTGGGGTAGCTATTGGAGGCCTACATGGTGCATTGGATGTGTTTGGGGCACAATTGGGCACAAGTGTTGGACTTCGGGCTTATTTGGATCTTGTGGGTGACCGGAGGACCCCGGGGAGGGTTTAGAAGTGGTTTCGCGCGAATCAGATATTAAGTTTGGGCTCCGCGCGAAATTCGGGCTAAGAATACACTTTCGGAAGCCTTCGGCAAATTTTAGAGTTGGAATTTGGCAAAATGGACGTCAAATTCGGATTCAGCGCGCGAAAACGATCAAAATGGACTACCCACTTGATGTTTTTGAGCTAAGGTTACTGTTCACTGCCGGAACAGTGATTCCGGCGATCGCCGGCGGCGGCAGCGGCGGAGAGCGGCGGCGCGGCCTCGGGCAGGCGGAAAGCGGCGGCGGGCAGGGCGCGTGGGCGCGGGCAGGGTGCGCGGTTGCGCGGTCCACGCGGCAGGCGTGCACCGGAGCGGGGTGCCACGTGGCGGCTTCCCATTGGATGGTCCACAGGTCGCGGTCTACGGAGCTGTGCGGTGTACGGTGGACTGGGCGGGAAGACACGTGGCATCCTGGCATTGGTTCGGTGTTTGACGTTTCGTGCACTGGGTTCAGCGAGCGTGGGGCATTGACGCGTGGCGTGCGGGGATTGGCCGGGCCACTGTGCGCGTGCAGGTTGCAGGGTGGCGCGGCAGGTGGCAAGGGCGGCTGGCGTGGCGGCCACGGCGCCGACGTGGCGCACGCGTGCGCCACGTGGCGGCCGGCCATTGGCCAGCGCCAACTGCCCCGTTGACCAGAGGTGCGCTACGCGGCGCGAGGTGATCGGCCGGATCGGCTGTCCCGTGTTCGGGGACACGTGTCGGCGCGAGGAGCGGGTTGGACGGTTCCGCGGTCCGGCCGGATCGTGTACGCGGAGTGGGCCGGGCTGGGCCGGGCCACTGTGCGGGCCCGAATTCGGGGCCCGAAAGATTCGGGCGCCCGAATTCCGGGACACAGAGGGTATTTCTCCAAATGTTTCTTTGGGCCTATAAATACCTTTCCCCTCCTCTCTTTCTCCCTTTTTTCCGAAGCTTAGAGGGAGAATGGGAGGGAGTGTCCTCTATGAAAGATTTTCCCCTTGATGTTCTTGAGCTCGTGGTGGATCCCCGGAATTTCTGGAGGCTCGGCAACGGCGGTATCATTTTTACAGTTCGCCTCGGTTTTCCCCCATTTTGGCCATTACCGTCGCAGATCATTCAAAAATTCATTGTGGGCAAACCAGGAGGAGTTTTTGGACGGTTTCTTCGACAGCGTGTTCCTAAGAGGTAAGGCTTCGATTTTCGTGTTGATCGCTTCGCTCCGTTTCGCACTTTTGGCACATTTCCCGAGGCATCTTTGACCCCTATTTTTCTGTGATGGATTTTGGACAGCATCAGCTTGTCGATTTTATATCTCAGCCTAGGAACATCGGATCAAGGCGTTTCAGGACTCGATTTTGATCTACTCGTCGCGAGGAACACAGTGGTGATTTTTCTGAGATTTATGGAAATTGTTTCGAAGGTGATAATTAAGCTTTTCATGGACAGATTGCTACAGGAATTTTGATTTGAAGGTTTTAAGGTGCAACGGTGTTTTATTTTTGTCTTGGTCTACAGGTATCAGATCTGGGCGTTTTAACAGTCGTTTTGGGGCTACTTTTCGCGAGGAACGCGACCGTGAATTTTCTGGATTTTCTTGAGGACTGGACAGAGGTGTTATTTACCCTTTTTGGGGGGGGGCTGATTTTGGACTGTAGGAAATTGTACAGTTTTGGGATTAATTGTGCGCAATGTTTTGTGCTGTGGGGCACAGTTTTCGATGGACTACTGTGTTAGAGGACTGTGGGCAGCGAGACGTTTCTTTTGGTGCGGTGCGCGCTTTTCGAGGTGGGTGGTTGTTGCATGCCTCTACTTCTGACATGCTGACTAAGTTTATTAGAGAACCCCACTTTTGAGCATATTGATTGATTGTTATGCCTGATTGCCTGATATAAATGTGAGCTTATTATCGGAGATTAATTTTGTTGATATAGCATGTTGGGGATATTATTGGGATAATGTTGCTGTTGGAACGTGATCATTGGAATAATTTAATAGTGATAATTAACAGGCGATAATAGCACCTAGATTTTATGAAAAGGGGATTAAATGGATCAATTGGGGGGGGGGCATAGTGACATATCCATGTGCGGGTTTCACCTTGGGATTTATTATGGATCAGGGGTTATACATGTGTAGTCGACTGATGATTTTTGCCTGATGGTTATATTTATGGGGATATATTAATTGTTACACATGTAGAGCTATATTTGACTTTCTCTCTCTTTTACATTGCATGAGGACTTATGCATGCTTGTTTGGACATCTAGATAGGCCACTATTTTATTGCTACACTATCATATTGGGATTTGACTTAGGAGAAACCATGATTGCTTTCTTTCTCCTTTTATTTAGACTTTCGAGTCATGTTGCTCGAGTTTGAGCAGAGGTATGGGATAGTGTAGCCGGGACCTGAGGGTCAGTGACAGGGTGTACTAGATGTTGGATTGTGGGTTATTGCGGCAACCGCGGACAGTAGGCGGTTGACCGGATCTTGATTATTTTACCCAGTTGCGGGTTGTGGGTTATTGCGGTGACCGCGGACTTTGGGCGGTTGACCGGATGTTTACTATTGCATCAGATTGGGTATCAGTTTTCTCTAGTGGATGGTGTTTCCCACTTTTGAGTACTATTGCATTTGATTGGGGATTGAGGTTTCATTAGTGGACGGAGTTTCCCACTTTGATCATAGTCATGATCCAGTCCTGCTATTATGAGACAGTGGTTACAGAGATACTTGATACAGTGATACTTTACTCATGTGGGTCGCTCCCCTCAAGTGCCACTCCGGAGTAGGCTTTAGACCGTGTTGGGTTCCGGTCATTTGGACAGTGGAGATACTAAGTTCTTGAGTTCGACAGCAGAGCAGGCAGTACTAGTTTTACTGGTGGCACTAGATTGGGTCTAGTTGATCAGATACTGTTTTCTGATGCATTCATACCGTCATTTCCTTCGGTATTGCATTTAGAGGCATACTTGTTGTGGTTTCCCCCTTTTATTCAGTAGTTCTGTTTACAGCTTTACCACTTGCCCCTTTTCTTGCCTCTAGTAGACTTAGTGGGTACGCCGGAGCTTGAGGCTTTACCCACAGGGGGAGGCTACTAGTTTACTAGTGGTTCTCACCCCCATTGTTGTTTTCCCTTTGTTTTCTCCCCCCTGTTTTGCAGAGCCCTCTTCGGGAGTTGCTGATCTTCGATCGTTGTCCGAGGCGAGGGAGTCACGGGCTAGATCTTTACCACCCGAGGAGTGTAGCTGTATTCCCTGGATGGAGATTCCTGGTAGCTGTTGGCTGGTTTTTACTGTTTTATTTGGAGAGAGATCTTTTGTATTTGGAGAGACTGATGTTGAGACTGATGTACTATAGTTTTAGTTTATCTCATTTTATAGTGGAGAGATGCTGTACTGAGGACATTGTATGATGATCATCTGTATTTGAGGAAATGGATATTGTACTTTATTTCATGATGTACAGTGATTGGATTTTTTTTATCTTACAGCATTTCATTTCAGCTCTGATATTTGTGTAGCTATAGTACTATCTTTTGCAGGTTAGACGCTTCGCCTATGCGGGTTTAGCATAGGTGGCGGATCTGTTGGCGGGCCCGGGTCACAGTTTCGACCCCGGGGCGTGAAGAATGTGACACCCCCGGAATTTGGATTAGTCCTCTATATAAATGATATAATAGGACTAAAATCTCTAACCCGGCTATAGCATTTTGGATGGTAGCAAGATCCAAGAGGAACATGAGAGTTAAGCGTGCTAGAGCTAGAGTAGTTCTAGGATGGGTGACCCCCTGGGAAGTGGGGCGTCACAGTTGGTATCAGAGCCATTCACCAGCCGGAAATGTGAGATGAGTCTCGGCTGAGCCAGGGTTATATAGCGGGTAGAGCGAGGCTCCCCGGCTAATGACCGTTGTGGGTGGAGTGCAGCTCCCCAGAAGGTCGGCTAAGGCTAGCGAGACGAGTCTCACATCGCCTGGTCCTTGTGAGTGTGCTTGAGCCTGACGTGGACGTCAGGGCTTAAAGGGGGGAAGAATGTGACACCCCCGGAATTTGGATTAGTCCTCTATATAAATGATATAATAGGACTAAAATCTCTAACCCGGCTATAGCATTTTGGATGGTAGCAAGATCCAAGAGGAACATGAGAGTTAAGCGTGCTAGAGCTAGAGTAGTTCTAGGATGGGTGACCCCCTGGGAAGTGGGGCGTCACAATAACGGCTCCCCCCGACAGAACATCAAACTCACAGAAGACACCAACCAGGGCCCGAAAGTTCCGGGAGACCAACAGCTACAACCCTATCAACAAGAACAGGTTCCAGGCTCGGCCCCCGTGGCTTTCGTCCCGACAAAGGAACGGCCCCTAGAACCCAGACCACTCGAATCCTTTCGAGTGGGGAGAATTACAGGAAAAATGTGTTCCCTTTTTGAAAAATTATCATGATTTAAGGAGAAACCTATTTTTAATGATTTTAGTTCTTTTAGGAAAAACAGTTAGAAAACAACTATTTTATACCCAAACCCCGAAGGGCTGATGCCTTTGTCCAATCAAACAAGAACAGACTTCAGCGGCCCTTCGATGCTAGGAAGAAAACATCGATAGACTAAAATCATGCGCATGTCAAAAAGGTTCTGGGTTCTAGGTCTATCTAACACAAGCACACAACTGCCACTAACACAGTGGCGACAGCACAAACAGGGATACAAGACCTCCCGGGACTACCGTTTACCCAAACGGCTCCCGGCACAGATAAGCGACCCACTACAACTACCAGACTCCACTCTGCTCCCAAGCACGAGTGCAAATGCATCCCACACTAAAAGAAAGTCTCGACCTCTCGGCCCACTACCCGGGCGAGGATAACACTTTGTCCAGGAATGAAAGAACAGTGTGGATGTCTAAACATAAATAGCCCTAGCCCAAGTGAGGGTTTTCTACTGGTCTGGTTACACATGCAATATATGACGGGGTTGCTAGGTCAAGTTCCAAGATAACTATAATTTAACAGGTAGTAGAAAGCAAAAGGGATCATAAGATCATCAGATAAATATAAGGAATAATAGTTCCTACATTCTAGCATGCTACACAAGAGTCCACTATCATGTGTAGTCCTACTATAGCAGATTTATTGTTCAGTCCATTAAACTTGAAGATAAGGCCACCCACCTCGGTAAGCCATCAATTGCTCGTAGACACTTGCAATTGGCTTCCACGCGATTCCTTGCCTCCACGGGAGACCGCACGCAAAACGGAGCACGCCGCCGAAGTCCGCACGCAAAAAGGAGCACGGTGCCGAAATTTGCGCGCAAAACGGAGTCCGCACGCAAAACGATGCACGCCGCCAGAGTCCGCACGCAAAACGGAGCACGGTGCCAAAATCCACGCACAAAACGAAGTCCGCACGCAAAACGGAGCATGGTGCCGAAATCCGCGTGCAAAACAGAATCCGCACGCAAAACGGTGCACGCCGCCGGAGTCCGCACGCAAAACGGTGCAGTAAAACACGGTCCCTAACACGCAAAAAGGCACAGGGTCAAATCCAAAGTCCAAAAGGACGCCTCAAAACTGTGCCAAAAAAATACCGAAAAAACAACACGCGGGACCTACCTCGACAGCGTCGCGCCTCCCGACCGGCCCATTGGAACACCTCGCGCGCTCCGCGAGGTCCACGACGCAACGCCACACCCCACAAAATCCCCTCCCTCACTCTCTCTCGCGCTCGGTTGGAGAAGAAAGGAAAAGAAGAGGAGAAATGGTGTGTGGGTGGAGAAGAAAGAAAGAAGAAGAGAAGAAGAAGAAGGAGGAGGATGGGATGGGGCTTCACGCACCGGGTCCACAGGGCCCTCCAATGAGGGCCCTCCACCGGCGGTCCACCACACAGGGGCGCGTGCACTGGGCTCAGGCGCGCGCCCCAGCGCCACGTGGAGCGCGTCCCGCGGGCCACGCGGGCGCGGCATCCTGCGCGCCACACGGGCGCGGCAGCCCGCACGCCACACGGGCGCGCGTTACACCGCGCCACATAGGCGCGGGACATGCCGCGCGCCACATGGGCGCGCGCCCCACGCGCCCGCGCGGGCGCGAGTGGGGGCCCGCCACGTGGCGGCCCCTGCGTCCCCCCCGCGCAGAAGGCGCACGTTCCCAATGCGCCAGCTGCGCGCAAAGCGCAGCGCGCCGCGCGCCTCGAGCCGCGCGCGCTGCCGCCTCGGTATCCGTGCCGCACCTCGAAAAACGCGCGTGTCAACCGGGCTCCGAAAAAGGCAAGTAAATAGTCCATTCTCAACGATTTCGCGCGCTGAATCCAAATCCGATGTCCGATTTGCCAAATTCCAACCCTAAAATTTGCCGAAGGAATCCGGAGAGGTGATCTTTTATCCAAACTTCGCCCTGAGTCCAATTTTGACATCTGTGTCGTGCGAAACCACTCTAACCACTCGACGGGTCTTCCAATTTCCCACGTGATCCCATTTTAAGCCCGAAGTCCACCACTTGTGTCCAAATTGCGCACTAACTCCAACGAGACACCACGCAGGCCACCAAAAGCTGCCAAACAAGCAGAAAACTCAACGCGGGGATCCGGGTCCTCACATCCTCCCCCACTAAAAGAAAGTTTCGTCCCCGAAACTAAAAGAACCCAAATAGGAGTCTCAAAATCAAGGGTAGGGACTCAAAATCACCGTCTCTAGCTCCCCACGTCACCTCTCACTCCCCGTGATTACTCCTCAACAACAACAACAACAACAGCCAGTACGGCATGGCCTGGTTGCGCAATCCTCTCATCTCTCGAGCCAGAACTCGCAACGGGCGTCCCTCATACTCCAAACACTCACAGATCTCAAATGGAGCGAGTAAATCACGGGCGAGGGATCCAAAAGCACATCACTCCGCGCTGAAATGTGGGAAAAACCTCAGGGACTCCATCAAAAAGCTGGGGGGGAAAAAAACAAAATAACCACCAGTGCCACACGCACCAAACCACATCCTGTGTCCACTCAACCAAGGCAAACCGAAACATACCCACACCATTATCCAAGAAGGAAAGAAGCCTTCACAAACTAGGGTCCTCACTCGGTCACTCCCGAACCCTGACTATCCGAGTGGACTGCTCAACCACGGTCTACCATCAAAAGGGACCCTCAGGGACACAACCACAAGCCCTGATTACCTCAACGGTCCACACAGCGCTAGCTGTGGAGTCATCAAACTCAACCCTAGACAGCCCTCCTACTTCAGGTATCTGCCAACACAGTGGCCCTGTCGGGGTAATCCAAAATGCTCAACAATAACCCAACGATAATTCCACAGTCACTATAGGAGGCATCACTAAAACTCGCGGATCTCTCTCCCAACACTGGAAACACTAGCATTGGCGCTGGTATCAGTCTCATCATCCGATTGCCAAGCTCTCCTGGCACTGCCCAGTCAAAGAAGCTCCTCACCTCGACAATAATTGTCGATCTCGACCAATCTCGAATGACATCCATTTTTGGCTGGGTTTCTACAGCCGCCCCCAACGGCTAAAACAATGTGACCCAAGAAGGTATGCTTCTGAAGCTACAACTTGTATCTCAATCACTTGGCATACCGCTTCATCCACGCAGGCAGGTAGCACATCTATAAGTGCTCCACGTACTCCAAGTCGCTCTGGGAGTAAATCATAATATCCTTGGGAAACACCGCTCCCAATCCGTCCAAGTACAACTGTGACACACAATTCCTCAAATCATTATAGCGGCAGGGCATTAATCAAACCAATTGGCCTCACTATGAGCTCATACTGCCCTACCGTGTCCTGAACGCCGACTTGGCAAAATACTCAACTGAAAGATTCCTATTGGGTACAGGCATCAAAGACGAACAACTGCCGGAGTATGACTCCATCAAAAGGTCCTAGATACCACCCGGACCTGTCTACACTCGAACCATAAAAGGACCCTCACAGTCGTGTATCAACGACGTGGCATCACCACCGTGCATCATCGGCGTGGCACTAGGTCAAACAGACCCTCTATCCATCAGGTCCTGGCACAGCGCCATCAGCTCTCTCAGCTCTACAGGCGATATCCAATGAGGTGCTGTCGAGGGTGGCGCGGTTCCCCGAACCACGTCAAACGCAATCTCTATCTCCCTAATCGGCGGCATCATCAACAGCTCAGGTAAAATCATACCCGGGATCTCGTGGCAACAGAGATATTCTTGAGTCCCGGTGCCGCCATAAGCACCTCTCACACTGTCGCTAAAACCTGTGTGCTCTAAAAATCTCAACAACCAAACCTCCTCTCGTCTGCCTCGCAGAAATTCGATGTCCTCTCTCTCCTCAGTCAAAACATCCTGTGGCATTGTGCCAATCCTTCTCATGCACATGGTCAAAATACCGGCTGCCACAATTACCAATAAGTCTGCCGATATAACTCGCGGCCTCAACTGCATTGGACACGATCCAAAAGCCTCCCCCACATGCACCATACCATCAGGAACCTATACCTCTAGTGCACGTGGTAACAAATCTGCCTCTAGTCCAGACAGGAAGGCCAAATACACCAATTCAGACTGCTGTAAAGAAATCATGCCCGCGACAACCTGGTCTACTGCCGTAGCGCCCTCCAACCGGGCGGTACAGACTCATCCGCTCAATGTAGGTGGTCGTCGTTCAGTCTGCTCCGACGTCGTGGCCCTATCTGCCTGGCGGTAAATCGGAGGAGCTCCTTCTTCCCGAAGAGGTAGCGGGGGTGCCGTCGCAAGCGGTATTGCCATAAGCACTGCTCGAGGGCATGCTGCCTGAAAATGTCCTGACTGTCCACACGAAAAACATCGCCCCTGCCTGTGGTCACACTGCGGCGCAGAATGTGGCCCACTACAAATGACACAGTCATCCCGCTGCAGCTGCTGATACATCGGCTGTGGAGAACCTCCTAGTCTCTGTCGCTCTGTCTCTCTCTGACATGATCACTGATCCTCGGTCAGCCCACCGAGCATGCTCAATCGCTGCATCTAACATCGGCACTCGCCGAGAATGCACCAAGTGATAGATATCCTGATGCAGTCCTCTCTCAACTAGCTCAACCTTCTGTGCCTCATCCCGGGCGACATGGGGTACACTGCTCAACAATCGCAAAAACTCGCGAACATACTCCTGAAGAGGTCGACTCCCCTGCTGCCGGCGTCTAAGATCCCCTTCCAGTTTCTGCTTACACTGTCAGGAAAGAAGGCCCTGAGCAGCAAAGCACGAAACTCGCTCCAAGTCAACAACTGCGCTCCCGGTGGTCCAACAGGACGAACTCGACGCCACCAAATCTCGGCATCCTTTTCCAAAAAGTGCGTAGCCAAGTGCACCTGATGCTTCTCCATTGCTGCTATCCAGTTTTCAGCCTCCCACTGCTCCAAGCTCAATCCTGCAAATCGGGGTGGATCAGACTGCCGGGACTGGCTCTATCGCCCGATGATGTCCCAAAGCTCATCAAACGTTCCATGATCTCCTCCTGGCACGGACAGCCTCCGACAACTGTGCCATCTGAATCCATAACTCCTGGGTCTCGCTCTGCTCTGATAGCCCTGCCTCCCGCTGCTCGGGTACTCATCAGACGCGGGATGTGCCCTCTTCACTACACGACGTCTCAGGGGCATCATAGTCCACTGCACAATAACAAACATCAGGACACAACAACCATACGACCCAATCCAGCGAAAGTCTAAGACATGCCATCCATTCCATAGCATTATGTTGTCTGCAGCCAACATAATCGCTTAGGAGAATAAACATGCCAATCACTCATCCCGTCTCTTGGGAGAGGTATAACACTCAATCAGGACTCTCGCTAAAAGTCACGACTCTCACGTACTCATCCTAATGTCCAACCACAAGCCTAGGGTTTCTAAGTCCTCAATGACCTACAACCTAGGCTCTGATACTACTCTAATCTGTCACGCCCCGGGGTCGAAACTGCGATCCCGGGCTCGCCAACAGATCCGCCGCCCATACGGGAAGCTCCGTATAGACGTAGCGACTACCTGCAAAAGATCATCTACACTAACAGCTATCAGAGCTGAAAAGTAAAAGCTGAATTAAAATAAATACAACTCCCAATCTACACTGACTGCCTCCTCGGGTCCAGTCAAACCTGCGCCTACCTACTGCCGTTACATCCACGTAGAACCGGACTGACGTAGGGCGTCCGTGACTGCCAAAACTGGCCGAGCCAGAGGGATTGCGTCGACAAGTCGCGAAACAAAAGTAACAAATCCACCCCGGGCGTGGCTCTCGAGGGGCGCGACCCCACTGAGGAAAAGGTATCCGTGCACTCTGTCGCTCAGGTGGCACTGCAGGTTATAGTCCAAAATCCACGCTCACGCTCTGAACGGAAAGACTCAGAATTCTCAATCATCTCGCACAACAGTCGGAACACTCTCGACAACTCAGCTGATCAGCTCTCACGAACATGAGACACTAGCCTCTCCAATAACTCACAGCACAAAACACACTGGCTGGAGATACTCCACAGCCAGGATCGACCCACAACTCAGGGCTAACAAAACTGGTCGGACAACACTCAACGACCCGGGACCACCGTCAACCCCAACAGTTCCCAACAACACAGGCCGGAAGATACTCGACGGCCCGGGACCACCGTCAACACAACATCTCCCCCCGATAGAACATCAAACTCACAGAAGACACCAACCAGGGCCCGAAAGTTCCGGGAGACCAACACCTACAACCCTATCAACAAGAACAGGTTCCAGGCTCGGCCCCCGTGGCTTTCGTCCCGACAAAGGAACGGCCCCTAGAACCCAGACCACTCGAATTCTTTCGAGTGGGGAGAATTACAGGAAAAATGTAACATTTGTTACTGAAACCCATTTTCACTCAACCCACGCAGGGCGAGGACTAAAAGTAGTTCCCTTTTTGAAAAACTATCTTGATTTAAGGAGAAACCCATTTTTAATGATTTTAGTTCTTTTAGGAAAAATAGTTAGAAAACAACTATTTTATACCCAAACCCCGAAGGGCTGATGCCTTTGTCCAATCAAACAAGAAAAGACTTCAGCGGCCCTTCGATGCTTGGAAGAAAACATTGATAGACTAAAATCATGTGTATGTCAAAAAGGTTCTGGGTTCTAGGTCCAGCTAACACAAGCACACAACTGCCACTAACACAGTGGCGACAGCACAAAGAGGGATACAAGACCTCCCGGGACTACCGTTTACCCAAACGGCTCCCGGCACAGATAAGCGACCCACTACAACTACCAGACTCCACTCTGCTCCCAAGCACGAGTGCAAATGCATCCCACACTAAAAGAAAGTCCCGACCTCTCGGCCCACTACCCGGGCGAGGATAACACTATGTCCAGGAATGAAAGAACAGTGTGGATGTCTAAACATAAATAACCCTAGCCCAAGTGAGGGTTTTCTACTGGTCTGGTTACACATGCAACATATGACGGGGGTGCTAGGTCAAGTTCCAAGATAACTACAATTTAACAGGTGGTAGGAAGCAAAAGGGATCATAAGATCATCAGATAAATATAAGGAATAACAGTTCCTACATTCTAACATGCTACACAAGAGCCCACTATCATGCATAGTCCTACTATAGCAGATTTATTGTTCAGTCCATTAAACTTGAAGATAAGGCCACCCACCTCGGTAAGCCACCAATTGCTCGTAGACACTTGCAATTGGCCTCCACGTGATTCTTTGCCTCCACGGGAGTCCGCACGCAAAACGGAGCACGCCGCCGAAGTCCGCACGCAAAAAGGAGCACGGTGCCAAAATCCGCGCGCAATATGGAGTCCGCACGGAAAACGGTGCATGCCGTCGGAGTCCGCACGCAAATCGGAGCACGATGTCGAAATCCGCGCAGAAAACGGAGTTCGAACGCAAAACGGTGCACGGTGCCGGAGTCCGCACGCAAAACGGAGCACGGTGCCGAAATCTGCGTGCAAAATGGAATCCGCATGCAAAACGGTGCATGCCGCCGGAGTCCGCACGCAAAACGGTGCAGTAAAACACGGTCCCTAACACGCAAAAAGGCACAGGGTCAAATCCAAAGTCCAAAAGGATGCCTCAAAACTGTGCCAAAAAAATACCGCAAAAACAACACACGGGACCTACCTCGACAGCGTCGCGCCGCCTGACCGGCCCATTGGAACACCTCGCGCGCTCCGCGAGGTCCACGGCGCAACGCCGCACCCCACAAAATCCCCTCCCTCACTCTCTCTCGCGCTCGGTTGGAGAAGAAAGGAAAAGAAGAGGAGAAATGGTGTGCGGGTGGAGAAGATAGAAAGAAGAAGAGAATAAGAAGAAGAAGGAGGAGGGGAGGGGGCTTCACGCACCGGGTCCACAAGGCCCTCCAATGAGGGCCCTCCACCGGCAGTCCACCACACAGGGGCCCGCGCACTGGGCTCAGGCGCGCGCCCAAGCGCCACGTGGAACGTGTCTCGCGCGCCACGCGGGCGCGGCAGCCCGCGCGCCACACGGGCGCACGTTACACCGCGCCACATAGACGCGGGACATGCCGTGCGCCACATGGGCGCGCGCCCCACGCGCCCGCGCGGGCGCGAATGGTGGCCCGCCACGTGGCGGCCACTGCGTCCCCCCCCCTCCCGCGCAGAAGGCGCGCGTTCCCAATGCGCCAGCTGCGCGCAAAGCGCATCGCGCCGCGCGCCTCGAGCCGCGCGCCGCTGCCACCTTGGGATCCGTGCCGCACCTCGAAAAAAGCGCATGTCAACCGAGCTCCGAAAAAAGCAAGTAAATAGTCCATTCTCAACGATTTCGCGCGCTGAATCCAAATCCGATGTCTGATTTGCCAAATTCCAACCTAAAAATTTGCCGAAGGCATCCGGAGAGGCGATCTTTTATCCAAACTTCGCCCTGAGTCCAATATTGACATCTGTGTCGCGCGAAACCACTCTAAACACTCGACGGGTCTTCCAATTTCCCATGTGATCCCTTTTTAAGCCCGAAGTCCACCACTTGTGTCCAAATTGCGCACTAACTCCAACGAGACACCACGCAGGCCACCAAAAGCTGCCAAACAACCAGAAAACTCAACGCGGGAATCCGGGTCCTCACAACAGTAATCCTCTTGTGGAAATCCGGGTCCTCACATCCTCCCCCACTAAAAGAAAGTTTCGTCCTCGAAACTAAGAAGCAAGACAAATGTACCACAGCTCGAATCGTCGAACAAGAAAGGATAGGTATCCCGCATCAACTCCTCCAGCTCCCTAGCCAAACACAAGCGCAAGATCAAATACAAACTTCCTCAAAGCAGAAACGTGAAACACATCATGAATTCCAGCCTGGCGTGGAGGAAGAGTAACTCAAACAATAACAGGGCCAACTCTCTCCAGTACCAAAAAGGGTCCAATAAACCAGGGACTACACTTTTTCCGAACTCCAAATCTCCGGACCCCTGACAAAGGCGAGACTTTCAAAAAGACATGATCACCAATCTGAAACATTAAGTCTCGCCGTCGGGTATCAGCATAACTCCTCCGTCAACTCAGGGAGGTCACAAGATGTCGTCAAATCAATCTAACCTTTTCATCTGCCTCTGCCAGTAGATCAGGACTCCAAGTCTTCCTTCCGCCCACGTCACTTCAATATAGGGGTGTCCGACACTGGTGTTCAAACAACGCTTCAAACGGAGACATCTGAATGCTCGCTTGGTAGCTGCTGTTGTACGCAAACTCAACTAATCCCAAGTGTCGGTACCACCCTCCTCCAAAATCCAGGACGCACACTCTCAACATATCCTCAAGGGTCTGTATGGTGCGCTCAGACTGTCCATCGGTCTGTGGTTGGAATGCTGTGCTAAATCGAAGCTGCGTCCCCAAGGCTGTCTGTAAACTTGTGATGACCTGGATCTCTGCAGAGCTGTGGTAGAGTCATTGGTGACATCTGGGGAGCCTGTACTGTGTGTTGGAGGTGTTTGTGCACCAATTGGACACAAGTGGCGGACTTCGGGCTTAATGGATCACGTGGGTGATCAGTGGACTCCGTCGGATCTTTAGAAGTGGTTTCGCGCGAAGCGGATATTAAAAATGGACTTAGCGCGAAGTTTGGACCAAGGAACACCTTTCCGGATGCCTTCGGCAAATTTTGGAGTTGGAATTTGGCAAAATAGACATCAAATTCGGATTCAGCGCGCGAAAACGGTCAAAATGGACTACCTACTTGATATTTTGCGCAACCGGTTACTGTTCATGCCGGAACAGTGATTCCGGCGGCCGGCGGGCAGTGGCGGCGGCGGCGGGTGTTAAGGATTTTGTTTTGGCGCATTTCGTGAAAGTGTTAAGTCTTGAAGATTGAAGATGAATGAAGTTTGGATCATATACCTCAATCTCAAGAAAGAAGAATTCAAAAGGATTAGGTAAGTTTAACTAAATATTTTTGGTGATCCGAATACTTCTTGTAGTGTAGAAACACTTGGAAGAATTTCTTATTGCATAAAAATCAAGAACTGAACATGAGACTTGTTCAGGATCCGGATCAGATTGTTCAATCCGGATCCCGAAGGTGGTTCGTTCATACACCAGTTCAATCCGGATCGTAGCTTCCCTTGATCCGGATCCCGAACATTGAGTTTACCATTTTCCTTGAACGATCCGGATCAGGCTTCGCAATCCGGATCCCGAACATTGATGTTTGGTGAACTGTATGAACGATCTGGATCAAGCACTTCGATCCGGATCCCGAACCTTCGTTTTTCTGAAATTGCCTGACTCGTTACGACGATCCGGATCACAGCTAATCCGATCCGGATCGCCGTCGTAAAAATTTCCAGAAACGACAGTTTTTGATCCTTATCTTCTTCCTAGGGTTTCTAACCTATAAATAGACCCTATGATTCTTTTTCTAGGGTTAATCCAGATAAGCCGCATAAGCCGTCATAATCAAATATCTTTTATACAGCCTAAGATCCACATATAGAGAAGAAAGGAAATCATTAGATATTACCCTATGTTTCTTCATCTATATTGATTGGTTTGATTCTAGGTTTTCATACTCACATCTTGAGTTGAATCAAACTAATGAATACTTAGATGGTATTTCCTATCTATCTTTGATCTAAGTATTCGGCGTATCATCACCACCCAAACAAACAACGATTTACCCCAAAATCGGCGCGTGGACTCGCGTGGCCTTGTGGATTCAAGGTGCAACCGCTCTCGTGGATTCGGAGCGAGGTACGTTCGTGGATTCGAAGCGTGCTACTGGGTGAAGACCGTGGATTCGGTCAGACGTCGTGGACTCGACGTTGGACGCCGTGGATTCGGCGTTGGACGCAGATCGTGGATTCGAGACGCGTTGTGGAGCGAGCGGAGAAGATCAACTAGGAGCGTATGGAAAAGGTTGAGTCGTCTGTGAGTATGGTATATCACCTTGTACGTGTTTAATTCTAGTGGATTTCACCGTGTTATCGGTCCCGTGGTTTTTTACTCCGGTTTGGAATTTTCCACGTAAAAATCTTGCGTGTTCATTTATATTTCCGCATTGGGTTTTTATTGCGCAATGATTTTTTGAGTGTTTATTGTTTACACCTATTCACCCCCCTCTAGGTGTTTTTTCCCCTATTTAGATCCATTATTACATTTAACCCAACAAGTGGTATCAGAGCCGGAATAGGGTTGTAAACAATGGTTGAAGGTGGAAACATCAACAGACCCCCATTCTTTGATGGAACAAATTATGCGTACTGGAGAGTACGGATGAAAGCCTTTTTAAGTTCCATCGACGAACGGGTGTGGCAATCAATTGAATTAGGATGGTCTAATCCAACTGAAATTATTGCTGATGTTCGCACCATCAAACCTAGGTCGAAGCGGACCAAGGAAGAGTTAGATTCATCTTCTTACAATGGCAAGGGAATTAATGCTATTTTTAATGCCTTATCTCAAACTGAATTCTCTCGCATCTCGGCATGTGAGACTGCGAAAGAAATCTGGGATGTTCTTCAGGTTACACATGAGGGAACTAACCTCGTGAAGATTCAAAAGCTGCAAATGCTTACAAGCAGATTTGACTCTATTTTCATGGCAGAAAATGAATCTTTCACGGACTACTATACACGATTGCAAGACATCGTAAACTGATGTGCTAACCTGGGAGAGAAGATTCCAGAATTTAAGGTTGTAAGAAAGATCTTAAGAACTCTTCCTGAACGATTTCGCCCAAAGGTTACAGCCATTGAAACTATTAAACACCCGGACGAAATGCGTGTAGAAGAACTAGTTGGTTCATTACAAACTTATGAAATGACATTTACTACTAACTATTCTTCGGGAAAGGCATCCTCTTCTAAGTCTTCAGGTTATACTTTGAAAACAACAAAGGAAGAAGACACGGATTCATCCTCCTCAGACGATGACGAGAACCTATATATGGAGGAATTTGAGAAGCAGCTCGCTCTCTTGACAAGGAAGTTTCGCCGCAACTTTCGAAGGGGCAATTCAAGTAAAACTCCATCCTTCGAAAAGTCGAAGAAAGGCAAGGGTACTTCAAGTTACAAGTCAAGAAAGCAAGAGAACTTTTCAAAGGATAAGAAAAGCTCAGAGGGACAAGTCAAATGCTTCAAGTGCCGAGGATACGGCCATATCTCAACGGAGTGTCCAACTAAGAATCCGTCGAAGAAGAAAGCGATGCAAGTCGTCACATGGGATGACAACTCAACGTCAAATGAGTCATCCTCAAGTGATGAAGAAGAAAGCGCAACGGCATTCCACGCGTCCACATCTTCACCCTTCATGTGCTTAATGGCAAGTACTTCAGATTCATTGTCCAACTCCTCCCGGGCTGAAAAAACTGCAACGGATGATGAATCAAGTAACTCTGAAGGTGAAGATTTGCTTTTAGCCTACCACAGATTTTTGAGGGATTCAAAGAAACTGGCTAAACAAAACAAGGGGTTGAGAGGGAGATTACAGGATCTCGAAGAAGAAGTAAAAAGGGTAACTTCTCTCTCGACCGATCTTGAAGTGGAAAGGGATAATCTGATAAAAGCAAATGTTTCCCTTCAAGAGTCCAATGAGTAATTCGAGAAGAATTATATAGATATGGTGAACAAAGCGAATTACTTCTTGAAGCTCAACGGCGAGGCTCGACAGGAAAAATTGGAAATGACAGAGACCATTCTCCAACTCAAGGATGACTTACAGCGATTTTCATCAGGAAGGAGTAAGTTGGATAAGCTTATTGGTCTTGGTCAAACAAATCGGTTCGGCCTCGGGTACACTCAAACTGGAAACAGTCCAAGTTCGAGTGGGACAGTTTTTGTGCCTCAGTCGGTATCTCCTCCTCCGACACCGGAATTCACGACAAACAACGACAACAAGCCTACTTCTTTCTCTTCGGGATCGTCAAGCGCAAAGGTATGTTTTCGTTGTGGTATTTCAGGGCACATAAGGAGATATTGCAAGACAGGAGCCAAACGCTCAACTCAGACATTTCTTGCAACGACTACCAAAAAGGTGATTCCTCAGAAATCAAATGCAAATCATACAAAGGAAAAGAGACTTGGTAGTTCACCGCACAAGACGACATCATCAAGGAGCAGCAATCGATCTAACAAGACGCCTTCACCTAGGAGAATAACCTCACGACCATTACCGACGCATTCCAAAAGGTTTTGGGTGCGCAAAGGTGAAATCTTCCCTTGTCTTGTTACTAATGTTTCCTTGCATGCATATGATAATTCGTCTTGGTATCTGGATAGCGGGTGTTCCCGTCACATGACCGGTGACAAAAATAGTTTTCAAAACTTTGAGAAAATCTCCGGAGGACTCGTTGTTTTCGGAGACGGTCGATCTTCCAAAATTGTTGGAAAAGGAACGGTAGCTATTCCAGATGGCCCGATTTTGAAAAACGTGTTATTTGTGGATGGCCTTAAGACTAACCTCATTAGCATAAGTCAACTTTGCGACAATGGTTTTTCAGTTAACTTTTCATCTGTTGAATGTGTTGTAACTGATAAGGACCATGTCTTCTTTTTAAAAGGGGTTAGATCTGAAAACAATTGCTATGTTGTTCCTAATAAAATTTCAGAAAAATGTAACCTAGTTTCTTTGGATAATGAAACACTTTGGCATGAAAGACTAGGTCACATAAATTTTAAAGAACTAGCAAAGATTTCAAATAAAGACGTGGTTAAGGGGGTTCCTAAACTTTTATTTAAAAACAACATTGTGTGCGGAGGTTGTCTTAAGGGAAAACAATCAAGGGCTGCACACAAGAACCTGAACCACGTTGGTACCAAACGGCCCTTGGAATTACTGCACATGGATTTAATGGGGCCGACCCGTCAACCATCTTTGGGAGGTAAATGGTATATTTTCTTATTGGTTGATGATTTCTCTAGGTTTTCTTGGGTAGCATTTTTAAAAGAGAAAGCTGATACGTTTGATTCTTTTCATGAGATTTGCCATCGTATTATGATTGAAAAGAATGAAAAGATCATTCGTGTTAGAAGTGATAGAGGTGGAGAATTCATTAATTCTAAATTCATTGATTTTTGCACTTCCAACGGCATAAAACATGAATTCTCAGCACCCTATACACCTCAGCAGAATGGTGTTGTTGAGCGCAAAAATAGGGTTGTTCAAGAGATGGCGCGTGTGATGCTTCATAGCCGGAATTTACCGCTATATTTTTGGGCTGAAGCTGTGAACACCGCTGTCTATGTCATTAATCGAGTGTATTTGCGCCCAGGAACTTTAAATACACCATATGAGCTGTGGTTTAGTAGAAAACCGGATATCAAATACTTTCGTATCTTTGGGAGTCGATGTTTTATTTTGCGTGATCGCGAAAATCTTGGTAAGTTCGATTCTCGAAGTGACGAAGGGATCTTTTTGGGTTATTCTACAAATAGCAGAGCATATCGGGTATTTAACATGGAATCTAAAACGATTGTAGAATCTATAAATGTTAAAGTAGATGAAGCTTTTCACTTTGCATCTGAAAAATCTACCCTCGATATCTCTCTTGATGATGATACTCCTGTAAGTGCATCTTCTCATGATAATACTTCCAATATTAATGATGCATTTAATGGTTCTTCAAGTTTATCTGATATGCAGGAATCATCTCATGTACCTCCGAGTACTCCGTTACAACAAACGTTATGAATCTCCAAG
>CM055061.1:36671476-36694844 GCA_029204045.2 Tillandsia leiboldiana
AGGTCGCACTGCAGGTTATAGTCCAAAATCCACGCTCGCGCTCTGAACGGAAAGACTCAGAATCCTCAATCATCTCGCACAACGTCGGAGCACTCTCGACGACTCAGCTGATCAGCTCTCCGAACACGAGACACTAGCCTCTCCAATAACTCACAGCACAAAACACACTGGCTGGAGATACTCCACAGCCAAGATCGACCCACAACTCAGGGCTAACAAAACTGGTTGGACAACACTCAACGACCCGGGACCACCGTCAACCCCAACGGTTCCCAACAACACAGGCCGGAAGATACTCGACGGCCCGGGACCACCGTCAACATAACTGTGATGACCGGATCTCCGCAGAGCTGCTGCGGTGCGTTGGGGTCACTATTGGAGGCATACATGGTGCATTGGATGTGTTTGGGGCACAATTGGGCACAAGTGTTAGACTTCGGGCTTATTTGGATCTTGTGGGTGACGGAGGACCCCGGGGAGGGTTTAGAAGTGGTTTCGCGCGAATCAGATATTAAGTTTGGGCTCCGCGCAAATTCGAGCTAAGAATACACTTCCGGAAGCCTCCGGCAAATTTTAGAGTTGGAATTTGGCAAAATGGACGTCAAATCGGATTCAGCGCGCGAAAACGGTCAAAATGGACTACCCACTTGATGTTTTTGAGCTAAGGTTACTGTTCACTGCCGGAACAGTGATTCCGGCGATCGCCGGCGGCGGCCGGCGGCGGCGGAGAGGCGGCGGCGCGGCCTCGGGCAGGCGGAAAGCGGCGGCGGGCAGGGCGCGTGGGCGCGGGCAGGGCGCGCGGGCAGGGCGCGCGGTTGCGCGGTCCACGCGGCAGGCGTGCACCGGAGCGGGGTGCCACATGGCGCTTCCATTGGATGGTCCACAGGTCGCGGTCTACGGAGCTGTGCGGTGTACGGTGGACTGGGCGGGAAGACACGTGGCATCCTGGCATTGGTTCGGTGTTTGACGTTTCGTGCACCGGGTTCAGCGAGCGTGGGGCATTGACGCGTGGCGTGCGGGGATTGGCCGGGCCACTGTGCGCGTGCAGGTGGCAGGGTGGCGCGGCAGGTGGCAGGGGCGGCTGGCGTGGCGGCCACGGCGCCGACATGGCGCACGCGTGCGCCACATGGCGGCCGGCCATTGGCCAGCGCCAACTGCCCCGTTGACCAGAGGTGCGCCACGCGCGCGAGGTGATCGGCCGGATCGGCTGTCCCGTGGTTCGGGGACACATGTCGGCGCGAGGAGCGGGTTGGACGGTTCCGCGGTCCGGCCGGATCGTGTACGCGGAGTGGGCCGGGCTGGGCCGGGCCACTGTGCGGGCCCGAATTCGGGGCCCGAAAGATTCGGGCGCCCGAATTCCGGGACACAGAGGGTATTTCTCAAATGTTTCTTGGGCCTATAAATACCTTTACCCTCATCTCTTTCTCCCTTTTTTCCGAAGCTTAGAGGGAGAATGGGAGGGAGTGTCCTCTATGAAGATTTTCCCCTTGATGTTCTTGAGCTCGTGGTGGATCCCCGGAATTTCTGGAGGCTCGGCAACGGCGGTATCATTTTACAGTTCGCCTCGGTTTTCCCCCATTTTGGCCATTACCGTCGCAGATCATTCAAAAATTCATTGTGGGCAAACCAGGAGGAGTTTTTGGACTATTTCTTTGACAGCGTGTTCCTAAGAGGTAAGGCTTCGATTTTTGTGTTGATTGCTTCGCTCCGTTTCGCACTTTTAGCACATTTCCCGAGGCATCTTTGACCCCCATTTTTCTGTGATGGATTTTGGACAGCATTGGCTTGTCGATTTTATATCTCAGCCTAGGAACATCGGATCAAGGCGTTTCAGGACTCGATTTTGATCTACTCGTCGCGAGGAACACAGTGGTGATTTTTCTGAGATTTATGGAAATTGTTTCGAAGGTGATAATTAAGCTTTTCTTGGACAGATTGCTACAGGAATTTTGATTTGGAAGGTTTTAAGGTGCAACGGTGTTTTATTTTTATCTTGGTCTACAGGTATCAGATCTGGGCGTTTTAACAGTCGTTCTGGGGCTACTTTTCGCGAGGAACGCGACCGTGAATTTTTTGGATTTTCTTGAGGACTGGACAGAGGTGTTATTTACCCTTTTTGGGGGGGGGCTGATTTTGGACTGTAGGAAATTGTACAGTTTTGGGATTAATTGTGCGCAATGTTTTGTGCAGTGGGGCACAGTTTTCGATGGACTGCTGTGTTAGAGGACTGTGGGCAGCGAGACGTTTCTTTTGGTGCGGTGCGCGCTTTTTGAGGTGGGTGGTTGTTGCATGCCTCTACTTCTGACATGCTCACTAAGTTTATTAGAGAACCCCACTTTTGAGCATATTGATTGATTGTTATGCTTGATTGCCTGATATAAATGTGAGCTTATTATCGGAGATTAATTTTGTTGATATAGCATGTTGGGGATATTATTGGGATAATGTTGCTGTTGGAACGTGATCATTGGAATAATTTAATAGTGATAATTAACAGGCGATAATAGCACCTAGATTTTATGAAAAGGGGATTAAATGGATCAATTGGGGGGGGGGGGGGACATAGTGACATATCCATGTGCGGGTTTCACCTTGGGATTTATTATGGATCAGGGGTTATACATGTGTAGTCGACTGATGATTTTTGCCTGATGGTTATATTTATGGGGATATATTAATTGTTACACATGTAGAGCTATATTTGACTTTCTCTCTCTTTTACATTGCATGAGGACTTATGCATGCTTGTTTGGACATCTAGATAGGCCACTATTTTATTGCTACACTATCATATTGGGATTTGACTTAGGAGAAACCATGATTGCTTTCTTTCTCCTTTTATTTAGACTTTCGAGTCATGTTGCTCGAGTTTGAGCAGAGGTATGGGATAGTGTAGCCGGGACCTGAGGGTCAGTGACAGGGTGTACTTGATGTTGGATTGTGGGTTATTGCGGCAACCGCGGACAGTAGGCGGTTGACCGGATCTTGATTATTTTACCCAGTTGCGGGTTGTGGGTTATTGCGGTGACCGCGGACTTTGGGCGGTTGACCGGATGTTTACTATTGCATCAGATTGGGTATCAGTTTTCTCTAGTGGATGGTGTTTCCCACTTTTGAGTACTATTGCATTTGATTGGGGATTGAGGTTTCATTAGTGGACGGAGTTTCCCACTTTGATCATAGTCATGATCCAGTCCTGCTATTATGAGACAGTGGTTACAGAGATACTTGATACAGTGATACTTTACTCGTGTGGGTCGCTCCCCTCGAGTGCCACTCCGGAGTAGGCTTTAGACCGTGTTGGGTTCCGGTCATTTGGACAGTGGAGATACTAAGTTCTTGAGTTCGACAGCAGAGCAGGCAGTACCAGTTTTACTGGTGGCACTAGATTGGGTCTAGTTGATCAGATACTGTTTTCTGATGCATTCATACTGTCATTTCCTTCGGTATTGCATTTAGAGGCATACTTGTTGTGGTTTCCCCCTTTTATTCAGTAGTTCTGTTTACAGCTTTACCACTTGCCCCTTTTTCTTGCCTCTAGTAGACTTAGTGGGTACGCCGGAGCTTGAGGCATTACCCACAGGGGGAGGCTACTGGTTTACTAGTGGTTCTCACCCCCATTGTTGTTTTCCCTTTGTTTTCTCCCCCCTGTTTTGCAGAGTCCTCTTCGGGAGTTGCTGATCTTCGATCGTTGTCCGAGGCGAGGGAGTCACGGGCTAGATCTTTACCACCCGAGGAGTGTAGCTGTATTCCCTGGATGGAGATTCCTGGTAGCTGTTGGCTGGTTTTTACTGTTTTATCTGGAGAGAGATCTTTTGTATTTGGAGAGACTGATGTTGAGACTGATGTACTATAGTTTTAGTTTATCTCATTTTATAGTGGAGAGATGCTGTACTGAGGACATTGTATGATGATCATCTGTATTTGAGGAAATGGATATTGTACTTTATTTCATGATGTACAGTGATTGGATTTTTTTATCTTACAGCATTTCATTTCAGCTCTGATATTTGTGTAGCTATAGTACTATCTTTGCAGGTTAGACGCTTCCCCTATGCGGGTTTAGCATAGGTGGCGGATCTGTTGGCGGGCCCGGGTCGCAGTTTCGACCCCGGGGCGTGACAGATTAGGTTGGTATCAGAGCTTAGGGATAGGTCAGTTGGGACTGTAGAAACCCTTGGCTTATGGTTGGACCCTAGGATGACTTCGTGAGAGTCGTGATTTTGCGAGAGTCCTGATTGAGTTTTATGCCTCTCCCGAGTGATGGGATGGGTGATTGGCATGTTTATTCTCCTAAGCAATTATGTTGGCTGCAGACAACATAATGCGGCGGAACGGTTGACATGCTCTAGACTCTCGCCGGATTGGGTCGAGTTTTGTTTTGTGCTGTGGTGTTGTTGGTCGAGGTGAGCGGTGTCTCCCCGACGCGTTGTGCGGATTGGTGTGCACTCGTCGCAGCGGTGGAGCTCGAGCGGATTGTTTTGGGGGCTGGATACCCGGATTGAGGTTAGAGAGCTTCAGGCCCCGATGGTAGGATTATTTGAGGTATATCAGCGGCAGAGTGAGCCGCTGGTCTAGGTGACACAGTTGTCGGAGCAGTGGGCAGTTCGACAGTGTTTTTCTCCTGAGACCACCTGGTTACAGTATCCTCAGCGGTAGTGATTTCTGAGGCGCCGTTGGCGCAAGTGGCCCCCTCCGTGCTAATGTTTTGTGTTGCAGCACCGAGGCGGCGTGGATTGCTGATAGTGGATAGGTTGTGGGACATCATTGATGGATGGAGCCAGTTTTGGCAGATGAACCACCCCGATTTATGGATTTGAGTTGGAGCCTTTGGAGGCAGAATCGTGGTTGGTGGTGATGGAGTGATCAATTAAGAGTCTCCCTGTGCTAGAGAGTTTATGCAGTTATTGAACTGTGCGCCCCAGGTTTCGAGGGACGAAGCGCATAGGATGTGCGCGACTGGGAGTGGATTGCGCCAGGATACCCTTTTAGTTTATCTGATCCCTCTGTTTTGGATTTTGGATTTTGCATGCCTCGATGGAGTAGGCATTGTGTATGGAGCGTACTGTTGCAGTTCCTTTGGATAGGGATCTGCCGCCAGAGGCGAGTTCTGGATAGAGGCGCCTGGCGCTAAGTGTTGGAGGACAGATCGGCGGGTAGAGGCACTTTTGTTTTCCTTTCCTAGATGGTGGACATCTTTGTGGATGGATTATGTAAAGCTTACCCAAAGGAAGGTTACCCTTTGTGATTGATAACAATTGTGTTTGGGGTACAATGGATGTGTTTGAGGGGTGAGCTGAGTAAGGATGATTGAATGAGGAATTACAGGAATCAATTGCGTTTTGTCATATGACGATTGCAATAATGGATTTTCTGAGATGTCAGAGGTCAGGTGGACCCCGGTGACAGCATCCGCATCGTTATCAGAGTGGCGCAGCGGTAGCGTGGGTTTATTGTCTGCGGAAGACCGTATTCATCGCCTCAGTGTGAGCAAAGGCGGAGAATTACGCTCCTTTGGTGGATAGCCTTGATTTCAGGCAGATTAAGTGACGACCACCTACATTGAGCGGTTGATGTTGGGTTATATGTAATAAGGATCTAAATAGGGGAAAAAACACCTAGAGGGCGGTGAATAGGTGTAAACGTATAAACACTCAAAAATCGTTGCGATAAAAACCCAATGCGGAAATAAAAATAACTCGCAAGATTTTTACGTGGAAAACTCCATCACCGGAGTAAAAAACCACGGGACCGATAACACGGCAGAAATCCACTAGAATTAAAACACGTACAAGGTGATTTACCGTACACACTTACGACTCAACCTTTTCCATACGCTCCTAGAGGATCTTCTCCGCTCGCTCCGCGACGCTTCTCGAATCCACGATCTGCGCCCAACGCCGAATCCACGGCGTCCAACGTCGAATACACGACGTCCGACCGAGTCCACGGTCTTCACCTAATAGCACCGTTCGAATCCACGAACGTGCCTCGCTCCGAATCCACGAGAGCGGTTGAACCTTGAATCCACAAGGACACGCGAATCCACGCGCCGATTTTTGGGGTAAATCGTTGTTTTTGGTGGTGATGATCCGCCGAATACTTAGATCAAAGATAGATCGGAAATACCATCTAAGTATTCATTAGTTTGATTCAACTCAAGATGTGAGTATGAAAACCTAGAATCAAACTAATCAATATAGATGAAGAAACATAGAGTATTCTCTAATGATTTCCTTTCTTCTCTATATGTGGATCTAGAGACGTATATGATGATATATGAAAATGACGGCTATTTGGATTAACCCTAGAAAAAGAGTCATAGGGTCTATTTATAGGTTAGAAACCCTAGGAAGGAGATAAGAATCAAAAACCTAACATTTCTGGAAATTTTACGGACGGCGATCTGGATCGGATTAGCTGTGATCCGGATCGTCGTAACGAGTCAGGTTATTCCAGAAAAACGAAGGTTCGGGATCCGGATCGAAGTGCTTGATCCGGATCATTCATACAGTTCACCAAACATCAACGTTCAGGATCCGGATTGCGAAGCCTGATCCGGATCGTTCAAGGAAGATGGTAAACTCAGTGTTCGGGATCTGGATCAAGAGAGGCTACGATCCGGATTGAACTGGTGTATGAACGAACCACCTTCGGGATCCGGATCGAACAACCTGATCCGGATCCTGAACATGTCCCAAGTCCAGTTTTTGATTTTTATGCAATGAAAGATTCTTCCAAGTGTTTCTACACGAAAAGAAGTATTCGGATCACACAAAATCTTTAGTTAAACATACCTGATCCTTTTGAATTCTTCTTTCTTGAGATTGAGTTAAATGATCCAACTTTCTTCACCTTCAATCTTCAAGACTTGAAACTTTCACGAAACTACGCCAACTTAAATTCCGTAACAATCTCCCCCTTTGGCGGTTTCGTGACAAAACACAGATCCACTAAAGAAAATTCAAAAAGATATTTTTGTTGCTATCACCATACAACAAAAATTTACAATGGAGATCCAAAAATTTAAAAACATGAGATAAACTCCTAAAACAGACTCTAGACTTAGACATCTGTACTCTCTGCACAAAGAAATCATTCTTGACAAAAAGAGATCGTTAGATACCTCAAGAATATTTAGCATTCAAAACCTAGTACAGAGATAGAGTTTATCTGATCATCATGACATTTGAAAATTCAGATATGTAAGAGAATCATAGTCAAAAACCTTCTATGCAGTCAAAAACCAAATGTCACAAAGTGTTAGTCCAACATCAACTTGTTAGTCATATTACATGCCCAAATAGTTAGTCGAATAGTTAGTAGAGACATGCATACAAATCACAAGATAAAAACCAAAGTTGAAGTTGATGTGATACTTACCTTGATGTATACAAAATTTTCACATCAGCATTGTTCAAGTTCTCAGTCATCATTGTACCTTGATGTATACAAAATTTCCACATCATCATCATTGTTCAAGTTCTCTAAACTCTCTCCCCCTTTTTGTCACAAACAAAGCCAAAAATTACAGAAGTGGAGAGAATGGTTAACAGTTCAAGTTGGAGAACTAAAGACTAAAACTAAAACTTAAAAACTTGCACAACAGAAAGATTTAAACATATGCATAATAAACAGAAATTGGAAGGATACGGATTATTCAGACTCGTCTGAACTGATACAGCCGAGAATTTGGAATATTTTCTTTAATCGCTTGTTCATTGATGATTGATTCCTATTTACCTTCTTTATTTCTTCCTTTACCTCAATTAGTTCATTTGATATACGTTCTTGCTCGTTGGAGAGCCTTTGCTGTTCTTTATAGATTGAGGTAACAGATGCATCATCATCAGAAGTTGATTGAGGTGCTTGTTGTGCTGGATGTGCTGGTTGGACTGGAGGAGTTGCTGCCGGTGCAGAGGTTGTCGCTCGTTGTTGTTGTGCTCGTTGCCGGTGAGGAGGTATGAAGGGTTCATCTGGCTTCGTCGAGAGAGACTTTACAATTGTTGTTTCATTGATCGTTCCTAGACTGTGCATATAGGAGCTCGCATTTGTGTCAGCTTTAAATTTGCGAAGAATGCGCATGATGATCATTGGATAAGGTAGTCTCTCAGAAGGATGAGCATGCTCCACATATCGCGCCATCTTTGTCCAGATGATGTAAGGAATGTTTAGGTTAGCTCCCATTGCTGCTGTGGGGTTTCCAAGTAGATAAAGGAATATCATTCTCTCCCACCGAAGAACCTTTGTGTTCATGTTTGGAATGACATTATAACAAACAATTAAGTTTAAGAAGCGGTACTCTGGTCGTAGTTCTTTCGAGAAAACGGAGTTTCCTGTCGACCGAGTATTTGGAAGACAGATTCCATCAACTACCACTCTCCAGGAGTAGGTGTTGAAGACTTGATTCTTCAGGTAATGAGTGCCATCGGCTCGGGCGTCCATCCTTAATACCTATCCAATCAGTTGGGGCGTCACTTTGATCTTAACATTCTTGACCAATGTTTGAAAGTCTCGGCGTCTGCTCTCCTGATCAACTAAATAACAAGCATTCTGATAAAACATTCTCACTGAGTGAAGACAATACCCAGTGGTCTCCGGGAAGTCGCAAATGGGGGCAAGACCTATCTGGTCAAACAAAATCCCAAATGTCTGAGAACGCTCTTTTAAGGCTTTTACATCAACATGCCTTTCTCCAATGCATTCCCTGTTTTCAAATTCCTTTATTCTAGCCGAGCTGATAAAGTCTTGAGGAGATGCTTGGCTAGCAGCTGGTTGCTCAATGGAGATTCCTCGAGCACTCCCTCTCTTGCGAGCAACACTTTTTCTTCTTGTCTTCCCAGAAGTTTCTTCCATTGGAGCTTTCCCTTTTTCAGCAGCAGTAGGCGGAGCCTTCGATGTTTCCGCAGGCGCTTTTCCCTTTGAACTAGTGGGAACAGTCGTTGCTTCAACTTGCAGTTCATCCCAGTCAATTGATTCCGTTTCAGATTCTGTATCGGAATCATCTTTAGATTTCTTCGCTTTCTTAGCCTTCTTAGCCCTCTTGGGCTTGACAGTGTCTCTCGTATGTACCATAGCAGCAAGTAGGAAAACAATCCAAGTGATCACCATTGCTATTGGTCTCTTGAGAAAAGAAATCCTGTGTGCAACAACTCAAGAACACGAAAAAATTGTTAATTTTCAGAAATTTGAAAAATTGTACCCAAACAATCATAATCTTGTAGAGAGACTAAGAATCAAATTAGTTTTGCAAAAGGACTTTTAAAAATAGATCAATTGCATGATTTGCGAAAATCCTCATTATATGCCCTAAAACCGAAATTTTAGAAATCGAAGCCTAAAAATCCGTTAATCAGGAGAATACCTAGCATACAATCAAAACTAATCTACCCAGAGTTCTTATTTCAAAATAAATTTGATCAAAAACCATCCACAAACAAAATTGATCCAAGAAATTCATCACGTTTGAGGAGGAATAGAGAAAAACGGTGAAAAACCGAGATTTTGATCAATAAAACTTACTTGGAGTTGAAGAACTTGAGTTTGAAAGCTTCCAAGAAGGGTGAAATCTAGAGAGAGAAGCTCTGGAAACTTTGGAACAAAAGATTGGAGTAAAAGAAATCAAAACCCTTTTGTTCTTTATAAAACCCTAGCCGCGATCCGGATCAGACCATGCTTGCGATCCGGATCGGCTACCCGCAGTGAGAAACTGCGTTCGGGATCCGGATCGGCAGGTCCAATCCGGATCGTCAGCCCGCAAAAGAATACCTGCGTTCGGGATCCGGATCATCTTGCCCGATCCGGATCGGCTCCAACTTTTTCTTTAGAAAATTTCAGAGAAATTCAAGAAAAATTAGAAAAAGATTGTAAGCACAAATGTGTATCAACTTTAAACAAAAATCATCGTTTCATACAACAAGAATTAGATTATGCCAAATCTATCAATAATATCCAAAAATGAAACGAAAATTTACAAAAATTAAATCCCTTAAAGTTGAACACCTTCAATTACATCTAACTTGATCTTATGAGTAATGCCTTTATCAAATCATCAATTCAGTAAAGAAAATGAAATACAAAGATCAATAGATGTTTGAAATCCCAAATATAGTAGATAATGTATCTAGACAATCTGTTGAAGAGAGTGGCTCTTTGAGCATCTTTCTTTAAAAACCCACCTTATACCAACCTTGAAATTTGACGGAGTCAAGTATTTCAACATGCATTTTACTTAATCAAAATTTGAACAACCATGCTTGGTATACATGTGGTAGCTGCACACAATACTCGGACGACCGAGGTGGTAGCTCTTTCCTCCATGTGGTGGTAGTTTTCACACTCCTCATTGGGATGTAACTCTTTCTACATCTTTTGAGCATTTTACTTTTCTTTGACTCCCCCTCAATTGGCTATCAATTATTTAAGATATAAAGTATTCAACCAAAAATTGATCTCGATTTCATACTCGACTAAGCAGTCAAATAAGATAATGACTATACCAAGAGATCATTGAGAGAGAAATTGACTTTGATCACTCAGAAGATGATTTAATTAACATAAATGATCATTGCAACAGTGAAATATTATGATGGCAAAAGCATAATAAATTTCTAAATGTGCGAAAAGATGCAATTAAAGTCAATTATGATTTATGCTCAATTAATGTCCTATGTACAAACATAGATAATGAACAAAACAAAACAAAAACAAAACCTATCCTAAGCAAAGGTTTCAAAAAGAAGTTTATTTCAAGGAAAGCATACCAATTGCTTTTCGCAAATGAATAAAACGTTTTTGTTCCAAAGGTTTTGTTAGAATGTCAGCTAATTGATCCTCAGTTGGAATATATGAAAGTTGAAGAGTATTTGATTCAACTAGCTCTCTAAGAAAATGATATCTAAGTTCAATATGTTTTGTTCTAGAGTGCAACACAGGGTTTTTAGAAATGTTAATTGCACTTGTGTTGTCACAAAGAATTGTTACCGAAGATGCTGAAATCCGGAAGTCGCTCAACACACTTTTCATCCAAATGAGTTGGGTTGAACAACTACCCGCTGAAATGTATTCCGCTTCGGCAGTCGAGAGTGCTATGCAATTCTGCTTTTTACTGTGCCATGCAACAAGGCAATGGCCAAGATAGAAGCATGCACCACTCGTGCTTTTCCGATCATCCACTGATCCTGCCCAATCGGCATCTGAGTATCCAACAATATCCAAACTTGTTCCCATAGGATACCAAATTCCGAAATTGATTGATCCTTTGATATACCGGATGATCCTTTTCACCGCTTTCAGGTGAACCTCCTTTGGTGCAGATTGATATCTCGCGCAGATCCCAACACCAAAAGATATATCCGGGCGACTAGCCGTGAGGTAAAGTAGACTTCCAATCATACTTCGATACAGTTTCTCGTCTACATTCTCACTTTGTGATTCACTTCCAAGTCCCTTGTGGCTAGTTCCCATTGGAGTTGGAAAATCCTTTGAATTTTCAAGATCAAACTTTTTAACCAACTCCATTGCATACTTGGATTGACTCAAGTGAATACCTTCATCATTTTGTTTAATTTGCAATCCAAGGAAATAAGTCAATTCGCCCATCATGGACATCTCAAATTCGCTTTCCATGGTCTCCGCGAATTTAGAAGCATCATTATCTCTTGTTACGCCAAATACAATGTCATCGACATAGATTTGTGCTACAATGAAATTGCTTTGATAATGCTTCACAAAGAGAGTCCTATCAGCTCCCCCTCGAGTGTAGCCCTTCTCTAAAAGGTGCTTTGTCAACCTTTCGTACCATGCTCGCGGTGCTTGTTTCAGACCGTAAAGAGCCTTTTTCAAACGAAAAACATGGTTAGGTTGTTTATGGTCTACAAAACCTTTCGGTTGAGCCACATAAACTTCCTCATTTAAAAACCCATTTAGAAATGCGCTCTTAACGTCCATTTGAAATAATTTGATTTTAAAATGACAAGCAATAGCAAATAGTATACGAATGGACTCGAGTCTAGCTACAGGGGCGAATGTTTCATCAAAGTCTATACCTTCTACTTGAGAGTAGCCTTGAGCAACTAATCGTGCCTTGTTCCTGATGATAGTACCATCCTCATTTTTCTTGTTCTTGAAAATCCATTTGGTACCTATCACATTATGTTGCTTTGGAGGCTTCGTTAATTCCCAGACTTTGTTTCGCTCAAATTGATGGAGCTCTTCCTGCATTGCTTTAATCCAGTAGTCATCCTGAAGAGCTTCATCTATGTTCTTTGGTTCGATTAAAGATACGTAGCAAGCGAATCCACAAACCAACTGCGTCCGAGTTCTAACTTCTTCTTGTGGGTCTCCAATGATGTTTGATTCAGGATGATCCTTGGAGATGCGTAAAGTTTGAGGTAACGGAGTACTCGGAGGTACATGAGACGATTCCTGCACATCAGATAAACTTGAAGAACCATTAGATGCATCATTAATATTGGAAGTATTATTATGAGAAGATGCAACGGCAGGAGAATCATCATCTAGAGAGATATCGAGGGTAGATTTTTCAGATGCAAAGTGAAAAGCTTCATCTACTTTAACATTTATAGATTCTACGATCGTCTTAGATTCCAAGTTAAATACTCGATATGCTCTACTATTAGTAGAATACCCCAGGAAAATCCCTTCGTCACTTCGTGAGTCAAACTTTCCAAGATTTTCACGGTCACGTAAAATGTAACACCGACTCCCGAAGATGCGAAAATATTTGATGTTGGGTTTTCTACCACACCATAGTTCATATGGTGTATTTAACGTTCCCGGGCGCAAATAAACTCGATTAATTACGTAGATTGCAGTGTTCACAGCTTCAGCCCAAAAATGTAGCGGTAAATTCCGGCTGTGAAGCATAACACGTGCCATCTCTTGAACAACCCTGTTTTTGCGCTCGACAACACCATTCTGTTGAGGTGTATAGGGTGCAGAGAATTCATGCTTAATACCGTTTGAAGTACAAAAGTCAATGAATTTAGAATTAATGAATTCTCCACCTCTATCACTTCTAACACGAATGATCTTTTCATTCTTTTCAATCATAATACGAAGGCAAATCTCGTGAAAAGAATCAAAAGTATCAGCTTTCTCTTTTAAAAATGCTACCCAAGAATACCGAGAGAAATCATCAATCATCAAGAAAATATACCATTTACCTCCCAAAGATGGTTGACGAGTTGGCCCCATTAAATCCATGTGTAAAAGTTCCAAAGGCCGTTTTGTACCAACGTGGTTCAAGTTCTTGTGTGCAGTTCTGGACTGTTTTCCCTTTTGGCAACCACCACACACAATGTTTTGTTTAAATAAAAGTTTTGGAACCCCCTTGACCACGTCCTTGCTTGAAATTTTAACAAGTTCCTTAAAATTTATGTGACCTAGCCTTTCATGCCAAAGAGTTTCATTATTCAAAGAAACTAGGTTACATTTTTCTAAAATTTTATTAGGAACAACATAGCAATTGTTTTCAGATCTAACCCCTTTTAAAAAGAAGACATGGTCCTTATCAGTTACAACGCATTCAACAGATGAAAAGTTAACTGAAAAACCATTGTCGCAAAGTTGACTTATGCTTATGAGGTTAGTCTTAAGGCCATCAACAAATAAGACGTTTTTCAAAATCGGGCCATCTGGAATAGCTACCGTCCCTTTTCCAACAATTTTGGAAGATCGGCCGTCTCCGAAAACAACAAGTCCACCGGAGATTTTCTCAAGATTTTGAAAACTATTTTTGTCACCGGTCATGTGACGGGAACAACCGCTATCCAGATACCAAGACGAACTATCATATGCATGCAAGGAAACATTGGTAACAAGACAAGGAAAAATTTCACCTTTGCGCACCCAAACCTTTTTGGAATGCGTCGGTAATGGTTGTGAAGTTATATGCCTAGGTGAAAGCATCTTGTTAAAACGATTGCTGCTCCTTGATGTGGTCGTCTTGCGCGGTAAACTACCAGGGTTCTTTTCTTTCAATTGATTTGGAATTGATTTCTGAGGAATCACCTTTGTGGTAGTCATTGCAAGAGATGTTTGAGGTGAGCATTTGACTCCCGTCTTGCAATATCTTCTTATGTGCCCTGAAACACCACAACGAAAACATACCTTAGATCTTGACGATCCCAAAGAGGATGAAGTAGGTTTGTTGTCGTTGTTTGTCTTGAATTCCGGTGTCGGAGGAGGAGATACCGACTGAGGCACAAAGACTGTCCCACTCGAACTTGGACTGTTTCCAGTTTGAGTGTATCCGAGGCCGAACCGATTTGATTGACCATGTGACGCCCCACTTCCCAGGGGGTCACCCATCCTAGAACTACTCTAGCTCTAGCACGCTTAACTCTCATGTTCCTCTTGGATCTTGCTACCATCCAAAATGCTATAGCCGGGTTAGAGATTTAGTCCTATTATATCATTTATATAGAGGACTAATCCAAATTCCGGGGGTGTCACATTCTTCCCCCCTTTAAGCCCTGACGTCCACGTCAGGCTCAAGCACACTCACAAGCACCAGGCGATGTGAGACTCGTCTCGCTAGCCTTAGCCGACCATGTGAGGAGCTGCACTCCACTCACAACGGTCATTAGCCGGGGAGCCTCGCTCTACCCGCTATATAACCCTGGCTCAGCCGATACTCATCTCACATTTCCGGCTGGTGAATGGCTCTGATACCAACTGTGACGCCCCACTTCCCAGGGGGTCACCCATCCTAGAACTACTCTAGCTCTAGCACGCTTAACTCTCATGTTCCTCTTGGATCTTGCTACCATCCAAAATGCTATAGCCGGGTTAGAGATTTAGTCCTATTATATCATTTATATAGAGGACTAATCCAAATTCCGGGGGTGTCACAGACCAAGACCAAGAAGTCTATCCAACTTACTCCTTCCTGAAGAGAATCGTCGTAAGTCATCCTTGAGTTGGAAAATGGTCTTTGTCATTTCCAGGTTATCCTGTCGAGCCTCGTTGTAGAGCTTTGAGAAGTGATTCGCTTTATCCACCAGATTTGTATGTTCCTTCTCAAGTTGCTCATTGGACTCTTGAAGGGAAACATTTGCTTTTATCAGGTTTTCCCTTTCCACTTCAAGAGCGTTTGAGAGAGAAGTTGCCCTTTTTGCTTCTTCTTCGAGATCATGCAATCTCCCTCTCAAACTCTTGTTTTGCTTAGCCACTTTCTTTGAATCCCTCAAAAGTCTGTGGTAGGCTAGAGACAAATCTTCACCTTCCGAATCATCTGATTCATTGTCCGTTGCATTCTTTTCAACAGTGGAGTTGGACAATGACTCGGACGTACTTGCCATAAAGCACATGAAGGGTGAAGATATGGACGCGTGGAATGCCGTGGAGCTCTTTTCTTCATCACTTGAAGATGACTCATTTGACGTTGAGTTGTCATCCCAAGTGACGACTTGCATCGCCTTCTTCTTTGCCGGATACTTGTTGGGACACTCCGTTGCAATGTGGCCGTAGCCTCGACATTTGAAGCATTGTAGTTGTCCCTCTGAACTTTTCTTATCCTTTGAGAAGTTCTCTTGCTTTCTTGACTTGTAACTTGAAGTACCCTTGCCTTTGTTCGACTTTCCAAAGGATGGAGATTTACTTGAATTAACCCTTCGAAAGTTGCGGCGAAACTTCCTTGTCAAGAGAGCGAGCTGCTTCTCAAATTCCTCCATAGAAAGGTTCTCGTCATCGTCTGAGGAGGATGTATCCGCGTCTTCTTCCTTAGTTGTTTTCAACGCATAACCTGAAGACTTAGAAGTGGATGCCTTTCCAGAAGAATTGTTAGTGGTAAACGTCATTTCATATGTTTGTAATGAACCAACTAATTCTTCTACACGTATTTCGTCCGGGTGTTTAATAGTTTCAATGGCTGTAACCTTTGGGCGAAATCGTTCGGGAAGAGTTCTTAAGATCTTTCTTACAATCTTAAATTCTGGAATCTTCTCTCCCAGGTTAGCACATGAGTTTACGATGTCTTGCAATCGTGTATAGTAGTCCGTGAAAGATTCATTTTCTGCCATCAAGATAGAGTCAAACTTGCTCGTAAGCATTTGCAGTTTCTGAATCTTCACGAGGTTAGTTCCCTCATGTGTAACCTGAAGAACATCCCAGATTTCTTTCGCAGTCTCACATGCTGAGACGCGAGAGAACTCAGTTTGAGATAAGGCATTAAAAATAGCATTAATTCCCTTGCCATTGTAAGAAGATGAATCTAACTCTTCCTTGGTCCATTTCGACCTAGGTTTTAAGGTGCGAACATCACCAATAAATTCAGTTGGATTAGACCATCCTAATTCAATTGATTGCCACACCCGTTCGTCGATGGAAATTAAAAAGGCTTTCATCCGCACTTTCCAGTACGCATAATTTGTTCCATCGAAGAACGGGGGTCGGTTGATGTTTCCACCTTCAACCATTGTTTACAACCCTATTCCCGCTCTGATACCACTTGTTGGGTTATATGTAATAAGGATCTAAATAGGGGAAAAAACACCTAGAGGGGGGTGACTAGGTGTAAATGTATAAACACTCAAAAATCGTTGCGATAAAAACCCAATGCGGAAATAAAAATAACTCGCAAGATTTTTACGTGGAAAACTCCATCACCGGAGTAAAAAACCACGGGACCGATAACACGGCAGAAATCCACTAGAATTAAAACACGTACAAGGTGATTTACCGTACACACTTACGACTCAACCTTTTCCATACGCTCCTAGAGGATCTTCTCCGCTCGCTCCGCGACGCTTCTCGAATCCACGGCGTCCAACGTCGAATCCACGACGTCCGACCGAGTCCACGGTCTTCACCCAATAGCACCCTTCGAATCCACGAACGTGCCTCGCTCCGAATCCACGAGAGCGGTTGAACCTTGAATCCACAAGGACACGCGAATCCACGCGCCAATTTTTGGGGTAAATCGTTGTTTTTGGTGGTGATGATCCGCCGAATACTTAGATCAAAGATAGATCGGAAATACCATCTAAGTATTCATTAGTTTGATTCAACTCAAGATGTGAGTATGAAAACCTAGAATCAAACTAATCAATATAGATGAAGAAACATAGAGTATTCTCTAATGATTTTCTTTCTTCTCTATATGTGGATCTAGAGCCGTATATGATGATATATGAAAATGACCGCTATTTGGATTAACCCTAGAAAAAGAGTCATAGGGTCTATTTATAGGTTAGAAACCCTAGGAAGGAGATAAGAATAAAAAACCTAACATTTCTGGAAATTTTACGGACGGCGATCCGGATCGGATTAGCTGTGATCCGGATCGTCGTAACGAGTCAGGTTATTCCAGAAAAACGAAGGTTCTGGATCCGGATCGAAGTGCTTGATCCGGATCGTTCATACAGTTCACAAAACATCAACGTTCGGGATCCGGATTGCGAAGCCTGATCCGGATCGTTCAAGGAAGATGGTAAACTCAGTGTTCGGGATCCGGATCAAGAGAGGCTACGATCCGGATTGAACTGGTGTATGAACGAACCACCTTCGGGATCCGGATCGAACAACCTGATCCGGATCCTGAACATGTCCCAAGTCCAGTTTTTGATTTTTATGCAATGAAAGATTCTTCCAAGTGTTTCTACACTAAAAGAAGTATTCAGATCACACAAAATCTTTAGTTAAACATACCTGATCCTTTTGAATTCTTCTTTCTTGAGATTGAGTTAAATGATCCAACTTTCTTCACCTTCAATCTTCAAGACTTGAAAATTTCACGAAACTACGCCAACTCAAATTCCGTAACAGTTGAGACTGTGCTGCCTGGGTGGAGGGCGCCAAGGTAGTGGATTGGGTCGTCGCAGGTGTGATTTCATCACAGCAGTCGAAGTTTGGGCAGGTTGCATTCCTGCATGGACTAGAGGTAGATTTGTTACCACATGCACTAGGGCTACAGGTTCCTGTTGGGGTAGTGCATGTGGAGGAGGTTTGGGGATCATGTCCAGTGCTGTTGAGACCTCGAGTGGTATCGGCAGACTTATTGGTATTTGTACCTGGTCAGTGTTTGACCCAGTGCGTGGGATTGGTTGGCACAGTGCCACATGGTGTATGACTGCGGAGAGAGAAGGTTATGATCTTCTGCAAGCAGACATTAGGGACTTGTTCATTGAGATAGTCAGAGCACACAGGTTGCAGCGACTATGCGCGAGGTGCTCACGGCGGCACCGGGACGCAAGGATATCCCTGTTATTGTGAGATCCCGGGTGTGATTCCCCCGGAGCTGATGATAATGCCGCCGATTTGGGAGATTGAGGTTGCGATTGACGTGGTTCAAGGAACCACGTCCAATCCTGATAGCACCTCATTGGATATCACCTGTAGAGCTGAGAGAGCTGATGGCGCAGTCGCAGGATCTGATGGATCGAGGGGTCTGTTCGATCTAGTGCCACGTCGTTGGCACAAGCGACAGTGAGGGTCCTTGTGTGGGGTGACCGCAGGCGGTTTGGATATTATTTAGGACCATTTGTTGGAAATATACTCCGGCAGTTGTTGCTATTGATGCATGTATCTTTTGGGAGTATACAGCTGGGTGTTTCGCCAAGATGGTGTTCAGGACATGGTAGGGGCATTGTGAGTACAGTGAGGATGAATGGATGACTAATGCCCGGTCGTCTTTAAGATATGAGGGATTGTGTATTCTTGCTGCACTTGGAAGAATTATTTGAGATGTTCTTCTGGGATATTTTGATTTTTACCCCATCTCTGTATGGTTTAGAGCTGGTGGAATACTTGTAGATGGTGTAACAAGGTCTGTGAGGAAGAAGCTGTATGCCAAGCTGTTGTGATACAAGTTTTAACTTTGGGAGCATATCTTCCTGGATTACTTGTTCTAGCCGTAAGGGGCAGCGATGGTAATCTGACCTTAATGGACGCTATGCGAGAATGGCTGAGACCGGCAGTTATTTGTTGAGGTAAGGAGCTTCTTGGACTGGGCAGTGTCAGGAGCGCTTGGCAATCGGATGATGAGATTGATACCAGCCCTGATTTCAGCATCGCCAGTGTGGGGAGATGGATTTGTGAGATACAGTGATGCCTCCCATGGTAGCTAGGAAGTTACAGTTGGATTTGTGGCAAGCATCCTATATCACCCCGATAGGGCCACTGTGGTGGCGGATACCCGGAGCAGGAGAGCTATTTGGGGTTGAGTTTGTTGACTCCGCAACTGGCGCTGTCTGGACTGTCGAGACAAACGTGGCGTATGGTAGTGTCACTGAGGACTCTTTGGATGATAGACCGCGGCTGAATGGTTCGCTTGGATGGTCAAGATTTGGGAGCGACCGGGCGAGGACCCCTCCCTCCTGGTTAGGGCTCATTTCCTTTCGGAGTCGCCTAGCATGTCACTGGTTTGGGAGTTGAGGACACAACTCCCGGAATTTGATGAAGTGATCGCCTGGAACAAATACCCTTTTTCGAGCCTGGAGGATTAGATTTACCAGCTGCAAGGGTACTGGATCTGCTCGAAGATTGATTCGCGAGCTGGTTTTCTCGACTGCTTATAGTTGTGTGCTGATGCCCGAGAGTTGAGGAGGTGTCGCTACACCCTGATGGTTTTGGATTAGAGATCAGAGTTATGTGATCAGTTGGAGGACTTATACTGGATACCTCGGGAGCGCAGAGGTATTCGGATCGAGCTTGTGTGCCGTGGACTTGTGGTTGGATTACCTGAGGCCCTCGGGAGTGCAGATTTCTTGGTAGCTCGAGCGGTTAGCCCAGCTGTACTTGGTTGAGTTGGTACGGTTTTTCTGGAGTGCCCGCCTTTATTTTGTTCTAGTTAGAGACCCGAGGACCGCATCGCATCTTTGGTAGAGGTATTTGTCCGCCTTGGAAGCTCGAGTGGTGATGATTGGATATTTACCCCCCTTTATTTGGCTGAGATTCCGTGTTGAGGAACGACTTTAGTTTCGAGGACGAAACTTTCTTTTAGTGGGGGAGGATGTGATGACCCGGATCTCCGCAGAGCTGCTGCGGTGCGTTGGGGTAGCTATTCGGAGGCCTACATGGTGCATTTGGATGTGTTTGGGGCACAATTGGGCACAAGTGTTGGGACTTCGGGCTTATTGGATCTTGTGGGTGACCGGAGGACCCCGGGGAGGGTTTAGAAGTGGTTTCGCGCGAATCAGATATTAGTTTGGGCTCCGCGCGAAATTCGGGCTAAGAATACACTTCGAAGCCTTCGGGCAAATTTTAGAGTTGGAATTTGGCAAAATGACGTCAAATTCGGATTCAGCGCGCGGAAAACGATCAAAATGGACTACCCACATTGATGTTTTTGAGCTAAGGTTACTGTTCACTGCCGGAACAGTGATTCCGGCGATCGCCGGCGGCGGCAGCGGCGGAGAGCGGAGGCGCGGCCTCGGGCAGGCGGGAAAGCGGCGGCGGGCAGGGCGCGTGGGCGCGGGCAGGGTGCGCGGTTGCGCGGTCCACGCGGCAGGCGTGCACCGGAGCGGGGTGCACGTGGCGGCTTCCCATTGGATGGTCCACAGGTCGCGGTCTACGGAGCTGTGCGGTGTACGGTGGACTGGGCGGGAAGACACGTGGCATCCTGGCATTGGTTCGGTGTTTGACGTTCGTGCACTGGGTTTCAGCGAGCGTGGGGCATTGACGCGTGGCGTGCGGGGATTGGCCGGGCCCACTGTGCGCGTGCAGGTTGCAGGGTGGCGCGGCAGGTGGCAAGGGCGGCTGGCGTGGCGGCCACGGCGCCGACGTGGCGCACGCGTGCGCCACGTGGCGGCCGGCCATTGGCCAGCGCCAACTGCCCCGTTGACCAGAGGTGCGCTACGCGGCGCGAGGTGATCCGGCCGGATCGGCTTGTCCGTGTTCGGGGACACGTGTCGGCGCGAGGAGCGGGTTGGACGGTTCCGCGGTCCGGCCGGATCGTGTACGCGGAGTGGGCCGGGCTGGGCCGGGCCACTGTGCGGGCCCGAATTCGGGGCCCGAAAGATTCGGGCGCCCGAATTCCGGGACACAGAGGGTATTTCTCCAAATGTTTCTTCTGGCCTATAAAATACCTTTTTCCCCTCCTCGTCTTTCTCCCTTTTTCCGAAGCTTGAGGGAGAAATGGGAAGGGAGTGTCCCTCTATGAACGCATTTTCCCTCCTTGAATGTTCTTGAGGCTCCGTGGTGGATCCCCGGAATTTCTGGAGGCTCGCGCAACGGCCGGTATCTTTTTTACAAGTTCGCCCCTCGGTTTCCCCCATTTTGGGCCAGTTACCGTCCGCAGATCATTCAAAATTCATTGTGGGCAAACCGGAGGAGTTTTTTGGACGTTTTCTCGACAAAGCGTGTTTTCCTAAGAGGTAAGCTTCGATTTTCGTGTTGATCGCTTCGCTCCGTTTTCGCACTTTTGGCACATTTCCCGAGGCATCTTTGACCCCTATTTTTCTGTGATGGATTTTGGACAGCATCACTTGTCGATTTTATGTCTCAGCCTAGGAACATCGGATCAAGGCGTTTCAGGACTCGATTTGATCTACTCGTCGCGAGAGGAACACAGTGGTGATTTTTCTGAGATTTATGGAAATTGTTTCGAAGGTGATAATTAAGCTTTTCATGGACAGATTGCTACAGGAATTTTGATTGAAGGTTTTAAGGTGCAACGGTGTTTTATTTTTGTCTTGTCTACAGGTATCAGATCTGGGCGTTTTAACAGTCGTTTTGGCTACTTTTCGCGAGGAACGCGACCGTGAATTTCTGGATTTCTTGAGGACTGGACAGAGGTGTTATTTACCCTTTTTGGGGGGGGCTGATTTTGGACTGTAGGAAATTGTACAGTTTTGGATAATTGTGCGCAATGTTTTGTGCTGTGGGGGCACAGTTTTCGATGGACTACTGTGTTTTAGAGGACTGTGGGCAGCGAGACGTTTCTTTGGTGCGGTGCGCGCTTTTCGAGGGGGTGGTTGCATGCCTCTACTTCTGACATGCTGACTAAGTTTATTAGAGAACCCCATTTTGAGCATATTGATTGATGTTATGCCTGATTGCTGATATAAATGTTGGAGCTTATTATCGGAGATTAATTTTTGTTGAAATAGCATGTTGGGGGGATATTATTGGGATAATGTTGCTGTTGGAACGTGATCATTGGAATAATTAATAGTGATAATTACAGGCGATAATAGCACCTAGATTTTATGAAAAGGGGATTAAATGGATCAATTGGGGGGGGGGCATAGTGACATATCCATGTGGCGGGTTTCACCTTGGGATTTATTATGGATCAGGGGTATACATGTGTAGTCGACTGATGATTTTTGCTGATGGTTATATTTATGGGGATATATTAATTTGTTACACATGTAGAGCTATATTTGACTTTCTCTCTCTTTTCATTGCAGAGGACTTATGCATGCTTGTTGGACATCTAGTAGGCCACTATTTTATTGCTACACTATCATATTGGGATTTGACTTAGGAGAAACCATGATGCTTTCTTTCTCCTTTATTTAGACTTTCGAGTCATGTTGCTCGAGTTTGAGCAGAGGTATGGGATAGTGTAGCCGGGACCTGAGGGCTTGACGGGAATGGACTAGATTTGGATTGTGGGTTTTTGCGGCAACCGCGGACAGTAGGCGGTTGACCGGATCTGATTATTTTACCCAGTTGCGGGTTTTTGGTTTTGCGTGTACCGCGGACTTTGGGCGTTGACCGGATGTTTACTATTGCATCAGATTGGGTATCAGTTTCTCTAGTGGATGGTTTTGGCCCCACTTGAGTACTATTGCTTTGATTGGGGATTGAGGTTTCATTAGTGGACGGAGTTTCCCACTTTGATCATAGTCATGATCCAGTCCTGCTATATGAGACAGTGGTTACAGAGATACTTGATACATTGATACTTTACTCATGTGGGTCAGCTCCCCTCAAGTGGCCCCTCCGGAGTAGGCTTTAGACCGTGTTGGGTTCGGTCATTTGGACGTGGAGATACTAGTTCTTGAGTTCGACAGCATAGCAGGCAGTACTAGTTTTACTGGTGGCACTAGATTGGGTCTAGTTGATCAGATACTGTTTTCTGATGCAGTCATACACCGTTCTTCCTTCGGTAATTGCATTGTAGAGGCATACTTGTTGTGGTTTCCCCCTTTTATTCAGTAGTTTCTGTTTACAGCTTTACCACTTGCCCCTTTTCTTGGCCTCATAGACTTAGTTGGTACGCCGGAGCGTGAGGCTTACCCCCACCGGGGGAGCTAACTAGTTTCGCTCGTGGTTTCTCACCCCCATTTGTTTTTTCGGCCTTGTGTTTTCTCCCCCCTGTTTTGCAGACCCTCTTCGGGGTTTGCTGATCTCGATCGTTGTCCGAGGCGAGGGAGTCACGGGCCTAGATCTTTAC
>CM055061.1:36694944-36743299 GCA_029204045.2 Tillandsia leiboldiana
GGGCAGGGCAGTGGATGATCGGAAAAGCACGAGTGGGGCATGCTTCTTCTTGGCCATTGCCTTGTTGCATGGCACAGTAAAAAGCAGAACTGCATAGCACTCTCGACTGCCGAAGCGGAATACATTTCAGCTGAAGTTGCTCAACTCAACACTCATTGGATGAAAAGCGTATTGAGCGACTTCCGCATTTCAGCATCTTCGGTAACAATTCTTGTGACAACCAAGTGCAATTAACATTTCTAAAAACCCTGTGTTGCACTCTAGAACAAAACATATTGACTTAGATATCCTTTTCTAGAGAGCTAGTTGAATCAATACTCTTCACTTTCATATATTTCAACTGAGGATCAATTAGCTGACATTCTAACAAAACCTTTGGATCAAAACGTTTTATTCATTTGCGAAAGCAATTGGTATGCTTTCCTTGAAATAAACTTCTTTTTGAAACCTTTGCTTAGGATAGGTTTTTGTTTTTTGTTTTGTTTTGTTCATTATCTATGTTTGTACATAGGACATTAATTGAGCATAGATCATAATTGACTTTAATTGCATCTTTTCGCACATTTAGAAATTTATTATGCTTTTGCCATCATAATATTTCACTGTTGCAATGATCATTTATGTTAATTAATCATCTTCTAAGTGATCAAAGTCAATTTCTCTCTCATGATCTCTTGGTATAGTCATTATCTTATTTGACTGCTTAGTCGAGTATGAATCGAGATCAATTTTTGGTTGAATACTTTATATCTTAAATATTGATAGCCAATTGAGGGGGAGTCAAGAAAAGTAAAATGCTCAAAAGATGTGGAAAGAGTTACATCCCAATGAGGAGTGTGAAAACTACCACCACATGGAGGAAAGAGCTACCACCTCGGTCGTCCGAGTATTGTGTGCAGCTACCACATGTATACCAAGCATGGTTGTTCAAATTTTGATTAAGTAAAATGCATGTTGAATATACTTGACTCCGTCAAATTTCAAGGTTGGTATAAGGTGGGTTTTTAAAGAAAGATGCTCAAAGAGCCACTCTCTTCAACAGATTGTCTAGATACATTATCTACTATATTTGGGATTTCAAACATCTATTGATCTTTGTATTTCATTTTCTTTACTGAATTGATGATTTGATAAAGGCATTACTCATAAGATCAAGTTAGATGTAATTGAAGGTGTTCAACTTTAAGGGATTTAATTTTTGTAAATTTTCGTTTCATTTTTGGATATTATTGATAGATTGGCATAATCTAATTCTTGTTGTATGAAACGATGATTTTTGTTTAAAGTTGATACACATTTGTGCTTACAATCTTTTTCTGGTTTTTTCTTGAATTTCTCTGAAATTTTCTAAGAAAAAGTTGGAGCCGATCCGGATCGGGCAATATGATCCGGATCCCGAACGCAGGTATTCTTCTGCGGGCTGACGATCCGGATTGGACCTGCCGATCCGGATCCCGAACGCAGTTTCTCACTGCGGGTAGCCGATCCGGATCGCAGCATGAACTGATCCGGATCGCGGCTAGGGTTTTATAAGAACAAAAGGGTTTTGATTTCTTTTACTCCAATCTTTTGTTCCAAAGTTTCCAGAGCCTCTCTCTCTAGATTTCATCCTTCCTGGAAGCTTTCAAACTCAAGTTCTTCAACTCCAAGTAAGTTTTATTGATCAAAATCTCGGTTTTTTCACCGTTTTCTCTATTCCTCCTCAAACGTGATGAATTCTTGGATCCTTTTGTTTGTGGGATGGTTTTTGATCAATTTCTTTTGAAATAAGAACTCTGGGTAGATTAGTTTTGATTATATGCTAGGTATTCTCCTGATTAACGGATTTTTAGGCTTCGATTTCTAAAATTTCGGTTTTAGGGCATATAATAAGGATTTTCGAAAATCATGCAATTGATCTATTTTTAAAAGTCCTTTTGCAAAACTAATTTGATTCTTAGTCTCTCTACATGATTATGATTGTTTGGGTACAATTTTTCAATTTTGAAAATTAACAATTTTTCGTGTTCTTGAGTTGTTCACACAGGATTCTTTTTCTCAAGAAACCAATAGCAATGGTGATCACTTGGATTGTTTTCCTACTTGCTGCTATGGTACATACAGAGACACTGTCAAGCCCAAGAGGGCTAAGAAGGCTAAGAAAGCGAAGAAACTAAAGATGATTCCGATACAGAATCTGAAACGGAATCAATTGACTGGGATGAACTGCAGTTGAAGCAACGACTGTTCCCCTGTTCAAAGGGAAAAGCACCTGCGAAACATCGAAGGCTCCGCTACTGCTGCTGAAAGGGAAAGCTCCAATGGAAGAAACTTCTGGGAAGACAAGAAGAAAAAGTGTTGCTCGCAGAGATGGATGTGCTCGAGGAATCTCCATTGAGCAACCAGCTGCTAGCCAAGCATCTCCTCAAGACTTTATCAGCTCGGCTAGAATAAAGGAATTTGAAAACAGGAATGCATTGGAGAAAGGCATGTTGATGTAAAAGCCTTAAAAGAGCGTTCTCAGACATTTGGGATTTTGTTTGACCAGATAGGTCTTGCCCCCATTTGCGACTTCCCGGAGACCACTGGGTATTGTCTTCACTCAGTGAGAATGTTTTATCAGAATGCTGTTATTTAGTTGATCAGGAGAGCAGACGCCGAGACTTTCAAACATTGGTCAAGAATGTTAAGATCAAGTGACGCCCCAACTGATTGGATAGGTATTAAGGTGGACGCCCGAGCCGATGGCACTCATTACCTGAAGAATCAAGTCTTCAACACCTACTCCTGGAGAGTGGTAGTTGATGGAATCTGTCTTCCAAATACTCGAGTCGACAGGAAACTCCGTTTTCTCGAAAGAACTACGACCAGAGTACCGCTTCTTAAACTTAATTGTTTGTTATAATGTCATTCCAAACATGAACACAAAGGTTCTTCGGTGGAGAGAATGATATTCCTTTATCTACTTGGAAACCCCACAGCAGCAATGGGAGCTAACCTAAACATTCCTTACATCATCTGGACAAAGATGGCGCGATATGTGGAGCATGCTCATCCTTCTGAGAGACTACCTTATCCAATGATCATCATGCGCATTCTCGCAAATTTTAAAGCTGACACAAATGCGAGCTCCTATATGCACAGTCTAGGAACGATCAATGAAACAACAATTGTAAAGTCTCTCTCGACGAAGCCAGATGAACCCTTCATACCTCCTCACCGGCAACGAGCACAACAACAACGAGCGACAACCTCTGCACCGGCAGCAACTCCTCCAGTCCAACCAGCACATCCAGCACAACAAGCACCTCAATCAACTTCTGATGATGATGCATCTGTTACCTCAATCTATAAAGAACAGCAAAGGCTCTCCAACGAGCAAGAACGTATATCAATGAACTAATTGAGGTAAAGGAAGAAATAAAGAAGGTAAATAGGAATCAATCATCAATGAACAAGCGATTAAAGAAAATATTCCAAATTCTCGGCTTGTATCAGTTCAGACGAGTCTGAATAATCCGTATCCTTCCAATTTCTGTTTATTATGCATATGTTTAAATCTTTCTGTTGTGCAAGTTTTTAAGTTTTAGTTTTAGTCTTTAGTTCTCCAACTTGAACTGTTAACCATTCTCTCCACTTCTGTAATTTTTGGCTTGTTTGTGACAAAAAGGGGGAGAGAGTTTAGAGAACTTGAACAATGATGATGATGTGGAAATTTTGTATACATCACAGGTACAATGATGACTGAGAACTTGAACAATGCTGATGTGAAAATTTTGTATACATCAAGGTAAGTATCACATCAACTTCAACTTTGGTTTTATCTTGTGATTTGTATGCATGTCTCTACTAACTATTCGACTAACTATTTGGGCATGTATATGACTAACAAGTTGATGTTGGACTAACACTTTGTGACATTTGGTTTTTGACTGCATAGAAGGTTTTGACTATGATTCTCTTACATATCTGAATTTTCAAATGTCATGATGATCAGATAAACTCTATCTCTGTACTAGGGTTTGAATGCTAAATATTCTTGAGGTATCTACGATCTCTTTTTGTCAAGAATGATTTCTTTGTGCAGAGAGTACAGATGTCTAAGTCTAGAGTCTGTTTAGGAGTTTATCTCATGTTTTTAAATTTTTGGATCTCCATTGTAAATTTTTGTTGTATGGTGATAGCAACAAAAATATCTTTTTGAATTTTCTTTAGTGGATCTGTGTTTTGTCACGAAACCGCCAAAGGGGGAGATTGTTACGGAATTTAAGTTGGCGTAGTTTCGTGAAAGTTTCAAGTCTTGAAGATTGAAGGTGAAGAAAGTTGGATCATTTAACTCAATCTCAAGAAAGAAGAATTCAAAAGGATCAGGTATGTTTAACTAAAGATTTTGTGTGATCCGAATACTTCTTTTCGTGTAGAAACACTTGGAAGAATCTTTCATTGCATAAAAATCAAAAACTGGACTTGGGACATGTTCAGGATCCGGATCAGGTTGTTCGATCCGGATCCCGAAGGTGGTTCGTTCATACACCAGTTCAATCCGGATCGTAGCCTCTCTTGATCCAGATCCGAACACTGAGTTTACCATCTTCTTGAACGATCCGGATCAGGCTTCGCAATCCGGATCCTGAACGTTGATGTTTGGTGAACTGTATGAATGATCCGGATCAAGCACTTCGATCCGGATCCCGAACCTTCGTTTTTCTGGAATAACCTGACTCGTTACGACGATCCGGATCACAGCTAATCCGATCCAGATCGCCGTCCGTAAAATTTCCAGAAATGTTAGGTTTTTGATTCTTATCTCCTTCCTAGGGTTTCTAACCTATAAATAGACCCTATGACTCTTTTTCTAGGGTTAATCCAAATAGCCGTCATTTTCATATATCATCATATACGTCTCTAGATCCACAATATAGAGAAGAAAGGAAATCATTAGAGAATACTCTATGTTTCTTCATCTATATTGATTAGTTTGATTCTAGGTTTTCATACTCACATCTTGAGTTGAATCAAACTAATGAATACTTAGATGGTATTTCCGATCTATCTTTGATCTAAGTATTCGGCGGATCATCACCACCAAAACAACGATTTACCCCAAAAATCGGCGCGTGGATTCGCGTGTCCTTGTGGATTCAAGGTTCAACCGCTCTCGTGGATTCGGAGCGAGGCACGTTCGTGGATTCGAACGGTGCTATTAGGTGAAGACCGTGGACTCGGTTCGGACGTCGTGTATTCGACGTTGGACGCCGTGGATTCGGCGTTGGGCGCAGATCGTGGATTCGAGAAGCGTCGCGGAGCGAGCGGAGAAGATCCTCTAGGAGCGTATGGAAAAGGTTGAGTCGTAAGTGTGTACGGTAAATCACCTTGTACGTGTTTTAATTCTAGTGGATTTCTGCCGTGTTATCGGTCCCGTGGTTTTTTACTCCGGTGATGGAGTTTTCCACGTAAAAATCTTGCGAGTTATTTTTATTTCCGCATTGGGTTTTTATCGCAACGATTTTTGAGTGTTTATACGTTTACACCTATTCACCGCCCTCTAGGTGTTTTTTCCCCTATTTAGATCCTTATTACATATAACCCAACATCAACCGCTCAATGTAGGTGGTCGTCACTTAATCTGCCTGAAATTCAAGGCTATCCACCAAAGGAGCGTAATTCTCCGCCTTTGCTCACACTGAGGCGATGAATACGGTCTTCCGCAGACAATAAACCCACGCTACCGCTGCGCCACTCTGATAACGATGCGGATGCTGTCACCGGGGTCCACCTGACCTCTGACATCTCAGAAAATCCATTATTGCAATCGTCATATGACAAAACGCAATTGATTCCTGTAATTCCTCATTCAATCATCCTTACTCAGCTCACCCCTCAAACACATCCATTGTACCCCAAACACAATTGTTATCAATCACAAAGGGTAACCTTCCTTTGGGTAAGCTTTACATAATCCATCCACAAAGATGTCCACCATCTAGGAAAGGAAAACAAAAGTGCCTCTACCCGCCGATCTGTCCTCCAACACTTAGCGCCAGGCGCCTCTATCCAGAACTCGCCTCTGGCGGCAGATCCCTATCCAAAGGAACTGCAACAGTACGCTCCATACACAATGCCTACTCCATCGAGGCATGCAAAATCCAAAATCCAAAACAGAGGGATCAGATAAACTAAAAGGGTATCCTGGCGCAATCCACTCCCAGTCGCGCACATCCTATGCGCTTCGTCCCTCGAAACCTGGGGCGCACAGTTCAATAACTGCATAAACTCTCTAGCACAGGGAGACTCTTAATTGATCACTCCATCACCACCAACCACGATTCTGCCTCCAAAGGCTCCAACTCAAATCCATAAATCGGGGTGGTTCATCTGCCAAAACTGGCTCCATCCATCAATGATGTCCCACAACCTATCCACTATCAGCAATCCACGCCGCCTCGGTGCTGCAACACAAAACATTAGCACGGAGGGGGCCACTTGCGCCAACGGCGCCTCAGAAATCACTACCGCTGAGGATACTGTAACCAGGTGGTCTCAGGAGAAAAACACTGTCGAACTGCCCACTGCTCCGACAACTGTGTCACCTAGACCAGCGGCTCACTCTGCCGCTGATATACCTCAAATAATCCTACCATCGGGGCCTGAAGCTCTCTAACCTCAATCCGGGTATCCAGCCCCCAAAACAATCCGCTCGAGCTCCACCGCTGCGACGAGTGCACACCAATCCGCACAACGCGTCGGGGAGACACCGCTCACCTCGACCAACAACACCACAGCACAAAACAAAACTCGACCCAATCCGGCGAGAGTCTAGAGCATGTCAACCGTTCCGCCGCATTATGTTGTCTGCAGCCAACATAATTGCTTAGGAGAATAAACATGCCAATCACCCATCCCATCACTCGGGAGAGGCATAAAACTCAATCAGGACTCTCGCAAAATCACGACTCTCACGAAGTCATCCTAGGGTCCAACCATAAGCCAAGGGTTTCTACAGTCCCAACTGACCTATCCCTAAGCTCTGATACCAACCTAATCTGTCACGCCCCGGGGTCGAAACTGCGACCCGGGCCCGCCAACAGATCCGCCACCTATGCTAAACCCGCATAGGGGAAGCGTCTAACCTGCAAAAGATAGTACTATAGCTACACAAATATCAGAGCTGAAATGAAATGCTGTAAGATAAAAAAATCCAATCACTGTACATCATGAAATAAAGTACAATATCCATTTCCTCAAATACAGATGATCATCATACAATGTCCTCAGTACAGCATCTCTCCACTATAAAATGAGATAAACTAAAACTATAGTACATCAGTCTCAACATCAGTCTCTCCAAATACAAAAGATCTCTCTCCAGATAAAACAGTAAAAACCAGCCAACAGCTACCAGGAATCTCCATCCAGGGAATACAGCTACACTCCTCGGGTGGTAAAGATCTAGCCCGTGACTCCCTCGCCTCGGACAACGATCGAAGATCAGCAACTCCCGAAGAGGGCTCTGCAAAACAGGGGGGAGAAAACAAAGGGAAAACAACAATGGGGGTGAGAACCACTAGTAAACCAGTAGCCTCCCCCTGTGGGTAAAGCCTCAAGCTCCGGCGTACCCACTAAGTCTACTAGAGGCAAGAAAAGGGGCAAGTGGTAAAGCTGTAAACAGAACTACTGAATAAAAGGGGGAAACCACAACAAGTATGCCTCTAAATGCAATACCGAAGGAAATGACAGTATGAATGCATCAGAAAACAGTATCTGATCAACTAGACCCAATCTAGTGCCACCAGTAAAACTGGTACTGCCTGCTCTGCTGTCGAACTCAAGAACTTAGTATCTCCACTGTCCAAATGACCGGAACCCAACACGGTCTAAAGCCTACTCCGGAGTGGCACTCGAGGGGAGCGACCCACACGAGTAAAGTATCACTGTATCAAGTATCTCTGTAACCACTGTCTCATAATAGCAGGACTGGATCATGACTATGATCAAAGTGGGAAACTCCGTCCACTAATGAAACCTCAATCCCCAATCAAATGCAATAGTACTCAAAAGTGGGAAACACCATCCACTAGAGAAAACTGATACCCAATCTGATGCAATAGTAAACATCCGGTCAACCGCCCAAAGTCCGCGGTCACCGCAATAACCCACAACCCGCAACTGGGTAAAATAATCAAGATCCGGTCAACCGCCTACTGTCCGCGGTTGCCGCAATAACCCACAATCCAACATCAAGTACACCCTGTCACTGACCCTCAGGTCCCGGCTACACTATCCCATACCTCTGCTCAAACTCGAGCAACATGACTCGAAAGTCTAAATAAAAGGAGAAAGAAAGCAATCATGGTTTCTCCTAAGTCAAATCCCAATATGATAGTGTAGCAATAAAATAGTGGCCTATCTAGATGTCCAAACAAGCATGCATAAGTCCTCATGCAATGTAAAAGAGAGAGAAAGTCAAATATAGCTCTACATGTGTAACAATTAATATATCCCCATAAATATAACCATCAGGCAAAAATCATCAGTCGACTACACATGTATAACCCCTGATCCATAATAAATCCCAAGGTGAAACCCGCACATGGATATGTCACTATGTCCCCCCCCCCCCCCAATTGATCCATTTAATCCCCTTTTCATAAAATCTAGGTGCTATTATCGCCTGTTAATTATCACTATTAAATTATTCCAATGATCACGTTCCAACAGCAACATTATCCCAATAATATCCCCAACATGCTATATCAACAAAATTAATCTCCGATAATAAGCTCACATTTATATCAGGCAATCAAGCATAACAATCAATCAATATGCTCAAAAGTGGGGTTCTCTAATAAACTTAGTGAGCATGTCAGAAGTAGAGGCATGCAACAACCACCCACCTCAAAAAGCGCGCACCGCACCAAAAGAAACGTCTCGCTGCCCACAGTCCTCTAACACAGCAGTCCATCGAAAACTGTGCCCCACTGCACAAAACATTGCGCACAATTAATCCCAAAACTGTACAATTTCCTACAGTCCAAAATCAGCCCCCCCCCAAAAAGGGTAAATAACACCTCTGTCCAGTCCTCAAGAAAATCCAAAAAATTCACGGTCGCGTTCCTCGCGAAAAGTAGCCCCAGAACGACTGTTAAAACGCCCAGATCTGATACCTGTAGACCAAGATAAAAATAAAACACCGTTGCACCTTAAAACCTTCCAAATCAAAATTCCTGTAGCAATCTGTCCAAGAAAAGCTTAATTATCACCTTCGAAACAATTTCCATAAATCTCAGAAAAATCACCACTGTGTTCCTCGCGACGAGTAGATCAAAATCGAGTCCTGAAACGCCTTGATCCGATGTTCCTAGGCTGAGATATAAAATCGACAAGCCAATGCTGTCCAAAATCCATCACAGAAAAATGGGGGTCAAAGATGCCTCGGGAAATGTGCTAAAAGTGCGAAACGGAGCGAAGCAATCAACACAAAAATCGAAGCCTTACCTCTTAGGAACACGCTGTCAAAGAAATAGTCCAAAAACTCCTCCTGGTTTGCCCACAATGAATTTTTGAATGATCTGCGACGGTAATGGCCAAAATGGGGGAAAACCGAGGCGAACTGTAAAAATGATACCGCCGTTGCCGAGCCTCCAGAAATTCCGGGGATCCACCACGAGCTCAAGAACATCAAGGGGAAAATCTTTCATAGAGGACACTCCCTCCCATTCTCCCTCTAAGCTTCGGAAAAAAGGGAGAAAGAGAGGAGGGGAAAGGTATTTATAGGCCCAAAGAAACATTTGGAGAAATACCCTCTGTGTCCCGGAATTCGGGCGCCCGAATCTTTCGGGCCCCGAATTCGGGCCCGCACAGTGGCCCGGCCCAGCCCGGCCCACTCCGCGTACACGATCCGGCCGGACCGCGGAACCGTCCAACCCGCTCCTCGCGCCGACATGTGTCCCCGAACACGGGACAGCCGATCCGGCCGATCACCTCGCGCCGCGTGGCGCACCTCTGGTCAACGGGGCAGTTGGCGCTGGCCAATGGCCGGCCGCCATGTGGCGCACGCGTGCGCCATGTCGGCGCCGTGGCCGCCACGCCAGCCGCCCCTGCCACCTGCCGCGCCACCCTGCCACCTGCACGCGCACAGTGGCCCGGCCAATCCCCGCACGCCACGCGTCAATGCCCCACGCTCGCTGAACCCGGTGCACGAAACGTCAAACACCGAACCAATGCCAGGATGCCACGTGTCTTCCCGCCCAGTCCACCGTACACCGCACAGCTCCGTAGACCGCGACCTGTGGACCATCCAATGGGAAGCCGCCATGTGGCACCCCGCTCCGGTGCACGCCTGCCGCGTGGACCGCGCAACCGCGCGCCCTGCCCGCGCGCCCTGCCCGCGCCCACGCGCCCTGCCCGCCGCCGCTTTCCGCCTGCCCGAGGCCGCGCCGCCGCTCTCCGCCGCCGCCGGCCGCCGCCGGCGATCGCCGGAATCACTGTTCCGGCAGTGAACAGTAACCTTAGCTCAAAAACATCAAGTGGGTAGTCCATTTTGACCGTTTTCGCGCGCTGAATCCGAATTTGACGTCCATTTTGCCAAATTCCAACTCTAAAATTTGCCGGAGGCTTCCGGAAGTGTATTCTTAGCTCGAATTTTGCGCGGAGCCCAAACTTAATATCTGATTCGCGCGAAACCACTTCTAAACCCTCCCCGGGGTCCTCCGGTCACCCACAAGATCCAAATAAGCCCGAAGTCTAACACTTGTGCCCAATTGTGCCCCAAACACATCCAATGCACCATGTATGCCTCCAATAGTGACCCCAACGCACCGCAGCAGCTCTGCGGAGATCCGGGTCATCACAGTTATGTTGACGGTGGTCCCGGGCCGTCGAGTATCTTCCGGCCTGTGTTGTTGGGAACCGTTGGGGTTGACGGTGGTCCCGGGTCGTTGAGTGTTGTCCAACCAGTTTTGTTAGCCCTGAGTTGTGGGTCGATCTTGGCTGTGGAGTATCTCCAGCCAGTGTGTTTTGTGCTGTGAGTTATTGGAGAGGCTAGTGTCTCGTGTTCGTGAGAGCTGATCAGCTGAGTCGTCGAGAGTGCTCCGACCGTTGTGCGAGATGATTGAGGATTCTGAGTCTTTCCGTTCAGAGCGCGAGCGTGGATTTTGGACTATAACCTGCAGTGCGACCTGAGCGACAGAGTGCGCGGATACCTTTTCCTCGGTGGGGTTGCGCCCCTCGAGAGCCACGCCCGGGGTGGATTTGTTACTTTTGTATCGCGACTTGTCGACGCAGTCCCTCTGGCTGGGCCAGTTTTGGCAGTCACGGACGCCCTACGTCAGTCCGGTCCTACATGGATGTAACGGCAGTAGGTAGGCGCAGGTTTGACTCGACCCGAGGAGGCAGTCAGTGTAGATTGGGAGTTGTATTTTTTTTAATTCAGCTTTTACTTTTCAGCTCTGATATCTGTTAGTGTAGATGATCTTTTGCAGGTAGTCGCTACGTCTATACGGAGCTTCCCGTATGGGCGGCGGATCTGTTGGCTAGCCCGGGGTCGCAGTTTCGACCCCGGCGCGTGACAACTGTTGGGTCAACGGAGCTTCTGCTGTGTGTTTAGCAGTTTTCGGAGGCCTTTGCCGGGTGTTGGAGGTGTTTGCGCGCGAATCGGGCCTCAAGAATGAATCCAGCGCGAAAATTGGATTAAGAATACCCTTCTGGATGCCTTTGACAAATTTTAGAAGCGGAATTTAGTAAAACGGACAACGGATTTGGATTCAGCGCGCGAAAATGATGAAATTGGGCTATTTGCTTGATTTTTCGCCAATGGTTACTGTTCACGCCGGAACAGTAACTCCGGCGACCGGCGGTGACCGGCGGGAGGCGGAGCAAGGCGGCGCAGCGGCAGAGTGCGGTCGCGGGCAGGCGCGGGCAGGCGCGGGCAGGCGCGCGGGCGCGCGGGCAGGCGCGCGGTCCACGGGGCCGACGTGCACCGGAGGTTTGGACACGTGGAGGCTTCGGGTTTGGCGGGTGCATCAGTTGCGTGCACAGGGCGTAGCGAGTGTAGGTGGTGCCACATGGCGCGCTGTGACTGGTGGGTCAACGCATGCGCGACCGGGCGCGGTGCACCGTGGACCCCGCGTGGCCACGTGGAGCTCGCCCATTGGTGGGCGCATGGACCCGGGTGGCCCGGCGTGAACCGCGGCCCACGGTTCCCGCCGTGGACCGCGGCGCCACGCGGCGCGCCGTGATAGGCGGGCGCACGTGCACCAAGCACGCGGGGCGTGGTTCGGCCGCGTGGCGGGCTGAGGTTGTTTTGGGCGCGCACAGTAACGGGCCGGGCCTGTTACTGTAGCAACCCGGTTTAATCGGGTGCCCGAAACAGGGGACTTGTTGGGTATTTTTGGAATTGTTGCTTTTTGGCTATAAATAGCCCCATTTGGCCTGCGATTTGGGGCTTTTCCCGAGCTCACCTCCTGCTGAGCCCTGAAGCAAAGATGAACAACATCTTGTGCTCTATCTGCTGAGGAAGTTTCAGAATTTTTGGTGGCAAGCACTTCGAGGTTGGCATTTTTCTGGCGCGGTGCGACGCACTTTCCTTATTTGCCCTTTTCGTCGCATTTCGGTCCGAGGACTCCCCTGGCCTTCTCCGACCTCCGTTTTCGACGATTCTTGCGCCGATGTGTTCCTGAGAGGTAGGGCTTTGTTTTTTGTGTTGATCGTTTCTTTGTATTCCGGACTTTTGGCACGGTTCCCGAGGCACTATTGATCCCCTATTTGCTGTGTACTGTTTTGGACAGCATTGGAGTATTTTGCCGATATCTTCGCACCCGAACATCGGATTGAGGCGTGCCAATATTCGATTTCTATCTACGCGTCGCGAGGAAGATCATCGTATTTTTCTTGGAATTTTCTGAGTTTTCTTCGAAGGTGAAAATCCCACTTTTTCAGAGCAAAGTTTTACAGATTTTTGTACATGGGATTATTGAGGTAGTCACCTTATTGATATTGTAACTTGACCTACGAAACTCGGATTTGGACGTGCAGGTACTCGTTTTGAAGGGATTGACGAGACAATCGCAGTGGTATTTTTGTTGGATTTTTTGGAGTTCCTTCTATAGGTGGGAATTAAACATCTTTTTAGCTGAAATTTTGGGGAATTGTGAATGGTTGTGGAACCGTTGTTTAAATAGTTATCGGTCGGTGTGTTTGCAGGATTGTTTGCATTCCTTGTATTGTGGGGTGATTGTTGGAGACTGTGGATTTTGGCAGCGAGGGATCTTGTTTTACTATTGTGCACGCTTCTCGAGGTGGGTCGTTGTTGTATCCCTCTCTTTTGGTATGCTCACTAGGAATATCAGAATAACCCGATGTTAGAAATTGTTGATCAAATATTGATAACCTTGCATGCAAAAAGGGACCACATAATTGATAGCCTATCCATGTGATTGAGACAATGGTATTGGAACTTGATCGTTATGCCATAATCACTCATGTTAAAGTATTTATTTATCTGGAACAGCATGATCTGTTGTATGTTAGTACTTAGTGATTATGCAAAAAGGGATCATCACTTTGAGACATTGGTATTGGAGTTCATTGATATATCATGTTATCCATGTGAATAGATTAGTATATTGGGACTTCATGATTTATGATATGTGAGCGCATTGGCGGGCGCTTTTACTTCTATTCTAGATGAGGACATTTGCATGCTTGTATGGACATCTAGATAGGCCACTATTTACTGCTACACTATCTTTGGGATTTGACTTAGGAGAAACCATGTTATCACTTCTTCTCCTTTCATTGTGATATTTGGGGTATTGCTCGTGTGAAGACCTGGGTATTCGTGGTCATTACAGCGTGATCGATAGCTTGTGGAGGCCTATTTCTGTAGATGGTGTTGGTTGCGCGCAAATCGGACCCCAGAAACGGACTCAGTGCGAGAAATGGATCAAGATTGCCTAATGTGGAGTTTCGTCGAAAATTAGAAATTGAATCTTGCAAAATGGACTTCGTATTTGGATTCAGCGCGGAAAAACGATGAAAATCGGCTATTTACATGTATTTTTCTGAGTCCGGACGCGCGAAAACGGGCAACCCGAAGTTTCCTGTGGATTTGGGAGCATGGTGGACCGGTGGACCGGAGGGGGTGCCACGTGGCGGCTCCCCATTGGGTCCGTACGCCACGTGGCAGGCGTAGAGGCGCGGTGCACCAGGCCCGGCCCACGCAGCAGGCTCGGGCAGGCCGGGCAGGCGCGGGCAGTGGCGCGGGCAGGCGCTATCGCGGGCAGGGAGGCCACGTGTCGCCTCCCGATTGGCCACGTGGATTGGCCTGTCGGGAAGCGACACGTGGCGGCGATCGGTCGCGGGGGCTACTGCGCGGGAGCTCGCGGATGCGCGATGCGTGGCGGCCCGGCGGCACAGTGCCGGGCCGGCCCGTTACTGTAGCAGCAGGGAATTAATTTCAGCTTCTTCTTCCTCCTTGGCTTTAAAAGGTGTTTTCCACCTCCATTTTGGACCTTTTGGAGAGCTTTTCTCAGGGGAGTTTTTTTTAGCAGAGCTCCATCAACAAGTCTTCTACAACACTGGATTTTTGGAGGATTTTTGGAGGCCATTTGGATCATCTTCTCCACCAACACTTGAGGACATCACCATTGCTACTTCACAGCCCTCTCCGTCACTTTTCAGTGCGAAAATTCCCCAGGACTCATTTCTTGGACTTTTGGGCTCATTTTTGGTTCTACGTTTTCACAAGAGGTAAGGCTACAATCTTTGTATTCAACCCCCCCCCCCCCCCCAGATATCATGTTTTTACAGAGTTTTAAGGCCATCTTTGGAACCCTTCATTTCAGTCTGGAATCCTGAACAGTCCTCAGTGTTTTGGCCTTTCTGGGCAGTAGGATGGGAATATTTGGATGATTTTTGCGGGGAAACTTCCAGGACTCGAAGATCTACAATATTGGTAAGTATCATTTTCCCCAGATCTGAGTTTATATTAGGGTTTATGCATGATCTTTGGAGCACCTTGCTGCATTCGTGTACAGATGGAACTTGGTGGATAGTTCAAAGTGTTTATGGGTTTTCTCCTTCATCCGAGCATGAAAATTGGAGTTCTTTAGCTCAATTTGTATCTAGTCTCGACAAGGAATCCAATGGTACCTCTCTTGTAGGATTTGGAGCACGTTTTATTAGGTAACTTTAATGATCTTTCCAAGTGCTATTATATGGAATACTGCAGTCCTTGTTTTAGTTTTGATTTGAGCAATGCACCTTGGAATGTAGATAACTTTGTGGATACAAGGTCTTTTTCAAAAATTCAAGTTGGGACTTCTTCTTAACTTCATGGTGAGCAAATTCCCTTTTGTAATCTGTGGATAAATCCCTTTGGAAAAGCCCCTAATTAAGCTTGGAAATGCTAGCAAGTTTATGTTAGCAGTTTTTGGACAGCATTGTGATTTTGCTTCATTTGAATGTTAAGGGAAATTGATGGTGGATTTTGAGGACTTGAAGATGGTTGTATGAAAGAGGACATCTTTGTTTACTGCTAGGAACTTCAACTTGAGGTATTTGGGGCTGCACCTACATTTTCTTAAACTTATTTTCAATTGCTGAAATTCTGGAATTTAATTGCGCAACGTGCATTGTTTCAGTGATTGTGCCCAATCCGTGAGGCGGATTTGGATGACTTTCGCGGCATCGGACTCCTGAGAGGAAAAGGATTACTCACGCAAAATTTCAGCTATAGAGGGCAGTGGATCGTCAAGTTTCAGGTGGGTGGTTGTGCTTTGCCGAAAACAACGATTTACCCACTCGGGCTATTGGTTTCCCTCATGGCATAGTTGATTGTTGTTCTCTTCTCCTTGGTGTAATATGCTTGGATATCCATGTTTAGATTAAGTTAATTGATCCTCATTGTATACATGAGTGAATGAATAGTTTGATTGATGTTGCATCATCTCATATGAAGTTGATTATAAGTGATCATCCTTAAACCTATGCTATGTGATGGTAATTGGGAAATTAATCTTCAACCTACACCTTGTGTTGAATGGTTAACTTAATTATGTGAGAATGATGGTGTTAGTTATATGTGAATGGTTGGTTGATTTATGTGAGGACTTGATGGGATTATGTGACAAGTGCTTGGTTGCTTATGTGAGAAGGACTTGGTTGATTTATTTGAGAATGGTTTATGTGAGAGTAGTTGGTTTGGTGATCCTTAGTCCCCACTTGGTGATATGAATTATAGTTGTCGATCCTTATCCTACAATGTGTGATGTTGGGCATAGATGTTGATTCATAACATATCCATGTAGGAATAATTAGTTGATTGATCTTTCATCTAGCTTATGTGAAAATGGGTGTCGAGGTTGGTTATTGATCTAGTTGATGGGAGAATGACCTATGCTTTTGATTTCTAATTCATTCATGATAAGATGGATATCATTGTGAGTTGAGGCCTATTCCTTATGAGACTAAGCTTTGTTCATGACTCCTAATTCCTCCAAATAAGATGGGATGTTGTTGGTAGATCCTATGTTCATCCTATGTGAGATCAATAAAGGTTGTGGGGCCTTAGACTATTTATTGGTGATACATGAATGAATGTCTATGATTAAGTAATGTTAAATGATCCTAAGAATATTCATGTATGAATGCGAGGTTTGACAAGCGTTGTATCACCTTATGTGATGTTGATTATGAGTGACACTTGGGTTAGAATGTTGATTGCGCATCGTGGATAAAATTGCAGGCTTGGTTGAGATCAAAGCATATCATGTTAGAAAGAAAAGGCCAATTTATACGTGTGAGCATCGTGTATGTGGTATAGGCAGGCATAGGCTATGTGGCACTTAATATTCTTATGCAATCATCAATATTTTGGAATAGCATGCTCTAATAAATGTAAGAACATCGACACCTGTTTTCTTTATATCATCTTGGACATTTGCATGCTTGTATGGTCAGATAGGCCACCTTTTTCTGCTACACTATCATGCTGGAACTGACTTAGGAGAAACCATGCTGTTATTCTTTCTCCAGTTATCTAGACTTAGGGGATAGTACGCTCGGGGTCGAGCGGGGGCTGGGATAGTGTAGTCAGACAGTTGGGATTTGGGACAGGCAGGCTGTGATGGCAGGGTATTGCGGCAACCGCGGATTTTGGGCGGTTGACCGGACAGTTGTTATTGCATCAGATCGGGGAGAGGATTTGGGCTTCTTTTAGTGGATGGTTCTTTTCCACTTAGATCAGTGTCATGATCCAGTCCTGCGGACTTATTCTCATATGATACTTATTACTCAGGCATTTTACTCGTGTGGGTCGCTCCCCTCGAGTGCCACTCCGGAGTGTGCGATATACAGACTTTGAGTCCTTGAGACTCCTATCCCCTATCGGTGTTATGCGTAGGCTGGCATACCCGATTTGGCAGGCACGGCAGGCAGTACCAGTTCTTACTGGTTCATTGATTGGATTTATTCAGGCAGGCATGTTAGATACTGATGCATACTTTTAGCTATACTTCTTAGCACGGCATTTAGAGGCATACTAGTGGTAGCTTCCTCTTATCAGTATTTCTGTTTATAGCTTACCACCTCTCTTATTCCTTCTCTTGCCTTTGGTAGACTTTGTGGGTACGTCGGGGTTTGAGGCTTTACCCACAGGGGGAGGCTACTGGTTTTACTAGTGGTTCTCACCCCCATTGTTGTTTTTCCCCTTTCCTCCCTTTGTTTTGCAGTGTCTGCTGCGGGAGTTGCGGATCTTTCGGTTGACGGTTCGAGGCGAGGGAGTCGCGAGATAGATCCCTACCAGAGTTGATTTCTACAGTGGGATAGATGTACCAACCCGGATTGTGGGTTTCACTGTACATAGTTGTATTTTATTATTTCAGTTTATCTCCCTTTTTGGATTTATAGATGTTGTATAGGTGGCTTTTACTTGTATTACAGTTTCGGTGGACCGGATTATTGTATCTTTATTTTTGGGAGATGGATGTTGTACCTTATTTTTCAGTTGTACAGTGATTCAGATTTTTATTACAGTAGATTTTCTTCAGCTCTGATATCTGTTTAGTTGTTAGATGATACTTTTGTAGGTTGGACGCTTCGCCTATACGGGATTTCGCATAGGTGGCGGATCTGTTGGCGAGCCCGGGTCGCGGTTTCGACCCCGGGGCGTGACAGCTCGGGTTGAGCAGGGTTGTAGGATAGTGTAGCCGGATTTGTTGAGTGGGTTCGTCATACTAGATTGGGGTTTTGGATTATTGCGGCTACCGCGGACATTGGGCGGTTGACCGGATGTTTATTATGCATCAGATTGGAGATAGGATTCCTCTAGTGGATGGAGTTTCCCATTTATTGATTGTTATCACTTGGATTGGGGGTTCGGGTTATCTTTAGTAGAGGGTTTTTCCCCACATTGATCATTGTTATGATCCAGTCCTGCTATATCAGATTACTTTCGCCTACTTACTTTACTCGTGTCGGTCGCTCCCCTCGAGTACCACTCCGGAGTGTGCGTCAGACAGGTTTTGAGTCCTTGAGACTCCTTTGCTTCGGTGTTATGCGTAGGCTGGCATACCCGTTGCGGCAGGCAGAGCAGGCAGTACCAGTGTCTACTGGTGGTCGGATTGGGTTATTTAGGCAGGCTTTTTGATACTGATGCATACTTTTAGCTATTCTTTTAGCTTGACATTTAGAGGCATATTAGTGGTAGATTTTCTTCAGCAGTTACATTTTAGCTTACCACCTTTCTCCTTTTCTCTTGCCTCTCGTAGACCTAGTGGGCATGTCAGAGTTGAAGTTTTACCCACTAGGGGAGGCTACTGTTTTTATAGTAGTTCTCACCCCCATCATCTTTTTCTTTGTTTCTCCCTTTGTTTTGCAGAGTCTTCTGCGGGAGTTGCTGGGCCGTCAGCAACTGATCGAGGTAAGAGGATGGCGGACTAGATAGAGAGTCCACCCGACAGTAGCTAGCTGGACTTTGGTTGTACCCCTATCTACTCAGACAGTTTTTATTGTACTCTCTTTTGGGTCTGGCTTTAGCCAGCTGGTTGTATATTTGTGGTGAGCTGGGAGAGTACTTGTATTTATTTACAGTCGTTCTTTACTTTATTTCCAGCTTTGGTCTGAGATGTTGTAGTTTTTAGTTCAGCTCTGATTTTATGCTCTTTTATTATTATCTCTTATATCTGAGCAGGTTACCGACGCTTCGTGTACGCGGGAAATACCGTGTGCACGGCGGATCTGTAGACGGGCCCGGGTTCTGGTTTACACTCGGGGCGTGACAGAAGAAGTCCCTTTTATTTTTTAAATAATTTGGGATCCGAAGAAATTCCTTTTTAAAAAATAATTTGAATAAGTTGAGTTGATTTGGGATCCGTATGGCACGCCCGGTGAAGAAACCCCTTTTTCACCTTTCGAACGAAAATCGCATTTATTTTTTAAATAATTTGGGATCCGAAAAAGTCCCTTTTTAAAATTATTTGGGATCCGAATAAATCCCCTTTGAAATTATTTGGGATCCGAAGAAGTCCCTTTTTAAAATTATTTGGGATCCGAAGAAGTCCCTTTTATTTTTTTTATTTTTTATTTTTTATTTTTTTTTTGACTGAACCTAAATCCGGGTGTCCGAAGAAATTATCCGAATCGGTTTAGTCAAAACGAACGAAAATGAGAGGAGATGGGAATCGGATTTTTATTTTTCTTACTTTTTTACCTGGTCTGAGCTTGAAGATGGGAACCTGGTCTGAGCTTGAAGATAGGAATCGGAGATGATGAGAGGATAAGGCAGGCGGCGATGGATAAGTCGGTTGAGAGATATTTTGAGGTAATTGGTGGATGAAGGATTTCGGCTGAATTCAAAATTCAAATTTGAGTATAGGTCGCGTTTGAGAGATATTTTGAGATAAAATATTATTGAGGGATTTCAGTTGAATTCAAAATTCAAATTTGAGTATATGTGGTATTTGAGAGATATTTTGGAATTTGGTTAAAAATTTGAAATTCAAAATTTAAAATTCAATTTGAACGTAATTTTTGAAATTGAATCTTTAAATAAGAAGTTGACTATAATGTAAGGCCCGCAGGGCAGAAAAATTAGGATCCGACTGATTTGGTGACTAAAAAAATCGACGGGCTTTGATGAGACCTATAAGGTTGTGTTCACAAATGACCTATTAAGGGGGCTTGAATTTACAGTAAAATTTGTTGTACCCAAATTATTAATATGTTAAAAATTTTGGGCTTATACAGGGTTTATTAGAAATATATAGACAAATCAATATTACGGACCAAACATAATCTTTCCCCCCATTTTTTTCATTATATATATATATTTTTTTTTTTTTACGCCAACATCGAGATTATCGAGTCAGGGCAAAATTGCGCCAGATTGTGGTCTTATGGGGTGTCGCGGCTATTGCGGATATTGGGCGGTTGACCGGATGTTGACTTTAGCATCGGATAGGGGATCGGGGTTTCATTAGTGGACGGAGTATCCCACTTTGAGAATAGTCGTGATTAAGTCCTGCTGTACTGTGATACTTTTGGCTGATTACTTTACTCATGGGGGTAGGTCCCCTCAAGTGCCACTCCGGAGCTGGCGTTATGGCCGAGCCATGTGCCGGTCAGTTGGTTACCTTGAGATCGAGCCGTGTGCTGATCAGTTACTCGGTTCTTGAGTTCGACAGTAGAGCTGGCAGTACTGGGTTTCATACCGGTCCATTTGATTAGGTTTATGTTGACAAATATTGTTCACTGATGCATGCATACAGTCGTAGTTATTCAGTACTGCATTAGAGGCATAGTAGTGGTAATTTTCCTTATCGGCAGATTATTGTAGTATACCACTATACTTCCTTTCTTGCCTCTGGTAGACTTAGTGGATACGTCAGAGTTTGAGGATTTACCCACTGGGGGCTACTGGTTTTACTAGTAGTTTGTTGTTCCCCTTCTTTTTCTCTTTGTTTTGCAGAGTCTTCTGCGGGAGCTGCTGGCCCTTCGGTGGCTGATAGAGGTAAGGGGATCGCTGAGTAGATAGATCTTCTGCCAGACAGTGAGAGCGTAGCTAGACTTTTGTTGTATCCCTTTTACTCAGACTGATATACTTTCATTTTGGGCCTGAATTTTGCCAGCCAGTTGTATTATTTTGGTGAGTTGGGAGATTTTATTATATTTATTACAGATGTATTTCATTTTCAGTTTCAGTCTGAGATGGTATAGTTTTTAGTTTCAGTTTTATAGTTGTGCTCTTTTATTGTGTATCTTATATCTGAGCAGATTTTTAACGTTTCGTGTACGCAAAAAATTATGTATGCACGGCGGATCTGTAGACGAGCCCGGATTCTGGTTTATCCCCGGGTCGTGACAGGGTGTTTCAACTAGGGATGTCAACGAGTCGAATTCGGGACGGATTTTTAAAAATCCGAACCCGAACCAAAACCCGACTACCAAATCCGAATCCGAACCTGAATCTGATGGATTTTAAAAATCCATATCCAAATTCGAACCCGACCAAAAATTCAAAACCCGAACCCAAGCCCGAAAATCCAAACCCGAAACAATTATTTTTCTTTTTCTCTTTACAATATTTCAAAATATATTATATTAAATTTAAAATTTTAAAATATAAATTTAAATATAATATCAAATATTTATATACACATATATTATATAACATAAAATCAATTCGGGTTCGGGTTCAGGTCGGGTTCGGATTTGGGTCGGGTACAATCAAAATCCATATCCAAATTCAAATTCGTCGGGTTTTCATTTTTTATATCCATATCCGTTTAACATCGGATAAATTCATTCTGTTAGAATTCTGGTTCGGATAAAATTTTGGGTATCTGTACCCATTGACATCCTTAGCTTCAACTGTGTTCATCAATACCCCAGTTGTCCTAGTTCGGCTACTATCCAAATCCAAATCCGTCCGGTTTTCATTTTTATATTCATATCTGAATCCACATCCGTTTAACATTAAATAAATCCATTCCATTCGGATGCAGGTTCGGATAAAATTTTGGGTATCCGTACCCATTGACATCCTTAGCTTCAACCGTGTTGATCAATACCCCATTTGTCCTAGTTCGGCTCCTCTAGGCCAAACTCTGTTAAGAATTCAATTGAGAATAATCCGACCGAGCAGACCCCTCCTCGGTCTAATCGTTTGGCACAGACGCATCACATCAGAGGGTCAATTTGGAGGTCGATCGCGGACCGGACCAGGTCAACGGTCAGCGATGCATTTCGAACCCAATAATGGGTATGGATATTCAAAATTTTATCTGAATTTGAATCCGAACAGGGCGGGTTTCAAGACGATTTTAGTTTTACGGGGGCCAAATGTCACGCCCCGGGGTCGAAACTGCGACCCGGGCTCGTCAACAGATCCGCCGCCCATACGGGAAGCCCCGTATAGACGTAGCAACTAACCTGCAAAAGATCATCTACACTAGCAGATATCAGAGATGAAAAGTAAAAGCTGAAATAAAAATAAGTACAACTCCAATATAATACAACAAAGTCCTCACCAAATATACATAAGTCTCTCAAAAAAGATGAAAAGTACAACTCAATACCTCACTACATGGTCGCTCAACATATAACTCACAAAAACTGGTAAGGGGTACATCTACTCTCTCTCAGAAGATGACTGGAAGGGATCTATCTCGCGACTCCCTTACCTCGGTCTGAAGGAGTAGGATCAGCAACTGGAGCAGCAGGAACCGAAGCAGAAGTCCCTAGGGAAAAGACACCACGACGGGTGTGAGAACTACATCCCACAGTAGTTCCCAGTGGGTGCCGCCAACAAGCCCGACGGTCTGCCCACTAAATCTACTAGGGGCATAAAGTAACATATGCAGTGCTGTAAGGAAAAGCTGGAAAAGTAAACTCTATAGCTACTATGCCTCTATCTATGTGGTGACCCCGATCCCCGTGTAGCTTCTCCCATGAACCGTGGTGTAGAACACCTAGTGTTGGTGTGTCTGGCCCATAGTGCATCAAAGGGATGCCATAGATGGACCCTGTGTGATATCCACAGCTGGATTGGCCTTCCGCTGCATTCGCCGAATTTTCGAAATGGTTTTGGGCCAAACAGAGGTTGGAATTGGATTCAGCGCGGAAAAACGCTTGAAAACGGCTATTTGTTTGTTTGATTCTGAGTCCGGAGGCCCAAAAACGGACTCCCGGAAGTTTTCGCTGAATTTCGGTGCATGGGAGGGGCCGTGGACTGCCGGCTGCCACATGGCGGCCTGTTATTGGCCGGTCCGCAGCGCTCGGTCCACAGAGAGGCGCGGCTAGGTGCACGGACCCGGCGCATGGACACGTGGCGCCGCCTGATTGGCGGGCTCTTGATGCGCGGTCTACAGGGTTGGCGCGGCGGTGCATGGACCAAGGCGGGTGGACACGTGGCACTCCCCGGTTGGTCGGTGCACGCGGCGTGGTCCACGGAACCCGAAGTAGGGTGCGTGGACCGGGTGCAGGGGACACGTGTCGGTGTGCTACTCGCGGGCTCACGAGGCACGGCGCACGGGGGCGAGGGCTGGCGCCTCGGGGCGCGTGCGTGGCAGGCGGCCAGGCTGCGCCTGCCCGCACGTGTGACCGCGACAGTGCCAGGGACAGGTGGCGCCCCGCCATTCGCGGGCGCCACCTACCCGTTCGACTGGGGAGGCGCAACGCGGCGGCACCACACGCGCCCCGCACAGCTGTTTGCTGTGCGGGACACGTGTCGGTCTCCGGGAGGGCCACGTGGCCACTCCCGGCACGCCCCGCACAGCTGTTTGCTGTGCGGGTGACGTGGCGGCACTGGGGCGTTACGGGCGCCTACAGTAACTCTCCGTGTTTCGCGGTTTCGGGCGCCCGAACTTCCCCGAGCTCCCGAATCCGGGGACATAACCGGAATTTCTTCAATTGTTTTTTGCGGCCTATATAAAGCCCGAGCCGCCTTCACTTGCAGGGTTTTGACATTTTCGAGCTTCAAACTGACTTGAGGTCTTCAGCAAAGTCTATCCCCACGCAGTGCTGCATCTATCTGTGGATTTCGGGGATTTTACGTGGCACGCTTATCGAGGTTTCCATTTTCTTGGCGCGTCATGACGTTCCTTCGCCGGTGTTTCTCCCGTCGCGTTTCGGTACGCAAGCTCCCCCGGCCTACTTCGACCACCTTTTTGAGCGATTCCTTCGCCGTTGAATCCGCGACAGGTAGGGCTACGATATTGGTAATTTCTGTATCTCCTCATTTCGCACTTTTCGAGGAGTTTTTCCATGCTTACTGGGGCCCCTTTTTTTTGTGAGGATTTCGAGGACAGGAAGTTGATTTAGGATTTTCTCCGCATCCAGGCATCGAATTGAGACGCTCCTATACACTTTTTGCATCTACTCGACGCGATGATTATCATAGTATTTTTCTTGGATTTTTCCGAGACCTTCCCGGAGGTATAATTTTCTCCCTTAACTGTGCATGGATTTACAGTCGTGTTGTTGTGAGGTTGTGAGCACCCTGTGTTGTGGAATTTGTAACTTGGCCTACGGTACTCAGAATTGGGCGTACAGGTACCCATTTCGAAGGTCTCGACGCGAGAATCGCTGTGGTATTTTTATCGGATTTTTCGGAGCCCTTTCTGCAGGTGAATAATTGACATCTTTGGGACTGAATTTCAGATTGTGATTACTTGGTTTAATTTTGGAATAAAGTGTAATTGTAAGCCTTGTGTTGTACCCAGGAGGATTTGCGGGTATTGCTGGGCCCGTTGGATCTGGAGTTATTGATTTCGGGGTATTTTCAGCTGTGGGACTTTAGACAGTTAGCGCCTTCAGGTGGGTGGCCTTGTCTCCAAGTTTGATGGACTGAACATTAAATCTGCTATAGTAGGACCATGCATGATAGTGGGTTCTTGTGTAGCATGCTGGATTGTAGGAATTGTTATTCGTTGTATTTATCTGATGATCTTATGATCTCTTTTGCTTCCTACCACCTGTTTAATTATAGTTATTTGGAACTTGACCTAGCACCCCCGTCATATGTTGCATGTGTAACCAGACCAGTAGAAAACCCTCACTTGGGCTAAGGTTATTTATGTTTAGACATCCACACATTGTGTTTCATTCCTGGACTTAGTGTTATCCTCGCCCGGATAGTGGGCCGAGCGGTCGGTGTTGGGTTATGATTAATTGGATCTAAATAGGGGAAAAAACACCTAGAGGGGAGGTGAATAGGTGTAAACCGTAAACACTCAAAAATCGTTGCGCAATAAAATCCAATGCGGAAGTGAAAAATAACACGCACGATTTTTACGTGGAAAACTCCAAACCGGAGTAAAAAACCACGGGACCGATAACACGGTGAAATCCACTAGAATTAAAACACGTACAAGGTGATATACCGTACTCACTTAAGACTCAACCTTTTCCATACGCTCCTAGTAGATCTTCTCCGCTCGCTCCGCAACGCTCCTCGAATCCACGATTTGCGTCCAACGCCGAATCCACGGCGTCCAACGTCGAATCCACGACGTCCGACCGAATCCACGGTCTTCACCCAGTAGCACGTCTCGAATCCACGAACGTACCTCGCTCCGAATCCACGAGAGTGGTTGCACCTTGAATCCACAAGGCCACGCGAGTCCACGCGCCGATTTTGAGAAAATCGTTGTTTTTGGGTGGTGATGATCCGCCGAATACTTAGATTAGAAATAGATCGGAAATACCATCTAAGTATTCATTAATTTGATTCTTCTCAAAATCTGAGTTTGAAAACCTAGAATCAAATTAATCAATATAGATGAAGAAACATAGAATTAAACCTATTGATTTCCTTTCTTCTCTATAGGTGGATCTTTTTCTTTTTACCGTCTTTTTTGGATTACCCTAAAAATGAATCGTAGGGCTTATTTATAGGTTAGAAACTGTTGGAAGAGGATAAGAATAAAAAACTAGCCTTTTTTGGAATTTTACAGGACGACGGTCCGGACTGGAATTATGGCGGTCCTGACTGTCGTAGCGAAACAGACTTTTTCCAAAAAAACATACCTTCGGGGTTCGGACTGTAATTTCCACGGTCCGGACTGTTCATGCAATTCCTGCAAATTCCATGTTCGGGGTCCGGACTGAAGTGACCAGGTCCGGACTGGAATTGCGCATGAACTATCCTATGTTCAGGGTCCGGACTGTAATGTCAGGTCCGGACTCTGAACATGTATTATGTCTAGTTTTTGATTTTTATGCAATTAAAAATTCATCCAAGTGTTTCTATACTATAAGAAGTATTCGAATCACCAAAAATATTTAGTTAAACATACCTGATCCTTTTGAATTCTTCTTTCTTGAGATTGAGGTATATGATCAAAACTTCTTCATCTTCAATCTTCAAGACTTAATCAATTTCACAAAATACGCCAATACAAATTCCGTAACAATCTCCCCCTTTGGCGGTTTCGTGACAAAACACAAATCCACTCAAGAAAATTCAAAAAGGTATTTTTGTTGCTATCACCATACAACAAAAATTTACAATGGAGATCCAAAATAAAATTAAATACATGAGATAAACTCCTAGAACAGACTCTAGACTTAGACATCTGTACTCTCTGCAAAAAGAAAACATTCTTGACAAAAGAGATCGTTAGATACCTCAAGAATTTTTGCAAACAAAACCAAACACAGAGATAGAGTTTATACTAACCATGACATTTACAAATTCAGATATGTACTGAGATCACAATCAAAAAGCAACATATCCTCTAAGCATTAAAAATCCAAATGTCATAGAAAGGTTAGTCAACAAGCAACTTGTTAGTTATATTACATGCCCAAATAGTTAGTCAAATAGTTAGTCGAGGCATGCAATCACACATTATAAAACCAAAAGTTGAGGTCATACTTACCTTTCATAGTTCAAAGTTGTTCAAAATTCACAACCATTAGTCCTCTCTCTCCCCCTTTTTGTCACAAAACAAGCCAAAATTACAAAATAAAAGGTGTAGGTTTTTGGATCCCCAAAGATCTAAATAGGTACTATCAAACAACTAGAGGGGGGGGTGAATAGGTGTAATACTTATAAAACCAATCTCAGTGCAAAATAAAAACCAATGCGGAAAATCAAAATAGCACACCGAGATTTACGTGGAAACTCCAATCCAGGAGAAAAACCACGGGACCAACACGCAATAACAATCCACTAAGAATTGAAGAATAACAAGGTGATTACCGACTCCACGGACTCCAACCCCTCCTTCAAGTTCTTCGGACCTTGCGCTCCACCGATTGCACGTCCACTGCACACGTTCAAATCCACGAACGCCACTCGAATCCACGAGCACACGTTTCGAATCCACGAAATGCCTTCAACACACCGAATCCACGATGCCACGTCGAATCCACGACGCAAACTTGATAAAAGTTTCGATGGTGATCCTTTGCTTAGATTATCATTGAGGAACCGTAGAAGAAATCTCTAAGCAAAGACTAGATCAATTCGACAAAAGATAGATCTTGGAAGAACCGTCGAATTGACCTAAAAGAGGCTATAAAGAAGAACGATAAAAACCTAGCCTCTAGGGTTGCTCTCAAGTGTTTAGTTAATTAATCGGTAGTTCTTGAGAAACCCTAAGTGTCTATTTATAGTTTAGAAACCTTTGGAAAGAGATAAGCATCAAAAACTGACTTAACAGAATATTTCCCGCACGACGATCCGGATCGGATTTACGGCGATCCTGACTGTCGTCTTTTTTCAGCAATTCCTGAAAAAACAAGGTTCGGGATCCGGATCGGAATTCTGATCCGGATCGGAATTCTGATCCGGATCGGTTCAGGATCAAAAATTCTGAACTGGACTCTGAACATCCAATTTGTCCAGTTTTTTATTTTTAAGCAATGAAAACTTATCCAAGTGTTTCTAAACTACACAAATGTATTCGGATCACCAAAATTATTTAGTTAAACGTACCTGATCAATCCGAATCCATTTTCTTTAAGATTGATGTATATGATCCACAATTTTTCAACTTCAATCTTCAAGACTCAAAACACTGAGTGTCAACTTGAGATCTTGTTGAATCTTCTCTGAGTCTTCAATTGCTGATTGACAATTTGATCACTTCAAGACTCCGACTCAACTCACGAAATATGCCAACACAAAAAGCCGTAACAATCTCCCGTTTGGCAATTTCGTGACAAAACCCCAAAATACATAAAACGCTCAAGACACTCATCTTAAACCAAAAAATCGAAACTCAATGTCATCACCAAAACATTGATTTTCTTTGCGTGAAAGATCCAATAAACAAAAATTACATTTGAACCAGTCTTAGAACAAACTCTATGACTTAGGACTTGGAGTCTTAAAGTGATGTATATCCTGCAAAACAAAAACTCCAAACAAAATCAAACGTTTAGTCGTTAGAAATGGAATCCTACATTTGATTCGCCCTTTTGGTTCTTTTTGTTTTTTGGCTCCTTTTTCATCATCTCTTTTCTTTATCATCACCTCCCCCTATCTCGATGATCTCATCTCCTTTTTCATCATCTCTTTTCTTTATCATCATCTCCCCCTATCTCGATGATCTCATCTCCCCCATTTCTCTTCTCCCCCTTTTTGTCACAAATTATCAAACAGTGAACATACTAGACAAAAGGAAATCACTAACAACATTAGTTCATAGAGAAAGAGAGATAAAAGCCCAGTTCCGGTATATAACAAAAACATAGATTTCGTACTGGTCCTCGAAGGCAAAAATCACAAAAATTCTTGAAACAAATCCAAATTTTGAAATCTTTCAAATACCGATTTGCATTCCATCAAGAAAACAATTTAAGTGCTTGAAAATAATATGAGATCACATAGATGTCATGCAATCCAATTAATTTTACAAAATTAAAAAGATTTACTCCGAAATCATGAAAAACAAAGATAAAACATTATAAACATTTTTCATATTATATACGTCAAACACAAGTCATCAAAAATAATCTTGAGATCCAAACTCTATCAAGATGTAACGGATTTACAAAGATGACTTACGGAGATTTCCAAATGACATTAATTTTGAATTTTACCCTTTCAAATTTGAGATAAGCACTAAAATACCTAAGGGTTGCTCTTTGAGCATCTTTCAACTATCCCACCTTATACCAACCAGGAGATTGTTCAAAATATGAACTTTGAATTTAAATCTCCGAATGCTTCATCTAAAAAATTTCAAAAATATTTTTCTAGCATCCAAAACATGTGGTAGCTTCACACACTAACCGGACGACCGGGGTGGCAGCTCTTTCCAACATGTGGTGGTAGTTTTCACACTCCTTTCGGATGTAACTCTTTCCACATATTTTGTAATTCATTTCATTACCCTTGAACGAAAATACAATCTCTTATGTGAAAGAATTAAATCCCAAATTTTAGTCAATCGGTTGTCTCATGTTTATCACAAAGAACTCACACAACCGAGATAGAATAATCATCTAAAGATCACTCATGATTACTAAAATTTGATGAATATAATTATCAAAAACTCCTATAATGAAGTATCTTCAAGAATTATGATTATGGAGTAAAGTTGATAATCCAAATAAAATTAATTTGGAGTGAATGAACGTGAAGCCCTTTTTATTCAATGCACTTGTTCAGTAAAAACCCTTTTGTTCAAAAACAAAGTATAAAAACGAAGAGCATTGAAAAACATGTAATGCAAAGATTAAGAAAAATATGAAGGGAAAACCAATCAAAGCATTACATACAGTCATAAGCTAATTAGAACTTAAGACAAGGAAAGATATCACCTTTCCGAATCCAAAATCGCTGGATTTTGGGTTGTCTTGATTCGTTGTGGCCGGGGGTTGTCCGCTTTGACTGTTGATCCAGCTTAGGTCTTTGCCTCGCAATGATCCACTTGTATGATTGATGTTGTGGCTCGGACCTTTGGTGGGTTGAGTGAACTCCTTTGACTTGATGTATCTTTTGAGTCCGTTGAGTCCGCTCCGTAGATGAAGTTGCCGAAGGATTTTTCTTTCTCTTTTTCGGGCAATCCTTCACCAAATGTCCTTCAAGTCCACAAAGGTGACACGTTCTTCCTTTCAATTTGAATGTGGAACTTGAAGCATGCACAGTTTGATCCTTTTTAAATCCCAAACCAACCTTCCTTGTTTGACCTAATCCGCACATACAATCTAGTTTCTTGGAAACGGTTGAAAGCCTTTGTATGTCGGATTTGAGTTCATGAACTTGCTTGGTCAATGCTTGGTTGGTGACATGAATCTCCACAAACTGTTTTTCTAGAAAACCAATCTTATCCATATATGATTTAGCGTTTGTCTCCGATTGGTTTAGCTTTTCATGGAGGATTTTATTGTTATCCAATAAACGTCCTTGTTCATCCTCGAGATCATGAAGTTTTATCTTTAAATCTTGATTCTCTTCTTGAACTTCAAGTCGTTGCTTCATCAACTTCTTGATATGCTTGGCCATCTTCTTTGATTCCACAAGAAGTTGTTGGTATGCCTCAACGAGTTCTTCTTCGTCCGACTCCCCCTCACTTGATGACTCTCCACCGGTTGTTGATGTTTCATACAAAATCAAAGGAGTAGAGTCAGTGACTAAAGATGATAAACACAAATTAGAAGAGGGAATTTGAGAGGCATGAAAAGCAACAATTTTTTCTTTTTCCTCTTCACTTGAGGTCGATTCATCGAAACTAGAATCGTCCCAAGTTTTTGCTTGCAAAGCCTTCTTTTTGTATGATTTCTTAGAAGGACAATCCGTTGAAATATGGCCGTAGCCTTTGCATCGATAGCATTGGATTTCCCCTTCGAAATCATCTTTTTCTTTTTCTTTAGAAGGTTTTACAACGCCTTTGAGTTTAGAGGATTTAGAACCCGATGATCCTTTAGATGGTTTCGTGGATGAAGATCCATCGGTTCGATTCTTCCAAAATTTCCGACGAAATTTCTTTGTGATCCGCGCCAATTGTTCTTCAAAATCGGCAAGAGAGATTTCATCATCGGAACTTGATTCGCCATCTTCTTCCTTTGTTGATTTGAATGCAATACCTGTAAGCTTAGAAGAAGACTTGGAAGAAACTTGATTAGTAGGAAAAGTCATCTCATAAGTTTGCAAAGCACCTACTAATTCCTCTACTCTCATCTCATCCGGATGACTAACGGTTTCAATGGCGGTAACCTTTGCCCTAAACCGTTCCGGAAGAGTCCGAAGTATCTTTCTTACAATTTTCGACTCCGGGATCTTCTCTCCTAAATTAGCACAAGTATTGATTACATCTTGAAGTCTAGTGTAATAATCTGTAAACAATTCATGCTCTTCCATATGAATAGAGTCAAATTGACTTGTAAGCATCTGGAGCTTTTGAATTTTTACAAGATTAGTACCCTCATGTGTAATTTTGAGAATATCCCAAATTTCCTTCGAGGTTTCACACGCGGAAATTCTTGTAAATTCAGTCGAGGAAAGAGAATTATATAAAGCGTTCATACCTTTCCCATTGTAAGAAGATCTTTCAATTTCCTCTTTGGACCATCTAGAGCGAGGTTTTGGGGTAGTAGAATTTCCTACTTCCTCAACAGGATGCACCCAACCGTATTCCACAGTTTGCCATACCCGCTCATCAATTGAGATGAGAAACGCTCTCATCCGCACTTTCCAATAAGCATAATTGGACCATCAAAAAGAGGAGGTCTAAAAATATTACCACTTTCACCCGACATGATAGATAAACCTAAAACCCGCTCTGATACCAATTGTAGGTTTTTTGATCCCCAAAGATCTAAATAGGTACTATCAAACAACTAGAGGGGGGTGAATAGGTGTAATACTTATAAAACCAATCTCAGTGCAAAATAAAAACCAATGCGGAAAATCAAAATAGCACACCGAGATTTACGTGGAAACTCCAATCCAGGAGAAAAACCACGGGACCAACACGCAATAACAATCCACTAAGAATTGAAGAATAACAAGGTGATTACCGACTCCACGGACTCCAACCCCTCCTTCAAGTTCTTCGGACCTTGCGCTCCACCGATTGCACGTCCACTGCACACGTTCGAATCCACGAACGCCACTCGAATCCACGAGCACACGTTTCGAATCCATGAAACGCCTTCAACACACCAAATCCACGATGCCACGTTGAATCCACGACGCAAACTTGATAAAAGTTTCGATGGTGATCCTTTGCTTAGATTATCATTGAGGAACCATAGAAGAAATCTCTAAGCAAATACTAGATCAATTCGACAAAAGATAGATCTTGGAAGAACCGTCGAATTGACCTAAAAGAGGCTATAAAGAAGAACGATAAAAACCTAGCCTCTAGGGTTCCTCTCAAGTGTTTAGTTAATTAATCGGTAGTTCTTGAGAAACCCTAAGTGTCTATTTATAGTTTAGAAACCTTTGGAAAGAGATAAGCATCAAAAACTGACTTAACAGAATATTTCCCGCACGACGATCCGGATCGGATTTACGGCGATCCTGACTGTCGTCTTTTTTCAGCAATTCCTGAAAAAACAAGGTTCGGGATCCGGATCGGAATTCTAATCCGGATCGGAATTCTGATCCGGATCGGTTCAGGATCAGAAATTCTGAACTGGACTCTAAACATCCAATTTGTCCAGTTTTTTATTTTTAAGCAATGAAAACTTATCCAAGTGTTTCTAAACTACACAAATATATTCGGATCACCAAAATTATTTAGTTAAACGTACCTGATCAATCCGAATCCATTTTCTTTAAGATTGATGTATATGATCCACAATTTTTCAACTTCAATCTTCAAGACTCAAAACACTGAGTGTCAACTTGAGATCTTGTTGAATCTTCTCTGAGTCTTCAATTGCTGATTGACAATTTGATCACTTCAAGACTCCGACTCAACTCACGAAATATGCCAACACAAATAGCCGTAACAAAAGGAGAGTTAAAAAAAAAACTAAAAACTGAAAAACCTGCAAACCAGAAAGATATGTCAGAAAGAAATTCAGTTGTCGGACTCAGAATCCTCAGAGCTACTACACTCCAATTTGTTCAAAATCCCTTTAAGCATCCTTGACAGGTTGGAACAATTTTGTTTCATCTTGTGAATGTCAGCCGACATTCTTTCTTGTTCTTCAGCCATTTTCTTCTGTTCTTGTTGCATAGATACTATAGCAGCTTTTGTGATGTTTCTCTTGGAGGTAGAAGGGGATTGCGTGGATGCTGAAAGTGTATTTTGACCTTCTTTACAAGGAGATTCTTTAGGCAGAGAGCGTGCTCTGGCGAGGGGTTCAATGATCTGAATTCCTCTGCCCCTCGAATTCTTGCTCGTTGTGTACTGCTTGGTTTTTGAGGAAGACTTCATCAGCTTCTTTTGCTTTAGATAGAACCTATCTTCGTCATCAACCATTTGTTGTACTTCTTCACAAAATGTGTCCCAATCTTCTTCGTCTTCTGATTCTGAACCATTTTGAAGAACATTCTTCGTTTCCTCTTGACTTGGTCCAGCATGTTCCTTTTTAACAGATGCTCTCGTTCCCACCATTGCTACAATGAGTGCAACAATCCAAGCAAAAGCCATTTTTGATACTCGTGGTCAGATGATGGAAAAACCTGTGAGCAAACCTCAAGAACACGAGAAAAAAAAATTTGTTTATTTTCAAAAATTAGAAAAATTGTACCCAAACAATCATCATCATGTAGAGAGACTAGGAATCAAATTAGTTTTGCAAAAAGAAATTTAAAAATAGATCAATCCCATGATTTTCAAAAATTCCTATTATATGCCCTAAAACCGAATTTTCAGAAATCGAAGCCTAAAAATCCGTTAATCAAGAGAATACCTAGCATATAATCAAAACTAATCTACCCAGAGTTCTTATTTCAAAAGAAATTTGATCAAAAACCAATCTCAGACGAAAAAGATACAAGATTGCCATCACGTTTTGAGCAAAAAGATGAAAAATAGTGAAAAACCGAGATTTTGATCATAAGAACTTACTTTGAATCGAAGAAGATGGGTTGGGAAGGCTACAAGACGATTGTTTTCTAGAGAGAGAAGGTCTGGAGACTCAGAAACAAAAGATTGAAGTAAAAGAAAATCAAAACCCTTTTGTTCTATATAAAACCCTAGCCGCGGTCCGGACTGCCTCAAGAATCCAGTCCGGATCGGCTTACCTGCAGGAATACCTGCGTTCGGGGTCCGGATCGGCTTGTCCTGTCCGGACCGGCTTCAACCTTTTTCTTCAGAAAAATTCAGAAAAAATCCAGAAAATCCAGAAATGATTGTAAGCACTTTTGTGTATCAACTTTAAATGAAAATCATCGTTTCATATAACTAGAAATAGATTATGCAAAATCTATCAAAAATATCCAACTAATGAAACGAAAATTTATAAAAATTAAATCCCTTAAAGTTGAACAACTTCAATCACATCTATCATGATCTTATGAGTCATGCCTTTATCAAATCATCAATTTGGTAAAGAAAATGAAATAACAAGATCAATAGATGTTTGAAATCCCATATATGTTATATAATGTATCTAGTCAATATGTTGAAGATAGTGGCTCTTTGAGTATCTTTCATTAAAAATCCCACCTTATACCAACCTTGAAATTTGACAGAGTCAAGTATTTCAACATGCATTTTATCTAATCAATCTTAAAAAACCATGCTTGGTATACATGTGGTAGCTGCACACAGTACTCGGGCGACCGAGGTGGTAGCTCTTTCCTCCATGTGGTGGTAGTTTTCACACTCCTCATTGGGATGTAACTCTTTCCACATCTTTTGAGCATAACAATTTTCATTTACTCCCCCTCAATTGGCTATCAATTATATAAAATATAAAGTATTCAACCAAAAATTGATCTCGATTTCATACTTGACTCAATTGTCAAATAAGATAAAAACTAAACCAAGAGATCATTTGAGAGAGAAATTGACTTTGATCAAAACAAAGATGACTTAATTGACATAAATGATCATTGCATCAAATGAATTATTATGATATCCAAAACATAATAAATTTCTAAATATATAAAGGATGCAGTTAAAGTCAATATAACTAATGCTCAATTTATGTTCTATGTACAAGCATTGATAATGAACAAAAAACACAAAAACAAAACCTAACCTAAGCATTGGTTTCAAAAGGAGATTATTTCAAGGAAAGCATTCCAATTGCCTTACGCAAATGAATAAATCATTTTTGATCCAAAGGTTTTGTTAAAATGTCAGCTAATTGATCCTCCGTTGAAATGTAGGAAAGTTGAAGAATATTTGATTCAACTAGCTCTCTTAGAAAATGATATCTAAGTTCAATGTGTTTTGTTCTTGAGTACAACACAGGGTTTTTGGAAATGTTTATAGCACTTGTGTTGTCACAAAGAATGGTTACCGAAGTTGCTGAAATCCGGAAGTCGCTCAACACACTTTTCATCCAAATGAGTTGGGTTGAACAACTACCCGCTGAAATATATTCCGCTTCGGCAGTCGAGAGTGCAATGCAGATTTGCTTTTTACTATGCCATGCAACAAGGCAATGGCCAAGATAAAAACATACACCACTCGTACTTTTCCGATCATCCACAGATCCTGCCCAATCGGCATTTGAATATCCTACAATGTCAAGACTTGTTTCCATCGGATACCAAATTCTGAAATTTACGGTTCCTTTGACATACCGGATGATCCTTTTCACCGCTTTCAGGTGATCCTCCTTTGGTGCTGATTGATATCTCGCGCAAATCCCAACACTAAAGGATATGTCCGGGCGACTAGCCATGAGATAAAGTAGACTTCCAATCATGCTGCGATGAAGCTTCTCGTCTACATTCTCACTAAGAGATTCACTTCCTAATCCCTTGTTGCTAGTTCCCATTGGAGTTGGAAAGTCTTTAGAATTTTCTAAATCAAACTTCTTGACCAACTCCAGTGCATACTTGGATTGACACAGATGAATGCCTTCTTCATTTTGTCTCACTTGCAATCCAAGGAAGTAAGTTAGTTCGCCCATCATGGACATCTCAAATTCGCTCTCCATGGTTTCAGCGAATTTAGAAGCATCATTATCTCCTGTTGCACCAAATACAATGTCATCGACATAGATTTGTGCCACAATGAAGTTATCCTGATAATGCTTCACAAAGAGAGTCCGGTCAGCTCCCCCTCGAGTATAGCCCTTTTCTAATAGGTGCTTTGTCAACCTTTCGTACCACGCTCGCGGTGCTTGTTTTAGACCGTAAAGAGCCTTTTTCAAACGAAAAACATGGTTAGGTTGTTTATAGTCTACAAAACCTTTCGGTTGAGCCACATAAACTTCCTCGTTTAAAAACCCATTTAAAAACGCGCTCTTAACGTCCATTTGAAAGAGTTTTATTTTAAAATGACAAGCAATAGCGAATAAAATACGAATTGACTCGAGTCTAGCTACCGGGGCGAACGTTTCATCAAAGTATATGCCTTCAATTTGAGAATAGCCTTGAGCAACTAGACGTGCTTTGTTTCTGATGATGGTACCATCCTTATTTTTCTTATTCTTGAAAATCCATTTAGTACCAATCACGTTGTGTTGCTTTGGAGGCTTCGTTAATTCCCAGAGTTTGTTTCGTTCGAACTAATAGAGCTCTTCCTGCATTGCTTCAATCCAGTAGTCATCCTGAAGAGCTTCATCAATGTTCTTTGGCTCGATCATGGAGACGTAACAAGCGACTCCACAAATCAACTGTCTCCGAGTCCTGACTCTTTCGTGTGGGTCTCCAATAATGTTAGATTCTGGATGATCCTTGGAGATGCGTAACGTTTGAGGTAACGGAGTACTCGGAGGTACATGTGATAATTCCTGCACATCAGATAAACTTGAAGAGCCATTAGATGCATCAAAATTATCGGAAGAATTATTATGAGAAGATGCATTTGCAGGAGAATCATCATCTAGGGACATATCAGGGGTAGATTTATCAGATGCAAAGTGAAAAGCTTCATCTACTTTAATATTTATAGATTCTACCATCGTTTTAGATTCCAAGTTAAAAACCCGATATGCTCTACTGTTTGTAGAATAACCCATGAAAATCCCTTCGTCACTTCGAGAGTCAAATTTTCTAAGATTTTTGCGGTCACGTAAAATGTAACGACTCCCAAAGATACAAAAATATTTGATATTTGGTTTTCTACAAAACCACAGCTCATATGGTGTATTTAATGTTCCCGGGCGCAAATACACTCGATTAATTATATAGACGACGGTGTTCACAGCTTCAGCCCAAAAATATAACGGTAAATTCCGGCTATGAAGCATCACACGCGCCATCTCTTGAACAACCCTATTTTTGCGCTCGACTACACCATTCTGCTGAGGTGTATAGGGTGCTGAGAATTCATGTTTTATGCCAGTGCAAGTGCAAAAATTAATGAATTTAGAATTAATGAATTCTCCACCTCTATCACTTCGAACACGAACGATCTTTTTATTTCTTTCAATCATAATACGATGACAAATCTCATGAAAAGAGTCGAAAGTATCCGCTTTCTCTTTTAAAAATGTTACCCATGAATACCTAGAGAAATCATCAACCAAAAGAAAAATATACCATTTACCTCCCAAAGATGGTTGACGAGTCGGCCCCATTAAATCCATGTGCAGTAATTCCAAGGGCCGATTGGTACCAACGTGGTTCAAGTTCTTGTGTGCAGCCCTTGATTGTTTTCCCTTTTGACAACCACCACACACAATGTTTTCCTTAAATGAAAGTTTAGGAACCCCCTTAACCACGTCTTTATTTGAAATCCTTGCTAGTTCTTTATAATTTATGTGACCTAGCCTTTCATGCCAAAGAGTTTCATTATCCAAAGAAACTAGGTTACATTTTTCAGAAATTTTGTTTGAAACAACATAGCAATTATTTTGAGATCTAACCCCTTTCAAAAAGAATACATGGTCCTTATCAGTTACAATACATTCTACAGAAGAAAAATTAACTGAGAAACCATTGTCGCAAAGTTGACTTATACTAATAAGGTTAGTCTTTAGGCCTTCAACAAATAAAACATTGTTCAAAACCGGGCCTTCTGGAATAGCGATTGTTCCTTTTCCAACAATTTTAGAAGAACGACCGTCTCCGAAAACAACATGTCCTCCGGAGATTTTCTCTAAAGTTTGAAAACAGTTTTTGTCACCGGTCATGTGACGGGAAAACCCACTATCCAGATACCAAGACGAGTTGTAACAGGCATGTAAAGAAGTATGAACAACAAGACAAGGGAAGATTTCACCTTTGCGCACCCAAACCTTTTTGGACTGCGTCGGTAATGTTCATGAAGTTATTCTCCTTGGTGAAAGCGTCTTGTTTGATTCATTGCTTGACATCGTCTTGCGAGGTGAACTACCAAGGCTCCTTTCCTTTGAAAAATTTTCTTTTATTTTCCGGGGAATCACCTTTTTGGTAGTTATTGCAAGAGGCGCTTGAGTTGATCGTTTTGCTCCCATCTTCCAATTTCTTCTAATGTGCCCTGCATAACCACAACGAAAACATACCTTTGTTCTTGACGATCCCGAAGAGGGTGAGGTAGGGTTGTTGTCGTTGTATACAGTGATTTCCATCGTCGGAGGAGGAGTTACCGACTGGGGCACAAAAACTGTTCCACTCGAACTAGGACTGTCGCCAGTTTGAGTGTATCCGAGGCCGAATCGGTTTGTTTGACCAAGACCAAGCATCTTATCCAACTTGCTCCTTCCAGAAGAAAAACGCTTTAAATCATTTTTTAGTTGGAAAATGGTCTTCGTCATTTCCATTTTCTCCTGTCGGGCCTCGGTATAGAGCTTCAAGAAGTAACCAGCTTTATCAATCATTTTTACATGTTCCTTCTCAAAATGCTCATTTTTCTCTTGAAGTGAAGCATTTGCTTTTATCAGGTTATCCCTTTTCACTTCAAGACCGGTCGAGAGAGAAGTTGCCCTTTTTACTTCTTCTTCGAGATCCTGCAATCTCTCTCTCAACACCTTGTTTTGCTTAGCCAGTTTCTTTGAATCCCTCAAAAGTTTATAGTAGGCTAGAGCAAAATCTTCACCTTCAGAGTTACTCGATTCGTCGTCCGTTGCAGTTTTTTCAACCTTGGAGGAGTTGGACAATGAATCGAATGTACTTGCCATTAAGCACATGAAGGGTGAAGATGTGGACGCGAGGAACGCCGTTGCGTTATTCTCTTCATCACTTGAAGATGACTCATTTGACGTTGAGGTGTCATCCCAAGTGACGGCTTGCATCGCTTTCTTCTTTGACAGATTCTTATTTGGACACTCCGTTGAGATATGGTCGTACCCTCGGCACTTGAAGCATTGGACTTGTCCCTCTGAGCTTTTCTTATCCTTTGAAAAACTTTCTTGCTTTCTTGACTTTTGGCTTGAAAAACCTTTGCCTTTCTTCCACTTTCCGAAGGATGGAGTTTTACTTGAATTACCCCTTCGAAAACTTCGGCGAAACTTTCTTGTCAAGAGAGCAAGCTGCTTCTCAAAGTCCTCCATAGATAGGTTTTCGTCTGTTAGTTGTATGCCCCAAAAGCCTATCAGGCTGACGCATTTTTATATGGGACATATTTGTACTTGATCTTTATTATTATTTGGGCATTTTATGCCATTCATGTTTAATGTGTCCATGAATCGTCCTTTGAATTAATGAGATGATAATGTATATTCTGAACAGGTAAGAATTTGAGATACATATTATTGGTGATTAAGTCATAAATGCTCTCAATCGGAGGATCATCATGGGGACGATGATTGATCCGGTAAGATTGATGTATGTGCCGCTCTCTTTTAGGATGACGAGTCTCAAGTCATTAGTGTGGAGACACTGGAGCGAACGTGCAGGTGGTTGTTAAAGAATAAGGGCACTGAGCGTGACCAATTACGAATAGTTACTTGGATGTCTACTCTTTCGTCAGTAACTGATTCGATGTTGCAGTGGTACAACTGATCCTTAGACCTGCGACACCACGGCCATTCAATATGAGGCTACTGTAGTTTGACTATGCAAACTCTGATCCTAGTCACGGGTCTTAGTAGTATATGTTGGCTGCAGTCGGTTCATATTAGGAATGGGTGTTTGTTTACAGAGGATCTATCGCTCTCGGTAGAGAGATAATTAGTCCTATGCTATTTGTAAGGCAAAGCTCAGAAATCCTCGGCCGGGGTAATATGGTTCATGGAAAGGTGTTTCCAAGAGTAACCATATGAGCTTCTGTCCTATCAAATTTGTCATATAACGGGTGATGGGGTTTGACGAGTATTCCATGACCTCCACTCAGTTGGGACTATGCGATAGAAGGATTGTATTGTACGGTAACTGCACCTTGAGGTTCAGTCCAATATTCACTTCTGACTGGATTGCCACTATATGCTGCTAGGCGTCACTGGTGAATTGTAGGAACCAATGAGAATAATTATAGGCGAATAATTATTATACGATGGAAGAATCAAAAGTGTTTGATCCATCAAAAGGAGTTTCGATGATGATGTCAATGGGGATCGCATCATATCTCACTACCAGACAGAATTGAACCTATTAGGTCACACACATAAGGAATCGCGCATGATCGATATCAAGGAGATGATAAAGAAGTTTATAGAATGGATTAATTATAATCACAATACTAAAGTTTACTAATTTATTAGTAAAAGGACTAATTTGCAATTATTGTAAATAAGAGGTATTTAAGTGCAAAAGTTGCATGGTGTATTTACTAATCGTTAGTAAATATTTTGAGGACTTATGTGTAAATGTTACACACGAATCTAATTATGGATAATGGATAATCCAATCGGATTAGGATTCGATTAAGGATAATGGATGATCCAATCGGATTAGGATTCGATTAAGGATAATGGATAATCCAATCGGATTAGGATTCGATTAAGGATAATGGATAATCCAATCGGATTAGGATTCGATTAGGATTAGGGTTAGGGTTTTCTCATTATAAATATATGTTATATGTGACATATTAAGAGAGAGAAAAAGGAATAAGAAAACCCTAGCCACCTATCCTCTTCCTCAAGTCCTCCACAATTAATCGTTCTCGATCTTTGGAAGATTGCTAGCACAATTAGAAGATTGATTCATCCTCCTTACATCGACGCAAGAATTAATTCGTGATCGGATCGCGAATCAAGGCGATCGATTTTTCGATCAAGGGCGTGATTCTGTGTGGACACAAGTAGAGGCCGGGTGCGTGCGCGGCTATCAAGGACGAACAATTTTTACCAACGATCATCGGCTTCGCGGTGATCTCGACCCGCGCAAGGTAAAAATTAAATCCTAATTGATAAGATCAATTAGATTACCTTTTTACGATCTAAAACAATACATGAGGTGATCTTGGTTTAAGAAAATTTTAATTGCGTTTTTTCTTCCGCTGTGCATATCTGATCACTTTCTTACAGTGGTATCAGAGCCACCCTCATCGTTTGTTTTAGATCTAATCTCTTTTTCGATGTTGATTGGGTTTTCTGGAACGATCGAAATCAAAACAACAAAGGTTGTTTTGAATATGTTGTTTTGATTATTTTGTAACACTAATTAATTATGCATGCGGTCAAGGTGCTCTAATTAATTAGCATATGATGTACGGTCATGCATGCGGTCAAGGTGCTCTAATTAATTAGCGCACGCAGTACGGTCATGCATGCGGTCATGGTGCTCAAATTAATTAGCATATGATCTACGGTCATGCATGCGGTCAAGGTCAACGTGCTCTAATTAATTAGCATATGACGCACGTCATATTGATGACATGCAAGCTCTAATTAATTAGTATTGTTAGTGTATAGCAACACTAATTGATTAGTTCATGGCTTTTATTGCACGTGCTTGCCGCAATGTGTTTTGAACGCATTTACATGATGTAATCATGCGCGCCTTGTGGTTGCTTTGTGCAAAATCGCAATTTAAAATTAATTCGAAACCCAATTAATTAGAAATCGAATTAGAGAATTTTATTTTATATTATATGCCTGTGATGTGTATGAGGTGATGATCATGGATAGCAACCTTGTGATGATGTGAATGGGTGTAATTTAATAAGGACCCAGTGTTAGATTTATTTTGAGTGCCTGCGTGCACCAATTAAATTATGTAATTTGGAGACCTGCGTGTCTCATTATTATTATGGGTTGTATTGTAATTGTTGCAAAATTAAAGGGTAAAGGGGTAGTTCAGGTTCAATGACGATTTGTTCCATTCAAGAGTTGATGCGGTGCCGATCAAGTTTGGACCAAATATTGATCGAGGGAGCTGACAAGAGTTGATCTACTCCAATCTGATCAAGATCCAGAGCAAGTTTTTGTGTGTAATACCCTCTGACCCGATTCCGGCCTGGTGGCTCAGGCCCGAATCAAATTAAAATCCATGATCATCACCGGTAGTTATTTTTTTTATATATGTGCGATATATGTGTGTATATGATGCGATGGTTTGCATGAGATGTAAATTTATAATGAATTAAAACTGATGAGTTAACAAATCTCCCTAAATAAAATATTAAGTTAATGGTGTTATGAACCCATTAGTGGCCTTCCATCGTTGTAGGGTGTGGGCGTCTCTTTAGTGTTGATTGATGCACCCGGACACGGGGGTCAGTTGCATTAGGGAGCCGCAACCATTCTATTGGCATAAGATGCTATGTGGTAAGAAAGGGGTTGAATCCAAGAATTTGTCAGGATGAGGATTCAATGACTTTTTTTATTTGCATGATGAACGGTGGGTCTAACTTAACCAAAAGATAAGGCCAAGAATCTGTTAGGATGAGGCCTATATTTTTGGAGGCCAAAGATAAAATTGCGATTTGCTTAAGAAGCATTGAACAAGAGTTGTTCACTCATTTTTTTACTCATTGCCAAGAATCTGTTAGGATGAGGTAGTGTGCAAACAGATGGGACAGCAATTCCCACTAGAAACTTTTAGTAAAGTTTTCGTTTTCTCCACTCGGGGAGTGTGGAGATTCGCTAAAATTAGTGGGAGGCACCATTTAGATTTAATGACCCTAATCAAAATGGATTATGATTAAGTACACAACTAATTAGAATCTTAACCATCTGCAGAAAATGTCCGCCTCTAACCCACTTGTCAGAATACTGGACCGAATTTCACCGATTGGCTGAGGAATTTGAGAATTGTTCTCAATTCTGAGAAATTAGCCTATGTGTTGGACACGGAGGCTCCAGCAGTGCCCGCAAATCCAACAGCTCAACAGAAAGATGCTAGAAATAAATGGGCTGATGATGATATGAAGGTAAAATGCTACATGCTTGCGTCTATGAGTAATGAGTTGCAACGCCAGCATGAGCACATGGAGAGTTCTGCTGACATCTTGCTTCATCTTAAAGAGTTGTATGATGAGCAAAGTCGAATAGCTCGTTACGAAGTGTCAATGCGACTGTTCAGGACTAAGATGTCTGATGGTCACTCAGTCAATAATCATTGCTTGGCGATGATTAAGGACATTGAGGAGCTTGAGAAGCTCGGAATGACTATGGACGCAGAACTTCAAATTGATTTGATCTTACAATCATTACCTGATTCATTTTCTCAGTTTATTTTAAATTTTCAAAAGAATAAAATTACTTGCACTCTCGCCGAGCTGTTGAATATGTTGGTCACGGCTAAAGGAATGCTAAAAATCAATAAGGGCTCAGTTTTGGCTGTTGAACGGGCTTCCTCCAAAAGAAAGTCTAAATGGAGAAAGAAGAAGCCTGCGAAGAAGCCAAAGACTGACACTGTCAAGGTAAATCCCAAAAAGAAGGCCGCCAAAGGAACTCGCTTCCACTGTCAAAAGGATGGCCACTGGAAGAGGAATTGCCCGGACTATTTGGCTAGCTAGAAGGACAAGGTGAAGAATAAAATTTTGGAAGGTATGTCTGAGATTCATTTCATTGAAACTACTTGCTTATCGGTTTGTTCTACTTTTACATGGGTCATTGACTCGGGATGCACCTCGCATTTGTGTATTTCAATGCAGGCGCTAAAGAAAAGTAGACGACTTAGGGATGGAGAGATTACCCTACGCGTTGGAAACGGAGCAAGAGTTGCTGCTGTTGCTGTAGGGACTTATCCTTTATGTCTACCGACAGGAGTAGTTTTAGAACTTAGAGATTGTCTTTATGTTCCTAGTGCGACTAGAAACCTTATTTCTGTTTCACGTTTGGTATTGGACGGTTATAAGTTTATTTTTGAATCAAACATTTGTTCAATTTATTTAAAAAATAATTTGATAGGTTGTGGTTCTTTAATAGACAATCTCTATTACTTACATATGGATGTTAGTATGAATACAGTTGTCAATGGCATGAATGAGAATACTATTGGTTTTAAAAGACCTAGAGAGGAGGTAAACAAAACATACTTGTGGCATCTGAGGCTTGGTCACATTGGAGAAGATAGGGTTAACAAGTTGGCTAAGGATGGTATATTAGGATCCTTACTCCCTGAACCATACCCAGCTTGTGAATCATGTCTTCAAGGAAAAATGACTAAGTCTCCCTTTGTTGGACAAGGACAGAGAGCTACCGAAGTACTCGCCCTGATACATACTGATGTATGTGGCCCATTCGATGTGTCTGCTTGGGGCGGCTATCTCTACTTTATTACCTTTACTGATGATTATTCACGGTATGGGTACGTGTATTTAATTAAACACAAGTCTGAAGTTTTTGAAAAGTTTAAAGAGTTCAGACAAGAAGTAGAAAAGCAAATGGAAAAATCGATTAAGGCTCTTCGATCCGATCGAGGAGGGGAATACCTTAGCACGGATTTCTTAACCTACCTCAAGAACAATGGTATTGTCTCTCAATGGACTCCTCCTGGAACACCAGAATTGAATGGGGTGTCTGAACGGAGGAATCGAACTTTATTAGATATGGTTCGATCTATGATGAGTTTTACATATTTACCTACGTCACTTTGGGGTTATGCACTTCTTACGGCTATTTATATTTGAACAGAGTACCTTCCAAATCTGTTCCCACCACACCATATGAGATGTGGCATGGTAGGAAGCCAAGTTTTACTCACATTAAGACTTGGGGGTGTCCGGCTTATATTAAGAAATTAAAGACGGACAAATTGGAAAGCAGATCAGTCAAGGGAAGATTCATTGGTTATCCCAAGGAATCACTTGGATACAATTTTATCTCCCAGAAAGTCACAATGTGATTGTGAGCCGTCATGCCTTCTTTCTTGAAAATGAATTTATTTTAGCAGGAGGCAGTGGGAGAAAAATAGAACTAGAGGAGAAAGTCTCTTCAGAATCGAGCATTCCAAGAGCCCTTCCTGATAACTCTGTGATACCAGAGATTACATTGCCACCTCGCAAGTCTAGTAGAATCTCTCATCCTCCTGATAGATACATGGGATTATTTATTGAGGACATGGAGGAAATGTTCCTAGTGGGAGACAAGGATCATAGAGATGATCCTAAGACTTATAGCGAGGCGATGTCAGACATCGACTCCGAAAAATGGTTGGAAGCTATGAAGTCTGAAATAGACTCAATGTACTCCAATCAAGTTTGGACTTTGGTTGATCCACCGGAGGGTATTGTACCCGTTGGATGCAAATGGATCTTCAAGAGAAAGATTGGTTCTGATGGAAAGGTAGAGACCTATAAAGCTAGGTTGGTAGCAAAAGGTTATAGTCAACGCGAAGGCATTGACTATCAGGATACCTTTTCACCTGTAGCCATGCTTAAATCTATCAGAACTCTGCTTGCTATTGCTGCACATTATGACTACGAGATCTGGCAAATGGATGTAAAAACTGCTTTCCTGAATGGATATCTTGAAGAAGAAATCTATATGGAGCAGCCTTTAGGTTTCACTACCAAAGATAGAAGTCATAAAGTGTGCAAGCTTCAACGATCCATTTATGGGTTAAAGCAAGCTTCTCGGAGTTGGAACACTCGTTTCAATGATGCAGTCGAATTGTTCGATTTCATCAGAAATGAGGAAGAGCCGTGTGTGTATAAAAAGGTTAGTGGGAGTGCTGTTACCTTCCTCGTATTGTACGTGGATGACATACTCCTAATAGGGAATGACATTCCTATGCTAACATCGGTGAAGTTATGGTTATCCAAAGAGTTTTATATGAAAGACCTTGGAGAAGCATCTTCTATCCTAGGGATAAAGGTCTATAGGGATAGACCTAAGAAGTTGCTTGGTTTATCGCAAGCTATGTACATAGATGAAGTGTTGAAAATGTTCAGCATGGAGAATTCCAAAAGGGGTATGGTACCTCTAAGACATGGAATTCACCTCTCTAAGGCTATGTCTCCTAAGACACCTGAAGAGAGAAGTCGCATGAGCAGGATCCCTTATGCTTCTGCAATAGGGAGTTAATGTATGCGATGCTATGTACTCGACCTGATATAGCACAGGCTGTGAGCGTCACTAGTCGATATCAGTCGAACCCAGGCGAAGAGCATTGGGTAGCGGTAAAGAATATCCTTAAGTACTTGAGAAGAACAAAGGATATGTTATTGGTTCTTGGAGGTGGAGAACTCAAAGTTAATGGCTATACAGATTCAGACTTTATGTCTGATATCGACGATAGAAAGTCTTCGTCTGGGTATCTATTTATTTGCAATGGTGGGTCAATAGTTTGGAAGAGTTCTAAACAAGAGACGATTGCTGATTCTACTATGGAGGCGGAGTACATCGCTGCATCTGAAGCTGCCAAGGAAGCTGTTTGGATTAAGAAATTTATCACTGAGCTTGGCGTGGTTCCCTCTAGTAGGGATCCCCTGCCACTATATTGTGATAATAATGGCGCCATAGCATTAGCTAAGGAGCCGAGATCTCATCAGAAATCCAACATATCGAGCGGCGGTATCACAAGATCAGAGAGTACATCAAAGATAAACATATTGAAGTGCAGAAGGTTGCCTCCGCAGATAACGTGGCGGACCCGCTAACTAAGGCTTTGACTCAACAGAAACTAGAGACACATCTTGAGAAGATGGACATTAGATACATGACTGATGGGCTTTAGTGCAAGTGGGAGATTGTTAGTTGTATGCCCCAAAAGCCTATCAGGCTGACGCATTTTTTATATGGGACATATTTGTACTTGATCTTTATTATTATTTGGGCATTTTATGCCATTCATGTTTAATGTGTCCATGAATCATCCTTTGAATTAATGAGATGATAATGTATATTCTTAACAGTTAAGAATTTGAGATACATATTATTGGTGATTAAGTCATAAATGCTCTCAATCGGAGGATCATCATGGGGACGATGATTGATCCGGTAAGATTGATGTATGTGCCGCTCTCTTTTAGGATGACGAGTCTCAAGTCATTAGTGTGGAGACACTGGAGCGAACGTGCAGGTGGTTGTTAAAGAACAAGGGCACTGAGCGTGACCAATTACGAATAGTTACTTGGATGTCTACTCTTTCGTCAGTAACTGATTCAATGTTGCAGTGGTACAACTGATCCTTAGACCTGCGACACCACGGCCATTCAATATGAGGCTACTGTAGTTTGACTATGCAAACTCTGATCCTAGTCCTGGGTCTTAGTAGTATATGTTGGCTGTAGTCGGTTCATATTAGGAATGGGTGTTTGTTTACAGGGGATCTATCGCTCTCGGTAGAGAGATAATTAGTCCTATGCTATTTGTAAGGCAAAGCTCAGAAATCCTCGGCCGGAGTAATATGGTTCATGGAAAGGTGTTTCCAAGAGTAACCATATGAGCTTCTGTCCTATCAAATTTGTCATATAACGGGTGATGGGGTTTGACGAATATTCCATGACCTCCACTCAGTTGGGACTATGCGATAGAAGGATTGTATTGTACGGTAACTGCACCTTGAGGTTCAGTCCAATATTCACTTCTGACTGGATTGCCACTATATGCTGCTAGGCGTCACTAGTGGATTGTGGGAACCAATAAGAATAATTATAGGCGAATAATTATTATACGATGGAAGAATCAAAAGTGTTTGATCCATCAAAAGGAGTTTCGATGATGATGTCGATGGGGATCGCATCATATCTCACTACCAGACAGAATTGAACCTATTAGGTCACACACATAAGGAATCGCGCATGATCGATATCAAGGAGATGATAAAGAAGTTTATAGAATTGATTAATTATAATCACAATTATAAAGTTACTAATTTATTAGTAAAAGGACAATTTGCAATTATTGTAAATAAGAGGTATTTACGTGCAAAAGTTGCATGGTGTATTACTAATCATTAGTACATATTTTGAGGAATTAGTGAAATGTTACCACACGATATTCTAATTATGGATAATGTATAATCCAATGATTAGGATTCGATTAAGGATAATGGATGATCCAATCGGATAGGATTCGATTAAGATAATGG
>CM055061.1:36743399-36919752 GCA_029204045.2 Tillandsia leiboldiana
CATACTAAAGTTTACTAATTTTATTAGTAAAAGGACTAATTTGCATTATTGTAAATAGATGTATTTAAGTGCAAAAGTTGCATGGTGTATTTACTAATCGTTAGTAAATATTTTGAGGACTATGTGTAATGTTACACCACGAATCTAATTATGGATAATGGATAATCCAATCGGATTAGGATTCGATAAGGATAATGGATGATCCAATCGGATTAGGATTCGATTAAGGATAATGGATAATCCAATCGGATTAGGATTCGATTAAGGGATAATGGATATCCAATCGGATTAGGATTCGATTAGATTAGGGTTAGGTTTTCCCTCATTATAAATATATGTTATTTGACATATTAAGAGAGAGAAAAAGGAATAAGAAACCCGAGCCACCTATCTCTTCCTCAAGTCCTCCACAATTAATCGTTCTCGATCTTGGAAGATTGCTAGCACAATTAGAAGATTGAGTCATCCTCCTTACATCGACGCAAGAATTAATTCGTGATCGGACGCGAATCAAGGCGATCGATTTTTCGATCAAGGGCGTGATTTCTGTGTGGACACAAGTAGAGGCCGGAGTGCGTGCGCGGCTATCAGGACGAACAATTTTTACCAACGATCATCGGCTTCGCGGTGATCTCGACCCGCGCAAGTAAAATTAAATCTAATTGAATAAGATCAATTAGATTACCTTTTTACGATCTAAAACAATACATGAGGTGATCTTGGTTTAAGAAAATTTTAATGGCGTTTTTTCTTCCGCTGTGCATATCTGATCACTTTCTTACAGTGGTATCAGAGCCACCCTCATCGTTTGTTTTAGATCTAATCTCTTTTCGATGTTGATTGGGTTTTCTGGAACGATCGAAATCAAACACAAAGGTTGTTTTGAATATGTTGTTTTGATTATTTTGTAACACTAATTAATTATGCATGCGGTCAAGGTGCTCTAATTAATTAGCATATGATTACGGTCATGCATGCGGTCAAGGTGCTCTAATTAATTAGCGCACGCAGTACGGTCATGCATGCGGTCATGGTGCTCAAATTAATTAGCATATGATCTACGGTATGCATGCGGTCAAGGTCACCGTGCTCTAATTATTAGCATATGAGCACGTCATATTGATGACATGCAAGCTCTAATTAATTAGTATTGTTAGTGTATAGCAACACTAATTGATTAGTTCATGGCTTTATTGCACGTGCTTGCCGCAATGTGTTTTGAACGCATTTACATGATGTATCATGCGCGCCTTGTGGTTGCTTTGTGCAAAATCGCAATTTAAAATTAATTCGAAACCCAATTAATTAGAAATCGAATTAGAGAATTTTATTTTATATTATATGCCTGTGATGTGTATGAGGTGATGATCATGGATAGCAACCTTGTGATGATGTGAATGGGTGTAATTTAATAAGGACCCAGTGTTAGATTATTTTGATGCCTGCGTGCACCAATTAAATTATGTAATTTGGAGACCTGCGTGTCTCATTATTATTATGGGTTGTATTGTAATTGTTGCAAAATTAAAGGGTAAAGGGGTAGTTCAGGTTCCATGACGATTTGTTCCATTCAAGAGTTGATGCGGTGCAGATCAAGTTTGGACCAAATATTGATCGAGGGAGCCGACAAGAGTTGATCTACTCCAATCTGATCAAGATGCAGAGCAAGTTTTTGTGTGTAATACCCTCTGACCCGATTCCGGCCTGGTGGCTCAGGCCCGAATCAAATTAAAATCCATGATCATCACCGGTAGTTATTTTTTTTATATATTGCGATATAGTGTATATGATGCGATGGTTTCATGAGATGTAAATTTATAATGAATTAAAACTGATGAGATAACAAATCTCCCTAAATAAAATATTAAGTTAATGGTGTTATGAACCCATTAGTGGCCTTCCATCGTTGTAGGGTGTGGGCGTCTCTTTAGTGTTGATTGATGCACCCGGACACGGGGGTCAGTTGCATTAGGGAGCCGCAACCATTCTATTGGCATAAGATGCTATGTGGTAAGAAAGGGGTTGAATCCAAGAATTTGTCAGGATGAGGATTCAATGACTTTTTTATTTGCATGATGAACGGTGGGTCTAACTTAACCAAAAGATAAGGCCAAGAATCTGTTAGGATGAGGCCTATATTTTTGGAGGCCAAAGATAAAATTGCGATTTGCTTGAGAAGCATTGAACAAGAGTTGTTCACTCATTTTTTACTCATTGCCAAGAATCTGTTAGGATGAGGTAGTGTGCAACAGATGGGACCGCAATTCCCACTAGAAACTTTTAGTAAAGTTTTCGTTTTCCTCCACTCGGGGAGTGTGGAGATTCGCTAAAATTAGTGGGAGGCACCATTTAGATTTAATGACCCTAATCAAAATGGATTATGATTAAGTACACAACTAATTAGAATCTTAACCATCTGCAGAAAATGTCCGCCTCTAACCCACTTGTCAGAATACTGGGACCGAATTTCACCGATTGGCTGAGGAATTTGAGAATTGTTCTCAATTCTGAGAATTAGCCTATGTGTTGGACACGGAGGCTCCAGCAGTGCCCGCAAATCCAACAGCTCAACAGAAAGATGCTAGAAATAAATGGACTGATGATGATATGAAGGTAAAATGCTACATGCTTGCGTCTATGAGTAATGAGTTGCAACGCCATCATGAGCACATGGAGAGTTCTGCTGACATCTTGCTTCATCTTAAGAGTTGTATGATGAGCAAAGTCGAATGCTCGTTACGAAGTGTCAAGCGACTGTTCAGGACTAAGATGTCTGATGGTCACTCAGTCAATAATCATTGCTTGGCGATGATTAAGGACATTGAGGAGCTTGAGAAGCTCGGAATGACTATGGACGCAGAACTTCAAATTGATTTGATCTTACAATCATTACCTGATTCATTTTCTCAGTTTATTTTAAATTTTCAAAAGAATAAAATTACTTGCACTCTCGCCGAGCTGTTGAATATGTTGGTCACGGCTAAGGATGCTAAAATCAATAAGGGCTCAGTTTTGGCTGTTGAACGGGCTTCCTCCAAAAGAAAGTCTAAATGGAGAAAGAAGAAGCCTGCGAAGAAGCCAAAGACTGACACTGTCAAGGTAAATCCCAAAAAGAAGGCCGCCAAAGGAACTCGCTTCCACTGTCAAAAGGATGGCCACTGGAAGAGGAATTGCCCGACTATTTGGCTAGCTAGAAGGACAAGGTGAAGAATAAAATTTGGAAGGTATGTCCGAGATTCATATCATTGAAACTACTTGCTTATCGGTTTGTTCTACTTTTACATGGGTCATTGACTCGGGATGCACCTCGCATTTGTGTATTTCATGCAGGCGCTAAAGAAAAGTAGACGACTTAGGGATGGAGAGATTACCCTACGCGTTGAAACGGAGCAAGAGTTGCTGCTGTTGCTAGTAGGGACTTATCCTTTATGTCTACCGACAGGAGTAGTTTTAGAACTTAGAGATTGTCTTTATGTTCCTAGTGCGACTAGAAACCTTATTTCTGTTTCACGTTGGTATTGGACGGTTATAAGTTTATTTTTGAATCAAACATTGTTCAATTTATTTAAAAAATATTTGATAGGTTGTGGTTCTTTAATAGACAATCTCTATTACTTACATATGGATGTTAGTATGAATACAGTTGTCAATGGCATGAATGAGAATACTATTGGTTTTAAAAGACTAGAGAGGAGGTAAACAAAACATACTTGTGGCATCTGAGGCTTGGTCACATTGGAGAAGATAGGGTTAACAAGTTGGCTAAGGATGGTATATTAGGATCCTTACTCCTGAACCATACCCAGCTTGTGAATCATGTCTTCAAGGAAAAATGACTACGTCTCCCTTTGTTGGACAAGGACAGAGAGCTACCGAAGTACTCGCCCTGATACATACTGATGTATGTGGCCCATTCGATGTGTCTGCTTGGGGCGGCTATCTCTACTTTATTACCTTTACTGATGATTATTCACGGTATGGGTACGTGTATTTAATTAAACACAAGTCTGAAGTTTTTGAAAAGTTTAAAGAGTTCAGACAAGAAGTAGAAAAGCAAATGGAAAAATCGATTAAGGCTCTTCGATCCGATCGAGGAGGGGAATACCTTAGCACGGATTTCTTAACCTACCTCAAGAACAATGGTATTGTCTCTCAATGGACTCCTCCTGGAACACCAGAATTGAATGGGGTGTCTGAACGGAGGAATCGAACTTTATTAGATATGGTTCGATCTATGATGAGTTTTACATATTTACCTACGTCACTTTGGGGTTATGCACTTCTTACGGCTATTTATATTTTGAACAGAGTACCTTCCAAATCTGTTCCCACCACACCATATGAGATGTGGCATGGTAGGAAGCCAAGTTTTACTCACATTAAGACTTGGGGGTGTCCGGCTTATATTAAGAAATTAAAGACGGACAAATTGGAAAGCAGATCAGTCAAGGGAAGATTCATTGGTTATCCCAAGGAATCACTTGGATACAATTTTTATCTCCCAGAAAGTCACAATGTGATTGTGAGCCGTCATGCCTTCTTTCTTGAAAATGAATTTATTTTAGCAGGAGGCAGTGGGAGAAAAATAGAACTAGAGGAGAAAGTCTCTTCAGAATCGAGCATTCCAAGAGCCCTTCCTGATAACTCTGTGATACCAGAGATTACATTGCCACCTCGCAAGTCTAGTAGAATCTCTCATCCTCCTGATAGATACATGGGATTATTTATTGAGGACATGGAGGAAATGTTCCTAGTGGGAGACAAGGATCATAGAGATGATCCTAAGACTTATAGCGAGGCGATGTCAGACATCGACTCCGAAAAATGGTTGGAAGCTATGAAGTCTGAAATAGACTCAATGTACTCCAATCAAGTTTGGACTTTGGTTGATCCACCGGAGGGTATTGTACCCGTTGGATGCAAATGGATCTTCAAGAGAAAGATTGGTTCTGATGGAAAGGTAGAGACCTATAAAGCTAGGTGGTAGCAAAAGGTTATAGTCAACGCGAAGGCATTGACTATCAGGATACCTTTTCACCTGTAGCCATGCTTAAATCTATCAGAACTCTGCTTGCTATTGCTGCACATTATGACTACGAGATCTGGCAAATGGATGTAAAAACTGCTTTCCTGAATGGATATCTTGAAGAAGAAATCTATATGGAGCAGCCTTTAGGTTTCACTACCAAAGATAGAAGTCATAAAGTGTGCAAGCTTCAACGATCCATTTATGGGTTAAAGCAAGCTTCTCGGAGTTGGAACACTCGTTTCAATGATGCAGTCGAATTGTTCGATTCATCAGAAATGAGGAAGAGCCGTGTGTGTATAAAAAGGTTAGTGGGAGTGCTGTTACCTTCCTCGTATTGTACGTGGATGACATACTCCTAATAGGGAATGACATTCCTATGCTAACATCGGTGAAGTTATGGTTATCCAAAGAGTTTTATATGAAAGACCTTGGAGAAGCATCTTCTATCCTAGGGATAAAGGTCTATAGGGATAGACCTAAGAAGTTGCTTGGTTTATCGCAAGCTATGTACATAGATGAAGTGTTGAAAATGTTCAGCATGGAGAATTCCAAAAGGGGTATGGTACCTCTAAGACATGGAATTCACCTCTCTAAGGCTATGTCTCCTAAGACACCTGAAGAGAGAAGTCGCATGAGCAGGATCCCTTATGCTTCTGCAATAGGGAGTTTAATGTATGCGATGCTATGTACTCGACCTGATATAGCACAGGCTGTGAGCGTCACTAGTCGATATCAGTCGAACCCAGGCGAAGAGCATTGGGTAGCGGTAAAGAATATCCTTAAGTACTTGAGAAGAACAAAGGATATGTTATTGGTTCTTGGAGGTGGAGAACTCAAAGTTAATGGCTATACAGATTCAGACTTTATGTCTGATATCGACGATAGAAAGTCTTCGTCTGGGTATCTATTTATTTGCAATGGTGGGTCAATAGTTTGGAAGAGTTCTAAACAAGAGACGATTGCTGATTCTACTATGGAGGCGGAGTACATCGCTGCATCTGAAGCTGCCAAGGAAGCTGTTTGGATTAAGAAATTTATCACTGAGCTTGGCGTGGTTCCCTCTAGTAGGGATCCCCTGCCACTATATTGTGATAATAATGGCGCCATAGCATTAGCTAAGGAGCCGAGATCTCATCAGAAATCCAAACATATCGAGCGGCGGTATCACAAGATCAGAGAGTACATCAAAGATAAACATATTGAAGTGCAGAAGGTTGCCTCCGCAGATAACGTGGCGGACCCGCTAACTAAGGCTTTGACTCAACAGAAACTAGAGACACATCTTGAGAAGATGGACATTAGATACATGACTGATGGGCTTTAGTGCAAGTGGGAGATTGTTAGTTGTATGCCCCAAAAGCCTATCAGGCTGACGCATTTTTTATATGGGACATATTTGTACTTGATCTTTATTATTATTTGGGCATTTTATGCCATTCATGTTTAATGTGTCCATGAATCATCCTTTGAATTAATGAGATGATAATGTATATTCTTAACAGTTAAGAATTTGAGATACATATTATTGGTGATTAAGTCATAAATGCTCTCAATCGGAGGATCATCATGGGGACGATGATTGATCCGGTAAGATTGATGTATGTGCCGCTCTCTTTTAGGATGACGAGTCTCAAGTCATTAGTGTGGAGACACTGGAGCGAACGTGCAGGTGGTTGTTAAAGAACAAGGGCACTGAGCGTGACCAATTACGAATAGTTACTTGGATGTCTACTCTTTCGTCAGTAACTGATTCAATGTTGCAGTGGTACAACTGATCCTTAGACCTGCGACACCACGGCCATTCAATATGAGGCTACTGTAGTTTGACTATGCAAACTCTGATCCTAGTCCTGGGTCTTAGTAGTATATGTTGGCTGTAGTCGGTTCATATTAGGAATGGGTGTTTGTTTACAGGGGATCTATCGCTCTCGGTAGAGAGATAATTAGTCCTATGCTATTTGTAAGGCAAAGCTCAGAAATCCTCGGCCGGAGTAATATGGTTCATGGAAAGGTGTTTCCAAGAGTAACCATATGAGCTTCTGTCCTATCAAATTTGTCATATAACGGGTGATGGGGTTTGACGAATATTCCATGACCTCCACTCAGTTGGGACTATGCGATAGAAGGATTGTATTGTACGGTAACTGCACCTTGAGGTTCAGTCCAATATTCACTTCTGACTGGATTGCCACTATATGCTGCTAGGCGTCACTAGTGGATTGTGGGAACCAATAAGAATAATTATAGGCGAATAATTATTATACGATGGAAGAATCAAAAGTGTTTGATCCATCAAAAGGAGTTTCGATGATGATGTCGATGGGGATCGCATCATATCTCACTACCAGACAGAATTGAACCTATTAGGTCACACACATAAGGAATCGCGCATGATCGATATCAAGGAGATGATAAAGAAGTTTATAGAATTGATTAATTATAATCACAATTCTAAAGTTTACTAATTTATTAGTAAAAGGACTAATTTGCAATTATTGTAAATAAGAGGTATTTAAGTGCAAAAGTTGCATGGTGTATTTACTAATCATTAGTAAATATTTTGAGGACTTATGTGTAAATGTTACACACGAATCTAATTATGGATAATGGATAATCCAATCGGATTAGGATTCGATTAAGGATAATGGATGATCCAATCGGATTAGGATTCGATTAAGGATAATGGATAATTCAATCGGATTAGGATTCGATTAAGGATAATGGATAATCCAATCGGATTAGGATTCGATTAGTATTAGGGTTAGGGTTTTCTCATTATAAATATATGTTATATGTGACATATTAAGAGAGAGAAAAAGGAATAAGAAAATCCTAGCCACCTATCCTCTTCCTCAAGTCCTCCACAATTAATCGTTCTCGATCTTCGGAAGATTGCTAGCACAATTAGAAGATTGATTCATCCTCCTTACATCGACGCAAGAATTAATTCGTGATCGGACCGCGAATCAAGGCGATCGATTTTTTGATCAAGGGCGTGATTCCGTGTGGACACAAGTAGAGGCCGAGTGCGTGCGCGGCTATCAAGGACGAACAATTTTTACCAACGATCATCGGCTTCGCGGTGATCTCGACCCGCGCAAGGTAAAAATTAAATCCTAATTGATAAGATCAATTAGATTACCTTTTTATGATCTAAAACAATACATGAGGTGATCTTGGTTTAAGAAAATTTTAATTGCGTTTTTTCTTCCGCTGCGCATATCTGATCACTTTCTTACATCGTCGTCGTCTGAGGAGGATGAATCCGCGTCTTCTACTTTTGTTGTTTTCAACGCAAAACCTGAAGACTTAGAAGAGGATGCCTTTCCCGAAGAATAGTTAGTAGGAAATGTCATTTCATAAGTTTGTAAAGAACCAATTAATTCTTCTACACGGATTTCGTCCGGGTGTTTAATGGTTTCAATGGCCGTAACCTTGGAACGAAATCTTTCAGGAAGAGTTCTTAGAATCTTTCTTACAATTTTAAATTCTGGAATTTTCTCTCCCAAGTTAGCACATGAATTCATGATGTCTTGCAATCGTGTATAGTAGTCTGTGAATGATTCATTTTCTGCCATGAAAATAGAGTCAAATCTGCTCGTAAGCATTTGCAGTTTTTGAATCTTCACAAGGTTAGTTCCCTCATGTGTAACTTGAAGAACATCCCAGATTTCTTTCGTAGTCTCACATGCCGAGACGCGAGAGAATTCCGTTTGTGACAAGGCATTAAATAAAGCGTTAATTCCTTTGCCATTATAAGAAGATACATCAACCTCTTCCTTGGTCCATTTCGACCTAGGTTTGATGGTGCGAACATCAGCAATAATTTCAGTTGGATTAGACCATCCTAACTCGATTGATTGCCACACCCGTTCGTCGATGAAAATTAAAAAGGCTTTCATCCGTACTTTCCAGTAGGCATAATTTGTTCCATCGAAGAACGCGGGTCTGTTGATGTTTCCACCTTCAACCATTGTTTACAACCCTATTCCCGCTCTGATACCACTTGTTGGGTTATGATTAATTGGATCTAAATAGGGAAAAAAACACCTAGAGGGGGGGTGAATAGGCGTAAACCGTAAACACTCAAAAATCGTTGCGCAATAAAACCCAATGCGGAAATGAAAAATAATACGCACGATTTTTTCGTGGAAAACTCCAAACCGGAGTAAAAAACCACGGGACCGATAACACGGCGAAATCCACTAGAATTAAAACACGTACAAGGTGATATACCGTACTCACTTACGACTCAACCTTTTCCATACGCTCCTAGTACATCTTCTCTGCTCGCTCCGCAACACTCCTCGAATCCACGATTTGCGTCCAACGCCGAATCCACAGCGTCCAACGTCGAATCCACGACGTCCGACCGAATCCACGGTCTTCACCCAGTAGCACGTCTCGAATCCACGAACGTACCTCGCTCCGAATCCACGAGAGCGGTTGCACCTTGAATCCACAAGGCCACGCGAGTCCACCCGCCGATTTTAGGAAAATCGTTGTTTTTGGGTGGTGATGATCCGCCGAATACTTAGATTAGAAATAGATCGGAAATACCATCTAAGTATTCATTAATTTGATTCTTCTCAAAATCTGAGTTTGAAAACCTAGAATCAAATTAATCAATATAGATGAAGAAACATAGAATTAAATCTATTGATTTCCTTTCTTCTCTATAGGTGGATCTTTTTCTTTTTACCGTCTTTTTTGGATTACCCTGAAAATGAATCATAGGGTTTATTTATAGGTTAGAAACTGTTGGATGAGGATAAGAATCAAAAACTAACCTTTTCTGAAATTTTACAGGACGACGGTCCGGACTGGAATTATGGCGGTCCGGACTGTCGTAGCGAAACAGACTTTTTCCAGAAAAACATACCTTCGGGGTCCGGACTGTAATTTTCACGGTCCGGACTGTTCATGCAATTCCTGCAAATTCCACGTTCGGGGTCCGGACTGAAGTGACCAAAGTCCGGACTGGAATTGTGCATGAACTATCCTATGTTCGGGGTCCGGACTGTAATGTCAGGTCCGGACTCTGAACATGTAGTATGTCCAGTTTTTGATTTTTATGCAATTTAAAATTCATCCAAGTGTTTCTATACTATAAGAAGTATTCGGATCACCAAAAATATTTAGTTAAACATACCTGATCCTTTTGAATTCTTCTTTCTTGAGATTGAGGTATATGATCAAAACTTCTTCATCTTCAATCTTCAAGACTTAATCAATTTTACGAAATACGCGAACACAAATTCCGTAACAGTCGGGACTTCCCTTTAGTGTGGGATGCATTTGCACTCGTGCTTGGGAGCAGAGTGGAGTCTGGTAGATGTAGTGGATCGCTTGTCTGTACCGGGAACCGTTTGGGGTAAACGGTGGTCCCGGGAGGTTTTGTTTTCCCCTGTTTGGGTTGTCGCCACTGTGTTAGTGGCAGTAGTGTACCAGTGTTAGCAGGACCTAGAACCCAGAACCCTTTTCGACATACACATGATTTTAGTCTACCAATGTTTTCTTCCAAGCATCGAAGGGCCGCTGGAGTCTGTTCTTGTTTGATTGGACAAAGGCATCAGCCCTTCGGGGTTTGGGTAAAATACTTGTTTTCTAACTGTTTTTCCTAAAAGAACTAAAAATCATTAAAAAATGGGTTTCTCCTCAAATCAAGATAGTTTTTCAAAAAGGGAACTACTTTTAATCCTCACCCTGTGTGGGTTGAGTGGAAATGGTTTTCAATAACAAATGTCACATTTTTTCTGTAAATCTCCCCACTCGAAAGGATTCGAGTGGTCTGTGTTCTAGAGGTCGTTCCTTTGTCGGGACGAAAGCCACGGGGGCCGAGCCTGGAACCTGTTCATGTTTGATAGGGTTGTAGGTGTAGGTCTCCCGGAACTTTCGGGCCCTGGTTGGTGTTTTCTGCGTGCTGTACCAAGGTTGTTGAGTTCCCGAACTATAAGGGATTGTAGGTTTTTATATAATAAGGATCCACAAGGATCTAAATAGGTACTATCAAACAACTAGAGGGGGGGTGAATAGGTGTAATACTTATAAAACCAATCTCAGTGCAAAATAAAAACCAATGCGGAAAATAAAAATAGCACACCGAGATATACGTGGAAACTCCAATCCAGGAGAAAAACCACGGGACCAACACGCAATAACAATCTACTAAGAATAGAAGAATAACAAGGTGATTACCGACTCCACGGACTCCAACCCCTCCTTCAACTTCTTCGGATCTTGCGCTCCACCGATTGCATGTCCACTGCATACGTTCGAATCCACGAACGCCACTCGAATCCACGAGCACATGTTTCAAATCCACGAAACGCCTTCAGCACACCGAATCCACGATGCCACGTCGAATCCACGACGCAAACTCAGCCGGTAAGAATATTGGCTTCGATGGTGATCCTTTGCTTAGATTATCATTGAGGAACCGTAGAAGGAATCTCTAAGCAAAGACTAGATCAATTCGACAAAAGATAGATCTTGGAAGAACCATCGAATTGACCTAAAATAGGCTAAGAAGAAGAACGGTAAAAACCAGCTTCTAGGGTTGTTCTCGAGTGTTTCTGAAATTTATCGGTAGTTCTTGAGAAACCTTAAGTGTCTATTTATAGGTTAGAAACCTTTGGAAAGAGATAAGCATCAAAAACTGACTTAACAGAATTTTTCCCGCACGGCGGTCCGGACTGGATTGGCTTATTCCGGACTGTCGTTGTTTTTCAGAGAATTCCTTAAAAAACAAGGTTCGGGGTCCTGAACAGAATTTTCTGTTCCGGACTGGATTTCCTGAAAAAAAATAAGGTTCGGGGTCCTGAACAGAATTTTCCGTTCCGGACTGGATTTCCTGAAAAAACAGTTTTTTGATTTTTATGCATTGAAAACTTATCCAAGCGTTTCTAAACTACTCAAATGTATTCGGATAACCAAAATTATTTAGTTAAACGTACCTGATCAATCCGAATTCATTTTCCTTAAGATTGATGTATATGATCCATAATTCTTCAACTTCAATCTTCAAGATTCAAAACACTGAGTGTCAACTTGAGCTCTTGCTAAATTTTCTCTGAGTCTTCGATTGTTGATTGACAATTTGATCACTTCAAGACTCCGACTCAACTCACGAAATATGCCAACACAAAAAACCGTAACATAAGGGGGTCGGGAACTTCGATAGGCGGAGCCTAGGGTCTGTTCTTGTTTGATAGGGTTCTAAGCACCGGCCTATCGGGTTTCCGAACCCTTATGGTGTCGGTCTTTCCTGTGAGTTTAGTGTTCTGTTGTGGGAGCCGTCTGGCAGACGGTGGTCCCGTCTGTGTGGTTTTTCAGCCTATGAGTGAGCATTGGTGTTGTTGGTCGATCTTTGTTGATCGTGGTTTGGACTATAGCCTGCATGAGCCATATTGAGCTCGACAGAGATTCGCGGATACTTTCCTCGGTGGGGTCGCGCCCCTCGAGAGCCACTCCGGAGTTGGGCCTGTTACTTGCTATCGCGACTTGTCGACGCAGTCCCTCTGGCTGGGCCAGTTTTGGCAGTCACGGACACCCTATGGTAGACCCGTCCTGTTGAGGATGTGAGGCAGTAGGTGGGCGCAGGTTTGACTGGACCCTATACGGCAGTCAGTGTAGATTGGGTGACTGTACTTTGGGAGTTCGTAGATGCATCATGTTTCCATCTGTTTCACTTTTTGAGCATCTAGATAGAGGCATAGTAGCTGTAGAGTTATTTTTCCAGCCCTTTCATTTCAGTATCATATTATTGTTACTTTATGCCTCTAGTAGACTTAGTGGGCAGACCGTTGGGCTTGTTCGCGGCATCCACTGAGGACTACTGTGGGATGTAGTTCTCACACCCGTCGTGGTGTCTTTTTCCCCAGGGACTTCTGCTCCTGTTCCTGCTGCTCCAGTTGTTGATCCGGCTGATCGAGGTAAGGGAGTTGCGAGATAGATCCCTACTAGTCGTCGTCCAGAGAGTAGATGTACCCCCTTTCTTTTTGAGAGTTCTTGTTGAGAGACCTTTGTAGTGAGGTATAGAGTTGTATTTTATTTTTCTGCTTGAGAGACTTGTGTTTTTGGGGAGGATTTTGAGTTGTATATATTTTCATTTTCAACAGTTTACTTTCAGCTCTGATATCTATATAGTATAGTTGATCTTTTGCAGGTTAGTCGCTTCGTCCCCGTATGGGCGGCGGATCTGTTGGCGAGCCCGGGTCGCAGTTTCGACGCCAGGGCGTGACAATCTAGATGCTCACAGAGTGGAACAGAAAGAAACATGATGCCACAACTAGCCCTCAACTCAGATCACCCAATCTAAACTGACTGCCTCCTCGGGTCCAGTCGAACCTGCGCCTACCTACTGTCGTTACATCCCGGAGGACCGGACTTACGTAGGGCGTCCGTGACTGCCAAAACTGGCCCAGCCAGAGGGACTGCATCGACAAGTCGCGATAAAAGTATCAGGCCCAACTCCGGAGTGGCACTCGAGGGGCGCGACCCCAACGAGTAAAGTATCCGCGCATCTCTGTCGAGCTCAAATGTGGGTCATGCAGGCTATAATCCAAATCCTCGATCAACAAGATCGGCTGTAACCAACAAAACACTGTCTCACTCACAGGCTGGAAAACTACACAGCCGAGACCCACTGTCACTCTGACAGCTCCCAAAGAACCCTGATCTACAGACTGCTATCAGACTCCACTCGGTCCCCAGACACGAGTGTAAATGCATCCCACAACAACCCGACCTCTCAGCCCACTACCCGGGCGAGGAAAACTCTAAGTCCAGAGTGAAATATAGAATAGTGGTGTGGGAATGTCTAGAGCAATAAAAACCTAGCCCAAGTTGAAGTTTTCTACAGTCTGGCTGAACATGCTGCATATGGCGGGGGTGCTAGGTCAAGTTCCAAGATAACAATTTTTAACAGGATGTAGGAAAATAATAAATCACATGATCATCTGAATACATCAGGAACATCAATTTTCACAGACTAACATGCTATCAATATACTATTCTAATCATGCAAGTTCCTACACATATAGAATTAATGTGCAATCCGTAGATCTTGAAGACATGGCCACCCACCTGAAGAGCTGAACTGTCCAAAGTCCCACAGCTGAAAATACCAGAAAAATAATCACTCCGAATCCAACGGGTCCAGTAATACCCGCAAACCCTCCTGGGTACAACACAAGGCTAACAATTACACTTAATTCCACAATTTACCCAAATAAATCACAATCTGAAAATTAGCCTCAAAGATGTAATTATTTCACCTGCTGAAAGTGCCCTGAAAATTCCAATAAAAATATCACTGTGATCGTCGCGTCGAGACTTTCGAAACGGGTACCTGAACGTCCAATTCCGAGCCCCGTAGGCCGAGTTACAAATTCCACAGTACATGTGCGCAAACACTCACAACCACACAACTGTAAACTCTTGCACAGATAAAAAGGGAATAGTATACCACCGGGAAGGTCTCGAAAAAAATCCAAGAAAAATATGGTGATAATCCTCGCGACGAGTAGATGAAAAAAGTGTATAAGCTCGTCTCGATCCGACGCTCGAGCGCGAAGAATAAAATCCGGCAAGGTGCTACTGTCAAGAGAGAAATCTTGTAGCAATGGGGGTTAAAAATGTACCAGGAACCCCTATAAAAGCTCAGATGCGAGGAAGGTGGTCAATACGAAAAACATAGGCCTACCTCTCTTGGAACCAATGCCGTGAAAATCGTCCAAAAATACAGTCGGGGTAGCTCTGTAGACCTCTCAGACTGAAGTGCGACAATAACAAGCCTCCAACAGAATATCGTCACTCTGCGCTACGATGCCGAAGTCGTCGACGCCGCGGACTCCAAAAAAAAATCCGAAATTTCTTCAGCAGATGCACAAGAAGATAAGCTAAATCTTTGCTAAAGGATGCAAAGGCAAAAGAAGTCGGGAAAAGCCCCAAAAAGAAGAAGAAAGGGCCTATTTATAGGCCCTCCCACGAAAAGCCCACAAAAAATAAAGTCATTGGGCTTTTGGGCCCAATTTCCGGGCGCCCGAATCATTCGGGCGGCTACAGTGTTGGGCCCGGCCCAACACTGTGCGCGCCCGGATTGCCCTGGAGCCGCCACGTGGCCGCGCGGCTCCTCCCCGCGCCCGGCGCACGCGCGCCCGCGAATCGCGGAGCGCCGCGTGTCCTGACAGCGGGGCGTGGGGCGGCTGCGCCCGGCCAACCGCGGGGCACCACGTGGCGCCCCCACGTCGCGGGATACCTGCCCACCTACCCCGACCTACTCCCCTGGCGCGTGGACCGCGTGCGCATGAGCCGGCCACTCGCAGACCGCCACGTGGCGCGCCCTGGTCCATGCGCCAGGCCGCAAGCCCCCGTGGAACGTGCACACAGAGCCCGCCAATCACGAGCCGCCACGTGTCCCTCGCGTCGGCCCATGCACCAGCGCCAAGTTTTCGTGGACCGCGCCGCGTGCGCCGGCCAATCAGGTGCTGCCACGTGGCACCAGGCCGGTCCACGGGCTCCCCCATTCACCAAAATGCGCGAAAAACTTCCGGAGGTCCGTTTTTGGGCATCCGGACTCCGAAAAAGGCAAGTAAATAGCCCATTTTCGACGTTTTTCCGTGCTGAATCTATTTCCAACCTCTGTTTGGCCTAAAACCTCTTCAAAATTTCGGCAAATGCAGCCGAAGGCCAACACAGCTAAAGATACCTCACAGGGTCCATTTGTGGCATCTCTTTGATGCACCATGGGTCAGATACACCAACACTAGGTGTTCTAACGGTGGATTCACCGGAGAAAGGTTGCATGGGAATCTGGGCCACTACACCAAAAATACATTATACAAAATTATATTAATCTTTAAAAAATATTAATAAAATAAGTATATATAAATAAATTGTTGTTCATTAGCTTTCGAGTTTTTAATATATTTTTTTTCAAAAAATAATAGAGTATATTTATCTTTATCATTAAAATAATAATAATTTAGACATCTATAAAAATAATTATATAAAAAAATTAAGTATTAAGAACTAATATAATTTGCAAATCAAATATTACGATATATCAAAAAAAAAAAAATTAATATAATTTATAAATTAAGTATCACGATACGTTAGAGTCAATTAAATTAGCATTTCGTATTCTACATGGCAACATTTTTTTTAAAAAAAAATATATATTTTTTGGCCCTAAAGTTTTCACTATTTTAATTTTTTAATAAATTAATAATAGACTTATATGTAATTTTAAAAATATTTGGAGGGGGAAGGGCATGGCCATTGTGGGCCTCCACATGGCTGCGTCACCGGATTTACTCGATCCTAAATGGATATAGTTTCAGATACGTGCGTCACCGGATTTACTCGATCCTAAATGGATATAGTTTCAGATACGGTATAAAAAATAAAAATCCGATATATTCAGATTCAAGTATAGATTTTGTGAAACTAGTATATATTTTGTCTGTGCCTAATCTGAACACGAATCCAATCTGGATCCGAATAAAATTTTATATTATATAATATGTGTGAATGTGTAATATTGTATTCGAATTTGTATTTTGAAGTTTTAGATTTTAATATAATATGTTTTGAAATATGAAAATGAGAGATGATTGTTTCGGGTTCGAGTTTTGATTTATATTTCAGTTTGATTTGGATATGAATTTTTAAAATTCATCGATTCGGATTTAGTTTCGAATTTGATAGTTGGGTTTGGGTTCTGATTTTTAAACCTTGTCTCGAATCCGGCATGATGACATTTTTAGGTGATGATTATATGAGTCTAAGAGTTATTTTTCAGATTAAGAAAACTTATCTTAAAGGTGGAATAAATTATTCCACGACTTTATGGCTGCCAACGCTTTGCAAGAAGCTAAGAACTAACTCTCATATGTCAAATACCAAAAGAAAAAAAAAGAACTTGAAAAATTAGGTCGGTCGGAGCTTCTCTCTCTAGAGGTTGATGGCTCCGCCCCTCCGCCGTCCTCGCAAGCAGGGTCCCCGCCTCGCCTGCCCTTGCCTGGCCCACCACTTGCCTTGCAAGTGCTGTAGGTTGCCCAATCCTACCCCTAGTTCCACTCCACTCCCTCTTGTACCCATTCCACCCATTCTACCACAGCCACCTAGGGACAGGGGGGACCGCCCTTGTCGCTCCTACAAGGACGCGATCTTAACCCCCCCCCCCCCCCCCTCCCCCCCCAACCCCACCACCACATCTCGGGCCCCACCCACCAACCTCCCCTGCTTGCGCACCTCCCGGCGAATGAGGCCTGCGCGCTCGGACCCGGAGTTGCCCGAGTCCCCCCCCAAGTACCTTCTCAATCCTTCGCTCCGGGGCAGGTGTTTTCGTTGCTTCGCGAGAGGGCACCGCGCCGCTCAGTGTAGGGAGCCAAGACGCTGCCTCCTGTGTATGAAGCTGGGTCACCAGGCTGCACGTTGCTCTGCCGCTCCCCCCATCGACAGCCTGAAGCATGGAGCCGCTGTCCCTGCCCCCCTCCCGCTGGGTCGCCCATCCTCGATCTCGGCGTTTCTTCCGCCACCGTTGCCCCCCCCGAGCGGCCACCCTTCACTCGCGGGTTGCGTGGCGAGGCTAGACATAGCCGGCCACGATCTTTGTTCACTTAAGGAGACTCTTCCTTCGAAGCTTGCGGGGTTCTTCGGGGGCGATGCTCGCGACTACAAGCTGGCCTCTTTCCGCACCAACTCGCTGGCGGCTTTCTTCCCGAGCTGGGTTAGCAGAGAGTCGGCCATCGGGCGCAGTCCCTTGCGGCTGGGAAGCGAGTCGTACTCCTTCTCCGATTGGGTCGAGGAGGGGGAGGAGGTTCGGGGTCACCTTCGCCACAAGGCGTGGATTCGACTGATCAACTGGCCGGTGTTGTGCTGGAACGAAGCGGAGGTTAAGGCGGCTGTTAGCGAAATTGGTGAGTTGTGGGACGTCGACGAACTCTGCTCCGAAGTGGCTAATGTGGCATTCTACAGAGTGCAAATTCGTTGCCAGGACGCTCGCCGCATCCCCGAGACGCTCAACCTCATGGTCGAGGACCGCTATTTCCGTATCCCTATCGAGGTGGAGGGGTGGGAATTAGCAGATCCCATTCTGCTGGGGGAGGCGCTAGATCAACGGCTTGGCCTCTCCTCTAGGGAGGCTCAAACCGACTTCATCAACGTCACGAAGATTGGCTCCATCCCAGAGGCCGGAGTGTCTTGCCGAGATCTGGGCCCTTATCCGGGGCTCGCGGCAGGTGTCAGCCGGGGCGTGAAGGGGCCCGGTGGGGGGCTTGCTGGCCGGCGGACTCTTCCCGGCTCCTGTTCTAATTCGCTTCCGACGGTCCTAACGCCTCTTCGGCCGTACACGGAGGCGGTCCTGCTTCGTCAGGACAACAGCAGCGGGCCTCCTGTCGACCCCCTGGCTGTCAGCAAGACGGGATTCCCGCCTTCGCGGCTCGCTGCCCCCCAGGCTGTGGGAGCCCAGGAGCCTTTCTTTCCCCCTCCAGAGTCGTCCTTTCCCCCTTTAGAGCTAGCTGCTTCTTTGTCTTCGAGGTCGGCTTCGGTGGAGGCCGGATGGGAGGGCCTGGGCCAGTCGTCCTCGGCAGCGGGCCCTTCAGCATTGCCTTCTCTTTCCCCGCATCAAGTGGTCCGGGGGCCTACGCTTGGCCGGGATCTAGCGCCCAACACCGCACCGGGGGATTCGGGGGACTTCCTCCCGGCCCTTTCGCCTATCCCGGGCTCGGGCCTTACTGCCCCCGTGGTTCTTCAGCAGAGCAGACGCAGCTCGCGTCTTGCTGCCAAGCATTTGGGAGTCAATAAATCTGCACTGTTTCGGGCCCAAGAGCTCCTGAGCGGGAAGTTCAGACCGGGCAGGGGCGTGCCCAGCGCTGGCTGCCCCTCGCCGGTCTCGCTGTTGGCCCTTCCTTCGACCGCTTCCGGGGCCGCCGTTCTCCCTTCGGCTCCTCCCCCGCCCCCACCGCCGAGAGCGCCCCGCGCTCCCCCCCCTCTCCTCAGTACCCCCGGGTTGCCGGAGGAGCGGGTGAACCAGCAGCCAGTCTCGCGGTCGGCGTCCCGTCGTGAGCTGCGGACTCCACTCTCGGAGGAGGAGATCAATCGCATAAAAGCTTCATGCGGGATCGTAACCGAGGGGGGGGAACCCGACGCTCCCCCTACTCCGCCGGTCACGGCGGTCCTCGCGTTAGGGGTGGAGGAAGGAGTCCTTTAGTCGGACGGTAGCAGGCGGTCTTTTGGGCTTCCATCACCCACTGATGACTAGAAACAGAACTTTCAAATTCCTGTCTTGGAATGTAAGGGGGCTAAATGGCCGGGAGAAATGCTCGGTAGTGCGGGCGTTCGTTAGGAACAGCAGATGTGGGGCGATATGTCTGCAGGAAACCAAGCTCGCGTCCATTTCATCCCAGAAATTCCACTCCATCTGTGGCTCTCACATTCGTGATTTTCGCGCCCTCGGAGCTGCGGGATCCAGGGGTGGGCTGCTTACCGCATGGAATCCCGCGTTATTCGAGTGCATCCAGGATTGGACAGGGGCTTTTTCTCTATGCACCGTGTTGAAGAGGAAGGTTGACGGGTCCACTTTCACTATCGCCAACATCTACGGCCCCACAAGCGTAACCCTTAAGGAAGCCTTCTTCCAGGAGCTTCGGTCGATTGGCACTAGGGCGGTGGGAGTGTGGGCTTTAATTGGAGACTTCAACATCTTGCTTTCATTCCGTGACAAAAACGGCCCGCCCTCTCACGTCGCGGATATGCTGTCTTTCCGGGATGTCATTAATTTTCTGGGGCTCAAGGACCTTCCCATCTGCAACCAATCCTTCACCTGGACGAACGGGCGCCCCAACCCCACGTTGGAACGGCTTGATCGAGCGCTCATCTCTCCCGACTGGATGTCTCTTTTTCCCCGCTCCACACTGCGGGCCTTGCCCAGGCCTAGGTCCGATCACTCCCCTCTGTTGCTAACGGCTTTCTCTTTTATACCTTCTTCGCATCTCTTCAGGTTCGAGCCCTTTTGGCTCAGACACCCGGCGGTTTATGATATCATTACAACCTCTTGGGCCTCCGCCAGCTCCTCTCATCAGCAAGCGGCCAGTTTCGCCTCCAAAATTGTTAGGGTTACGAACGCGCTCAAAGACTGGAGCGCTGGCCTATCATCGACTTTGAAGTTACAAGCCGACCTTTGCCTTTCCTGGATCAACTGGATCGACAAAGCGGAAGAGATTAGATCCCTTTCGGAGCGGGAATGGTTGCTTCGACCCAGGCTCAAGTTGAGATACGAGGAGTTGTGTGTTCAGGAGGAGATGAAATGGAAACAGAGATCGAGAGTTCACTGGCTGAAGGTGGGGGACGCGAACACCAAGTACTTCCATCTTTATGCTAATGCCCGCAGGAATAAGAATTTTATTTCGAGGATGGTAGACGGGGCGAACGTCCACACAGATCATGCTTCCTTGGCCAATCTGTGGTTAGCGTTCTTTAAGAAACAATTGGGGACTGAGGCTAGTCGGATCCGGTGTATGAATCTCCAGTTGCTATATGCTAACGAGAGGGTCGATCTACACAGTCTTCAGGATCCCTTTTCGATTCAAGAGGTTAGGAGCGCCGTCTTTTCCTGTGCTCCGGATAAGGCGCCGGGCCCCGACGGCCTATCTTTACTCTTCTACCAGCGCTTTTGGGGGGTTATTAAAGACAATCTCATGGCGGTTTTCAACGATCTGTACTGCGGAAACCTAGATCTGAAGACTATTAACCAAGGCTGGATCACCCTTCTTCCGAAGAAAGACGAGGCAGCGGATGTGAGGGATTTTCGCCCGATCTGTCTGGTTAATGGTTTGATTAAAGTTATTTCGAAGGTGCTGGAGACTCGGCTACAAGGTTTCCTTGAGGAGCTCATCAACCCGTTCCAAAGTGCCTTCATCAGAGGCCGTTCGATCCTTGACAACTTTTCCACCGCACATATCCTGTCGCATCACTTATACTCTACTAAGCAGCAAGCGGCTCTTTTCAAGATAGATTTCGAGCGCGCCTTCGACCACCTTAACTGGCATTTTTTGATAGATCTCCTTGAGACGAGAGGATTTGGCACTAAATGGATTGGTTGGATCACGGCATTGTTAATCTCTACATCCAACGCGGTGCTTCTCAACGGCACACCGGGCGAGTTTTTCTTTAGCAAGCGGGGGATCCGGCAGGGGGATCCTCTCTCTCCCTTGCTGTTCATTCTCTGCATCGATGCTCTATTCAGGATGTTTCATCTGGCGGTCTCTCATTTCCACTTGCCCGCGGTGGGAGCTGGCGATATTTCGATCCACACCTTACAATTTGCGGATGATTTACTACTTTTCTTTGATGGCAACTCGAGATCGGCAGAAATCATCAAGATCATTCTAGACCCTTTCGCTGCGGACTCAGGATTAAAGATTAACTTTGCTAAGAGTTTCATCATTCCTATACATCTGGAGAACCACCAGGCTGATAGTATTGCGAGACACTTCGGCTGCTCCATCAACGGGTTCCCTTTCACTTACCTTGGCCTGCCGCTCTCTCCGAGAGCGCTGCGAAAGAACGATTACATGCCGCTCATCGAAAAGATGGACAGACGCTTGGCGGGTTGGAAGGGACGGCTACTTTCAAGAGCCGGACGTTTGGTACTGCTTAACTCCGTTCTTTCTTCTATTCCTTCTCTTTTCTGTTCGGTGTTCAAAATCCCCGTCTGGGTCATTAAGGCGGTTGACAGGATTCGCCGGGGCTTTCTTTGGAAGGGCAGAAACAAAACTAGTGGATTTCATTGTCTGGTAAAATGGGAACAAGTCTGCCGCCCAATTTGCCAAGGCGGACTTGGTATTCGGAATCTCAGAGCGACAAATTCAGCCCTACTCATGAAGAATCTGTGGAAATTCTACAGTGCGAAACACCTGCCTTGGGTGAGATTAGTACATCACAAGCACTATAGACGCAGATCGCCCTGCGCGGGCGGTGCCAATCCATCGAAATGTTCACCACTCTGGAAGGCCGTTCTTAGTACCTCTGACCCCTTTCACACTTCAGTCACCTTCACGCTGGGAAACGGCGCGGCGGCGTCTTTTTGGCATGCGAGGTGGTCCGAGGACCGGCTGCTGCGCAACCGGTTACCAGCCCTGTTCTCAGCGGTTACTCATAAACACCTGACGGTGGATAAATGGTTGGCCAGATTCACCACTCTTCGCTTTTTCGGTCTAAGCGAGCAACCAGCAAGGGAGTTAATGCAGGATCTGAACCAGCTGGAATTAGTAGTGAGGAGCATATCGCTGGCAACGACCTCTGATGTCATTTGCTGGAGGTGGAATACCAATAGGAGCTTTAGCGCTAGGAGCGCTTATAATTTCCTAGTCTTTGATGGAGTGGACGACCGTGCAATCCCTCACCTCTGGAATTGTAAGATTCCGCTCCGCATAAAAATCTTTTTATGGCTGGCTTCCAGAAACAGGCTACTTACAGCGGACATCTTGGTCAAACGGGGTTGGGTGGGTCCGTCGATCTGTCTCCTTTGTGGTTGCAACGAAGAATATTTGGAACACCTCCTGTTCAGCTGCCCTTTTGCTCGCTCTGTATGGACATGGATCTTACAGGGCCACCACCACTTGCGCACAACTCTCATTGATGGGTCGGGGGGCCTAGCGACTAGATGGAGACGAGCTAGACAATCGTTAGAGGGGAGGCACCGAGTAGCCTTAGACCTTTGCTTAGCGGCAACTTGCTGGGTACTTTGGATGGAGAGGAACCACAGGATCTTCGAAGAGCGATCCACAAGCGGAGAGGACAGTGGCAGGAGAATTAGACTATTTATGCAGTCATGGTGCAGCGATCAAGAAAGAGAGGCCGGTGGGGGGCGGGCAATGGCGTGGGAGCGACCAGATTAGCAGAGTCCTTGACTTGGTGGTGTAGCTTGGCTGCGGGGGAAGATTGACCGGGCTTACAGCTTACAGCTTATGGCCTATCTACCTTATTTCAATGACTGGGGCGATTTTCGATGGCTCTGGGGGAAGGTTTCACATCGGCGTTTGCAACAGCGAACCTTGTGTTAACATTGGATTATTCTGATGAGACGGGGGCATTGGGATCTTACTCGCAGTGTTGCTTCACAGTGCTACTTCCTTCAATTATTTCGAGATGGGTCACTATGTAGTTATTTCACGCTAAATTGGCTAGTACAGTTGGGTCGATAGCTTTACTTCTTCCGGGTTGACTTATTCGATTGGCTTCTTCGTATTACCTGGTTCGGGTGCCGGTTTGTGGTGGTGTTCTGTGTTTTTTACTATTTTGCTTTGTTGGAGCTGAGTCCTTTCGCCTATTTTACATATTGAGCTGGGCTTCAAGGTTTTTTGAAGGACTTGGAGTATTTAGTGCATCCATTCTCTGTTAGGTGCATGGAAGAAGAAAAAAAAAAAGTAGAAGAGAAAAAAAAAAAAAAAAAAAATCTTGTTTACTGGAGGAGTTAGCATTACATGGCTGTTTGTCTACTTTTCACAATGGTGGCTGCAATCTGGATCAATCGTATGGAATGGTGGTTCAAAAGAGAAAAAACAAAGACCTGGTTATGGTGTTGTTTTGGGGAGTCTTCTTTGCTGGATGCCTTTCTTGCCTTGGTGGATGCTTGCGCTCTGAGTGAATAGCTTAGGCGTGTGAGATCGCATTTGCAGAGTTGAAGATGCAGTGTCGACTTTTGTTTTATTATTAATCGTGTATTGCAAAAGCAAACTTCAACTACTCTTGGAGTGAAAGATCTGGCAGCAATGTTTGGACCTCTCTTTATGGCAACTAACATGAAGGATGACAATTACCATGAGGGCTACGCCGACTCGTGGGTTCGGTTTGATACAAGTGGTTTGCAGTTTTTTTCTGTCACCTGGCTGGAGTGATTGTATTTGGCAACAAGGGTAAACTACGACGTCCATCTTCGTTCGTATTCCCGGTTTTGTTTAAAATTTGAGCTGTGTTTATCCTTTGTTTGGGTTGTGCTTCATTGCTATGTTGGCTGGGGGCTTGGGTCTGGACTTCATTCCTGGCGACGGTGACGGCGCTGCTGTATTTCTTTGTTGGAGTATGTGGGAGTTCACTCGTTTTGTATTAGCTTTAGATATCCGACCTTTTTTGGCGGTTTCGGGAGTGGGCTCACTTCTTGTACTTGGGAAAGTGTTGGGACTTTCCCTCTTTTCTGTACTGTTCTGTTCTGTTCAAATAGGGTATATCCCTGTTTAATCAAAAAAAAAGAAAAAAAAAAGAAAAAAAAAAAAAGAAAAAAAAGAAGAAGAAAGAGAAACAAATCCTAACGCACATGCTATCATCAAGATCTCCGTTTAACTTCCTCTCACAGTAGAAGCTACGGTCTTTTCTATTTTCTAAATGCTCTGCAGTGGTAACTTTATATAATTTAAACCAAAAGCAAAAATAGAGCAAAAGCTGACCATAAGTTAAACTATAAGTAGAAATTAGACTAAAAGGACACTTTAAAATATTAGCATTAATTTAGAGCCTTATGAATGTCTCAATACCTTCACTCCCAACTGCAAACCCTCTTAATATTTTGACTCTAGAATTGAAAATGAAAATTAAGATGACATCAGTATTATGAAAATTTAGAAGCTAGCGTCTACTGCAACAAGAAGCAAGACTCATTTGTTAAACAAACGCTATTATTTTAGCTTTTTTGCTGCAGGAAGAAACTAATGAAGTGATAGGATTAACTTGGATATGAATTTGTTTTTTTTTTTCTGTTTTCTTTTTTCTTTCTTTGGAGGGGGTGCTAATATGTATTAAATTCTCTTGAATATATTGTCTTTTGCACTTTACTCTCCCTAATAATATATAAGTATGCAGAAAATCCCTGTCAATTTTATGTTGTTATTACTTATCTCCCTTGTAATTAATTTATAGCTTTATCATCCATAAATCATTATAAAACCCTTAAACATCATCCGAAATGCCGGTTAATTATATGCCTTGCTTAGTAAGAAAGTAAAATCGATCCGAATAACTTTCCTCATCCTACTAATCAACTTATAGTCATTTAATTTCACTAATCTGTATGCAAAATATAATGAAAAAAAAATAACAGTAAACTAGTTAATTAAAAGGGCAAGATAGAATACTGGAATATGACTTTTCCATCATATATACAAAATCTATAGTTTGTATTTGAAATGGTATTTTAAGATTTTTCTACTATTTTGTGAGTGAAAAAAAATAATAAAAAAAAACTAAGTAATACCAACATGAAGATTGAGAGAGATTTTCTACATATTTTCAGAATCTCATAAGGAAGTATTGATCTTGGACCCAAACCAAGCATGTAGATGTTAAATAATACGAAATAACTGTTATTCTTCAGAAGTTTAAGCTAACAGACAATGATACTTTTATACTTTTATATTTAATACTCTGTCTCATGTCTGAGCTCGAAACTTTATAATAGACCCAACATGTGGATTTAATTAAAAGGAAGTTCGATAGGACTCGAATTCAGAATTTTTTACTCTAATATTATATGAAATAATTATTATTTTTAAAAAATTTAAGTTAGTAGAGAATAATATTTTTATATTTTTATATTTGACGACAGAGATCCAAACTTGAGCCTAAGTCAGGATAGGATAGCTTAATTTGCATGAAAACGAATTAAATAACCTGATGATCAAGTGAGAATGATACTCTAGCTAGCATTGTTGGATGGGCTCTCTCTAATCAAATGGGATAAACTAGTTAGATATTAGATATTATTCAATATATAGTTTATTTTTTACTCTTATTTATTAAAGTTTTTTTTTTATTAAAGTTTATATTGTATATTAGATATTATACAATATATAGTACTTTATTTAATTTATTAAAGCTTATTTTTTACTCTTATTTATTAAATTGGTCTTGTCGGTAATATGATATCAGTTTTAGTTAATTTGGAAGAGAATGAGAATTTAACTTATTAAGTAGTGGATGCCGGCCTCCAGAAATTGAAATTTGGATATCGCGTCAGCCAAAGAAAGATCTAAAAGGAAATGACTCGAAAATAATTTTAGTATAAAATTGATTGAAAACCTCTTCTCTCTATTTTGGAGGATCAATTCCCCTAGCTGTATGTATGTATGTATGTATGTATGTATGTATGTATGTATATATATATATATAGAAAAATACTAAATGTACACTCGATAGGAGTCTACATCTCACACTCCCACCTATCTAAGGGTGGGGGTGTGCTGTGATCCCTATATGACACTCCCATCTTTAGATAGGTGGGGATGAAAGATGTACACCCCTTTGGGATATATATATATAGCATTCCTTATATATATATATATATATATATATATATATATATATATATATATATATATATATATATATATATATATATATATATATATATATATATATATATATATATATATATATAGAGAGTTGGGCTGGAATGCTATTGATAGCACCAACCCAACTTTGCCACCCATTTTGTAGCCATTGGATCGCATTGAGATCCGTGTAGGCTCTTTAATGAAAAAAAGATAAAAGAAAAGGTAAAAAGAAAAAGTAAAAAGTAAAAAAATTTTCTTTTTAATTAAAGGGCTTGCACGAATCTCAATGCAATCCAATGACAACAAAATGGGTGGCAAAGTTGGGTTGGTGCTATCAATAGCATTCCAGCCCAACTCTATATATATATATATATATCCTCAATTAATTGCTCCGATCTCAATGTACACCCATTTCATTTCAATAATTTTAGCATTCCAAACAATCGCAACTGACTTACGTACACACAAAAATCACCTGATTTTGGAATCAAACACTGCCGCTCATGATCAGTAAGGTTAACCGAAAAACATTTCAACTTATTCAGCAGCTAGTAGCTAGATGCAGATAGGCCAAACAAGCTTTTAGTTAGTTAATTAATTAATTTGTGGCGACTCAACCTTGACCAATATCAATACACAAATTAAAAAAAGTGATTATCAAGCTACAATTATAACAATTTTATTTTGTTCTCAAAATGCATATATTTGATTGAATAGTCTCGCATGAATGCAGAGGGTACTTGTATGCTTAATACATTCTCTTCTCGTGAGAGATTGATAATGACTAAGCAGAAACAGACGCTCCGATCGAGTTAGGCTAATAACCGGCCTACCTGACTCGAGAAACGACACTAACATTCCAATGCAAAAGACAACACAATGTTTTACGTTATGCTTTGTTCTTAATTAACGTTATTATTCTAATAACCTAAGCATCTATTCTCATGCCCATATTTTGTTCATTTATAAATTTCATATGTATTCCCAAGAAATTTTAAAACTACGAATTTATTCCTGCCAAGTACTAATAATCATATATATATATATATATATATATATATATATATATATATATATATATATATATATATATATATATATATATATATATATATATATATATATATATGAGTTAGGCTGAAATGTTATTAATAGAACTAAATCATTGGTGCTATTAAGTTTTTGGTCATTGGATTAAAAAATGTATAGTTGGGATGATAGTAATGAGTAGTTGAAAAAATGGTATAATCTAACGGTTGAAAATAGAGATTGAACTAACGGTAGAAAACTTGATAACACCAAATGCTTGGTGCTATTAATAGCATAGTAGCCAGACTCTCTCTCTCTCTCTCTCTCTCTCTCTCTCTCTCTCTCTCTCTCTCTATATATATATATATATATATATATATATATATATATATATATATATATGTATGTATATATATATATATATGTATGTATATATATATATATATATATATACATACATATATATATATATATATATATATATATATATATGTATATATATATATATATATGTATGTATATATATATATATATATATATATATATATATATATATATATATATATATATATATATATATATATATATGTATGTATATATATATATATATATATATATATATATATATGTATGTATGTATATATATATGTATGTATGTATATATATATATATATATATATATGTATGTATGTATATATATATATATATATATATATATATATATGTATGTATGTATGTATATATATATATATATATATATATATATATATATATATATATATATATATATGTATGTATGTATATATATATATATACATACATACATACATACATATATATATATATATATATATATATATATATATATATATATATATATATATATATATATATATATATATATATATATATATATATATATAGGGTCCGGCTACTATACTCTTACGAGTAAAATTCTTTTGTACTCATAAGTTTTCATCCATTGGATGAAAGAATGTGCGGTACTATTAGAGAGAAAGAGCGCTAGGCTGGAATATTATTAATAGCAAGAGCTATGCTATATGTACACCCTATTTGGGGTGTACATCCTACACCTAGCTCATCCTAAGGTGGGCATTCATCCACTCGTCACTTTGAAGTGACGAGTGAAATTCACCCCACCCTAGGATGGGTGTACACTTAGCTTTTTCCTAATAGCAAACCAGCTCGTTTGCCACCTATTTGTTCTCGATGATGGAGCTTCCAAATCGATATTCGGCACCGTTGAACATGATCTAAATTATTTAAAATATTTAGAAATTAAATTTCATATTTTTTTGATATTTTTTCCTAGTTCATCGAGTGGGCAAAAAAATAGGGCTGAAAATAAATATCCTTCAAAAAGTGATGATGGAGTTTTGTAACCAATATCAAGAGTATAGATCTTATCTTCAAAAAGTGATGATGGAGTTTTGTAACCAATATCAAGAGTATAGATCTTATTTTAAATAGTTTAAAAATTTCCTAACAATAATTTAATTAATTTATATCTCTTTACAACGTCAAATAAGGAAAAGGCTTACATCTATCATTAAAATTATAAATTTTGTAACTTTTTGATCATAAGGTCACTGATGTCGAAAAAATTGAAATTTAATTTCTAGATAGTTCTAGTGATTTAAATCATGTTCAATGGTGCCGATTGTCGATTTGAAAGCTCCATCATTGAAAACAAATAGGTGGCAATCGAATCGGTTTACTGATAGCATTCCAGCTTAACTCTCTCTCTCTCTCTCTCTCTCTCTCTCTCTCTCTCTCTCTTTATATATATATATATATATATATATATATATATATATATATATATATATATATATATATATATATATATATAACTGCGCCACTATTCTATTAATAGCACAAGATTATTGATGCTATTAGGTTTTCGATCTTTGGATGAAGAAATGTGCGGCTAGGATAATAGTGGTCCTTTAAGATTTAGTGGGTGGTTGGTTGAATAATATGTTTTAAAGATTGAAATGATCAAAGTGGTTGATCTAACGGTGAAAAATTTTGATAGCACTTTGAATTTTTCACCGTTAGATCAACCACTTTGATCATTTTCAATCTTTAAATCATATTATTCAACCAACCACCCACTAAATCTTAAAGGACCACTATTATTCTAGCCGCACATTTCTTTATCCAAAGATCGAAAACCTAATAGCATAAATGATCTTGTACTGTTAATACTACAGTGGCGCAGTTATATATATATATATATATATATATATATATATATATATATATATATATATATATATATATATATATATATATATATATATATATATATATATATATATATATATATATATATATATATATATATAACTAGGCTACTATATTATCGATAGCACAGAGCACTTGGAGCTATACCAAGTTTTCCGCCGTTAGATCTAACACTTTGATCATTTTTACCATTTATTACCACTTAAATCATACCATTTTTCCTAATCTCCACTAAACTCAAGAAGCCCATTATCATCCTAATCACACATCCCTTCATCTATATATATATATATATATATATATATATATATATATATATATATATATATATATATATAGTCCAACTACTATGTTTTCCTTTGTTAGATCTGTCCTTATCTTCATTTTCATCTCTTAGATCATACTATTTTTTCTACCACCCACTAAACCCTAGGAATTTATTATTATCATAACCGCATATTCCTTCATCCAAATGTCAAAAATTTAATAACACCAATGATTTGGTGCTATTAATAGTATACTAGCCTTTAATAGTATACTAGCCTAGTTTTTTCTATATATATATATAATTGAGCTTCTATGCTTGTAAAAGTATCAAGTTATTTGTGTTTGTGAGTTTTTTACACTTGGATGTAGGAATGTACGGTTAGGATGATGGTGGCCACCTTGGATTTAGTGGGTGGTTGGTAGAATAGTATGATCTAAGGGATGGAATTAATCAAAGAATTAGATCTAACGGTAGAAAATTTACAAGCACCAATTGTTTGGTGCTTATACAAGCACAGTAGTCGGACTCCATATATATATATATACCACAAAATTAGGTTACAGGGATATATTTTTGTGACACTTTTGTGCAAGTGTCCTGTCTATATTCCATCTATATTCAAAATTAGGTTATAGGTATACATTTTTGGGACACATTACAATAATGTGTCGCTATACTCCATAGCGACTGCACATATAGCGACATTAATAATAAGTGTCGGTATTTTTGTCAGCGATATTTTTTTTCAGATTTTAGAAATATTTAAAAGTGTCGCTATAACATAATTTTATTGTAGTGTATATATATATACACTACAATTGTAGTATATACACTACAACAAAATTAGGTTATAGGGACATATGTTTGTGACACTTTTGTATAAGTGTCCTATCTTCCATATATATCCAAAATTAGATTATAGGGACACATTACAAAAATGTGTCGCTATATACCCTAGCGATGGCACATATAGCAACACTAACAATAAGTGTCGGTATTTTCGCCAGCGACACTTTTTTTAGATTTTAGAAATATTTAAAAGTGTCGCTATAGCATAATTTTGTTGTAGTCACTACAAGGGAAAGGACTTTTGGTGGCGACTTTTTTGTGGCGACAATTATTGTCGCCACTAATTGTAAAGCTATAGAGGCGACATTTAATTGTCGCCACCAATAAACAAGATACAGTGGCGACATATATTTGTCCCCACCAATAAATCGCCGCTTGTCGCCACCAATAAACAAGATACAGTGGCAACATTTATTTGTCGCCACCAACAAATAAGCAATAGTGGCGACATTGAAATGTCGCCACTAATACTTAGTAGCTATATTTTTTAGTAAATATAGTTAGAGATATAGTGGCGACTTTAGTCGCCACTATATGTTTTATTTCCCACCAATTTTTTCCTCCTTATTTTTCCACCAACCAAAACCCTTTTTCTTTTTTTTTGAGATGCAAACCCGGGCCCTACATCACCCAGCTCTCTCCCCCTTCCCCATTAATTAACCTCTCTCTCTCTCTCTCTCTCTCTCTCTCTCTCCTTCCCCAAGCCCGTCGCCCATCGCCCCTCCGTCGCCCCTCGCCCCGCCGACCCTCCGCCGCCCCTCCATCGCCCGTCGCCCCTCGCTCCTCCGTCGCCCCTCCGACCCTCCGCCGCCCCTCCATCGCCCGTCGCCCTTCGCCCCTCGCCCCTCCGCCGTCGCCCAAGCCCGTCGACCCTCCGTCTCCTTCCCCAAGCCCGTCGCCCATCGCCCCGCCGCAGGAGGCCGTGCTCAAGGCCTTAACCCAACCCAACACCCCTCATCTGATCACGCGCGCGTTAACCTTCCCTGGTGAAACCCCTTTTCCTAGCTCGAGCTCACGCGCGTGTGAACCTCACATCGCCCCCCCGCCGCCCCCCCCCCCCCCTCCTCTCCCGACCCCTTCTATCCCTCCTCCCCTCAGCCCCATCCGAGCTCGCCCCCTGGCCGCTCCCTTGCGTCGCTCGTCGTTGCTGGTGCCCAACCCCGACGAGCAGGGCCCGCCGCAGGAGGCCGTGCTCAAGGCCATTTCGGGTGAGATCTCGGTTTGCTATATAGCATCCAAATGCGAGTACTAGTTCGATAATGGTGAATCAAAGCGTGCTATATTTGTTCTTGAGCATCATCTGTTTTTGGGTGTATCTATTTTGATGGAGTTATTTAATTTGTTGAGTGATTTGCAGAAAGTTGATACGAAATGTGTGGTGGATTTGTGTGATTTAAGCTCGTGGGAAATTAGATGCCCTAAATCTCTAATTTGGTCATATGCATGGTGGTGTTTAATTTGGTCTTAGTGTGGGTTAATTATTATGAACTTTTTTGTTTTATGATTATCTTGGTTGTTAGTTTTGTAAGGTAAACTGAACTTGTCTGCATTCCCGTTGACTACTAGGATTTAGGAAAATATTTGAATGCAATCATATATGACATTTGAACTTGTTACCTTTACATGTGGTTGGTACTTGGAATGTGAGGTTGGATAATTTGATGTGCCTATTATGGGAGCTCAGACTAGAAAAGTAGATGTGGGACTGACAGGACTTATTTGGTTTGCTAATTGAGTCCAAAATTCTGATTTTTTAACTATATGATTTTGACGAACATCTGATTCAGTTGTTTAACAAGCAGGTCAACTACTGCTTTTTTAAAAATCTTATGATCTGCAGTATTCTCAACTTAAAATCCCTTAACATTTAATTAATAAATGCTTGTTTTATATACACCATCAATACAAGGAGATAAGCACTAAACCTGTAATTCTTGAATCAGGGTCAAACTTACAGTGATTGAATAAGGCTCTACATGACCAACCACTTCCTTAGTCGCATTGCATAACACTTGAAAGCCACGAGAATCAAGATTACAAGCAATTCCCGACATCAAATCTCCAGCAAAGGTAATTTCAAGCCTAAAAATCATCAAACACAATAAGCACCTTCAACTAGCAAAAAGTTCAGTTCTAAGAAAACAACTATACAATAAAGGAAAACAAAATAATTCTTAAACAGAAAAGAAAATATTCCTTTCAAGCAAGTAAAGTGTTACCTTCCTCTAATATTTTCATCTGGAAGAACATATTTTCATCTGCAAGTAAAGTGTTACCTTTTAAGGCACAGTTGACTACGAATGTCTACTAAAAGATCATAAGCTTTGTAAGCAATTATTAATTAAGTTGTTATTAATTAAATGTTAAGGGATTTTAAGTTGTTAATGTTAAGGGAAAAGATCATGAGCTTTGTAAGCAAAAATGCAGCTTGAGAAACTTCCAAATGTTCATGTCTACTGAGATTTTGAACATGATTACTGCTTAATGCTCAATTTAATAGCAGGAACACCTTTTGCTTTGTCTTAGTTAGTACGTATGTATTCCCTTAATGTTCTCTTACTCAAATATGTTATTTTGACATATTAAACCCGGCTGTTCAAGCAAGTCCTCAGGAAGTCAATTTACCGAAGCTCAACTTGTTCAGATTAAGGTACATCTAATTTACTCTCATCCTCTGCATGGTTTTAGTTAATTAGCACTTTCGCTTGCTAGATTTGTAATGTTTGAGTTAAATTTCATGTGTTCTCTTAAAACATTATGCACACAAACTACACGTTTTCACCTCTAATTCCAGTTCATGAACTTTTAATGGCATAAAGTGCTACTTGCTAAAAAATTTGGATGCTATATTTTCAGGATTAGCTTGATGTTAATTTTCAGCTTTAACTTGCTCTAATATTTTACTTCATTTTAATATAGGAGGATGAGAATTGATAAAAGTTGGATGACACTTACGAATCGAGCATGTAATGAATATGAAAAAGGGATTGACACATTTTTAGATTTTGCATTTAAAAGATTAGGAAATGTGAAAAGAATTCGTTGTCCATGTGCAAAATGTTGCAATGTTAGACTAAAAAGCCGAACAGAAGTAAAGTATGACTTATTTCGTAATGGAATTCTTTTGAGTTACACTAAATGGCATCATCATGGTGAATTATCAGATGAATCAAATAGTGAAAGTGATGCGGATGATGCCAATACTCCTATAGATGAGAGATGCAAAAATATGGAAACAATGCTTGAGGACTTATTTGTGCATGAAGGAAAGTCCACAATTGATGACATAGATGATAGAGAGTGTACTAATCCTGAAGAACCTATTCCTGAAGCTCAAAATTATTATCGATTATTAGAAGATTGTAAACAAGATATATATCCGGGTTGCAAACGATATTCCAAATTATCCTTTTTAATACATTTGTTGAATCTCAAATGTCTCAATGGTTGGACTGATAAGTCAGTTACAATGTTATTAGAGTTTTTGATCGACTTACTATCGGATGGTGCAAATATTCCAAAATCCTATAATGAGGCAAGAAAGATAATTAAAGATTTAGGATTGGATTATGTGAAGATTGATGCTTGCAAGAATGATTGTGTGCTTTTTTCGAAGAAATTTGCAAATAATCATACATGCCCTATATGTGGTGAGTCTAGGTGGATCTCGAGTAACAGAGAGGAAGAAGTAGACTTAAGAAAGCAAAAACAAATTCCTCAAAAGGTTTTGCGTTACTTTCCAATTACATCGAGATTACAAAGATTATACATGAATAAAGAGATGCCAGTAATATGAGGTGGCATAGTGATGCAAGGCAAAACGATGGAATTTTACGGCATCCTGCTGATTCATCGGCTTGGAAGCATTTAGATCGTAATTATCCTGAGTTTGCCGCAGAGCCACGTAATGTAAGATTGGGCTTAGCAAGTGATGGATTTAACCCCTTCGGAAATATGAGCATCACACACAGTGTTTGGCCTGTTATTCTAGTTCCATACAATTTGCCTCCATGGTTGTGCATGAAAAGTGATTATTTTATGATATCACTACTTATTCCTGGCCCAAGAGCTCCCGGTAATGATATTGATGTATATTTGGAGCCTTTAATTGATGAGTTGAATGATTTGTGGACATAAGGGATTAGAACGTATGATGCGTCCAAAAAAGAAAATTTTACTATGCGTGCTGCTCTTCTTTGGACTATAAATGATTTTCCAGCATACGCCAATTTATCTGGTTGGAGTACGAAAGGAGGTCTAGCATGTCTTTGTTGCAGCAAGGATACAGTTTCGATGAGATTGAAGTACGGAAAAAAGTTTTGTTATATGGGTCATCGTCGTTTCTTGCCACTTAATCATAAATGGCGTAATGACAAAAAATCATTTGACGGAACAAAGGAGAATCGTCTTGCACCTAAGACTTTATCCGGTGATGAAGTGCTAGAGCAATTGAGTCAAATGAAGCAAATAACTTTTGGGAAAGTATATAAAAAAAGAAAACGTTCTCAACTACAACTGTGCTATTTAAATTGGCGAAAACATAGCATTTTCTTCAACTTGCCGTATTGGTATACGTTGTTGTTACGACACAATGTGGACGTTATGCACGTTGAGAAAAATTTTGGTGATAATGTAGTTGGCACACTTATGAATACAGATGGAAAGTCCAAAGATACTCTAAATGCACGAAAGGATTTGATGTCGATGGGTTTAAGAAATGAGCTTCACTTGATACCAATGGAGGGGAAGGTGATGGCCATACAAAATAAAATTGAAACAGTTGCTAACAGCAAAACATATAAAATGCCTAGTGCTTATTACACATTTTCCAAAGATGAGAGGCAATTATTTTGCCAATTTCTAATGGATTTGAAGCTTCCAGATGGATTTTCATCAAACATTTCTAAATGTGTCAATAAACAAGAAGGTAAGCTTCAAAACTTGAAGAGTCATGACATTCATTGTTTATTGCATCGGCACCTCCCATTAGCAATTCGCGGATTATTAAGGAAAGATGTTTCTAATGCCTTAATCGAGTTTAGTGCCTATTTTAGAGAATTATGCTCCAAATCATTGAGAGTGAGTGATTTGGAGCGACTTGAAAATTCAATTGCATTGACTTTGTGCAAACTTGAGAGAATATTTCCGCCTGCATTCTTTGATATCATGGTTCACATATCAGTTCATCTCGCAACTGAGGCAAAAATTGCTGGCCCTGTCCAATATAGATGGATGTACCCGTTTGAAAGGTATATTTTTAATTTTTTATATTTTTTTGTAAGAATGTGATATTAATGTAACCATATTGAATAGGTAGATGCGCACGCTCAAATCATATGTTCGTAATAAGGCTCGTCCAGAAGGATCTATAGCAGAAGGAATAATTGCACAAGAATGTGTAACTTTTTGTTCTAAATACTTATATGACACTGAGACACGATTGAATCGTGTCGGGAGAAATTATGAGGGTGATCTGACAGAAAACAACTCCAGCTTGATAATTTTTTCCCAACGTGGTTCCCCTCTAAGTAATTCCAAAATTGAGCAACTAACTATTTCTGATTGGAAGCGGGCAACTATGTTTGTTTTAAAAAATTGTGAAGAAGTTTTACCTTATATTAGGTAAGGATTTAAATTCATTAGTGGTTCTAATTTGGATGATTTTCTTTTTTTACTTTCTAATATCAACTTGATAATTTAATGCGTAGGGAACATATTGAAGAGGTTCGCAAAAATTATAACAGTGATGTAGAGCGGCAGCACGAAAAACAATTTTTAGCTTGGTTTCAAGCTAAAATAGCGGAGATGTTCGATATCCAAGATAAAACAGTATCACAAGAGCTATTATATCTAGCCCGTGGTCCAGATAAGCGAGTGAATAAATATTTTGGATATTTAATTAATGGTTTCAGATTTCACACAAATGAGCATGAGGAATTTTTGAAGACACAAAATTCTGGGGTATTTGTTCAGGGAGATGATGGTCTAATCAACAAGGAATACTATGGGCAAATTTTAGATATCATTGAACTGCAATACCAAGGATCAAAAAAGGTTGCTTTATTTAAATGTCATTGGTGGGATGTGTACAACTGCGGTCGTGGATATAAGGAGGACGAAAATAGTTTTTTCTTAGTTAATGCTGATCGTGAATTGTCCACTAATACAACTGATCCATATATATTGGCTTCACAAGCTCAACAAGTATATTATGCCAAAGATATAAAGGATTCTAAATGGTTAGTTGTTATCAAGACACAACCTCAGGATCTTTATGATGAGCCTAGCATAGAAAATAGTGCTACTAATCAAGAGAATTCTACAGCAATACCAATTCAAGAAAATGAGAATATAGGTAATTTCTATAGATTAGATGGCGATAGCGATCAGGATGATTTAAATAATTTTGAGATGGCTAGAGATAATATACATGAGATTTTAAGTGAGGTCAATATCAATGTAACTGCGCACGAAGAGGACCTCTTAAACTGTAACAGTGATGATAGCAATTTTTTGAACGAAACTTGACCTTTCTTGTTCTCAGGTAATAATTTATTATTTATTATTTATTCTTGCAAATTTTAATTTGTGTTTAGTGATAATACTTGATAAGCTTGCTTTGACTTCTTAATATTTCATGTTTATGTGAATAATTGATTATGCAATATGATTGACAGGCAATGGTGGGGGAAAGGAAGACTTCTAAAGCATTGGTGGGCTTTCAACCTCAAAAGCCATGGCTTAGATCACAATCTCAAAGATCAGAACCTACTCCACCAATCAGTGAAGGGGAACATGTATTCCAAGATTCTCCTGAAACTATAATTGAGCAGTCATCATCTCCAATTGTTGCTACTCCAGACATTAACACTACAGGTTTTATCACATAATTAATTATTATTATTAATTACATTCTATATAAGTAGAGCATCACTTTTCATTATCTTATACTAAATTTGCTATACATTATGTTGTAGCCAAGAAGAGAGGTAGGGGGCCTACTACAAATCCAAACGCGAAAAAGAGAAAGGAGGGTTCTAAAGGCGAAGTGCACATATCAAAGCGCTTGGGTCGAGCTGTGGGCGGTCAAGCGTTAACGGAATTCGTAACAGAAATGGGAGTGGTGTTGCGTCAATATGCACCACTTAATGTTCAGAAATGGGCTCAAGTGCCGACACATTATAAAGATCAGATGTGGGATCATTTAAGGGTATGATCTTTTCCTTTAGTTTTCCTTTATCATAGCATTATGCTTCTTGTTACCATTTTTTATCTTAATACTTTGGTTTTTTGTTCAATTTTTATCTTAATACTTTTTAGGAAAAATACAACGGCCTTGATGGCTTTAGAAAGGAAGTCATGCCCAATTTAAATCATCTGTATAGAGATTGGAGGCATCGCAAGCATCTCCATTATAAACAATTTGAGACAGGTGAGGAAAGGCTTCAAAATTGTCCAGATGATATTTCAGAATCTGATTGGGCATCTTTAGTAGAATACTTTGGCTCTGAACCATTTAAGGTTGTTAAATTTTTTATACATATATCTATTAGTTTAGAAGGATTATTCTTATATTCAAATATAACCATATTTAATTTCTTGTAGAGCATGTCGGAGCGAAATAAAGCAAATCGGGCCAAATAATCATCCAGTTCAATCTGTGGCAGAAAATCATTTGCTTCTGTTCTACATGATATGGTGATTTTGTTAATGAAGTTAATTTATGGATATATTTTTATACTATATCCATTTTATGACATAATATTTCTAATTTTTAATTACAGAGAAATCCAAGAACTGAGGATGATCCTGATTTGGCCGAATATTGGAAGGCTATACATCAAAGAAGAACTAATGGGACATGGTGTTCTGCTAAAGCTCAAAATGCTCTGGTACAACAACCTTATTTCATAACACATCTCTAGTTCGACCTTTGGTTTTATATGCTTAGACTAGTGAAAAAGAACATATTTTATGCAAATATATAAATGTTTCTGGTTACAAATGTATTTTATTGAATGCAGGATCAATTTGAGCATGTATCACAGTCACAAGAAGAGTTAGGTGGTCCTCCATTATCAATAGAAGAGCATTTAACACAGACTTTTGGTGCACATTCTGGATATCTTCGTGGTTTAGGATATGGACCTAAGCCACAAAGTGCTAAGAATTTGACAATCAAAGCATCAGAAGAGTATCTTGAGAGGCAAATTGATGTCTTGAAAGAAGAATTGAAGCAATCTCGAGTGGAAATTGAAGAGAGAGTACAAAGGGAGAAAATTGAAAGAGATGAGAGGTTCAAAAAGGAAATTGAAGAAATTGAAGGACGCATTAAGGCACAACTACAAACTGAATTTAATGAACAATTAAAGATAATTGTTGGATTATATGGAGTGCCGACCGCACCACCGCCTTCTTCTAGTCGAGGAGTGCCGACTACATCATCCCCTCCAACCGAAGGTAATTATATGCTCAATTTTACAATTTTAATTCAAGCGACATTTTTAATTTAATTTTACAAATCCCCTCTTGACATGATTCATATTTTATCAAATTTTATCACATTAGATCATAATTTATCAAATTAAACTTCAAGCAACTAAGCAGCTTAAACTTCAAGCAGCTCAGCAAATTAAACTTCAAGCAGCTCAAATTGAGAAGCAGCTCGGCAGCACCAGCCTCAAGCAGCAGCTCAGCAACAGCAGCCTAAGCTGCTGCGCATGCTTGAGCAGCAGCAGCTTGAGCTGCTGCGCAAGCAGTAGCAGCTCAGGCTGCTGCTTGAGCAGCAGCTCAGCAGCAGCAGCCTGAGCTGCTGCTCAAGCAGCAGCAGCTCAGGCTGCTGCTCAAGTCCCCGTTCGCCGTTCGCCATTCGCCGTTCGCGTTGAGAGTTTTTGAAGCTTTTTAGGTTGGAATTAGGTTGGAATTGAGAGTTTTTGAAGCTTTAAATTGCAAAGCTTAAGTCCCTGTACGCCGAATTTGCAAAATGGCGAAATGCGGCGAAATGACCTGTAACATATTTTAAATATGATTACAGTCGAGTTCGGTGCGTTTCGGACCGACGCGAAGTGCATCGGATCGAAAAGTGAGTTGAAGTTCAAAGAATTAGCGAATTTCAGAAATTCTGATTTTTGTTATCGGCAAGCTTTTTCGAGATCCTATTTTTTACAACTCAACCAATTAGGAGAAGCTGCTGCTCAAGAAACTGCTTGACCAGCTGCTTGAGCAGGAGCAGCAAAATTGCAAAGCTCTTGAGCAGCGAAATGCGTCGAAATGCGCCGAATTTGCAAATTTGCAGAAGCTGCTGCTTGAGCACAGCTGCTGCTGCTGCTCAAGCAGCAGCTTGAGCAGCTGCTGCTGCTGCTCTGCAGCTTGAGCAGCAGCTGCTGCTGCTGCTCAAGCAGCAGTACAAGCTGCTGCTGCTCAAGCATGGCCCGAACTTTCTGATCTCCAGGAATGTGCTGAGGAGTTGGAAGAAACCTCAGTTGATGATACGGAAGAAATAACTGAGAGTCTTTTGGCGGATAAGGAGGCCTCGGAGGTTTCTAGTACATCAGATATTGATATTGATGCAGATAGGGGATCGAGTAATTTCCCAATAGAGGATCAAGGAGAAGCGAATAGTGATCAGACATCAATCATGGTACGTTTTGCATGTTGCTCTTCTGTTAAATGAATAATACAGTGCTTTATTTTAGTAAATATATTAAATTTCACAAATGAAAAGATCATTTTGCGAATATATATCATACTATAGAGCAAACATTTTGAGGGAAAAGGCATGCAGAACATCAGGAGCTAAGAACATATTATACCGTGGAATGTAGTGTTTTAATTTTTTTTTTTTTTTTTCTAAATTAACTTCCTCTTCATTTTTGAGCTGTGGGCAGAGACCTCTATTAAATTGTGCTTCTTGGAGAAGTTCATCTTGCTGACTCTTGAGATGATTCAATGAGAAACTGGGCAGTTTTAGCTTAATTATTTTCTCCGAAAGAATATCGAGTGTAAAGTTGACAAAGTTGTGTTTGCTCTTCAAGGTCTTCGAAAGCACTAGCAAGTGGCATCGTCACTTCCATATGCAAGATAACTTTTTGTAACCAGATCATAGTACCTAATTGCTAGTCAGTCTCCTTGAAGATAGTTTGCTGCTTACATAGTCCCATAGTTTGAAGGCCATTATTATAAACCCACAATTGACCATAAAAAATTTCTTAGATTGAAGACTGGTTTCAGTTGTTTTTTATGTTTTTTTTTTTTTTTTTTATCCAAGTATTTGACTATTGATATGCAGTTACCTTTCTGGTCATTTACTAGGAACAACTTAGAGAAGAGGAGGATCAGACCAACAGCAATGTTGAGGTTGTGAGCCCTAACAGGTACTTTTGTTCTATTAGTTTAACTTCTAAGTGTTTTAAGTTTTCTTTCTTTAAAAAAATGCAATTATAGTAGCTTATAATGTTGCCAATCGGTTGTGAGCCCTAACCTGTAATTTTGTTAGTATGTAATTTTTTTTTTATTTTATCTAGATATTTATAAAGAGTTGATGACAATATTTTTTTTTCTTTTTTTACAGGCTTATAAGAGAGATGACAAAATATTTTGGTGACATTTTGGCAATATATATTAAAGTAAGTTTAGAAACTTTGGTATATTATGACATGTTTGCATTTGATATTATGTGAAATGTGGTCTGAAACAAATATTATACTTTCATCTCAACTTTTTATTTTTTGGATGTGAGTTGGATGATTGTAATGTTACAATGATATATACTCGAACTTTGTTTCTCTAAGGCTATCTTAATTGCTGATTTTTTTTTAATAGTTATTCTGCTAAATATTTATAATTTCATTCAATCTTATTTATTGTATGAATCTTATAACCAAATACAATATAAAGAAATCACTATTGGAGTCATGGTGCTTATATTTAATTTGATTTTGAGATTCCGTTGCTTTTAGTATTTTTACAACGGGTAATTAATGACGATTATAAATCGCTACCAACATTTTTTAATTTTTTTTTTTGCCAAATTAGCCATTCTTAATCACCTGCGATAATTATCGTCATTTTTTATTAAAATATTTAGCCGTCTTTAATTAAAAAATTTAGTTGCGACAATTTGTCGTGGCTCGCCAAATCATTTTTCAACATTTAGCACCCTTTTCTTCAAAAACTGTCGCCGCCTTTTCTCTAAACATTTGGTGACGACATTTGTCGCCGCCTTTTCTCTAGACATTTGGTGGCGACACTTGTCGCCGCCTTTTTTTCAGACATTTCGTGGCGACATTTGTCGCCAACGTTTCATCAAACATTTGGTGGCGACATTTGTTGCCACCTTTTCTTCAAGCATTTAGCGGCGACATATGTCGCCACTAAAAAGTGTCGCCGCTAAAAAATGTCGCCGCTATATAGTTTTGGCGACAGGCTTTGAGGTGGCGACATTTAGTCGCCGCCAAAAACATTTGCTGGCGACTTTTTAGCTTATGGTGGCGATTTTTGTCGCCACCAAATGTAATGATTGTAGTAGTGAGTGATATATATATATATATATATATATTCCGGCTACTGTGCTTGTACAAGCACCAAGCAATTGGTGCTTGTAAGTTTTCTAACGTTAGATCTAACCCTTTGATTAATTCTATTCCTTAGATCATACTATTCCACCAACCACCCATTAAACCCAAGGGGCCCACCATCATCCTAACCGCACATTCCTACATCCAAGGATAAAAAACTCACAAGCACAAATAGTTTTACAAGCATGGGAGCTCAATTATATATATATATATATATATATATATATATATATATATATATATATATATATATATATATAGTCTGACTACTATGCTATCGATAGCACCATACACATAGTGTTACCAAGTTTTCCACCATTAGATCAAATTTTTTAATCATTTTCAATCGTTAAATCATAGTATATATTCAACCAACCACTCACTAAACTCTAAGAAACCACTACCATCCTAACCACACATTTTTTTTATCTAAGGGTCAAAAACTTAATAGCACCAATAACTTAGTGTTGAATAGTAGCCTCTCTCTCTCTCTCTCTCTCTCTCTCTCTCTCTCTCTCTCTCTCTCTCTCTCTCTCTCTATATATATATATATATATATATATATATATATATATATATATATATATATATAGTGCAACTGGTATGCTTTTATAAGCATAGAACCCTATGTACTTAAGTCATTTTCGATGTTGGGACTTCTGAATCGACGATCGGCTCCATTAGAATTGATGTAGAGTATTTGAAGCATCTAGAAAACACATTTTATGATTTTTCGATATCGTTTGCTTAGTGATTGAAAGGATTCAAAATCAACGGTTAAAAATAAAAATCTCACAAAATGTGATGATATAACACTAAGATTTTAGATTAATGATATTGATTTTATTATACGTAGTATAATTTTTTTTTTATCAAAGTTTCACATAATTTGAATATTTTTATATCGTTAAACTTGCAAACGACTCACTACAGCTTTTAAAATTATTAATTTTGAGCCCCTTTGATAGAGTCTGCCTACTATATTATTGATAGCACCAAACACTTTGTGCTATTAAATTTTTCACCGTTAGATCTATCCCTTTGATTATTTTCACTCGTTATATTAAACTATTCCACCAACCATCCACTAAACCCGAAGAGACCACTATCATCCTAACCTAATATCTCTTCATCCAAGCGCTAAAATCCTAACATCACCAATGACTTGGTACTATTAATACGAGAGAGAGAGAGAGAGAGAGAGAGAGAGAGAGAGAACTAGGTTACTATACTATTAATAGCACAAAATCGTTGGTGCTATTAGGTTTTTGACCCTTATATAAAGAAATGTACGGTTAGAATGATAGTGGATCCCTAGAATTTAGTGGTTTGTTGGAGAAATAGTATGATATAATGGGTGGAAATGATCAAAGGGGTAGATCTAACGAGAAAAGACTTAGTAGCACCAAGTATTTGGTGCTATCGATAGTGTCACGCCCCGGGGTCGAATCTGCGACCCGGGCCCGCCAACAGATCCGCCGCCCAAACGGAAAACCCCGTATAGACGAAGCGTCTAACCTGCAAAAAGAATGAGACTATAGCTATACTGAGATCAGAGCTGGAAAGTACACTACTAAAATAAAATAATACAACCCAAGTCCTCACAAAAGTACAAAGTCTCTCAACTATAAAAGAAAATGTACAAGTGAACCTCACTACAAAGGTCTCTCAAAATGTAACTCTCAAAATAGTAAGGGGGTACAACTACTCTCTGGACGACAACTAGTAGGGATCTATCTCGCGACTACCTTACCTCGATCAGCCGGATCAGCAACAGGAGTAACAGGAACAAGAGTAGAAGGCCCTGGGGAAAAATACACCGCGACGGGTGTGAGAACTACATCCCATAGTAGTTCTCAGTGGGTGCCGCCAACAAGCCCGACGGTCTACCCACTAAGTCTACTAGAGGCATAAAGTAACAAATGCAGTACTGAAAGGAAAGAGCTGGAAAAATAAACTCCACAGCTACTATGCCTCTATCTAAATGCTCAAAAAGTGGAACAGATGGAAACATGATGCATCTACTAACACTGAAGTATAGTCGCCCAATCTACACTGACTGCCACAAAGGGTCCAGTCAAACCTGCGCCCACCTACTGCCGCACATCCACAAAAGGACGGGTCTACCGTAGGGTGTCCGTGACTGCCAAAGCTGGCCCAGTCAGAGGGATTGCGTCGACAAGTCGCGATAGCAAGTAACAGGACCAACTCCGGAGTGGCACTCGAGGGGCGCGACCCCACCGAGGAAAGTATCCGCGCATCTCTGTCGAGCTCAAATGGCTCATGCAGGCTATAGTCCAAATCCATGATCAATAAGAACAACAGTAACTGACATCTCATCTCTAACTCACTGACTAGAAATACTCACAGTCAGGACCACCGTCAACCCAACGGCTCCCACATAGAACCCAAACTCATAGATAACACAGAAAGGACCGACACCATAAGGGTTCGAAAACCCCGATAAGTCGGCGCCTAGAACCCCAATCAAACAAGAATAGACTCCAGGCTCCGCCCATCAAGGTTCCCGACCTCCTTACAGTTCGGGAACGCGAAAACCTTGGTACAACATGCGGAAGACACCAACCAGGGTCCGAAAGCTCCGGGAGACCAACACCTACAACCCTATCAAACAAGAACAGGTTCCAGGCACAGCCCCCGTAGCTTTCGTCCCGAAGAGGAACGGCCCCTAGAACCCAGATCACCCAAACCCTCTCGGGTGAGGAAGTTGTAATAAAAGATGACAATTGTTACTGAAAACTATTTTAATCTGAGAAACCCAAATTAATATATTTTAGTTCTTTCAAGAAAATCTGTTTAAATAAGTCTTATTTTCCAAACTCCGAAGGGCTATTACCTTCACCCAAATCAAACAAGAACAGGCTCCGGCGACCCCTCGAAATTTGGAAGAAAATATTAGTTTATAGAAATCATGTGTGTCTAAAATCTGTCTGGGTCCTAGGTCCTACTAACACCGATATGCAACTGCCACTAACACAGTGGCGACAAGTAAAACAAGGAAACAAGACATCTTGGGACTGCCGTTTACCCAAACGACTCCCACCACAGATAAACGACCAAGTACAACTACCAGACTCCACTCTGCTCTCAGGCACGAGTGTAACATGAATCCCACACTAAAAAAAATCCCGACCACTCGGCCCACTACCCGGGCGAGTAAAACACTATGTCCAGGAATATCTATACTCACATTCTAGCATGCTATCCAATTAAACTCACAATCATGCATAATCCTACTATAATAGAATTAATGTCCAGTCCATCAATCTTGAAGACAAGGTCACCCACCTGTAGCGCGCGTTAAACCAAGATCCAAATAAGCTGAAACTGCACGGGGATAAATCCTCAGATTCCCACGATTCCAACGGGCCTAAAAACACCCAAAAACTCCTCCTGGGTACAAAGATATAGCCCAAACATCACAAACAATACAAAATTCCATGTGTACAGTTTTGCTGAAATTTCTGTCCAAAAGAAGCATTATTATCATCTTCGAGGTAAATTCCAAAAATTCCAGTAAAAATACGACGGCGATCCTCGCGAAGCGTAGATGTCGATAGAGTCCTTAATCGTCGAATTCCAATGTCCGGTTGTGAAGATAAAAATCCGACAAGGGGCTACTGTCCAAAAACTCCACCAGCAAAACAGGGGCTTAGATATGCCTCGAAAACCATGCCAAAAGTGCGAAACAAGGTGAAGCGATCAACATGGAAAATGAATCCTTACCTCTTAGGATCGCGCTGCCATAGAAATCGCTAAAAAATTCCTCCTGGTTAGAGGACAGGAATTTTCTGACTGAACTCCACGATAACGGGCCTCCGATGAAAAAACGTCGCTCTGCGCTACGATGCCGAAGTCGTCAATGCCGCGGCCTCCAAAAATTCCGAGCCTCTACCAGAAGATGCGCAGCACGAGGATCTCCAACTTTGCTAAAGGGTCCAAGGGCAAGAGAGTTCGGGAAAAGGGTGAAAAAGCCCAAGCAAGAGGGCCTATTTATAGGCCCACAAAGGAAAAGAAGTCAAATGGGCTTTTGGGCCCCAAAATCGGGCGCCCGAATATTTCGGGCGGCTACAGTAACGGGCCGGCCCGTTACTGTGCACGCCCGAAATCACAAGAATGCGCCACGTGTCCCCCGCGGTCAACGCTCCGCACACTTCGCGCACGTGGGCGGCGTGAGCCCGCCACTGAGATGGTGCCACGTGTCCCCACGTGGTTCACGCGGCGCACGCGGCCGGTCCACACGCCGGGTCTTCCGGAAACTGTCCACCAATCAGGAGCCGCCACGTGTCACAGCCGCCGCCGCCGCCTCATTTGACGCCGTCCAGCCAATCAGGGGATGCCACGTGGCAAACCCCGTTCTCGGTGCTCCCGGTGCACGCTTTGCCTGTGGACCCCGCCCCCAGCGCGCTGCCCGCGCCTGCCCGCGCCCGCCTGCACCTGCCCGCGCCTGCCCGCGGCCCTTCTCCGCCCCTGCGCCGCCATGCTCCGCCGTGCGCCGCCGCCTGCCGCCTGCCGCTGGTCGCCGTAACAGTAATTCCGGCTGCCGGAGTTACTGTTCCGGTGAACAGTAACTTTGGCGCCAAAAAATAAGTGAATACACCATTTTGATCGTTTTCGCGCGCTGAGTCCAAATCCGCCGTCCATTTCTCCAAATTCTCATCCAAAATTTTGCCGAAAGCCCCCGGAAAAGCCCACTTGATCCGATTTTCGCGCCGGGTCCATTTCTGGGGTCCGATTTCGATACAATAGGCTCCAATATACCGTGTAAGCTTCCTATAATCACTGTTAATTCTACAACAGTCTCTGTGGATGTCCGGATCATCACATCCTCCCCCACTAAAAAAAGTTTCGTCCTCGAAACGAGACCAAACTAAACAACTCCAGTCTATGCCTCGAACAAATAAGGGTAGGTGTCCATCAACTCCGGCTCCAACTCCCTAGTCACTACCCACTCTCCGCCAAGCGAGTCCAAAAGCTGAAAAAAACCTCAGGAACTCCAAAAGACAGTGGACAAGGAGGAACAACCAACTCCACTCGTCCTAAAACTATACGAAATATGCTAACACAACCAACAAGAAAGGTAAAGGCCCCACCAGTAGGAAAGTCGCCAACCCCAACTCTCTATTTAGAAAACAGCTGAAATTAGCGAAAAGTCCGAAAATTCCGAAAGGACCAGTGCCTTCGCCCTAATCAAACAAGAACAGGTTCGGGCACCATCTCCATTTCTGGAGCAGTCTTTCGAAGTTTTCGTCCTGTTCGTAAATTTCAGTACACGGCAAGGAAAAGTGAGAGAAGTGTCGAAGTCATTCCTGCTGTGGTTACAAAAACGAAAGCTACGATCTAATCGTGTCCCCTAAGGACACAACCTCTAGTCCTAATCGTCACCTACGCTTGAAACATAGCACCTAACCCAGAATCACTGGAGCCACTGCTACAGGAAGAATACCCGGGTGACCTATGAAAATGAACTTCTGTTGTCCTACTCGTGGGAAGATCACCGTTCTCATTCCACAATCAGTCGTTGCACGATACCGCACCAGCTGGTCCATCCCGTGTGCTCAATCTGAGTCGTGGAGCTGTCACACCTGCCGGTGTAATTCCAAGTCTCAATTGTCCTGATTATGCCCCACAGTCCTCCTCTGCTTGTAGGACACTGTGAAGAATCCAATCGCTAATGCATGTAACAAAGATTCCTAGCCCTTATCCATGCAAAGATGCAAATGTCCTACTAACATATGCAGAAGGATGCAGCAGTACCGAAATGCTCAACTCAGCTGACAGGAAATCATACCTGCGGTAATGCGATCTGCTGCCGGGGTGCCTTCCACCAGGGCTGCATAAACCCGTCCACTGGGTGCTGAAGGTCGTCGTCCCGTCTGTCCCGACGTCGTACCCCACTCCGTCTGACGGTGTACCGGAGGGGCTTCCGCTTCCTGAATAGGCAGGGGAGGTGCTGTAGCAAGGGGTCGCACTGATAGAATGGCTCGGGGACAAGCTGCTCGAAAATGTCCCAACTCTCCACAAAGAAAACACCGTCCCTGTCTCTGATCACACTGCGACGGTAGATGAGGCCCGCCACAGATGACACATTATTCCTGTCGCTGCTGCTGAAACCGCCGCTACCGGGGGTACTGATGCTGAAACTGATGTCGCTGCTGATGCTGCGGGTGCCCACCTAATCTCTGGCGCCTCTGAAACTCGCGACCCTCAGGGTGAGGTCGTGGAGGTCTCGGAGGTGCCTACCGACTCGTCTGTCCTTCATCATCCGGTGCTGGGCGCTTCGCCCCTGAAATCACTGCGAGAGCTTGAGCCACCTCATCCATCACCGCCTCTCCGCACTCAACGTAAAGTGCCTGCTCCATAGATGCATCCAACGTCTGCAATCTACGTGAACGGACGAACTGATAAATCTCCCGGCGCAAGCCCCGCTCAAACATATAAATCCGATGTGCCTCGTCCCTGACTGCGTGTGGTACACAGGCTAACAACTGGTTGAAGTCCGCGATGTACTCATGCACGGGCCGATCTCCTTGTCGGAGATTCTTCAGCTGTTCCTCCAGCCTTTGCCTGACGCTCTCCGGGAAAAAGGCTCCAAGAAGTAGACTGCGAAACTTCGCCCAAGTAAGAAGCTGACTCCCAGGTGGACCAACAGGTCTAACACGCCGCCACCAGGCCTCGGCGTTGTGCTCCAAGAAGTTTGTCGCCAATAGGACCTGAAATCGCTCCTCGATAAGCAGGCTCTCGAAATGTCGCTCCTTCGCCGTGATCCACGACTCCGCCTCCCACGGCTCCGAACTCTGCCCCGAGAAACGAGGTGGGTCAAACTGACGAAACCTTATCAACAAATCAACCACCTCACGCCGCTCTGCAGGGGTCAACTGTCCTGTCGTCCCGGACGGCTGTCTGCTAGTCACCGGTGCAACAGGGGCTGCCGGTGCGGCTGGTACAACAGGAGGTGCCACAGCTGGGGAAGAAGGTGTAGGGAAACTCTCAGGGGGTGCTGTGACAGGGTTCGCCCTCTGTTCGAACAAGCGCATCATCCGGTCAATGGTCTCCTCCTGACGTCGAACAGCCTTCGACAACTGGGTCATCTGAACCCGAAGCTCCTGCACCTCACTCTGCTGACCCTGTGCTGACTCCTCCTGCTCAGGCTCATCGGAGGAGGAAGGCTGAGAACGCGTCTACATCCTGCGTCGGGGAGGCATCGTACACACCTGCAGCAACATTCAAACATCAGGACAGAACCAAAACAACACTCGACCCAATCTAGCGAAAGTCTAGGGCATGTCACCCATTCCACAGCATTATGTTGTCTGCAGCCAACATAATCACTTAGGAGAATAAACAAGCCAATCACTCATCCCATCCCTTGGGAGAGGTATAAAACTCAATCAGGACTCTCGCTAAAGGTCACGGCTCACACGTAGTCATCCTAATGTCCAACCACAAGCCTAGGGTTTCTAAGTCCACAATGACCTACAACCTAGACTCTGATACCACTCTAATCTGTCACGCCCCGGGGTCGAATCTGCGACCCGGGCCCGCCAACAGATCCGCCGCCTATACGGAAAACCCCGTATAGACGAAGCGTCTAACCTGCAAAAAGAATGAGACTATAGCTATACTGAGATCAGAGCTGGAAAGTACACTACTGAAATAAAATAATACAACCCAAGTCCTCACAAAAGTACAAAGTCTCTCAACTATAAAAGAAAACGTACAAGTGAACCTCACTACAAAGGTCTCTCAAAATGTAACTCTCAAAATAGTAAGGGGGTACAACTACTCTGTGGACGACAACTGGTCGGGATCTATCTCGCGACTCCCTTACCTCGATCAGTCGGATCAGCAACAGGAGTAACAGGAACAAGAGTAGAAGGCCCTGGGGAAAAATACACCGCGACGGGTGTGAGAACTACATCCCACAGTAGTTCTCAGTGGGTGCCGCCAACAAGCCCGACGGTCTGCCCACTAAGTCTACTAGAGGCATAAAGTAACAAATGCAGTACTGAAAGGAAAGAGCTGGAAAAATAAACTCTACAGCTACTATGCCTCTATCTAAATGCTCAAAAAGTGGAACAGATGGAAACATGATGCATCTACTAACACTGAAGTATAGTCGCCCAATCTACACTGACTGCCACAAAGGGTCCAGTCAAACCTGCGCCCACCTACTGCCGCACATCCACAAAAGGACGGGTCTACCGTAGGGTGTCCGTGACTGCCAAAGCTGGCCCAGTCAGAGGGACTGCGACGACAAGTCGCGATAGCAAGTAACAGGCCCAACTCCGGAGTGGCACTCGAGGGGCGCGACCCCACCAAGGAAAGTATACGCGCATCTCTGTCGAGCTCAAATGGCTCATGCAGGCTATAGTCCAAATCCATGATCAACAAGAACGACAGTAACTGACATCTCATCTCTAACTCACTGACTGGAAATACTCACAGCCAGGACCACCGTCAACCCAACGGCTCCCACATAGAACCCAAACTCATAGATAACACAGAAAGGACCGACACCATAAGGGTTCGAAAACCCCGATAAGTCGGCGCCTAGAACCCCAATCAAACAAGAATAGACTCCAGGCTCCGCCCATCAAGGTTCCCGACCTCCTTACAGTTCGGGAACGCGAAAACCTTGGTACAACATGCGGAAGACACCAACCAGGGTCCGAAAGTTTCGGGAGACCAACACCTACGACCCTATCAAACAAGAACAGGTTCCAGGCATAGCCCCCGTAGCTTTCGTCCCGAAGAGGAACGGCCCGTAGAACCCAGATCACCCAAACCCTCTCGGGTGAGGAAGTTGTAATAAAAAGATGACAGTTGTTACTGAAAACTATTTTAATCTGAGAAACCCAAATTAATATATTTTAGTTCTTTCAAGAAAATCTGTTTAAATAAGTCTTATTTTCCAAACTCCGAAGGGCTATTACCTTCACCCAAATCAAACAAGAACAGGCTCCGGCGACCCCTCGAAATTTGGAAGAAAACATTAGTTTATAGAAATCATGTGTGTCTAAAATCTGTCTGGGTCCTAGGTCCTACTAACACCGATATGCAACTGCCACTAACACAGTGGCGACAAGTAAAACAAGGAAACAAGACATCTCGGGACTGCCGTTTACCCAAACGGCTCCCACCACAGATAAACGACCAAGTACAACTACCAGACTCCACTCTGCTCTCAGGCACGAGTGTAACATGAATCCCACACTAAAAAGAATCCCGACCACTCGGCCCACTACCCGGGCGAGTAAAACACTATGTCCAGGAATATCTATACTCACATTCTAGCATGCTATCCAATTAAACTCACAATCATGCATAATCCTACTATAATAGAATTAATGTCCAGTCCATCAATCTTGAAGACAAGGTCACCCACCTGTAGCGCGCGTTAAACCAAGATCCAAATAAGCTGAAACTGTTCCCACGATTCCAACGGGCCTAAAAACACCCAAAAACTCCTCCTGGGTACAAAGATATAGCCTAAACATCACAAACAATACAAAATTCCATGTGTACAGTATTGCTGAAATTTCTGTCCAAAAGAAGCATTATTATCACCTTCGAGGTAAATTCCAAAAATTCCAATAAAAATACAACGGCGATCCTCGCGAAGCGTAGATGTCGATAGAGTCCTTAATCGTCGAATTCCAATGTCCGGTTGTGAAGATAAAAATCTGAAAAGGGGCTACTGTCCAAAAACTCCACCAGCAAAACAGGGGCTTAGATATGCCTCGAAAACCATGCCAAAAGTGTGAAACAAGGTGAAGCGATCAACATGGAAAATGAAGCCTTACCTCTTAGGATCGCGCTGCCGTATAAATCGCTCAAAACTTCCTCCTGGTTAGAGCACAGGAATTTTTTGACTGAACTCCGACGATAACGGGCCTCTGATGAAAAAACGTCGCTCTGCGCTACGATGCCGAAGTCGTCGACGTCGCGGCCTCCAAAAATTCCGAGCCTCTACCAGAAGATGCGCAGCACGAGGATCTCCAACTTTGCTAAAGGGTCCAAGGGCAAGAGAGTTCGGGAGAAGGGTGAAGAAGCCCAAGCGAGAGGGCCTATTTATAGGCCCACAAAGGAAAAGAAGTCAAATGGGCTTTTGGGCCCCAAAATCGGGCGCCCGAATATTTCGGGCGGCTACAGTAACGGGCCGGCCCGTTACTGTGCACGCCCGAAATCACAAGAATGCGCCACGTGTCCCCCGCGGTCAACGCTCCGCACACTTCGCGCACGTGGGCGGCGTGAGCCCGCCACTGAGATGGTGCCACGTGTCCCCACGTGGTTCACGCGGCGCACGCGGCCGGTCCACGCGCCGGGTCTTCCGGAAACTGTCCACCAATCAGGAGCCGCCACGTGTCACAGCCGCCGCCGCCTCATTTGACGCCATCCAGCCAATCAGGGGATGCCACGTGGCAAACCCCGTTCTCGGTGCTCCCGGTGCACGCTTTGCCTGTGGACCCCGCCGCCAGCACGCTGCCCGCGCCTGCCCGCGCCCGCCTGCACCTGCCCGCGCCTGCCCGCGGCCCTTCTCCGCCCCTGCGCCGCCATGCTCCGCCGTGCGCCGTCGCCTGCCGCCTGCCGCCGGTCGCCGGAACAGTAATTCCGGCTGCCGGAGTTACTGTTCCGGTGAACAGTAACTTTGGCGCCGAAAAATAAGTGAATACACCATTTTGATCATTTTCGCGCGCTGAGTCCAAATCCACCGTCCATTTCTCCAAATTCTTATCCGAAATTTTGCCGAAAGCCCGCGGAAAAGCCCACTTGATCCGATTTTCGCGCCGGGTCCATTTCTGGGGTCCGATTTCGATACAATAGGCTCCAATATACCGTGTAAGCTTCCTATAATCACTGTTAATGCTACAATAGTCTCTGTGGAAGTCCGGATCATCACAGATAGCATAGCAGCCAGACTATATATATATATATATATATATATATATATATATATATATATATATATATATATATATATATATATATATATATATATATATAATTGAGCTCCTATACTTTTAAAAGTATCAAGTCATTGGTGCTTGTAGGTTTTTAGCCCTTTGATGAAAAGATGTGTGGTTAGGATGATAGTGGCCCCCTTGGGTTAAGTGAGTGGTTGGTGGAATTATTACAACAAAACTATGCTATAGCGACACTTTTAAGTATTTCTAAGATTTGAAAAAAGTGCTGCTAGCAAAAATACTGACACTTATAATTAGTGTCGCTATATGTGCAGTCGCTAGGGTGTATAGCGACACATTATTATAATGTGTCCCAAAAATATGTCCCTATAACCTAATTTTGAATATAGATGAAATATAGATAGGACACTTGTACAAAAGTGTCACAAAGATGTGTCCCTATAACCTAATTTTGTTTTAGTGAATAGAATGATCTAAGGGATGAAATTAGTCAAAGGATAGATCTAACGGTAGAAAACTTACAAGCACTAATTGCTTAGTACTTGTACAAGCATAGTAGCCGGACTCTCTCTCTCTCTCTCTCTCTCTCTCTCTCTCTTCTCTCTCTCTCTCTCTCTCTCTCTATATATATATATATATATATATATATATATATAATTGAGCTCCTATACTTTTAAAAGTAACAAGTCATTTGTGCATGTAGGTTTTAGCCTTTGGATTAAAGAATGTGCGGTTAGGATGATAGTGGGCTACTTGGGTTTATTGGGTGGTTGGTGGAATAGTATGATATAAAAGGTGAAATTAATCCAAAGAATATATCTAACGGTAGAAAATTTATCACACCAATTACTTGGTACTTTTAAAAGTATAGTATAGTGTATATATATATATATATATATATATATATATATATATATATATATATATATATATATATAGAGAGAGAGAGAGAGAGAGAGAGAGAGAGAGAGAGAGATAGAGAGAGAGCTAGGCCTGTGTGCTTTTAAAAATACGGAGGCCGCCATGCTCCCAAGTTATTTTCGATGTTGAGATTTTCGAATGAACGATCAGCTCCGTTAAATTTGATCTAGAATATTTAAAAGGTATTATTGAGACCAGAACTTTCTGCCACTTGAGGAAAGGACGTGTGGCACCCGCCAGCGGCTAAAGAATATCAGCCGATGAAGGGAAGGGTCAACCGAAGAAGGATCCGCGTCCTGATTAGGACTGATCTCGGCCGCGTAAGAACGTAGTACGCGAGGAATGCCATCGGCTAAAAGCATCAGCCGATAGAAAGAGCCAGCTGAAGGAAGATCTGCGACTGAGCTCAGACACGTGAAGACGTGACGCGCGGAGCACTCCATCGACTGAAGGCATCAGCCGATAGAAAGAATAGCCGACAAGAAAAGTCACACCTCATCCAAGACCGGCCTCGACTGAAGGCGACTACCAGACCACTCTAGTCAAGCGACGAAGAGGCGGGAGACGGAGCCAGCTTTTAGTTGATCGAGCCAAAAAAATGAAGTCTTTGGAAGGAAGGGGTGTGAGATTTCGGCACAAATCCCGCAACCAACCCGGAGCGGCAAGCAGTGCCCAGCAGTCGAAAGCGCCGAGAATCACGCTTTGGCGCGATCATGAGGGGATGAATTTAGACAGAAAACGACTACTATTCTATTGAGGATAATCAATTCAAAAGGAAGTGGTTGAGGATTTCATGATGATTCTCCTCGAATTACGCTAATAATTCAAAATCCAAATCGGCGCCTAATAACATGGTTCGGAATGTATATAAATATCTGAACCATCGAAGCGATAAGGGTCTGGCAACCTCGTAAGCCCGGTACCACCTCAACTTTTTATTTATCTAGGAGTAGGGTAATTTAACTCTTTTTTTCTTCTTTTTTACTGCTTTCCTAAGAGTAGGCTTAATTGTAATCCTTCTATCCATTTTCTCCCACTTGTATCCCCTTCTTTTATCAATATAAAGTGTAAACCGGCTTAGCCGTGTCTTTATCTTATTTTTTTCTTTAGAGTGTAAACCGGCCAATCAGCCGTGTCTTTATTAGTGATTTTTGTACTTTAACGTTACAATCGGCTCATCAGCAGTACATTTATATCTCTACACGGTTTGACTACCCTAAGTCGAAACCGGCGATCCCTCTATACCTTTGTAAACCCGCTTCGGTTGCCCTCAGTCGAGCGGTCGTGAGAAGTTACCAGAGGAGAACCCGGCTGAGCGGATCCCTACTCGGCCCGATCGCTTGATTGTTGGCACGCGACGCACTTCGATACCTCTGGAGGGTCACCCAAAGGGGCTGATCGCGCGCAAGCCACATTTTGGCTCCAATAGGCATATATATATATATATATATATATATATATATATATATATATATATATATATAGAGAGAGAGAGAGAGAGAGAGAGAGAGAGCTAGGCTGGAATACTATTAATAGTACTAAGTCATTGGTACTATTAAGTTTTTAACCGTTAAATTAAAAGATGTGTGGTTGAGATGATAGTGGGCCCCTTGGGTTTAATGGGTGGTTGGGAAAATAGTAAAATCTAACGGGTAAAAATAATTGAAGGAATTGATCTAAGGGTAGAAAACTTGATAGTACCAAATGCTTGGTACTATCGATAGTATATCTCTCTCTCTCTCTCTCTCTCTCTCTCTCTCTCTCTATATATATATATATATATATATATATATATATATATATATATATATATATATATATATATATATGTATATAGAGAGAGAGAGAGAGAGAGAGAGAGAGATATATATACTTGTGTGCTTTTAAAAGTACGAAGGCCTCCGTACTCCTAAATTGTTTTCGATGTTGGAACTTCCGAATGAACGATCAGCTCCGTTAAACTTGATCTAGAATATTTAAAAGGTTTAGAAATTAAATTTCGCGAATTTTCGATATCATTTGCCTAGTGATCAAAGTAGCTCAAAATTAACAATTTTAATGGTTGTGGTGATCCGTTTGCAAGTTTAACGATGTAAAAATATCTAAATTATGTAAAATTTAGATAAAATATTTTTTTTACTATATAGAATAAGATTAATATCTTTGATCTAAAATTTTATTATCATATCATCATATTTTGTGAGTTTTTTATTTTCAGTCGTTGATTTTGAGCCATTTCGATCACTATATAAATGATATCGAAAATTACAAAATTTAATTTCTAAAGTTCAAATATTCTAGATCAAGTCAAAAGGAGACGATCGTCTATTCGAAAGTCCAACATTAAAAATAATTTGGGAGCATGGAGGGCTCCGTGCTTCTAAAAGCACATAAGTCCTACTTTCTTTCTCTCTCTCTCTCTCTCTCTCTCTCTCTCTCTCTCACTATATATATATATAGTGAGAGAGAGAGAGAGAGTCCATCTACTATACTATTAATAGTACCAAGTTATTGGTGCTATCAAGTTTTCTACTCTTAGATCAACCCCTTTGATCACTTTCACCCGTTAGATTTTACTATTTTTCCAACTACCTATTAAACCCAAGGGGCCCACTATCATCTCAACCACATATTTTTTAATCCAATGGTTAAAAACTTAATAGCACCAATGACTTGGTACTATTAATAGTATTCCAGCCTATATATATATATATATATATATATATATATATATATATATATATATATATATATATATATATATATATATATATATATAAAAGAGCTTATATGCTTTTAAAAGCACAAGCTTATCATACTTGTAAATTTTTTACCATTGGATTTGTATTGGGATTTGGGTTTTTTTTTTTCTCTCTTTAGTTGACTTTACAATAGCACAAATTTCAATACAAATCCAATGGTAAAAAATTTACAAGTGTGGATGAGTTTATACTTTTAAAAGTATATAAGCGCTCTCTCTCTCTCTCTCTCTCTCTCTCTCTCTCTCTCTCTCTCTCTATATATATATATATATATATATATATATATATATATATATATATATATATATATATATATATATATATATATATATATATATATATATATATGGGATAATTGCCTGTGTACCCCTGAAATATGAAGAAATATCTGATTTACCCCTCTTATTTTTTTCTTTCCAATATACCCTTCATACGTTCCACCGTTATTAAAAATACCCCTACCGTTTCCCTTTGTTAAGTTAACTAGGGTTAAACTAGAGTTAAATAATAATCAGAGTTGAAAACTATCAGATATACCTATTTTGCCCAGGTTTAGAATTTAGGGTTTAGGGTTTAGGATTTTTTAGGATTTTAGGGTTTAAGATTTAGGGTTTTAGGGTTTAGGATTTAGGGTTTAGGATTTAGGGTTTTTTAGGGTTCTAGGGTTTAGGGTTTAGGGTTTTAGGGTTTAGGGTTTAGGATTTTTTAGGGTTTTAGGGTTTAGGGTTTAGGGTTTTAGGGTTTAGGGTTTAAGGTTTTTGGGTTTAGGAGTTTAGGGTTTTAGGGTATATTTGAAAGGGCAAAATAGTAATTACACACAGATAACGGCAGTTCCAAACGGTACATTAACAGAGTTTAACTTCAGGGATATTTTGGAAAGAAGTTGGAACGTAAGAAGGGTAGTTTTAATATTAGCCTTCTAAGAGGGGTAAATTTAAAAACAAAAAAATTTTTAGGAGTATGTAGGAAATTGCCTCTATATATATATATATATATATATATATATATATATATATATATATATATATATATATATATAGTCCACCTACTATACTTTTAGAGTATATATCTCTTCGTACTCATAAGTTTTCGACCCATAGATGAAGGAATGCGCGATTAGAATTATAGTGGTCCTCTAGGATTTATACTATTTCATCAACAACCCACTAAATCCTAGGGTGACCACTGTCATCATAACCGCATAATTTTTTATCCAATGGTGAAAAAATTATGAGTATAAAAGAGTCTATACTTATAAAAGTATAATAACCCTACGCTCTATATATATATATATATATATATATATATATATATATATATATATATATATATATATATATATATATTTTTAAAAGGTCTCATCGATGCATGAATATTTTATTTGGAATACTGCTTTAATTTATTTAAAAAGTTTGCCGTATTTGGTAGAAAAAAAGTCTGATCAAAGTTTGAAATGGAACACCATCACATTCCTGCCTTTAAGTTGTTTTTTTTCCCAATAAGACAAATTATTTTCGTAGATGAAATGTATTATCAACCCAAATTATGTATATATATGATCTTACAAAGAGAAAAAAATCAAACTTCTTGTTTCAATCATATAAATGCATCCTCCTATAAATAAGTTAGGTGCTTATTGGGTTCTCGAAAAAAGTGTAAAAAATTTATCTTTTGAGAAATAAATATTTTATGTAAAATCCCCTTTAAAGTTTTCTGTCCTTTTGGTTTTAAAAAATCCTAATCTTTTCGAAATGATTTTTTCTATATATATTATGAAAAATTAATATTTTTGTTTTCTAAATTTTTTTTTCAAAAAATAAAAATATTATTTTTTTATAAAATTGGAAAAAACAAATTCCAAAACAATTTAATTTCTTTTGGAATCACACGGACGAAAAACTTTCTAAAAAATTTCTATGAATAATATTTTTTTTGAAATAAGTAAATTTATTTCACACTTTTTCGACAAACCAAACAACTTAGCATTGAATAATCTATTTCGACATATGAGCCAAAGCTTCAAAGTAAATAAATTTATTCTTGCAAACTGCAGGTGGACTATAATTGGTTGACCATTACATTTTTAGCATTTGGACTGTTATTAAATGCAAAAGAAAATATTTATAGTTTTCTAAAAGATTTTCTAGATTTATAATTTAAGATTAATGACTAAAAAAATATGAATGACAATATTATAGAGATGATAAGTAAGAGATATTTATCTAATAAAAAATTATTATTTGTAGAAAAAAAAGAAATTCATTTAATTAGTCAACTAATGGAGAACGATATATTAGCAAACTATACAATTTTAATTATAGGAATATATATTATACGCTCTTTGTTAGTCATATTTGCTGATTAGTAGAAAAGATTTTATCTATTAAATGATGGATGAGTGTGGTGAAAGATTTACACTTTTTTTCAGAATGTATCGATAATATTATTTTTTAAAATAAAAATATTTAAAATTTAAAAAAATTTCTTTTGAACTTTAGAAGGAAGAGGTAAACAAATAATAGCAATGCTATCTGTATACCTCATTTGGGGTGTACATCTTACACCCTATTTATTTTAGAACAGAAACTTTTTCACTCGTCACATCAAAGTGACTAGTAAAATTCACCCTACTCTAAAATAGGTGGGGTGTAAGATCTACACTCATTTTAAAGTATACACAAAGTATTTTCCAAAAAATAGTAATAATTTTCTTTTAATCAGAAGGGAGGAGATTAAAGTAGTTGTTAATATATAATTTAAATTTTAACCCCATGTGTAAAGGACAAAACTAAACCATCAAAACCCAATACTGGGGCGGGGGCAACATGTAATATATGGGGAGAAGTCAAACAAGGAGGTTTCCACGTCCCCACCAACAAAAAAAGAGAGAGCTTTGTGGATGGATGGGCATTTAATAATGGGGAGGGGATGAGAAAAAGCCACATCTCATTTTGTCCTTAATGAGGAAGCGTACGCAATAAATTCCAAGGGTTTAGTTGGATTCTCCATCACATGACAACAAAACCTCTTCCCCTCTCTCTCTATCTATATATATATATATATATATATATATATATATATAATATAATTATTATTTAAAAAGGAATACTTTATACTTGGAACCCCGAGAGGGCGCCAAAGAAAGGGAGGGTGGGAACCACCGGGAGAAAACGATTGGTCCAGCGACGCAGCCGAGGGAAGTGTAAAACCTAAAACAAAAGCTCCTTCCGTTTGAAATTGGACAACGAGTGTGTTGAATAAGTTTGGAAGGAAAAGGTAACGGAGGTGGAGCTAATTAAACCTCTTGGTTTGGTGGTGACATTTTGTCCCAACTTTGCCTTTTTTTTTCTTTTCTTTTCTTGTTTTTTTTTTTTTTTTTTTTTTTTTTTTTTTTTTTTTTTTTTTGACCTTTTTGCCGAGTTTTTAGGATTCCATGCGGTTGCTAGATAAAATAATCATATTAATTTAAAATTATCATACTATATGAAAATGAAATAATTATTATAGCAAAATTTTTGGGCCGTTTCAAACTGATGTGACTATTTTTTTATAAATTTAGTTTGGTTTGATTTGGTTTGGTTTACGTAAAAAATCTAGAAAGAGAAATGTGGAATTGAAGTGAAATCTAAGATCATTAAGTAAGCCCACTTGGTAGAACTCTAGCTATATGTTCTATTTGGCAGGATCACGAGGTTTGTCCGTGGGTCCGTTAAAGCATCTCACAAGCTTCGCCATGCGATTTGTGTGATTCATGTGCATAGAAAATTTTTACTCACAAATTAATTTAACTATTTTGTATATTTGACGGACTGACAGTGATATTGCCACGTAAAAAGATTTCCTGCACACTTGATCTGCAAAGAATTTACTGGCCATAATGTTGATAAGTAACTTAATATTTTTGGTAAATTTAAATTTATTTTTTAATATCGGTTGGGTAGGTATTAGAGATAAGTTAAAATTTTATTTAGTAATTATTATTATAATTTTTTTGTTTTATGTTAAAAGGCTATATATATATATATATATATATACACACACACAAGTAAAAGCATAGAATAACGGGTCAAGAGTAATTAATAAAATTTTTAATTTGCCTCTCCTTCCAATACATAATGCAATTATTAAGAATTTCTGTCAATTATTAGGCAAGATGCGTAGAGTAAGAGATTCAAATTTCTTGATGAGTCTGAATGAGACGTTTGGAGCAAATTGCAGTCTAAAGTGCAGAAGTGTTTGAAACAACGACAGAAGAAAACAAAGTCTCAGATTTAAATCTTCCCGGTTCCTTCCACCAGGATGGGAAGAAAGCGAGTTCAGAGAACTATACTCTCCGTCCGCCAGGATGGGAAGAAAGCGAGTTCAGAGAACTATACTCTCCGCTTACTCTATCCATAATCTAAAATAGTTTCTCCAGTTTTGTAGCAGGCCTTGCACTAAACCAAAACAATTTGTAAAGTTTCAACTGTAGCACGCTGAAGCGCATAAGCTCAAATTTGTAGATTCTGCTTCCAGCTGCAGCTGAAAGCTGTCGAGAAGAAGTAACAGAGAGAGATTCTATTATCACACCATGCACGCTAAAAGTGAGAGAGATAAACACATTTTCATATAGAGAACACAGTACACAGTTTACCAAACTAGATAAGAGTACAAAAAGGATTACGCTAAAGACCATAGAAAAATATGAACATGTTCAAGTAACAGAAACCAAAGAGTCTAACAAGCAAGTACTATCCAAGTACAAATGCTTCAGCAACACATTAGATTAAGATCACATTCACAAACAGTTACAGTGTATCAGAGTATATCATAGGATGACAAGAAGAAATTAAGAAGAAAAAGAGGGGAGGGCATCTTTTTCACATTACTAATCTCATTGGTGAAACCAAATATACTAATTCACAATAGCATCATCAGGGGGTATAGTAATCAACACAAATTACAGAGCATTAGTTAAATCATCTTCTCTCACCTCACTATACATACACATGGTGCAAGAAGGATATACTTTTACTGAAAAGAACATCAGCAAAGAGCAAATATTGCTTCTTCCGCATATATATATATATATATATATATATATATATATATATATATATATATATATATATATATATATATATATTGTAAGTCACCTATATAATCCGACGCCGTTTCCGGATCGACCCGCCCCGAATTGATTCTTCCGAAGAGACCAAGTTACCTGTGATCAGAACCCAAATACGCGAAGCTTCGAAATGCAGTAGTCATTTGCCCGCAAATTCATCCCGCCCGAACAGCTTCTATCGGGAATTACATTGATACCGACGAATTGTTGCGCGCGCGTGCGTACCGACTGATAAACTCCTTTGCTACGGAGTAGAATACAAGTAAAGGTGCCACCCCCCCCCCCCCCAGATCGCGACAAAGCCAGTATAAGTCAAGCTTTAGATAATTATCTATAGGAGAAGTATAATGTGTAGGTAAAAGAAGAAGGTATTGAATGGAGTAGTGCAGTATAATTTTGGTTTTTTTTTTTTTTTTTTTTTTTTTTTTGGCGCCTAACAGTTAGAGATGATGAAGTTTTTGATCTCCTCCATGACTTCGTAGAAATGGTCAGTGTTGGGCAAGAAATAGAACCCAACGGTGGCCTGCTCGCGGTAAACAAGCTTCACTTGGTGCCCGGAGTCCTTCAGCCCCTGGGTGTAGGCTAGCTGCCAGTCGCTGGTGAGATCCAACCCGGAAACTATGACGAGGCTCTTGGGGAAGGGGAGGCGGTCGAGCCTCGCGCTGTTTGGCCCGAAAACATTGCACGCGGGGTGGTCCCGGTCGGCGCCTTCGGGCAGGTAGGCCTTCCAATACCAATCCCGATCCAGAACGGTGACGAAGTATTTCCCGTCCAGTCTCTTCTCGGACTCGGTCCGGCGGTTGCCGCCGAACATGGCGTTGAGGAGGATGTTCCCGGAGATGTGGATTCCGGCCTCGACGGCCCGCGCGGCGACGTGGTGTGCGATGTTGCCGCCGGAGCTGTCCCCGCAGAGGAAGACGCGGAGCTTGCCGTCCTTGCCGCTGTGGAGCCAGGGCTCGGAGGCGGCCCATTTGAGCGCGGCCCAGCCGTCCTCGTAGGCGCAGGGGTAGCGGTACTCGGGCGCGCGGCGGTAATTGACGGAGACAACGACTGCGTTGCAGAGGGAGACGAAGCGGCGGCAGAGGGAATCGTAGATGGCGGTGTTGGAGGACGAGTGCGCGAAGCTGCCGCCGTGGAAGAAGATGATGACGGGGAAGGGGTCGGGGGACGGCGGCCGGTGGAGGTCGGCGAGGAGAGGGGCGGTGGGGGCAAGCAGGGAGGAAGGGGGACCATCACCATCACCATCACCATCACCATTGGAGTTGACATCACCATCACCATCACCATTGGAGTTGGAGTTGGAGTTGGAGTTGGAGTTGGCTACAGGGGGCGCGGGGCGGTAGATGCGGGCGAGGAGGTTGGTAGGGCGATCGATAAGGAGGTCGAAGGTGACGACGCCGTTGACGGGGAGAGCGTTGGCGGGGACGCGGCGTTCCAGGAATTCCGCCAGGTGGCGGTCGAAGGTGCCGTCGGGGCGGCGCAGCATGTTGTAGGCCACTTTGAAGTTGGAGATCAGCACCCATGTGTTCAGGGGAACCACCATCTGAGTTCCACAACAAACAAACAAACAACAACAACAACAATCACAACAAGGATTCATTGATTTGTATCAATTCGCTTCAATTTTCTTGAGATAACTCTACAGTTCCACATTTTCCTTTAATAAGAAGCAAACAATTTGGTTTTTATTTTTCATTTTATTTTTTTAAAAAAAACAAAATAAAATTTAACAGTGAGCGAGGAGAGTACAATGCAAAGATGTAAGAGGCTCTCTCTATTTATCGAGCGGTGAATAGGGAAGGGAATTAGAACTCACGAGCTTAAAATCTAATGCAAATTCGCACATTGCGCGCTGAAAATTGAGCCGTAGAAAAGCGAAAAAAAAAATTGGGAGAATGCTGAAGAAACAAACAAACCCTAAAAAAGGGAAAAGAGGAAATGGTGGAGTAATCCAAAAGCCGAAACTCAGATCTAATACCGAGAGAATAAAAATAAACCCAAAAAAAGACTTTTAAAAAGAGAAATAAAACCCCCCAAAATCTTACGTAAAAAATTAAGAAAAAAGAACCAAAAATAGGAAGATTTAGAGAGAGAGAGAGAGAGAGAGAGAGAGAGAGAGAGAGAGAGAGAGAGAGAGAGCGTGGGGAGTACCTTGCTCTCGTTGGCGTTAACCTCGTTACTCCCGGCCATGGACACAACTATATATACTCAAATCCCCCGGAATAAGAAGAATAAGAAGAAGAAGAAGAAGAAGAGGAGAAAGGAGAAAAGAAACAAAACCAAGTAAAGCTCCTCCCTTTTCTCATGACATGGGTTCCTCAAACCAAGATCCCAAACAACAATCTCTCTCTCTCTCTCTCTCTCTCTCTCTCTCTCTCTCTCTCTCTCTCTCTCTCTCTCGCTCGCTTTCTCAAGCGTACTCCTCCCTCTTCGCCTTCGCAAAGACCCACTCGGCCTTTTTCGATTCTAAGCCAAAATCAATCCGGGGCAAAAGAGGCACCTTTGCGGGTCCGAGAACAGGGCTTAGGAAAATTGAGAGAGAGAGGGGAGAAGCGCCCCAAAAATGGGGATAGACAGAGAGAGAGAGAGAGAGAGAGGGATGAGAGGGTGATAAAAAGAGGAGGGAGAAGGTCGGTCGAGGTGAGCACGCGAGGGCACAAAGAAGAAGAGTAGAGGGGAAAGGTAAGAGAGGAGGAGGAGGAAAGATGGAAAGAAGGAAAAGTAGCAGTCAAACACAAAGGGACAGAGAAAGAGGGAGGAGAGAGAAAGAAGAGAGAGAGAGAGAGAGTCGAACGAGACGACAAAACGGGGGCGGCCGAAAAAATAAGCTTGTGGATGGTGGGACCCACCATCCATAAGTATTTTTGTCTCATAATATATATATATATATATATATATATATATATATATATATATATATATATATATATATATATATATATATAGCTTAGGACTATTATACTCTTATGAGTATAAACTCATTTATACTCATAATTTTTTCACCTTTGGATAAAGAAATATGCGGTTAGGATGATAGTGGTCCCCCTAGGGTTTACTAGGTTATTAGAAAAATAGTAAAAATCTTAGAAACTACTATAATCCTAACTGCACATTCCTTCATCCAAGGGATGAAAATTTATGAGTATAAAAAAGTTTTACTCATAAGAGTATAGTAGCCGAACCCTATATATATATATTGTTTTATACTCTTCAAAATATATAAGCTTCTTGTATATAAGCTATATATATATATATATATATATATATATATATATATATATATATATATATATAACAAGCATAGATTAATCAATCAATTTATGCTTGTTAAAATTGAGCTCCTATAATTTTAAAAGTACAAAGTCATTGGTATTTATAGGTTTTTAGTATTTGGATGAAAAAATGTGTGGTTAGTATGATAGTGGGCCATTGGGTTAATGTAGTAACCGAGAATTTTAAAAGGTTTAAATAAATTTCTGGATTGACAAATAGCAGAGAATAAATAAATAAAACCCCAAAAATATCGACTTTTGATCGGGGTCTGATCTGGAAAATCCGAGATCACCATTGCGATCGTCTCGTCGAAACATAGAAGTTTCATATTCATATGTTTTCGATCTAACGGTCGGATCTTCCAGAAATCAGAAATCAAAATGCGGGCCCCGCGACTTAAGTGTGAATAGTAACTCGCGATTTTTGACCCTTCGCGAGCGACAGTTGGCCGAACCACTGTCTAAAACCCTGACATAGGGGTATGAGTAGTGGATCCTAACTAATTTCGACGTTCTGAGCGCAATGGCACTGACGGTTTTCATGTTTGGCGATCCGGGTGCATCGAAGTGCGTGCGTCGGATTACGACACATTGAACTAAATGGCCCGAGAATTCATTTGTGCACCAAATTGAGCAAATAAACAGCCTATCTTGAAGCTCTCGACGAGCCGGACGTCGTGGCGAAGTCCATTTCGCATTTCGTCGAGTAAATTTTCTCGAAATATGTGAAAAGTGCCGAATTATCGCTTTTTCTTCAAGCATCTTGGGTATTCTTGGGCCAAAGCTCTTGGGATCTTGTTCATTGGGCCTCTGCCAACCTAAGAAGCCCACGAATGTGGCTGAGCAGAGCTCGGAGCTTGGGGGTTAAGTGTGAACCCGGTTTGAAGGGATTAATGCAAAGAATCTTGAATTAATTGCAAATTGTCTCTTGAGCTACCCTGGACCAGAGCTCGAAGAGTTTGGAGTGGAATCCGAAGCTCCATCCGTTCCATGTCTCCCAGAATAAATCCTGAGTGGAGGGTGGCCGAGGAGTCACAACCCATTATTGTGAACTCGGGGAAGAGAGAGAAAGAGGAGCTTGGAAGCAACCTCTTCCCAGTCTTGATCTGGTGACCCTGAGGAGTTCCTGGCGCAAGGAGGACCTTGCTGGAGAGTGCCCAGGGCCGCGCGTGAAGAAGGACCCGAGAACCGGCTTCTTCCTCCTTCACCAACTCCGGCCAAGGTGAGAGCACCCTAACCACTGGTTCCTAGCACCCGAGACCTCTAGCAGTAGACTTTCCATGTCCTAAGGATGCTCCCTGCACAAGCCCGAGCCCCCATGCATCCTGGTTGGCCGGCGGGAGCAAGATGGCCGGAAACCTAGCCATTGCTCCGCCGCCGTTTTTCTCGGCAACCAGTGGATCAAATGGGAAAGTAAAATGGTGGGCTTGGACTGTAGGAGATGTGGATCAACTCCACCAAATTTGGTGGAGTTTGATCAAGTGGATCGCCCGCAGATTGGAACCCTAGTTTTCGGGTTTCTTGTGCATGGCCGAGCTTGCTGCTCCGGCGCCGGCGCACCTCCTCGCCGCCGGGCACTTGTCCAGAAAGGTTTCTGGGACCAAGGGGAGTGCAACCATGCCTTTGCATGCGGCCCATGCAGCATCGAAGGGCGGCGGCCATTGTTGACCCGAGTTGAAGCTTAGTTACGGCCGCCGGCGTTCCGGCCGACTCCGGTTGGGCTGGGTTGGTCGGGAAGCTTTCTATGGTCCTTTAGGACAATTCCATCCATGTTGGAGAGCTTCCAGGTGCCTCAGTTGAAAATCGCCATTAGAGGCCATTAAGCTCAAAATGGAGCTTTGCTCCCAGTCGCCGCCGCCGCACCCCGAGGCCAGCCAAGGGTATGGGACGCTTTAGTGAAGAAAATGGCACCTACTGGTGCTTTTGGTTGAACCCTAGACCCTTTGGATGAAGCATCACGAATTTCAAAGCACTAGCACATCATCTTCTTCATGGAGCTCGACCAACCTAGGGTTTTCGGGTTGCTCCAGTTGAGGGGAAGTGTTCCAGGAACTCAGTAGAATAATTTGATTCAACTTATATTGCTCCAAGATGATGAGAACAACACCTGGGATCTAGTGGAGTATTTTGATCCAAGTGGTAGGCCCCCAGGTGCTGTGAATGCTGAGAACCAACTCGGGGAAGTTGTTGTGAAGCTTTGTATATATGGTGCATGCCAAGTGTTTGAGGAAATGCCTCAAAGAACTTCGAGGCAGAATTAAGCTTCGAGTTGTATATCAAAGTTACTCAGAAAGGTCCCCTGAGCTTGATGCTCACTTCAGATCAACCTGGATCTGTGTGGACAAGTGTATGGTGCATTGTGAACTTGTGTGAGAGCAAGGTTGTGGTTCTGGTTGAACCAGCAGACCTGGGCTGCAAGGGAAGTGAGCCCCAGTGTCCTTGCACTGTTTGGAAGCACTTTGATATACAAAGTTTTAACATGCGAAGAATAGATGCAAAGTTGTGTCATAACCAAGCCTTAATGCAATAATTGATTAAAAACAGTGTTAGGGCCTGTTTGGAAAATTGTAATAGTGTACTCCTGACTAATTTGGGGTCACTTGACGCGATGCTCGCGTTCATTTTGGGTTTCGATGAGCCGAAAAAACAAAAATGCGTTTCGGCTAGGTTAGAAGAGTAATACATGGCCCGAAGTTTTCCTCGGGTATCGCGCTGCCACAAATGTGTGAGCACGGCGTTCAGCAAGTCGATTGTCACCTACTGGAGGTGACGACTCGTAAAAATGATTCTCCGTTTATGAGAACGAGCCAAAACAGTGTGTATTTAGTGTATAAAATGCATTCTGAGTAAACATGGGGGCCTGGCTGTAATTGTAGCAGTGTGGAAAAGCTAGCTGAAGGTTCTAAAGTGGTTTTGACCTTTCAGTGGGGTTCCTGGAGTTCTTGTTAAGCTAAATATGCTTAATGTTGCGCAAATCGACGAAACGGTCGATTCGCGCTTATGCACTTTGAGGATTTGATAGATCCTGAGTTGTCACCCGGTATTATTGTAGGGCCCAGTCGTCAGGAGCCAGCCGTGATCCGTCTTGTGGTTATCGTGACCGTCTACCTTCTGGTGGAGTCGTTGTTCCTCCTATATACAGGTGGGTTATCTTCGGTCCGCGTTTTATCAGGTCGGCCCTATTGGGTGCCGTGGTAGGTTGGACCCCTGTTCTTGGTGTAACCCTGAACCTATGCTTTAGCCTTACTCTATGCCTTCATTCCAGCGTTCAGTTATTTCAGCTATATTGCCTGATTATACATACGAGCCTTTCGTGATACTCTATTCTTCACTGCATGTTTAGAATAGGAGTTCTAGTCTCAGTACTTGGCATGAATTGCATCAGTATCGATATCCTAGTGGGGATTTCCTCGGCTTCTCGCCGTCTGTCCGGTCTACCGACCGTGGACTGAGATTTAGCAGTATGATTGCTATTGAGTTTATACCTGTTCTTATTACTTGCTTATCTACCAGCAGTTGCTTGATTACCCTACTGAGACATATCATGCTTATATTCCAGCAGTTGCTTGTTTACCATATTGAGATATATCATGCTTACATTCCAGCAGTTGCTTGTCATATCGTGCTTACATTCCAGCAGTTACTTGTGTATCATGTGGAGTTATATTATGATTCCTTCAGCAGTTGTTATGCATTTCCTGGACACATGCCATGCTTGATTGGTCACTAGCATAGTTCTATACCTGTCTCTATTCTTCACTGCATATTTAGAATAGAAGATACTACTTCAGCATGTGGCATGTTATACTAGTATCCCAGTGGGGATTTTCCTCGGCTTCTTGCCGTCTATGTGGTCAGTGGACCATGGTTTGAGCATCAGCATTATGATCGCCGTCGAGCCAAGCTTTCAGTCGCGCACACCGACGGTTTGGCCACCGTCACGGTGTTCTTTACCGGTAGAGAGGTCTGATCGACCCGTGAGCCTAGTGGGGTTATGATAGCTTGATTGTGTGACCAAAAGTGGTTTAGCCTGAGGTCATATGCTCCATGGCAAGTTTAGCCTGAGGCCCTTGTGGCCAACAGTGGCATTCGATTGGGTATATTTGTGGTGACACCTTTGACGCATGATATTTGTTATTTCCTGCTTGTCAGATTATCAGTTATAGCATGATCATTTATTGCTCGCCAGATTATCAGTGATAGTATGACTATTTCCTGTTTGTCAGCTATAACATATTCATTCCTACTTGTCAGATTATCAGTTATAGCATGATCAGCTTTATATATGATTACACTGCTCTGTTGATTAATCCATGATTAATGGTACATGTTTGAATTATACCTTTCAGTTGCAGTATATCCTACTTTTGCTATCCGCTTATTATTGTATCCAGTAGGTACGGCTTGCTATTTCCCGGCCCGTCGTGCCCACTGGGATACACTCCGGTGTGTCTCACACTCTCGGGTGACTGTTTTTTAGGTCCTTCGGGTGGGGGGACTTTTGGACGCTCTGTGTGAGGACGTGAGATAGACTGACCCTGGTAGGATGTACCCCTTTTGGTTTTAGTAAAACTTATAACTGATATTTCCATTTTGAGAAACTGGATTGTAATAACTCTGGAACCTTGTGGATGTAATAGAGTAGAACTTAATTAGTATATCTATCTTGTATCTACTCTGATTGACTGTATCTGTTAGCCGAGCACATATAGGGAAGACTCTGTTGGAGATACAGAGACTTTTCTATATGTGTGGCGGTCTGTTCACGCCTTGGAGAAAATAAGTTTAAACTCTGATTTAAAAAAAAAAAAAAAAACTTTAGACCCACTTTCGAATCTCGGGGCGTGACAGTTAAGTGGGTGGTTGGTTGAATAGAATAATCTAAATGATGAAATTAATCAAATGGGTAAATCTAACGGTAGAAAACTTATAAACACCAATTGCTTGGTGCTTGTACAAATATAGTAGTCGGTATATATATATATATATATATATATATATATATATATATATATATATATATATATATATATATATATATATATATATATATATATATATATATATATATATATATATATATATATATATATAACGAGGCTATTATATTATCAATAATTCCAAACACTCAATACTATTGAGTGAAGGAATGTGCGTTTAGGATGTGTTGAGACCAGATTTTTTTGCCACGTAAAATAGCGACACGTGGCGCCTACCATCGGCAGAGGATACTAGCCGATGGGAAGATGGGTCAAACCAAAAAAGGTTGGCGCTGCGTAGAAACGCATCACACGGTGCGCGCCATCGGCCAAAAACATCAGCCGATGAAGGAAGAAGAGATCCATGCCCTAATTCCGGGCCGAACCCAGTCATATAGGAATATGGCACACGACATAAGCTATCGGCTAAGGGTACCAGCCGACAGGAGAAACAGCCCACGACGAAAGGAGTTACGGATCGCTCAAGACCGACTTCGGCTGACAGCGTCTTTTAAACTTCTTCGGTCAATCGACGGAGGAGGCGGGAATCAGAGTCAACGTGCGGGGATTCAAACCGATGAAGAAAAGACTTTAAAAGGAAAGAATACAAAGTTTGGGCGCGAATCCCGCAACCAACCCGGAGCGACGAGTGGCGTCCACCAGTGGAAGGGACCGAAGATCACGCTCTGGCGCAACAATCAGGGGATGAACCTAGACGGAAAGCGACCTCTATCCTATCGACTCAAAAAGAGGCCGTTGAGGGCCTCACGTCAATTCTTCCCAAATTACGCTGATCATTTGAAATTCAAAATCGGCGCCCAATAAACTCAGTTCGGGATGTGTATAAATACCAGAACCATCGAAGAGATCGGGGTCCGGCAACCTCGTAAGCCCGGTACCACCGAAGCACTTCATTTATCTAGTAATAGGAGTAATTTAACTTTTTTCTTCCTTTTTACTATTTCCTAGGAGTAGACTTAATTAATCCTTCTATCCCTTTTCCCCACATGTATCCCCTTCTTCTTTATCAATATAAAGTGTAAATCGGCCTTTCGATCGTGTCTTTATTTATCTTCGCATTTAGAGTGTAAATCGGCTCAACCGTGTCTTTATTTGCTTTTTTGCATTTAGAGTGCAAACCGATCCCTTAGTCGTGTCTTTATTTGCCCTTCTTGCGCTTTAACGATACAATCGACTCATCAGCAGTACATTTATCCATATACGTTTCGACTCATCTAAGTCGAAACCGGCGATCCCTCTCTACTTCCGCGAACCCGCTTCGGCAGTCACCGATCGTTGCGGTTGCGAGGAGTTACCAGAGGAGAACCCGGCCGAGCGGATCCCTCCTCGGCCTGATCGCTTGATGGTTGGCACGCGGCGCATTTCGACACCTTCTGGAGGGTAACCCAATAGGGGCCGATCGCGCGCAAGCCACTTTTTGGTCCCAACAGGATGATAGTGGTCCCCTAGGGTTTAGTGGGTTGTTGGTGAAATAGTATAAACCTTAGGGGACCACTGTAATCATAACCACACAATAACCACACAATCCTTCATCCAAGGGCCAAAAAGTCAATAGTACCAAATATTTAGTACTATTGATAGTATAGTAACAGAGCTATATATATATATATATATATATATATATATATATAATTCGATTACTATGCTATCGATAGCACCAAACACATGTGCTATTAAGTTTTTATCTCTTTGACCATTTTCATCCTCTTAGATCATACTATTTCACTAACCATCCACAAAACCTTAGGAGACCACTATCATCCTAAGTTCCTAACTGCACATCATTTAATCCGAAGGCTAAAAATCTAATAGGACCAATATATATATATATATATATATATATATATATATATATATATATATATATATATATATATATATATATATATATATATAGCGTAGGGCTAATATACTCTTATGAGTATAAACCCCTTTGTACTCATAACTTTTTCACCATTGGATGAAGAAATGTGCGGTTAGGATGATAGTGGCCCCCCTAGGGTTTACTAGGTTGTTGGGGAAATAGTAAAAATCTTAGGAACTACTATAATCTTAACGGCACATTCTTTCATCCAAGGGATGAAAACTTATGAGTACAAAAAATTTTTACTCATAAGAGTATAGTAGCCGGACCCTATATATATATATATATATATATATATATATATATATATATATATATATATATATATATATATATATATATGTAGAATACTATTAATAGTACCAAGTTATTGGTGCTATTAAGTTTTTGACCATTGAATTAAAAGATGTGTGGTTGAGATGATGTGGGCCCCTTGGGTTTAATAGGTGGTTGGGAAAATAGTAAAATCTAACGGATGAAAATAATTAAAGGGGTTGATCTAAGGGTAGAAAACTTGATTGCACCAAATGCTTGGTACAAACGATAGTATAGTAGCCGGACTCTATATATAGTAGAGCTTATATGCTTTTAAAAGCACAAGCCCATCCATGCTTGTAAATTTTTTACCATTGGATTTGTATTGGGATTTGCGTATTTTATTTTTTCTTTCCCTCTTTTTAGTTTACTTTACAATAGCACAAATCCCAATACAAATCCAATGGTAAAAAATTCACAAGCATAACTTGGCTTATACTTTTAAAAGTATATAAGATCTACTATATATATATATATATATATATATATATATATATATATATATATATATATATTGTAATATCACGAACTGTCTTGTGTTTCTTTTAATCCCTTTTGAATAAATTAGTTGTTTAAGGGACTATTTAGCAGGTTTTCTTGGGTACAGCGTCGGGGCGCGCGGATATTTTTCGGTGTTAGAGCTCGAAAATAGGGAACGGCAAAGTGATCGGATCCGAAATCTGACTTACGGATCTCCCGGATTGGGTCTTTTGGGTTAACGGGTATGATGGGATAAGTCGAACCCGTTAAGGCTTTGGGGCATCAATATCCGCGCCGGCTGGTTAAGAACTTGGCTTCGGTGGCACTCTTATCTAGAGATTTGTTAGAGAATCCCGTTTACCGCATTTAGGGATTTTTGTTGTACGTACGAGAAAGCGGAAACCCTAATCGGAGAGAAAAGAGAGAAAAAGGAAAGCGGAACCTGAGCCTTCTTCGTTCATCGTGCCGGAAACCGGGAACGAGATGTTACCGTCAGCGGGGAGTGGGTCCGGATCCTCACCATCGCGAGGAACGGGAACGGATCATCTTCTCCAATAGATCAAGGTAAGCGGCGTTAGTTTTTTTGGGTTTCGATCGTTCTTGTTTAGGTTTTCTTTGACTTAAAGGGGTTTCGTCGATAGTTGCGTTGCCGCCGCCGCCGCACCTCTTGCCGCGCGGGGCCGCCGCCCGTGCAGGGCCACACCGCGCGCGGCGTGGAGCCGTGCAGGCGCTGCCCGCAGGTAGCGCGCGCCGCGCGGGCTGGTGCCGCGCGGGCGCTGCCCGTAGGCAACGCGTGCGCCCGCGTGGGTTGGTGCCACGCGGGGCGTTGCCCGTAGGCAGCGCGCGCACCGCGCGGGCTGGTGCCACGCGGGCGCTGCCTGCAGGCAGCGCGCGCCCGCGCGGGCTGGTGCCACGCGGGGCACTGCCCGCAGGCCCGCGCGGGCTGATATCGCGCAGGCGCTGCCCGCAGGCAGCGCGCGCCCGCGCAGGCTGGTGCCGCGCGGGGCGCTGCCCGCCGGCAGCGCGTGTCCGCGCGGGCTGGTGCTGCGTGGGGCACTGCCCGCAGGCAGCGCGTGTCCGCGCGGGGCTGCTCCGCAGCACGCGCCGTGATGGGGAACTCGCCGCGCGGGGCTGCTCCGTAGCACGCGCCGTGCGGGGCTGGTGCCCGCGCAGGGTTGCTCCGCAGCGCGCGCCGCGCGGGGAAATCGCCCGTGTAGGGTTGTCAAGCTTCCCCGCCCGGTCTCTGTGTCCACCCGTGCGTCTTTTAGTTGGTTTTTCTACTCGGGTGGTCTGGGTTTTTATGTTAGGTGTTACTGATGTTTTTGTTGGGGACTTTTTGGGGTCCAGGAATCGTGCAAGGGCGCAGGACGGTTTCAGGTATTTTGTTCAACGCGAGTCAAGGTGGGTACCCTTTTTGTGCATCCTTTTTTAAGTGAGGTCTTATCATATTCTATGTAAGAGTAAAGTAGATGTGCTGTTGGTTTTCATCTAACCCCTTTTCGCATGAGTATCCCTTTAATTACTATCTGTAGCGACTGGTGTCGTGGTGCTCTATATCTTACATCGACTTCGGTCCTTATGCTCATGGCTGCTTACGCGCACACCAGCGGTTTGGCCACCACATCGGTGTACTTTTCCGGAGAGGTGGTACGTTGACCCGTGTACCCCACAAGGTGACGTGGTGGGGACCCCTTACGGTTACTTTAGGTGCCCATAAGTACCGTAGAGGGGTTAAAAAGCACCAAGGTGAGAGCAATGTATTTTGTTTCGCTGAGGTTCTTTAGACCTTTTGGTAGGTGTTCCGTTCTGACTTATAGGGGTATTGTGGATTCATGAGGGGGAGTTTTGGATGCTCTGGTTTATCGGTTTGCTTTCCTTTCAGTACTTTTAGCATCTTATATGTTTTACATCTACCTCTTACTCTTTGGTCACTGACTTCCCACACTGTGACAGGTTCGGTCAGGGGTGGGGTCCGGGACGATAGTGAGGCCGCCACTCGAGGATCTTAGCCCGATTAGGGGATGGTGACATTTCTTTTACTTACGTTTTGATTACTTTTGGTTAGTTAGCTTATGTGCGTGTGATACATTGTTGTGGATGTTGGGTTCGAACTATGTTTTATCGTGGAGGAACGTTCCCTTACTAGTTGTTTCGGCCACTTTTTTCAAATCAAGTAAAAGGATTGCGAAAACGCTTAATAAAATTCAGTTGTCGTGTGGGCACCGTTTTACAACCCGTGGATTTATCATTTCAAAATGTAGATGGCCGACTTGGTTATTGCGCATGTTGTTATCTTTCCCTCAACGTAACTTCTTGGCTAGTGTGGTTAAAGTACGATTTATGCTTGTGACGCCGTGCATATACAAAGGAGACTCCGTCCGTTTGCGGGGTGAATTTGTATATGTGGCGGATCTGCGCACGTGCCTGGCGGGTGCACAAAAAAAAAAAAAAAAAAAAAAATTGTATACGTTTTCCGCTTATTTTAAACCCTCGGGGAGTGACATATATATATATAGCGTAGGGCTACTATACTCTTATGAGTATAAACTCCTTTATTCCTATAACTTTTTCACCCTTGGATTCAAGAATGTGCGGTTAGGATGATAGTGGCCCCCTTAGGATTTACTAGGTTGTTGGGAAAATAATATAAATCCTAGGGACTTCTATAATCCTAACCGCACATTCATTCATCCAAGGGATGAAAACTTATGAGTACAAAAAGATTTTACTCATAAGAGTATAGTAGCCGGACCCTATATATATATATATATATATATATATATATATATATATATATATATATAAAATTGAGCTACTATGCTTGTAAAAGAACAGGCTTACTAGTGTTTGTAGGTTTTAGTCTTTGGATGGAGGGATATGTGGTTTGGATGATAGTGGGTCTCTTGAGTTTAGTTGGTGGTTGGTAAAATAGAATGATCTAAGGGTTGAAATTAGTTAAGGGATAGATCTAACGGTAGAAAACTTATGAGCACCAATTACTTGGTACTTTTACAAGCATAGTAGCCGGACTATATATATATATATATATACTATTAATAGCACCGGTTTTTGATCATTGGATGAAAAAATGTGCAGTTAGAATGATAGTGAGCCCCTAATGTGCGGTTAGGATGATAGTGACATAGGGTTTAGTGGGTGGTTGGAAAAATAATATGATCTAAGGGGCAGAAATGATCAAAGAGGTAGAACTAACGATAGAAAACTTAACCAAATATTTAGTGCTATTAATAGCATAATAGGCAAACTATATGATCTAAAGGGCAGAAATGATCAAAGAGGTAGAACTAACGATAGAAAACTTAACCAAATACTTAGTGTTATCATTGCATAATAGGCGAACTATATATATATATATATATATATATATATATATATATATATATATATATATATATATATATATATATATATATATATATTGTTTAGACCAGAATTTTCTACCACAGGAGGAAATGACACGTGGCGTAACCCATCGGTCGAAAGACATCAGCCGAAAGAAAAATGAGTCAAACCAAGAAGGGTCTGCGCTGCGTAGGAATGCAGTACATGACGCGTGCCATCGGCCGAGAGCATCAGCCGATGGATGAAGAAGGGATCCATGCCTTAATTCTGGATCATAAACAGTCGGCTATCGGTTGAGGGTACTAACCGACAGGAGAAGCAGCCGACGTAAGAATCTGTCGATTAAAGGAGTTGCGAATCACTTAAAGACTGACTTGGGCTGACAGTGTTTACTAGACCTCTTCGGTTAACCAACGGAAAAGGCGGGAATCAGAGTCAGCGTATGAGGATTCAAACCAAAGAAGGGAAGACTTCAAAAAGAAAGAATGCGAGATTCAGACACGAATCTAGCAACAGACCCCGAAGCGGCAGGCGGCGTCCAGCAAAGGGAGACGTCGAGGATCACGCTTCATTACAATAAGTAAGGGGTTAACCCAGAAGGGCAAGCAATGCCTAGTGCCGGAAGGCGCCGAGAATTACGCCCTAGCGCAAAAAATCAGGTGATGAACCTAGACGGAAAACGACCTCTATCCGTTCGACTCAAAAGGAGCCGTTGATGACTTCACGTCAATTCTCTCCAAATTACGCCGATCATTCGAAATTCAAAATCGACGCCAAATAAGGTGGTTCGGGGAGTGTATTAATACCCGAGCCATCGAAGAGATCGGGGTCCGGCAATCCTCGTAAGCCCGGTACCACCCCAGCTCTTCATTTATTTAGGAGTATGAATAACTTAACTTTCTGTCTTCTTTTTATCAATATAAAGTATAAACCGACCCTTTGGTCGTGTCTTTATCTGCCCCTCGTGTATGCTTTAAAGTTATCATCGACTCATCAATCGTACATTTATCCACAAGTGTTTCGACTCATCTAAGTTGAAACTAGCGATCACTCTCTTGCTCCACGATCATGCTTTCGGCAGTCACTGGCCGCTTGTGGTTGCGGGGAGTTACCAGAGGAGAACCCGACCGAGCGGATCCCTTCTCGGCCCGATCGCTTGATTGTTGGCACGCGACGTACTTTGAGACCTTTTGGAGGGTCACCCAGCAAGGGCCGATAGCGCGCAAGCCACATTTTGACCCCAACAACCTTCTTAGCACGCCTAGTGGGACCCTTAGGTATTTAATACCTAGTCCAACCGCAAGCATGTCATGGTTCTTGGAGCAAATATGAGGAATTGGCTCTACCGTAGCCGTCCTTAACAGAGATATATGGGCAATTGGCCAAAATGATGAGGGCTCTGAGAACAAGATCCGAGCGTGGGACGCCAACGCCCCAGCTACGGATGAGAGTCTCTATCGATTCGGCAATTTTTGGATCAAGAAGAACTACGGGAAGCTGTGTCAATCCCGTCACAGCCACTACCGACACAATTGGTCCTGTCGGCACCAGCGACGATAGAAGCGCTGCAGATTACGCCCCGCACAACGACACTCATGTCAGGGGGAGAGCGGCTGCAAACACCTCCTGCCCCAGCTCAGGATAGGCCGACGAGTCTGAGCGTCGGCCGCCAGCAGGAAACCGACCAGAGGGTTCCTATGTCACCCCTTCCACTAGTGCACCAGCCCCGTGCTGGGGGCAGGGACACCCGAGGGCAGGACCCGGAGGTGGGGCCCGCCCGAAAACAGGCAGGCTCTGATATACTGACGCTTGCAAATGTAGAAAAGATGCCGTCGGTGACATCGACTCACCCGGCAAGAAATGCTGAGCCAAGTGCTCAGAAGAAAAATGTAAAATATACTTTCGGCGGACAGACTAGGCCAAATACGCAGCCGGCCCACGGATCCCCATATTCCCCAAATACGAGTCCAGCGAACTCGTATTCGGCCAATTGGAAAACACCAATGTTCGACAAGTTCTCGGGAGAAGTAACCAAGAACGTGGTTGGGCATACTGAACGAGGATAAATTGGTCTCGGTTTACAAGACCACGATCGGCCAAAAGGGCCGAAAGTGGTTTGGATGGCCGGAGCTGTTCTGATAGAACGCTTCGGCGAAAAAGTGCCGAGAAACAGCGAAAGAAGCGCTGGTTGAAAACTAAAGCCAGCAGAATGGTGGAGGTCGGCCTATGTTTGCTGACCACAAGAATAAATAAAAAACTAATGCTTTTCTCCAGCAGGTGAACATGATCGGCCCCAAAGGGAAGGAGCTGACCAAGGAACCCGAGCCCACCGCGGAGAAGAAATCGACAAGGAATATGCTTCGGCTTTGCACTTGTTGCAAAGTCAAAATGACGGAGAAAGATTGGGATGATCTCCTCGTTTGCATACCCGAGGAGGTGGAGGATTGGTACGCCTTCATTTTCGGTGTGGAAGGCACGAACCGCCATGATTATCGGTTGGGATCAGAGTCGGCTGGAGGGTCCAATGGACGATTGCCCGAAAAGGAGGATAATAAAGAAGAACGAGGCCCTTCCATCCAGAGTTTTCTGCGAGAGCCTCGCGGTTGAGAGAGGCCAAAGCCGACCCCAATCGACCAAGAAGGCCCACGGGTTTTACAGCAGTGATAAGACCCTCTCCGCGACTACCAGGAGAGCCGGGGCCAGGGGCACCACGAAGACCTTTTTGCCGGCAGGCCAAGGGGGCGCCAGCGCATGGGCGCCCACAACGCCCAATCTGTGATAAGTATCACCAGGGAGTCAGGGAAAGGCCGACAACATAGCTTCCCCACCAAGGGATGTCAGGGGCATGAGAAGTCCCTAAGAGCCCCGACACCGAATTCCCTTGGCTCGCCAAGGGAAAAATGGAGACCCTGGGTGTTCGGTTAACTCGAGAACTCAGGGTATAGCCGTGGCCAAGGCCATGGCAGATAAGAGAGATCCTCACGGAACACCTGAGGAGGATGGACCCGCCGACAGACGTGCCGGTGGAACAATGGTTCACGTCAATCGGACCGGACCGATGGCAAGGGCCGGTCATGGCAAAGATGTAGAAGCGTCGATTGTAGAGGATGGAGGCCGACGCCCGCAGAAATGGCGTCATGGCCCGTTGGTCATGACCGAGCCCGCGACAAGATTGACCCATGCATCAGCGTTTCCCTACATTGATGCATTGCAACCAAGAAGTGGGAATTTCCGCTGCGTCACCTCAGAAGAAAGCACCAATGCTTCAATCGGTGGTCGTAAGACCGGCAGATGGAGTCGTCCAGCTGGAGCTAGAGGCTCGACTAGAGGCCCTAGAGGTTGCTGTGAAGTGCAGCCATAAGGTGCCAGAGGAACAAATAGAGCCCGAGGAACCTGACCAGCGGGGCCACGTCAAGGCCTCGGAAAGGCAGGCTGGCACAAGAAGCCGACAGTACCGGTCATGACAATAAGGCCGAGAGAGAAAAATCTGGGAGACGCCGATCAAGAACGGCGAGGTGAAAGATCCCCTAATCAAAGCCTGGTTCCGCAGATAAAGTCCCAAAGCCAGGAGAGACCATCGCGAATCAACCGAGTAGTCAACGACTCGAGAAATCTAAGAGGACCGGAGGCCGATCGACGCAAAAAATATCTGAAATATTATCGCGTATCGGTCCAGAAGGACGTGTGTAGTGCACCGGCTCCGCGAAATAGTAAAGTGCGGTGAAATCGCTCCTAACATGTTTAAAATATGTTTACGGGTGAATTCGGAGTGTTTCGGTTTGAAGCGAAGGCCTTCGGATCGAAAAGTGACTTGACGGTGCGCAAATTTGAAGCTTCAAATTTGTGAAGCTTCAGGCTGCATTGCGTACCGGAACGCAATATTGGGTACCAGAACCACTTAATAAAAACCCAAACAACAAGCTCTCGGTTTGGAAATTGGTCAAAAATATTCTAAGTCCCTGGGTACCGGTATCAAATGTTGTGTACCGGTACCCCATGCAAAACAGGAAATTCCAGCCCTCGGGTTGGAGATTTCGTAGGTTTAGTACCGAAACACGAAGCTCGGTACAGGAACTAAAGGCCGTGTACCGGTACTCAAACTCGAGTACCAGTACCCAGCGCCCAGAATGCTCGGACAGGGAGATGAATTCTTTTGTAAGTGGAGGTAGTTTGGTAAATTCACCCCACCAGCTACCCAGTGTATGAATCCCCCTCTCTCCCTCTCTCTCCTCATTCTCTCTCTCTTTTTCCTTCTCCCGGAGTGGGCAACCAGAGAAAGAAGGAAAGGAAGGAGAAAAAGGAAAAGAAGGAGAGGAAGAAGAAGATGACGGCTATGGAGGCTAGGGTTTGGGGTTTTGATCTCCAAGAAGCTCGGGGATCGTGGTGAGGGCTTCAAGGGAGCTTTCCAAGTGACCTCCAACCCTTTTTCCTCTCTCTTTTGGCCAAGAGCTTCACAAGAGGTAAGTGGGAAAAATATAGGGTTTCCATTTTTAAGCTTTTATGGGTTCTAAAAGAGATAGAAATGATCTCTTATGGTTCTAATCCCCTTTTTAGGGATTTTCGTGAAGAGGAAATAGATCAAACCCTAGTTCTTGCGACAAGAACATCAAGGTGGGGGATTCTTCCAGAAAATGGGTGACCTCTCCCCTTTGTCTTTTATTTTTCTGATCTAGAAGCATGTTAGTAAGCATGTCAGGGTATTAAGATCACGAATGAGGATGATTAGGGTTTAGCCCTAAAAGAAATTATGTTAAACCTATTGTAGATTAATCTTGCAAAAGTATAATTAGCAAAGAGTAAATGTAAATGTGAGCATGTAGGGTGTAACCCTAGAAATTATGTAAAGGCTTATAGAAAAGAGCATGTTTGGTATTGAGACTTAGGAGAAAACAAGGACAATTGAATGGATGTAAAACTAGGAGAAAACCTAGATTTAAGGGTTTAATGAGTGGCATGAAGCCTAGGAGTTAATCTTAAGAGAACGAGTGGCTTCGTCTTAGGGAATAATCTAAAGTTAATTGATAGAGTATTTAACATAGAGTCAAATGAACTCTAGGTTATATGGAAAAGGAAAAAAATATAGAGTTAATGATATCCTAAGCTAAGGGAAAATGCAAATAGAGTTAATAAACTCTAGGAAGAGGTTTGAATGCATATAGAGTTAATAAACTCTAGATAAATGATGGAAATGTAACTAGAGTAATGAATTCTAGGTTAAGAAAGGCATGAAAATATAGAGTTAATAAACTCCAAGCAAAAAGTGAAAGATGAAATAGAGTTAATGAATTCTAGGATAATATTGAATGCAAATAGAGTTAATAAACTCTAGGCCAACATAATTGAAAGTGACTAGTGTCCTTGTGACATAGTGAACCCTAAGGTTTTGAACATAGGGTTAAAGGATGAGAATGAGTAAGTAAAGAAAAGAGAAAAAGAAAGCTTGAATAGCTAAAGAATTAAGAGATGGCCAAGTGGCAAGGTTAAATGTAAATGCAAATGAACAACATATTCTAATCTAAATTGGTGTTAGTGACACCCAAGCTATCCTAGAGTAAATAACCTAGGATAAAAGAGAAAAGTAAAAGAGCAAGTATCGAGGCATGAATACTAACGGGAGGTGCGCGTGAGCAAGACTCTGCTTCCCAGTGGGGCGAGTGCCAAGGTGCCCTAAACTCATCTGAAACTAAAGAGAAAGTGCAAAGTTAAAAGCTTAACAGAATGAAAGGAAAATGATTATGGTTAAATGAATGAAAGGAATACATGGGCCGAGGACTACGGGAGGCGGTGCTTGCAACCTGTTCTTGTTTGATTTGGGATGTAGGCATCCGTCTTTTGGAACTCTCGGACCTGGCAACGATGAGTTTAAAAGAAAGGCCCAAAGTGGCAGAGAGAGTGAAATGAGGAAAGTATAAAGGCTAAAGTGCCAACGGGAGGTGTAGAACATGGTTCGACTCCCGGGGGAGGTGTGCGTGAGCAAGACTTAGCTTCCCAAGTGAATGGCAAAGTAAAGAGCTAAAGGCTTAAATTTAATGGGAGGTGCGCGTGAGCAAGACTCCGCTTCCCAAGTGAATGGCAAAGTAAAGAGCTAAAGGCTTAAATGAATGAAAGAAAAGATGATCATACCTTCGGGGGTAAAACGTAGATCTTGTGTCGAAGTATAATGGTAATGACCATCTTCCGGGCCGGACCCGTATGACCAAGTTCCCCGTTGGGCGGGGTAGCACAGGAGGTGCTATTGGCAACCTTGGAAAATCGTGTCTTGTGGTAGCATGACTATCGGGCTGGGCCCGTTGGTTAAGAATTTTCGAGGGTTCAACAACTTAAACTAAAGCACAAGAATGTGAAAGAGTAAAGAGAAAATAGAGTGGCCTAGGTGGCCGGATTAGTATAATCCTTTTGTAGCGGGATAGTGGCCGAGTTTTTGGGATAGTAGCCCAGAGTGGCAGGAGTGATAGTAATGAGACAAAGAACATACACAAATAGTGTAGAATTATTCATACATGTGATTATCATATTAGTTAGCATGTGCAGTTATTTTAGCATATGTTATCTTGCTATCTTGCTTCCATTGGACCAAGCATTGTAGAACATTCTTTCTCGGTGGTTGAACCCATTGGGAACATTAAGGAGTTCTCACACCCTCGGGTGACCATTATTCCATGTTCAGGTACGGTCGGCGAGGCATGCGACAGGGGCAAAGGCCCAACAGCATAGAGACCTAGAGGGTCTAACAGATGTTACCTTTTGCTTATTTTGAGTGAACTATTGTGAGGAAAAAAGAATGTAAATTTGTAATATTGTTTAAATGCAAGTTGAGAGAGGAAAAATGTAATAAATTTTATATTATGGTTCACTCATGTATGCTTTCATTTATAGTTTAAACTTGTTGTTTATTGAATAAAAGTTCTTAGTAGTAGTGGTTTTCACTCTGATATTGTATCTCATCATACACTTGTTTTGATTTGAGTTGTTGTTACCGTTCCATTCGGGTGTAGAGAGGTCATGCCGGATTGGCGGGTCTGTTTGCATGCCCGAACTGTCCAAATTGGTGGTCTCGGGGCATGACAACGTGGGGTAAAACACATGAGAGAAACTTCACATTAAATCGATACATTTGAAGCTCGAGAAAGAGCAAATACAAGAATGTCTCAGAAACAAAAAAGTCGAGGTCGAAGAAGCCGTTTAGAGGTTGAAGTGCAGGACCACCACTAAGCTAACTGAAGGGGTAGGATTAAGCACTGCCTTATGAAGACGGAGGCACCCGACCGTCGCTAGAGCCGACAGGAGTGGGAGGGGGAGAGAATACAAGGTCTCATTGTAATGTCACGACCTATCATGCTTTTCTTTAATCCCTTTTGGGATAAATTGGTTGTTAGGGGCTTAGTTTATCGAGTTTTCTTGGGTAGAATGTTGGCGCATGCGGGTATTTTTCTATGATAGAGCCCGAAAAACGGTGAACGGCACCGCGATCGGATATGAAATCCGACTTACGGATCTCCCGGAATGGGGTTTTGAAGGTCGCGGTATCCATAGTGTGCACCGGAATCCGTGCTAAGAGTTTGGCACGCTTTTCGAGGAGATGGCGATTTTTATCTCTCGTAACTAAAATTAGGAATATCCTTAGGCTTTGTTTGGTTTGGGTACAAAGGGGGATATCCCCCCCTTTGTACCCAAACACTTTTGAATAAGGGGGGAACAACCATTCCCCCCTTTTGATTTTTGTCCCGGAACAACTCCTAATCTATCCCCACTACCCCGAACTAATTTTGCCTCTCTCTCCTCTCTTTTGTCCCTGCACGGTTCCCAATCTCCTCATCTCCTCATCTCCTCATCTCCTCTTCTCCCTCTCCCATCTCCTCTTCTCCCGTCTCCTCCCCCAATCGCGACAGATCTGTGCCTGATCTGTGTGCTGTACCCACCCTCTTGGCCGCCACGACTCGCTTGTCCGTTGTTGCCTCGATCCGTGCAGAGATCTCCGCTCCGTGCTCTGTAGTGTCGTCGCCGCGACCGCCTCTGTGCCTGACCTGTGCCCGATCTCTGTGCTCTACCAACCCTCGTCGCCGCCGCTTTCTCCTTGTCCTTAGTTGCCTCGATCTGTGCCCAGATCCTCGTCGCCGCGGCCGCCTCTGTGCCTGAGCTGTGCCCGATCTCTGTGCTTTACCGACCCTCGTGTCCACCGCTTTCTCCTTGTCCTTGGTTGCCTCGATCTGTGCCTAGATCCTCGCCGCCTCTGTGACTGAGCTGTGCCCGATCTCTGTTCTCTACCGACCCTCGTGGCCACTGCTTTCTGCTTGTCCTTGGTTGCCTCGATCTGTGCCCAGATCCTCGTCGCCGCGGCCGCCTCTGTGCCTGAGCTGTGCCCGACCTCTGTGCTCTACCGTCCCTCGTGTCCGCCGCTTTCTGCTTGTCCTTTGTTGCCTCAATCTGTGCACAGATCCTCGTCGCCGCGCCCGCCTCTGTTCCTGTTGTACTGTGCCCGATCTCTGTGCTCTACGGGCCCTCGTGGCCGCCGATTTCTGCTTGTCCTTTGTCTCGATCTGTGCACAGATTCAAGGCCCGTGCCCTCGTGGCCGCGGCCGCCAGTGTGCCTGAGTTGTGACCGATCTGTGTGGTATACCGACCCTCCGGGCCGCCGCGACCCGCTTGTCCTGTGTTGCCTCCATCTGTGCACAGATCCCCGCCCCGTGCCCGGGTTGTCGCCGTGGCCGCCTCTGTGCCTGAGCTGTGCCCGCTCTGTGTGCTGTACCGACCCTCTCTGTGCCTGATCTGTGCCCGATCTCTTCTCTGTCTTGCCAAAAAAGGTACTATCCTAAAACTCTGTCTCTGCTTGTCCATTGTTGCCTCGAATTTGGTCTACATGAGGTTGCTATAACTTCTATATCAATTATGTGCCTGAAAAACTATGATGCTTGTCTCGCATGATGAATTAGTATGTTATGTTATAACGTACCGTTTTATTGTCGGCTCCGGGATATGAAGGATACATCGATAATGTTGGTTGATTCTTATAAATATCGGCGATGATGACGGTTGCCATAGGCAATAGATGGATGGCATGGATGTATAATCCACTGCACCCCCTTGCTTGTTGGAAACCACTTGAGCCCGTGTACATAAAAAAAAATTTATTCCAATTATGTGCAAAACAAAAAAATTTGTAAGAATCGCATATCTCGTATGCCAGTATCGATAACTATTTATGCCAATTAAGTGTTGCAATTATAAATGTTTAATCTGGCTTTTCCTATTTGACATACCCCTTAGCATACATGTCTTCATTTACTATATATGTGTAGGGAATTTCATATCATCTTGAATATGACACTATCGATAACTGATAATGCCAATTAAGTCTTGCAAATATGAATGTTTTATCTGGCATCTCCTATTGGACATACCCCTTAGCATACATGTCTTTATTTATTATATGTTATGCAATTTGTTCTGTATCTTGAATATGCCAATATCAAAAACTTTTATAGCCAATTATGATATGCATTTAAAAATTCCTTTTATATTGGATCCTCGATCTGTTTGACATACCTCTTACCATACATGTGTTTAAATTATTTAAATATGTAATTTGTAATGTTGCCTTGCTTCGCAAATTTTGCATACTACTTATCATACATGCTTTCATTTGCATTATGCAACTTATGCTATGCTCTTTTATATTTATTGAACAAACTTGAAATTCACGTTGCACATGATACATATATAAATGAGTACGTACATTACCTACATATGCGTCCTTTTAAGAGAATTTTTAATCCCGGTCAAAGCAGTCGGGGGGACTTGGATAACCCCGAAGGCAACGTACGTCCAAGTGAAGGTGGAAGTGGATCACGCTCTCAAGCGTGGTCGCGTACACCAAACTGGACCGGGTCTTTGGATGCATGTCTGTTAGCGTTGTTGTGTGAGGAACATGCCTTAGGCAACAATGTAAATAGAACTCTCACTACCCTTGCATGGGTTAGAATTGTCGGTGAGATCAATAGACGAAACAATTTAACCCTAACAAAGGATCAGGTGAAGAATCGTTTTAAAGTCTTGAAGCGCACATTCTCGTTGTACCATTCGTTGGTCAACAAAAGCGGTTGGGGATGGGATTTTAACCTCAACATACCCACGCCAGGCGATAGTGCTGACTGGGATGCGGTGATCGCGGTAACGTGAATTATTTTCGCTTTAAACAATTTTTAACCGAAAAGAATTCTTATTGCTATACTAATATAATTAACCTATGTCCAGGCAAATCCCGCTTATGCCAAATGTAGGGATAAGGCATTTCCTCCCTATAAGGATATTGAGTTCCTTACGGAGAAGAACACCGCAAGCGGTAGATATGGGTTTTCTTCAGTCTTGCCGCCCACCACCACTGTAGTTAGCTCGTCCTCATCATCCCCTGGTGAGGATGATACAATAATTGCTCCCAGATTGTCAGGTTTATATCTCTTACCGCCTCCATTTGAAGCAGGGTCATCTGGGCCACCTATGAATGAATTCATGCAAGCTGGACAACCCGAAACCTCACCTAGCCCTCACCATACCAACAAGAATACCAGTGGGTCGGGACACAGCTCTGCAGGCAAGAGGCCTCGTTCCCCACGACCCGAGCCTAGCCAACGAACTAACCGAACGTCGACCGGTGGACGTCGGAAGAAAACGGAAGGCATCTCTGAGGCCGTGTCAGAGATGGTTCAGATAGGAAAAGACAAATTAGATTTAGTACGGCAAATGTTTAATAGGGATTCTGAAGGCCGACGCCCTATTCCGCCCATCGAGGATTGTATGATGCGCATATATTCAGTGCAAGGGCTCACCAATCCACAGATTTTGGCGGCCGGCGATGCTTTGAAAGATCCGCAGAATCGTCAACTATTTATGACAATGAAGGAGGATCTTGCTTTCAACTGGGTGGAACGGCAGATAGAGAAGGAAAATATGATGTATCGACCATTTTTCCTCGGGTTATAGTGGACATAATTTCGATGTGTAATTTAAGTAGTGTAAATACAGGCTTTGTAACATATAGTATCTTAACTTTCAGTACTAGAAAACCGATACAACTTGTAGTTTTAAAATTTGCACTGTTAGTACTCGGTTTGTAATATTTTGTACAACAGTTTGGTTGCATTTAAGTATATATAACCGGAATGTTGGTATTTCATATCGATACATATTATATCATGTTTACTTATCATGATTGTTCGCCAATTTGGTACCATTTCGATGCAGATATTATGGATGATTCATTTTATCAAACCGTATGTTATTCCAGTTTTCTTGCAATGATGTTGACTATTTTAGATGATGATGATGATTATTGGATGGAAGTTATAATAATGCTCATTGCCGAAGGATACATTTATTAATTCTCATGTAGTAATTTCCTCTGTAATTTGTTGTTGTATCCGGACAGATGAATGTTCGTGCTACATGATATGAATTTAGAACATTGTTTGCCTACAATAAACCTTGCCTAACTACCTTAAATATTGTTGCAGTTATAATGGATGGTTCAATGTATCGAAGTTTATTTTCGTCCACTTTTCATGCCGATTTGTTCGCAATAATAGATGATGATGATGAATATTGGGTGCAACTCGTAATCATGCTTATTGACGAAGGTTGTATAAATGAAACAAGTCCAATAACCAGACAACCATGTCGTACCCGTCCATTTACTGGGCATTAATTTATTTGTGATATACTGAATGGTCATCCAGAACGGGGGTACAATTATTTTAGAATGACGACAACTATATTCATTGCTCTCCGCGATGACCTTGTTGGAAAGGGCCTTTTAATTGGCACACGGAATATGACTGTTGACGAACAATTGGCGATTTTCCTATTTTGTATTGGACACGGTGTTGTAAATAGGGTGCTCGCTGAGGCTTTTCAACATTCAGGGAAAACAATTAGTCAGCACTTTAACAATGTTCTAAGAGCCATTATTCAACTAAAAGATGAATACTTATCTCTGCCGCCAAGTAATATTGGAGTCCATCCAAGAATTAGTGAAAATCAGAATTTCCATCCGTTCAAGGTAAGGGACAATAACTTTAATTACCACTAAAATGTCCATTTCCATTGCTAAATTTGTAAATCTACTATGTTTTGACATTAACATTTGTAGAATGCAATTGGGGCGGTGGATGGTTCGCATATTCCAGTTATTGTAAAAAGGGATAAACAACCCCGATTTCGGTGTCGCAAAGGATTTACATCACAAAATATGATGGCCGCTGTTTCCTTTGATCATATTTTCTTTTATGTATGCACCGGTTGGGAAGGATCTGCCGCTGATATGAGGGTACTCAGATGGGCATGTGAAAGTGGAGGTTTTACTGTTCCTGAAGGTATCATTTAAGAATAAATTATTCATATATTTTTTCATTATTATTGGTTTAAATTATTTATTACAAGTTGTATACACTTCTGTTATATATACAGGAAAATATTATCTCGTTGATTCCGGATACGCGAATACCGATAAATTTCTGGCGCCTTATAGAGGCGAGCGTTACCATCTGAGTCAATTTGATAGTAATAGTCGTGGTCGTATACATCGTTCGCCGCGAGACTTTTATAATCATCGGCACGCCCAATTAAGAAATGTGGTAGAGAAGGCCTTTGGAATTTTAAAAAAGCGATTTAAAATTTTAACTATTGCTACACCGTTTCCTTATAGAGTGCAGTGTCACATTGCAATGGCATGTTGTGTGCTCCATAATTTTATTCGACGGCAACAAGGAAATGACAGATATTTTAACGAAGCGCAAAACTCAGAGCCTCCAGAGGATGAAGTGGAAGTGCCGACTACTATTTATACTACATCAGAGTCACGGCGGGGAGACGACATTTGCACTCAAATTACGGAGGAGTTGTGGAATAATAGAAGTTAGAATTAATGTTGTAATATAATGTTAGTCAGCTTGTTTAATAGTTTATTTTGTTTATCTGTAATGTTAATTGGATTGTTAATTATAAACTAGTGTTCCCCGTGTATGATGTTAAGTTGAAAATTAGTATGACGCGATATTTTGTTATGTACGTTAGTATAGTAATGTATTGCGCAACTTAGTTGTAGGAAAAAAATTAAGAAATTTTTGTATTTAATGTTAAATTTTATAAATTTTGTATTGAATTTTAAAAATAATATCTTTTTACATAATGCTAATATTGTAATTATTGTAAAATATTACATATTTTTAAAATTTTAAATAATTTAGATGATGATGATGATTATGAAGATTTTTGTGGAAAAAAAATAGCATACAATATAACTCAAATTTTATATAGCTTTTAATTTAATAATTTAGATATATTACAATGATTATTTAAATAACACAAATTAAATTATAAGTACTTATTATTATCTTCGTTGCCGCCCCCGCCTCTTGCCCTCCCCTGTAGCTCCTCGTCGCCGCCGACTATAAAATTTATCTCCCGTATCGCATCATCGTTTCCAACACATAAAAAAGAATTAATAAAAATTTTAGCACAAAAAATAATTAACACTAATTTTAACACTAATTAACACTACTTATTGATTTTTTAAAAATTTATATCTTACCAGGAAAAATTAATACTAATTTTAACACTAATTAACACTAATTATTGCTTTTTTCAAATTTTATATCTTACCAGGAACAATTATTGTAATTTTTAGATAATATTAATCAATTTTTAAATATAAATAAGTAACACTAATTTTATATACCATTTAATTTGTTAATTAATAGATATTACAATAATTATTTTAAAAAAACAAATTAAATAATAAATAATAATTATTATCGTCGCCGCTGGCGCCTCGCGGCCTTCCCTGTAGCTCTTCGTCGCCGCCGGCAAAAAAACCTCCCCCCCCGTACCGCATCCTCGTTCCCAACGCAAAATAAATAATCAATAAAAATTTTACACGAAAAAATAATTAACACTAATTTTAACACTAATTAATACTAATTATTGATTTTTAAAAATTATATATCTTACCAGAAAAATTTATTTAAATTTTTATATAATATTAATCATTTTTTACATATAAATAATTAACACTAATTTTATATATTATATAATTAATTACATAATATATATTACAATTATTATATTTAAAAAGTTATAATACAATATTTATTTATCAATTTTTAATACATATAAAAAGATAAGGGCATTTTCGTCTTTTTACTCAAAAGTCAACTATTTATCCCTCTTATTCTTCAATCCCAACCAAACACTATTTTTCTTATACCTGGTACTAACCTATATCCCAACCAAACACAATTTTCATTTATCCTATCTTATACTCAACTTTATACTTATACCTGGTACTACTAATTCTCACTAATCCCCGAACCAAACGATGCCAAAAGTAGAGTACCGAATATGGGGATTTTTTCTTTTTACGTACATATGAAAAGAAAAAATAAAAGAAATAAATTAATAATAAAATATATTTATACCCCGTTTACTAAAAGGAAAACCCTAGTTTTAAAAGATCGCCTCCTCAAACCCTTCCCTCTTGTGCGTGCCGAAGACCAAAACGAAACCCTAGTTCGGAGATAGAAAAGAGAGCGGATCTTCCACTTTCTTCGATCAACGTGCCGGAAGCCGGGAACGAGACGTCACCGTCATCGGAGAGCGGATCTTCCACCTTCTTCGACCAACGTGCCGGAAGCTGGGAACGAGACGTCACCGTCATCGGAGGGTGGATCCGGATTTCCCACCACCGCAAAGAACGAGATCGGGTCGTCTTCTCTAGTGGATCAAGGTATCCGACTTTAATATTCGTGTTTCCGTCGTTGTCGTAGGCATCGTGGTTTCGTCGCCGTCGCGTCGCCGCCGCAACGCCCGGGCGAACCGCCGCCATTGCCGCGCGGGACGGAACCGCGCGGGCATTGCCGCGGACACCGCGCCGTGCGGCCCTGCTGCCGCGCGGGGTGCCACTCGCAGGCGGCGCGCGCCACGCGGACTTGTGCCGCGCGGGGCGCCGCCCGCAAGCGGCGAGCGCCCGCAAGCGGCGAGCGCCCGCAAGCGGCGAGCGCCCGCGCGGCCTGCTGCTGCGCGGGGCGCCGCCCGCAGGGGACGAGCGCTCGCGCGACTTGCTGTCGCGCGGGGCGCCGCCCTCAGGCAGTGAACGCCCGCGCGACTTGCTGTCGCGCGGGGCGCCGCCCACAGGTGACGTGCGCCCGCAGACAGCAGCGCCCGCGCGGGCAGGTGCCGAGCAGGGTGCCGCCCGCAGGCGGTGCGCGCCTCGCGGGCTTGTGCCGCGCGGGGCGCCGCCTGCAGGCGGCGCGCGGGCAGCGGCGCCCGCATGTGACGAGCGCCCGCGCGACTTGCTGTCGCGCGGGGCGCCACTCGCAAGCGACGGTGCCTGCGCGGGCAGGTGCTGCGCGCGGCGCCGCTCCCAAGCGGCGGGCGCGCCGCGTGGCCTGCCGTCGCGCGGGGCGCCGTCCGTGGGCGGCGACGCGCGAGGGAGTTTGGCCACACGGGGGACAGTTTTGCAACGTCCGCCGCGCGGGGGGGGAGGGGGGGGGGGGTTGTCTAGCCCCGCCGCCCGGTCTGCGTTGTCCACCCGTGCGTTTCCTCGTTCGATTCAATACTCGGGTGGGCTAGGTTCTAATTTAGGCTTTTCTAACATTTTTGTTGGGACTTTTAGGGGTCCGTGAATTGTGGAAGGGCGCAGGACGGTTTCAGGCGTTCCGTCGACGTGACTTGAGGTGGGTACCTTTGTTGTGTTTTGAAGTATGGTTTCGTCTCGTAATATGTGAGAGTAGAGTAGAGGTGCAAATTGTTATTGTCTAACCCCTTTTTGCATTAGTATCCCTCTTTGTTACTATCTGTTGCGACTGAGCGTCGCGGTGCTCTACGTTACAGAATGGCTGCGGTCATTCTGTTCAAGTTTTGCTTACACGCTCACCGGCGGTCTGGCCACCGCACAGGATGTATTTTTTCGGAAAGATGGTACGTTGATCCGTGTACCCCATAATGTGTGATGATGGGGACGCCTCGCGGTTACTTACGGTGCTGCACAAGTACCGTGGAGGGGTTAAAGCAAAGGTGAGAGCAAGTTGCTCGCTGTTACCCGAGGTCTTTAGACCTTTTGGCAGGTGCTTGGTTTCGATTTACAGAGGATGCGGGGGATTCATGTGGGAAAGTTTGGATGCTCTGGTTTATCGGTTTGCCTTTATTTCAGTATTTACCGCTTTGTACTTGTTTACATCTACTCTTCTTGTCACTGACTTCCCACACCGTAACAGGTTAGGTCGAGGTAGGACCCGGGACGATGGTGAGGCTACGAATAAAGGGTTATAGCCCGATTGGGGCTAGTGACACTTCCTTTTCTTGCTTTCGATTATCTTGGTTATTTGGTTAGTGAGTTTTGTGATTGCTTTTATTGTGGAACTATGTGGATGTTGGATTGAGCTCTTGACTTAGTGTTGAACCATCTTTAATAGGTTTCTATTAGTATTGCATGCGGCATGTTTTCAAGTGGAAAAATGATTGCGAAAACAGTTTCAAAACTAAGTGTCGTGTGGGCACTGCTTTCCAAACCCGCGGATTTATCCTTTCAAAGTTATATCGCCGCCGAAAGAGAAATTGTGAAAACGTTTTAAAAACCTAGTGTCGTGTTGATACCGATTTGGCAAACTTGTGGCTTTATCCTCGTTCAAACATGTGTAAATGTTAGTAGTCGTGATAAATTGGAATTCCCCTCTTTGGCTCTCGACGTGACTGTGTGGTTAAAGTATGTATCGTAATTGTGACGCCGTGCATATACAAAGGAGACTCCATCCGTTCGCGGGGTGAATTTGTATATGTGGCGGGTCTGGCGCGCACCGGAGGATGAAGTTTTCAAGAAGAAAAAAAAATGTATATGCTTTTCCGCTTATTTAGAACCTCCGGGGCGTGACAGATTATATGGTATCAGAGAAAAATGACTTTAACCATGGTAGTCGGTGTCCAACATCCACAGAGTGCAATGCCACTAGCAACTACCCGATGAGATAATCAAGAATAGGTGCGTAGAGCGTGAGTGTCTTGGGGAGGGGATAGAGTCCCTAGTTGATCATAGGTCATGGTATTAGACCAGTTAAGTCTAGGGTTGACTTGGTTTCTTTGTATACAGCGGATAATGGCCCGGACTAGGTCATCAACTGAGAATGCAGGGGCAGAAAGTACGGTACCGACGGCCGCGGAGTATCAGCTTCTCCGACAACAACTACGAGAGATGGCCGGGCAGTTAGCAACCCTTATGGAACAGGTACGTCAGTGGACGCAACAGCCGACCACACTAGTGGAGGTCGCCCAGGCTCTCTGCACGGACCAGCCGCACCAGTGATGGGACCGCTGGTGGCGGACAGCGAGACTATGGCCGCTCCGCCTCAGACCACGACAACCGGGATACCGTCGGTTCGGCCAACAGCACCTTCGGTAGCACCAACACCAGCGACTTCGGAACCCACGCTGGGGGCCACTGCTGGAGACCCCTTGAGAGAGACTGTGGTGACGCTTACTCCCCAAGTGTCCGCCTATCACGCCCCGGGCCGCTGTAGGAGCTTACCCGGCACGTGCACAGACCCGCCGTGTGCACAAGGTACCCCCGGGTACACACAAGGCGTCTACAACAACAAAGCGGAAAGGAAGCAATAGAGACATCCTACTAGTAATCAGAGCACAACTCAACTAAATCATGCACAAAAGAGGAGAGTAGATAACAACTATCATACAAGAAGTTAAAATCCAATGTACAAAAGTGGTCTTCTCAATTACAACCTATCTTTGATACATTGGTGGTCTCTATAACAAAAATACACCCACACCTCTCCCACAAAACAAAAGGGAAGGTGCCCTGTAACCACCTCGAGTGGCGCAACGGGGACAAGCTAGCTATGCGACGACCCCTTGCCACGATCCCGAGCCCCTCCCGCTGTAGATGGCTCTGAAAAACAACAACCCAAATGGGGTGAGAACTATTAGACAATAGTTCCCAGTGGGTAAGCCGCCGAGAGAAGCGAAATACACCACTAGGTCAACTGAGGCATAAGATAGTATAACGGCTGAAATAAAATGCAGATAATAAACAACTAAAGTAAAGTAAAGTACTCTACTACTATCATGCCTCTATGCTCATGTAGAAAGTGATGACGATGAGAATCTGTCATATTATCATAATGTCCAACTACAATGAGTAGTATTATTTATGTGGTGTCCAATGTCAAGTTTGCTATCTTAATGTATGTCCAACTACCATGAATGTATCATCTATGTGATGTTCAATGTCAAGTTTAGTTAACATAAATCATTTCCTCTTGAAGACTTTCTTTGAGTCTAAGCTTGAGCCACGCCTCATGGTCCCGTGGTGGTACCCCCCAAGGAGCTATGCCAATCCAACGGCGTCCCAATCGGCACCCAATCCCGCACGGCGATCATGATGTCGCAAATGGCAAACTCCGGAGTGCCGGCTTGAAGGGAGCAACCCTACCAAGCATGTGCGAATGAGCACAAATGGCAAGCAAGCAAGTCTCGATCATCGTGTCTAAAATACGGAATAGCAATCATCGTGTCTAAAACATGGAATATCATCATCGACCTTTAGGTCGGGGTATAGTATCTCAGGTGTCAATGTTTCATATACAATATTAACATTATCTTGCATAATGAAAGAGTAAAACATTTACAAGTTGTCCTCATGTCTCAAACATGGAATCTCACTACTTCATCTTGATTGTACAAGTTTAGAAGTTTTCTACTTGTATCTCACTACCCTAGATGGCACTAACATCATAATGTCCATTTATATATGATCATGTGCATAGCATGTCCCAATAATTCTATAGCAGGTATAGTTATTCTCTATTCATATCCAAAAGCTTAAGTTCACAAAAATTCCTATTCAATCCCCCCTTAAAGTGCCCATGCACCTACAATGTTTACCTCTACTACATAGAGTATGAAATTATCTACACATGAAGGGGTTCAAATGCATGATCATAAATCATGATAAATCAAACGATACATGTTTAATATAACAATGATGCCCTAAAAGTCTATGGAAGACATAGGGGGAGTTCACCCATTTCGGTGAGGTCAAATTCACCGGATAGTTGCCAAATCCTTTTGAAGGATCCCAACCAAGAAGCTCACACTTCCTCTTATGCCCTAAGAGAAGTTTCCAATGGGTTAAAACATCACAAAACCCTAATCACAAAATCCCTTAAAAATCATAAGGAAAATAGGTGGAAAATACCTTAGGTTGAGAGATCTTGCTAAATCTTGAAATCCAAACAAGAAAAGCTTCAAAACCAACCTACAAGAGTGTTCTACACCCATCAATTTCACCCCAAAAGCTAGAAATCTAAAAGCCCCATATAAACCATAGTTTTCCAAAAACTAGGTTTTCCTACAAATATCCCAAAAGAAAAGGGAAAAGAAGTGTTCCAAACCTCTTTAAGCTCAAATCCCACTTTGGAATACAAAGGATAGGAACTAGAGCTCCAAACTTCCTTCTTCTTCAAGCCCTTACCTTTCTTCAAGCTCTTGAAGCAAGCCCAAATGGTGGAGAAGAGAAGAAGGAAGAAGAACCCAAGTGGAGAGATGTGTTGGAGAAGGAATCTAAGAAACACTCTCCCTCTCTCTCTCTTTAACACTCTCTCTTGCACTCTTCAAATGAGAGGAAAAGAGAAGATAAAGAGGGTTAAAAACCCTAAAGGAACAAAATACCACAAGACCCCTGCAAGAAATGTAATTACATTTCTTACTTTGCTGCCCAGACCAAAACGGTCCGGACTGCCCCAACACGGTCCGGACCCCGAAGGGGGAATTTCCTAGATTCGCGCGGGCAGTCCGGACTGTCCCCGGACGGTCCGGACCCCGAAGCCAAAAACCTCAAATTTTCAAATTTTTCGAAAATTTTTGATTTGCGCACAAACTCTCCGGAAACCTTCTAGAACCTTCCGGAAGCTTACAAAAACATTCGAAGGGTATCATTCTACCCTTCGCACACTCAAGCTTCGCACTTTGCTAAAGTTCAGTGTACTACATTCACCTCTCCTAAAAAGGAGTTTTGTCCGCGAAACTAGAAGTCAAGTACCTCAAGTCTCCAGCTGAAAAAGATGAGGGAAACGCTCCTGAAGCGCACTCTCCAGCTCCCAAGTAGCCTCGCGATCCTCGTGATTGCTCCAAAGTACCTTCACATAAGGTATCTCGCGATTCCGAAGTTTCTTCACCTCACGAGCCAAAATCCTCACCGGTTGTTCCTCAAAGCTCAAGTCCTCGTGTAGTTCCAACGGGGCGAAGTCCACCACATGAGATGGATCAAAAACATACTTCCGGAGCGTCGAAACATGGAACACATTGTGCACTCCCGATAGGTTAGGCGGTAGAGCAAGTCGATAAGACACCGGGCCGATACGCTCCAAAATCTCAAAAGGTCCAATAAATCGGGGACTTAGCTTCCCTCGGATGCCAAATCTCTTGACTCCTCTAGTCGGCGATACTTTTAGGAAGACATGGTCTCTAACTTGAAATTCCAAATCGCGCCGACGCTTATCCGCGTAACTCTTTTGTCGACTTTGAGCTGAAATCAAACGTCTCGAGCTAGTCGAACCTTGTCTTCGGCCTCTTGAAGTACATCGGGGCCTAAAATTAATCGTTCTCCCACCTCGCTCCAATGAAGAGGTAATCGGCACTTTCTTCCATAAAGAGCCTCGAATGGCGCCATCTTGATACTTGCTTGATAACTATTGTTATAGGCAAACTCGGCCATCGGTAGATATTGATGCCAACCACTCTGATAATCCAAAACACATGCTCTGAGCATGTCCTCCAAGATTTGTATGGTTCACTCAGACTGCCCATCACTCTGGGGGTGGAAAGCTGTACTGAAATCCAACTGCATGCCTAGGGCCTCATGAAGGCTCCTACAAAAATAAGATGCGAATCTTGGATCTCGATCGGAAACTATAGAAACAGGCACTTCATGCAATCGCACAATCTCATCAAGGTAAATTTGTGCAAGCTTCTCTCTAGACCAAGTAGTATGGATAGGGATAAAATGAGTAGATTTGGTTAACCTATCCACGATCACCCAAATAGCATCATGCCCAGCCTGAGAGCGAGGCAATCCCACAACAAAATCCATGGTGATCCTCTCCAACTTCCACACGGGGATGGGTAAACTCTGCAACTTACCTGCGGGAAGTCGGTGCTCGGCTTTCACTTGTTGACTTGTCAAGCATTGAGCCACAAATTTTTCAACATCTTTCTTCATGCCGGGCCACCAATAAAGCAAGCTTAAGTCCTTGTACATTTTGGTGCCACCTGGGTGAAGAGAATAAGGTGCTCGGTGTGCTTCCTTTAGGATCTCTTCTTTGATCTCCAAATCCGCCGGTACGTAAAGTCGACTTCAAAAACGAAGTACGCCGTGATCGTCCACATGAAACTCACCTGCTCGGCCATCCACCAGTGTAGCTCGAATCTTTTCCAAACTAGGATCTTGGACTTGTTTCATCTTGATCCTTTCCATAAGGGTCGGTTGCAACATCAATGCCATCAATCTCTTGGGTGTCTCGGGTGCTACAACCTCCAACTCCAACCATCTCATATCCTGAAGTAATGGTTGTTGGTAAGTGATCATCATCGCTAAGTTTTCCACTGATTTGCGGCTTAGAGCATCCGCCACTACATTTGCTTTACCGGTATGGTAGAAAATAGTCAAATCATAATCCTTAAGCAGCTCCAACCATCTGCGCTGCCTAAGATTTAACTCCTTCTGAATAAAGAGGTACTTTAGACTCTTATGATCAGTATATACCTCACAATGCTCACCGTATAAGTAGTGTCGCCACAGCTTCAATGCAAATACTACGGCGGCTAATTCCAAATCGTGAGTGGGATAGTTTTTCTCGTAGTCCTTTAATTGACGAGAGGCATAAGCAATAACCTTCTCGTTTTGCATCAAAACACACCCTAACCCACTCAAGGAAGCATCACTGTAGATCACGTATCCCGCTCCTGCAGTAGGCAAAGCCAAGATCGGGGCGGTTGTCAACCGTTCCTTCAATTCCCTGAAGCTTCTCTCACACGCGTCATTCCAAATAAACTTGGTGCCTTTATGTGTTAGTCACGTGAGGGGAGTAGATAACCTTGCAAATCCCTCAACAAAACGCCGATAGTAGCCGGCCAGACCGATAAAGCTCCGGATCTCGGTGATGTTCGTCGGTCTAGGCCAATCCTTGATTGCCTCAATTTTCTTGGGGTCCACAGCTATTCCTTTATCCGATATTACATGTCCCAAGAACGCTACCTCTCGTAGCCAAAACTCACATTTCTTCAACTTGGCGTAGAGCTCTTTCTCCCGAAGTAATTGCAATACTTGCTGCAAGTGATCCTCATGCTCTTCGTCACTTTGAGAGTACACCAAAATGTCGTCGATGAACACCACGACGAATCTATCCAAAAAGGGCTTGAAGATACGGTTCATCAAATCCATAAAAGCTGCCGGGGCATTAGTGAGCCCAAACGGCATAACAGTAAATTCATAGTGTCCATACCGTGTCCTAAAAGCCGTCCTAGGAACATCCTCGGGCTTGATCTTGAGTTGGTGGTATCCAGACTGAAGTTCAATCTTCGAATACACTCTTGATCCTTGGAGTTGATCAAACAAATCATCAATCCTCGGCAATGGATACTTATTCTTAATTGTGACCTTGTTAAGCTCACGATAGTCCACGCAAAGGCATAGCGATCCATCATTTTTCTTGACGAACAAAACTGGTGCTCCCCAAGGTGAAACGCTCAGTCGGATGAAGCCTTTTTCCAACAAGTCTTGAAGCTGTGCCTTGAGCTCTTTTAACTCTACCGGTGCCATCCTATATGGTGCCTTAAAGATTGGGGTAGTTCCAGGGATCAGATCTACCACAAACTCGATCTCTCTATCCGGAGGCATCCCCGGTAGCTCTGTCGGGAACACATCGGCAAACTCTGGCACAACTGGGATATCCTCCACTCTCGGAGTCTCACTGCTCCTATCCACAACGGTAGACAAGTAGGCGACACATCCACTCCTAATCAACTGTTTTGCTCTGGTGGAAGAGATAGTCATCGCACACAGCGAACTTTTGCAGCCTCTGAACACAATTTCCTCTTGTCCCGGTTCTCGAAATGTCACGAATCGATTCTCACAATCAATGGTAGCATGATATCTTGTGAGCCAATCCATGCCCAAAACCACATCGAATTCTCCAAGTCGATGGAGGGCCAACAAATCTGCTGGCAAAATCCAATCCCCAATCCTAATAGGACAACTAGGGGAAAACTCCCGAATCTCCAAGGTATGATCGGGAACTAAGACTCGTCCCGGATGCAAGGTAGGAACTAATTCAATGCCATGCAACTCAGCAAACAGCCGGTTAATGAATGAATGAGATGCACCAGTTGTCACGCCTCGGGTGTAAACCAGAACCCGGGCTCGTCCACAGATCCGCCGTGTACACGGAATTTCCCGTGTACACGAAGCGCTGGTAACCTGCTCAGATATAAATGATATAATAAAGGAGCATAAAACAGAGCTAAACTACAACTAATACATCTCAGATAAAGCTGGAAAGTAAAAGTACAAAAAGTAAACTCTCAAATATACATGTGTCTCTCCCAGCTCACCAATCAAAATACAACCAGTTGGCCGAAGCCAGACCCAAAAGAAATGAAAAGTACAAGTATCTGAGTGTTCAGGGGATACATCAAACAGCTAAACTGGCGACCAGGTAGACCGCTATCTAATCCGCCATACTCTTACCTCGATCCGCCGAGGAGGGTCCCGCAACTCCCGCAGATGACTCTGCAAAACAAAGGGGAAAAGAAAAGAGAAAACAGTGGGGGGTGAGAACTACTATAAAAACAGTAGCCTCCCCTAGTGGGTCGACCTCAAACTCAGACATGCCCACCAGGACCTACCAGAGGCGAAAATAAAACAAAGGTGGTAAGCTATAAATATAACTACTGATGAAAACCTACCACTAGTATGCCTCTAAAATGCCAAGCTAAAAGAATAGCTAAAAATGTGCATCAGAATATAAATGCCTGCCTGACTAAACCCAATCTATACACCAGTAAATACTGGTACTGCCTGCCATGCCTGACAAATCGGGTATGCCAGCCTATGCATAACACCGATAGGGGATAGGAGTCTCAAGGACTCAAAGTCTGTATATCGCACACTCCGGAGTGGCACTCGAGGGGAGCGACCCACACGAGTAAAATGCCTGAGTAATAAGTATCATAGTAGAATAAGTCAGCAGGACTGGATCATGCCACTGATCTAAGTGGAAAAGAACCATCTACTAAAAGAAGCCCAAATCCCCTCCCCCGATCTGATGCAATAACAACTGTCTGGTCAACCGCCCAAAATCCGCAGTTGCCGTAATACCCTGCCATCACAGCCTACCTGTCCCAAATCCCAAATGTCTGACTACACTATCCCAGCCCCTGCTCGAACCCGAGCACACTATCCCCTAAGTCTAGGTAACTGGAGAAAGAATAAAAACATGATTTCTTCTAAGTCAGTTCTCGCATGATAGTGTAGCAGAAAAAGGTGGCCTAACTAGGTGACCATACAAGCATACAAAAGTCCTCATGATAGTAAATTAAATACAAGTTCTGTTGTTCAAGTAATTATCAAAACATGCTATTCCAGGATACTAGTAATCACATAAGTCACTAGATACCAACACAAACGATGCCTGCCTATGCCACATGCATAATAATCACAATGTACTAGTAAGCATACCTATAAGCATGATTCTACATTTCCTGATGATAAATTTCATCCAAAAGTGAGTACTAAAATAGCAATCATAAACTCATACAAGTATTTTATCCGCATATGCATTTTAATCCTACAAGCATGCTAATTTGTCCACATATGCCTTTTAGCCTTTCATACATGCATTACTCCAATAAGCCTAGTGGGTAGCCCAAATTAAGAGGTTCACAACGATCACCCACCTCGAGTGCTAAATCCTGGTCCCAAAAGTGAAGTCCACGCCCGGTCTAAACAATCACCACACACTGCACAACATACCCCAAAAGAACATACACAATTAAACATATAATAATCCAACATAATCTGTCCAAATCACAACAGTCCACAGTTGCCTTGTTTTCACCTGCAGAAAAGGCTCGGAAAATTCCAAGAAAAATACTGTCACAATCCTCGCGACGAACCGGTCGAAACGAGTACCTCCACGTTCAAATCCGAGTTTCCTACACTGAGATAAAAATTTGGCAAGGGAACCACCCCAAAATATTCTGTACAGGAATTCAGTGTCAAAGAGCTCGGGAAAAAGGGGATTTTCACCTTCGGAAAATACTCAGAAAAATCCCAGAAAATTCGAGCGTGTTCCTTGCGCTGTGTAGATGAAAAACGCCTATTGGCACGTCTCGATCCGACGCCTGTGCGCGACGATATCGCCAAAACACCCGAGTGCTGTCCAAAACTCCGCGATGAAAGATGGGTCAAAAGGAAGCTCGGGAAACTCCAACATCAACATGAAAAAAGAGGAAGCTCAAAACAGAGTTGGAGCCCTACCTGTCGTGAGTCCAACAGCGCGAGAATCGCCTGAATCGGAGGTCGGGGTAAGCCGGGGAAGCCCGCGCACTGAGATGCTACGAAACGGGTCGCCGGTGTGGAAGCGTCACTGTGCGCCGAGTCGCAGAAAAAGCCGAAGTGGTGATCTCCAAAAATCCTCAAAGTCCTCTAGAGGGTAGTGCACTGAGAGAGGAAGAAGTTCCCTGAAGAGCCCTCTATGAAAAAAGATCCAGAAAAGCCTAAAAAAAACTAAGGGATCCTATTTATGGGCTCAGCCCATAAAGCTAATGGGCCGGATTCGGGCGCACAATTCGGGCGCCCGAATCCGCCCCCCTCTAGTCTCACTGCACACGTCCGATGCGCCCGAAACACCCTCCGCCCGCCACGTGTCCCCGAACAGCGGACAGCGTGCGCGGGCGGCTGGGCTTCGGCCGCGTGGCCTTCCCCGGTCAGCGGGGGTAGGTACGGCCCGCCAATGGCGGGCCGACACGTGACCCGCACTCGAGTGCGGCCACGTGCGGCCGACAGCGCCGCCTGGGGACCCTGCGTGCACGCGCCCCGAGGCGTTCCGCCGTGCACCCGTGGACCGCGCCTTCGTGAGCCAGCCAATGCCAGGCCGCCACGTGTCCTGCACCCGGTCCACAGAGCCCGCGCAAACTCCCTGGCCCGCGCCGCGTGCACCGGCCATTCCGGGCACGCCACGCGTCTCCCGCCAGCGGTCTATGTACCCGCCGCGCCTCCCCGTGGACCGAGCTGCGTGGGCCGGCCAATGACGGGCCGCCACGTGGCTCAGGCCGGTTGTAAGAACTTGAATTTTGAAAATAAATAAGTAAATGAAATCGATAAAAGTCAAGTTGAATTTGGATCATAAATGGCTCAGATAGCGATAGTGCCCCTTTTCTGCAGTGTAATTTGCACAATTAATGGGCCAGAAATATCACCTTTCAATCCGAGTCTAATCTCGAAAATTTGAAATCACCAGTGCGGCCGTCTCGTCGAATCGATCGAAAATGGTATAGAAAGATTTTCGATCCGACGGTCAGATCGTTCAGAAATCAGCGAAGAAGCTTGAGGGGCCCACAACTTAAGTTGTGAATAGTAACCCCTTTTTCAAATGCCCTTTTGATCATCGACGGCCGTTTCGCCGTCTGGACCCTAGACATAGGGGTATGAGTAGTCAATTCTAGCTATTTTCGACGTTCTGAGCACAATGGCACTGACGGAATTTATTTTTGGCGATCCGGGTGCATCGAAGTGCGTGCGTCATACTGCATCTTACAAAACTTTATGACCTGAGATTTTATTCGAGCGCCGAATCAAGCAAGCAAATATGCTACTTGATAGGTCTCGACGAGCCGGACGTCGTGGCGAAGTCTGTTTCACAATTTGATGAACCGTTTGTCTCGAAATGCGTGAAATACGCCGAAAAAGCGGGTATTTTTGCAAAAATCTTAATATTTTATGGGTCAAATTTATTGTGGCTTATAAGTTGGGGTGCTGGGTGCATTTATCATCTACAGTGAGGATCTTAGTGAGTATGATGAAGAGTAGAAGGACTAAGTTGCAAAGAAAGTGGAAAAAATACACTAAATGTTATTATGCTCTAGTATTGTGTGTTGGGGGCAGTTAGAACTGCTTGTCCACGACCCCACTTCCCCTCTGCCACGAACTCCCTTGCCCAGGAACCGTTCTTCGTGGGATATAGCAGGGTGGAGAGGATGATGTTGCAAGGTTCTTGGCAACCGAGTTGATGTGGAAAAGAACAAGCGAACCAGAGATTTCTTGCACCTAACCTCCATCAAAGGTTTCTCCTTCTTCCTCTGCATTTTCCCGGTGAGGCGCACCATCAGCCGCCTCCGAGGATCGCCGAAAAAGCAAGATAATTTAAGAAATCAATTGATCTCGGGGTGTGGTGGAGTGGGACTTCACCAAGTTGGTTGGGACTGCTTCCAGAGCATCCAGAGGATCTCTGATACCTCCAGAAGCCGAGCCCAGGTGGTCCTGCTCACTGCCGTGGCCGCGCAACGCGGGGAGGTGCATCCATTCTTCTCCAACTCCGGCGAGGTGAGTCCACTTTAACCAAAGGTTCTCTGGACCAAGGACCATTAGCAGTAGCTTCTGTAGATCATAAAGATTCTCTCTTCCTAGCCCCGAGCCCCCATGCAAGTTGGGTTGCCGGCGGGGGAAATACCTTGCCGGAACTCTAAGTTAGCTCCGCCGCGGCCGTTCTCCACAACCAGTGGACCAAAACGGAAACCAAAATGATGGGAGGTTACTGTTGGACCTAAGGATCATCTCCACCAAAGTTGGTGGAGTTTGATCGAGCGTGGAAGTCGCAGAATGAAACCCTAATTTCGGGTTTTTCTTGCACTTGGCCGAGCTTGTTGCTCCGGCGCCGGCGGGCCTTCCCACCTCCGGCAAAGTGGCTAGAGAGCTTCCTGGGAGTGAGAGGATCCCATTTGTACGGTTGCATGGTATCCATGCAGCTTGGGGGTGGCGCGGCCATGGATGACCCGAAACGGGTTCATATTGCGGTGGCCGGTTCTCCGGCCGTCTCCGGCGGGTGTGACTTGATCGGGAAGTTTTCTGGGACCAAGGGGAAACTAACCATGCATATGCCTGGGTCCCATGTTGCCCGAACAAAAATCCACCATTAATGGTGGGAAGCTCCAAACCGAGCTTGCCCGCCGCCGTCGCCGCCGTGACCTCGTCGTCGGGCACTAGTCCAGGAAGCTTTATGGGAATGAGTAGCACCTTTTGGTGCTGTTGGGAGAGGCCCAGGAACCGGTGATGGAAAATCACCATTAATGGTGCCCGAGCTTCATCTTCAACCTTGGTTTCCGGCCAACCTGGGGTGCAAGGATGGCCCAGACTTGTTGGGGATGCTTCTGCAACTCTAAGGAGTATTTCCTTCCAAGTTAGAAGGTCCCAGGTGCTGTCTTTGCAGAGAAAGAGCTCGGGCATGGCTTTCTTGTGTTTTGTGTAATGGTGCACACTAGGTGTTTGTGATAATGCCTCAATGAGGTTTTGTATGGAATTGGACTTCGAGTATAATATGAAAGTTACTCCATTATATCCCATGAGCTTGATGCTCACTTCTGTTCAAAATGTGACTGATGGGATTGGTGGATTTTGCTACTTGAACCTTATATATGCATAAAAATGGCCAACCTTGTTTGGTTACTGTTACAGCAGCCTTGGGTCTGCCCAATGGTGAGCCCTTGGACCCTCTCGACCCCCTGAGCATGGTGCTCACCCCATATTTGGTTTTGGTTGAGTTTGGGTGCATGATTAGCAAGTTAGAACCTTCAAGCATAGTATTTATGGACCCATTTATGTTCTCGGGTTCCGCGCTGCTCCCAAATGGTGAGCACGGCATTCAGTTCATCGAGGCCCACCTACAGGTGCCCTCGGTTCAGTTTGGAGATGTGTGGTTGTGAAGTAATTGCAAAAACATGAGTTTTTGGAGGGTTTTTTTTATGCAATTTTGGGAAACCCTAGGGGTCTAATTGCAATTGTAGCCTCATGGGCTGTTTTGGGCTGTACGCCTATGATCTCTAAACCCTTCGTTGGAGATCCAATGGCTTTTGTTGAGCAGAAATCGGATTTCCGGAAAATTCTGGCAAAATCCCGGGACTTCAGCGAAGTTTTTCCGTATGGCTTGTACACACAGTGAGTTAGTGGGATGGATATGAAAGAGAGTCTATTATTGATTTGTATCTATTATTCAGGTACCAGCAGTCAGCCACTAGCCAGTAAGCCTTCCAGTGGATTTCAGAATCGTTGGTGTTGAGGTGGGTTATCTTCGGTCCGGGCTAGCTTTTTTTGGCCCTCTGGTTGCTTTAGTCCAGTCGGACCCCTGTTTTTGACTTCCCCGCTGATTATATGACCTATCTTGACATATCATGATGTCACTGTTGACATTGACCTGATTAGACCTGTGGTTGAGATTTCTTGTCACGATCAGCTGATTAACATATACATACTCCCTGATTATTCCTGACTGATCCTGATTGATTGAGATATAGATTTGCATGATTAGATGATACCTGTTGATTCCTGTCATTAAGATATTTCTTGATATACGTCGATATGCATGATTGATTGATCCTGATTGATAGACACTACTCGATATACATGATTGATTGATTCCGATGGATAGATATAGACAGATGATTCCCTGTTGGGATTTCGGCGTGTGCCGACTACTCGGTCACTAGACCGTGAGATTGATCATTGTGACTTGCCATGCACTGCTGTACTTCACGAACATTGCCGGGGTCGCTCCGCGTGGCTATTGTTCTTTACCGGTAAAGTGGTCTGGAGGATGGACCCGTGAGCCCCAGATAGCACATATGGGTGCGGGGTTATGTCAGTGGGATAGGTGCAGAGAGTGGTATGAGCCTGAGGTCCCCGTGACCAATAATGACATTGGTTGGGTGCTTGATATTCTTGTGATTGATGCATAGATTATATACTCCCATGTTCTAGCATGCTTTTCAGTACTGTCACTTGATTATGCTTCATGCCAGTTCATTTCATATACCAGCTTATGATTGATTACTTGCCTAGTTAGCTTATCTGTGGATTTTGATTATGAGTGGACGTTATGTTTTCCAGCATGTATGATCTACAGTTTTATGATTGATTCCAGTATACTTACCTGCAGTTCTTATTCTGATTATTAGTAGACCTCTATGCTTTCCAGTTTTTCCTGTTGACTCTTAATATCCGTAGATTTTAGTACCCAGTAGGTACGATTAGCTGAAGCTCGGCTCGTCGTGCCCACTGGGATGCACTCCGGTGTATCTCACACCCTCGGGTGACTGTTGTAGGTCCGTCGGGTGGTGAGATGTCGGGACGATCCAGTGAGCCGATTACGATAGAGCTGTCCCCATGATTCTAGACAGAGATGACGGAGATCCTTGATGATTTACGCAGACAGTTATTTTCCGCATTTATTCCAGTTCTATTTGTTTTAGACATTTAAAATATTGAGGTGATTTCCGATTCTGAATTATTCCTGCTAACTAGATTAGTAGTTGTACTAAGATATCTGTCGCTGATGACTAGCCTAGCCGTGCATATATAGGGGAGTCTCTGTTCGCGGAATAGAGAGTTTCCTATATGTGTGGCGGTCTGTTACGCCTGTTTTGCAAACTCTGATTTAATAAAAAAAAAAAAAATTTCAGACCTGATTTTTAAAACTCGGGGCGTGACACCGGTCCACGGTCTCCCCCCATGCACCGAAATTCCCTGAAAACTTCCGGAAGCCCATTTTTGGTCATCCGGACTCCAAATTTAACAAGCAAATAGTCGTTTTCAAGCAATTTTTCGCGCTGAATCCAAATCCAACCTCTGTTTGGCCCCAAACCTTTTCTAAAATTTGGCAAATGCAGTCAAAGGCCAGATTAGCTAAAGATATCTCACGGGGTCCATCTGTGGCATCCCTTTGATGCACTATGGGCCAGACACACCAACACTAGGTGTTCTACATAGTGGATTCACCGGAAAGGTTGCATGGGAATCTGGAACACTAAATCCTCCCCTACAAGAAAAAGTTTCATCCTCGAAACAAAAGTCATACCTCAAGCCGGGGCCTCGAACAAGTCGGGGTAGGCGTCCATCATCGCTGACTCCAGCTACCAAGTAGCCTCGCGCTCATCATGGCTGCTCCAGAGGATCGTCACGTAAGGGATAGCCCGGCTGCGCAACTCTGTAATCTCACGGTCCAAAATCCGCAACGGCCGCTCGACATAGCTCAAGTCCTCAGTGATCTCCAGTGGGGTGAAATCGATGATGTGCGATGGGTCATAAACATACCTCCTCAGAGTGGATACATGAAACACATCGTGAACACCTACAAGTCTGGGAGGAAGTGCAAGCCTGTAGGCAACTGGCCCTAAGCGCTCCAATACCTCGAAAGGTCCAATATAACGAAGGCTCAGTTTCCCACGAATCCCAAATCTCCGAATCCCCTTCGAAGGCGAGACTTTCAAAAAGACATGATCGCCCACCTGAAACTCTAAGTCTCGCCGTCGGGTATCAGCAAAACTCCTCTGTCGACTCTGGGCGGTCTCAAGATGTCGTCGTATCAATCTGACCTTTTCCTCTGCCTCTAACAGTAGATCAGGACCCAAAGTTTTCTTCTCACCCACGTCACTCCAATATAGGGGTGACCGACACTTGCGTCCATACAACGCTTCAAACGGAGCCATCTGAATGCTCGCTTGATAGCTGTTGTTGTACGCAAACTCAACTAATCCCAAGTGTCGGTACCACCCTCCTCCAAAGTCCAGGATGCACGCTCTCAACATATCCTCGAGGGTCTGAATAGTGCGCTCTGACTGTCCATCGGTCTGTGGGTGGAAGGCTGTACTAAATCGGAGCTGCGTCCCCAAGGCTGTCTGTAAACTCCTCCAGAAATGCGAGACAAACCTCGGGTCTCTATCTGATACGATGGAAACGGGTACCCCGTGCAATCTGACCACCTCAGCTAAGTACATCTATGCCAGTCGCTCCAAAGGCCAAGTCATCTGAACAGGTAAAAAGTGAGCGGACTTGGTGAGTCTGTCCACGACTACCCAGATCGCATCCGCCCCAGTCTGTGCTCTCGGCAATCCAGTGATAAAGTCCATAGTGATATGATCCCATTTCCATTCAGGGATTGGGAGACTCTGCAACTTGCCAGCAGGTACACGATGCTCAGTCTTTACTTGCTGACAAGTCAAGCAGTGTGCCACAAATCTCCCAACGTCTCCTTTCATACCACTCCACCAAAACTGTCCCATCAGGATGGATGGTATAAGGTGTATAATGGGCCTCCCGCAATATCTGCTCTCGAATCTCTGAGTCTATAGGCACGCAAGCTTGGTCCCTGTACCGCAGTACTCCCGAAGCATCAACAGAAAAATCCCCTGCCTGACCGCTCGAAATCTGCTCTCCGATCCTGGTCAGATGGGGGTCCTCACTCTGTTTCCCTCGAATCCTGTCCAACAGAGTGGGCTGCATGACTAAAGACATAAGTCTAGTAGAGACCCCAGGGGACACAACCTCGAGCTCTAACCGCCTCATCTGCTCAAGTAATGGCGCCTGGTCGGTAATCATCAAAGATAGGCTCTGTACTGCTCTCCTGCTCAGGGCATCAGCAACCACGTTGGCCTTGCCAGGATGGTAGAGTATGTCCACATCGTAGTCATTAACAATTCTAACCATCTGCGCTGCCTCAAGTTGAGCTCCTTCTGTGTAAACAGGTATTTCAAGCTCTTGTGGTCGGTGTAAACCTCGCAGTGCTCACCATACAAGTAATGGCGCTACAACTTCAGTGCGAAAATCACCGCAGCTAGCTCCAAGTCATGGGTAGGGTAATTCTTTTCATAATCCTTAAGTTGCCGTGAAGCATAAGCGATTACCCTACCCTTCTGCATCAACACGCAACCAAGTCCACTGTGCGATGCATCACTATAAATCACGTATCCTTTCCCCATAACAGGGAGGGAAAGGATAGGAGCCGACATCAATCTGTTCTTTAATTCCTCAAAGCTCCTCTGGCAATCCTCACTCCAAATAAACTTAATCCCTTTACATGTCAGACGAGTGAGGGGTGTGGAAAGTTTCGCAAAACCTTCCACAAACCTGTTACGGAATTTGAGTTGGGGTATTTCGTGAATTCGGTTAAGTCTTGAAGATTGAAGATAAAGAAGGTTGGATCATATAACTCAATCTCAAGAAAGAAGAATTCAAAAGGATCAGGTATGTTTAACTAATTATCTTTGGTGATCCGAATACTTCTTATAGTGTAGAAACACTTGGATGAATTTTTAATTGCATAAAAATCAAAAACTGGACATGGGACATGTTCAGGATCCGGATCAGGTACTTCGATCCGGATCCCGAAAGGTGTTAGTTCATACGCAAATTCAATTCGGATCGTAGCCTCCTTTGATCCGGATCCCGAACACTGGTTTTTACCGTAATCTATGAACGATCCGGATCAGGCAGTTTAATCCGGATCCCGAACATTGGTGTTTGGTGAATTGTATGAACGATCCGGATCAGGCACTTCGATCCGGATCCCGAACCTTTGTTTTTCTGGAAACTGTCTGTCTCGTTACTGCAATCCGGATCGCCTAAATCCGATCCGGATCGCCGTCCTGAAAAATTCCAGAAAAGGTTAGTTTTTGATTCTTATCCTCTTCTAATGGTTTCTAACCTATAAATAGACCCTTTAATTCATCTTTTAGGGTACGACGAAAAATGGAAAAAATACGACCGAAATAGAAAAATCCACAGATAGAGAAGAAAGGAAATACTAGATTTAATTCTATGTTTCTTCATCTATTTTATTAATTTGATTCTAGGTTTTCCAAACTCAGATTTTGAGTAGAATCAAATTAATGAATACTTAGATGGTATTTCCGATCTATTTCTAATCTAAGTATTCGGCGGATCATCACCACCCAAAATCAACGATTTCCCCAAAATCGGCGCTTGGACTCGCGTGGCCTTGTGGATTTAAGGTGCTACCGCTCTCGTGGATTCGGAGCGAGGTACGTTCGTGGATTCTAAGCGTGCTACTGGGTGAAGACCGTGGATTCGGTCGGACGTCGTGGAGTCGACGTTGGACGCCGTGGATTCGGCGTTGGACGCAGATCGTGGATTCGAGAAGCGTTGCGGAGCGAGCGGAGAAGATCAACTAGGAGCGTATGGAAAAAGGTTGAGTCGTCTTTGAGTACGGTATATCACCTTTGTACGTGTTATAATTCTAGTGGATTTCACCGTGTTATCGGTCCCGTGGTTTTTTACTCCGGTTTGGAGTTTTCCACGTAAAAATCTCTGCGTGTTATTTATTTTTCCGCATTGGGTTTTATATCGCAAAGATTTTTGAGTGTTTATTGTTTACACCTATTCACCCCCCTCTAGGTGTTTTTTCCCCTATTTTAGATCCAATTATACATAACCCAACAAGTGGTATCAGAGCGGGAATAGGGTTGTAAACAATGGTTGAAGGTGGAAACATCAACAGACGCCCGTTCTTCGATGGAACAAATTATGCCTACTGGAAAGTACGGATAAAAGCCTTTTTAATTTCCATCGACGAATGAGTGTGGTAATCAATTGAATTAGGATGGTCTAATCCAACTGAAATTCTTGCTGATGTTCGCACCATCAAACCTAGGTCGAAATGGACCAAGGAAGAGATAGATTCTTCTTCTTACAATGGCAAAGGGATTAATGCTCTATTTAATGCTTTGTCTCAAACTGAGTTCTCTCGCGTCTCGGCATGTGAGACTGCGAAAGAAATCTGGGATGTTCTTCAAGTTACACATGAGGGAACTAACCTTGTGAAGATTCAGAAACTGCAAATGCTTACGAGCAAGTTTGACTCTATTTTCATGGCAGCAAATGAATCGTTCACAGACTATTACACACGGTTGCAAGACATCGTAAACTCATGTGCTAACTTGGGAGAGAAGATTCCAGAATTTAAAGTTGTAAGAAAAATATTAAGAACTCTTCCTGAAAGATTTCCATCCAAGGTTACGGCCATTGAAACTATTAAACACCCGGACGAAATCCGTGTAGAAGAATTAGTTGGTTCTTTACAAACATATGAAATGACATTTCCTACTAACTATTCTTTTGGAAAAGCATCCTCTTCTAAGTCTTCAGGTTTAGCATTGAAAACAACAAAAGAAGAAGACGCGGATTCATCCTCCTCTGACGATGACGTAAACCTATCTATGGAGGACTTTGAGAAGCAGCTTGCTCTCTTGACGAGAAGATTTCGCCGAAACTTTTGAAGGGGTAACTCAAGCAAAACTCCATCCTTCGTAAAGTCGAAGAAAGGCAAAGGTTCTTCAAGTTACAAACCAAGAAAGCAAGAGGGTTTCTCTAAGGATAAGAAAAGCTCAGAAGGACAAGTCCAATGCTTCAAGTGCCGAGGGTACGGCCATATCTCAACGGAGTGTCCCAATAAGAATCCGTCAAAGAAGAAAGCGATGAAAGCCGTCACTTGGGATAACACCTCATCGTCAAATGAGTCATCGTCAAGTGATGAAGAAGATAACGCAACGGCGTTCCACGCATCCACATCTTCACCCTTCATGTGCTTAATGGCTAATACATCCGAGTCATTGTCCAACTCCACTGTTGAAAAAATTGCAACGGACGATGAATCGGATAATTCAGAAGGTGAAGATTTTGCTCTAGCCTACCACAGACTTTTGAGGGATTCAAAGAAACTGGCTAAGCAAAACAAGGGGTTGAGAGGGAGATTGCAGGATCTCGAAGAAGAAGTAAAAAGGGTAACTTCTCTCTCGACCGATCTTGAAGTGGAAAGGGATAACCTGATTAAAGCAAATGTTTCCCTTCAAGAGTCCAATGAGCAATTCGAGAAGAATTATGTAGATATGGTGAACAAAGCGAATTACTTCTTGAAGCTCAACGGCGAGGCTCGACAGGAAAAATTGGAAATGACAGAGACCATTCTCCAACTCAAGGATGACTTACAGCAATTTTCATCAGGAAGGAGTAAGTTGGATAAGCTTTTTGGTCTTGGTCAATCAAACAAATTCGGCCTCGGATACAATCGAACTGAAGACAATTTTAGTTCGGTTGGGACAGTCTTTGTGCCCCAGTCGGTATCTCCTCCTCCGACACTGGAATTGACGACAAACAACGACAACAAACCTACTTCCCCCTCTTCGGAATTGTCAAGCACCAAGGTATGTTTTCGTTGTGGTATTGCAGGGAACATAAGGAGAAATTGCAAGATGGGAGCCAAACGCTCAACTCAAGCACCTCTTGCAACGACTACCAAAAGGGTGATTCCTCGGAAATCAAATGCAAATTATTCGAAGGAAAAGAGCCCCGGTAGTTCATCAAACAAGACGACGACGTCAAGGAAAAGCAATGGATCAAACAAGACGCTTTCACCAAAGGTATCAACTTCACAATCATTTCTGACGTACACCAAAACTCGAAAGGTTTGGGTACGCAAAGGTGAATTATTCTTTCATCCTTGAACCACGTTGGTACTAAACGGCCCTTAGAATTATTGCATATGGATCTTATGGGGCCGACACGTCAACCATCCTTGGGAGGTAAATGGTATATTTTCTTATTGGTTGATGATTTCTCTAGATACTCATGGGTAGCATTTTTAAAAGAGAAAGCTGATACTTTTGATTCTTTTCACGAGATTTGCCTTCGTATTATGATTGAAAAGAATGAAAAGATCATTCGTGTTAGAAGTGATAGGGGTAGAGAATTCATAAATTCTAAATTCATTGATTTTTGCACTTCCAATGGCATTAAACATGAATTCTCAGCACCCTATACACCTCAACAGAATGGTGTAGTCGAGCGCAAAAACAGGGTTGTACAAGAGATGGCACGTGTTATGCTTCATAGCCGGAATTTACCGTTATATTTTTGGGCTGAAGCTGTGAACACTGCAATCTATGTTATTAATCGAGTTTATTTGCGCCCGGGAACGTTAAATACACCATATGAACTATGGTTTTGTAGAAAGCCAAACATCAAATATTTTCGTATCTTTGGGAGTCGGTGTTACATTTTACGTGACCGCGAAAATCTTAGAAAATTTGACTCTCGAAGTGACGAAGGGATTTTCTTGGGTTATTCTACAAATAGTAGAGCATATCGGGTATTTAACTTGGAATCTAAAACGATTGTAGAATCCATAAATGTTAAAGTAGATGAAGCTTTCCACTTTGCATCTGATAAATCTACCCCTGATATCTCTCTTGATGATGATACTCCTGTAAATGCATCTTCTCATGATAATACTTCCAATATTAATGATGCATCTAATGGTTCTTCAAGTTTATCTGATATGCAGGAATCATCTCATGTACCTCCGAGTACTCCTTTACCTCAAACGTTACGCATCTCCAAGGATCATCCTGAATCAAACATTATTGGAGACCCACAAGAAGGAGTCAAAACTCGGAGACAGTTGGTTTGTGGATTCGCTTGTTACGTTTCCATGATCGAACCAAAGAACGTCGATGAAGCTCTTCAGGATGACTACTGGATTGAAGCAATGCAGGAAGAGCTCCATCAGTTTGAACGCAACAAAGTCTGGGAATTAATGACGCCTCCGAAGCAACACAATGTGATCGGTACTAAATGGATTTTCAAGAACAAGAAAAATGAGGATGGTACCATCATCAGGAACAAAGCACGTTTAGTTGCTCAAGGCTACTCTCAAATAGAAGGTATAGACTTTGATGAAACGTTCGCCCCTATAGCTAGACTCGAGTCCATTCGTATTTTATTCGCTATTGCTTGTCACTTTAAAATAAAACTCTTTCAAATGGACGTTAAGAGCGCGTTTTTAAATGGGTTTTTAAACGAGGAAGTTTATGTGGCTCAACCGAAAGGTTTTGTAGACTGTAAACTACCTAACCATGTTTTTCGTTTGAAAAAGGCTCTTTACGGTTTAAAACAAGCACCACGAGCGTGGTATGAAAGGTTGACAAAGCACCTATTGGAGAAGGGCTATACTCGAGGGGGAGCAGACAGGACTCTCTTTGTGAAGCATTATCAAAATAACTTCATTGTTGCGCAAATCTATGTCGATGACATTGTATTTGGAGCAACAAAGGATAATGATGCTTCTAAATTCGCAGAAACCATGGAAAGCGAATTTGAGATGTCTATGATGGGCGAACTGACATACTTTCTTGGATTGCAAGTGAAACAAAATGGTGAAGGCATCCATCTGTGTCAATCCAAGTATGCAAAGGAGTTGGTAAAGAAATTCGGATTAGAAGATTCTAAAGATTTTCCTACTCCTATGGGAACTAGCAATAAGGGATTAGGAAGTGAATCTCTTAGTGATAGTGTAGACGAGAAACTCTATCGAAGTATGATTGGAAGCCTACTCTACCTCACAGCTAGTCGCCCAGACATATCCTTTAGTGTTGGGATCTGCGCGAGATATCAGTCAGCACCAAAGGAGGATCACCTGAAAGTGGTGAAACGGATCATCCGGTACGTCAAAGGAACTGTAAACTTCGGAATTTGGTATCCTATGGGAACAAGTCTTGACATTATAGGATATTCAGATGCCGATTGGGCAGGATCAGTGGATGATCGGAAAAGTACGAGTGGTGCATGTTTTTATCTTGGCCATTGTCTTGTTGCATGGCATAGTAAAAAGCAAAACTGCATTGCACTCTCAACTGCCGAAGCGGAATATATCTCAGCGGGTAGTTGTTCAACTCAACTCATTTGGATGAAAAGCGTGTTGAGCGACTTCCGGATTTCAGCAACTTCGGTAACTGTTTTATGTGACAACGCTAGTGCTATAAACATTTCAAAAAACCCTGTGTTGCACTCAAGAACAAAACACATTGAACTTAGATATCATTTTCTTAGAGAGCTAGTTGAATCAAATATTCTTCAAATTTCCTACATTTCAACTGAAGATCAATTAGCTGACATTTTAACAAAACCTTTGGATCAAAAACGTTTTATTCATTTACGTGAAGCAATTGGAATGCTTTCCTTGAAATAACCTCTTTTTGAAACTCTTGTTTAGGTTAGGTTTTGTTTTTGTGTTTTTGTTCATTATCTATGCTTAGACATAGAACATTAATTGAGCATTAGTTATATTGACTTTAACTGCATCCTTTTATATGTTTAGAAATTTATTATGCTTTGGATATCATAATAATTCATTTGATGCAATGATCATTTATGTGAATTAAATCATCTTTGTTTTGATCAAAGTCAATTTCTCTCTCAATGATCTCTTGGTATAGTTTTTATCTTATTTGACTATTTAGTCGAGTATGAAATCGAGATCAATATTTGGTTGAATACTTTATATCTTAAATAATTGATAGCCAATTGAGGGGGATTCAAAGAAGTGTTATGCTCAAAAGATGTGGAAAGAGTTACATCCCAATGAGGAGTGTGAAAACTACCACCACATGGAGGAAAGAGCTACCACCTCGGTCGTCCGAGTACTGTGTGCAGCTACCACATGTATACCAAGCAAGGTTTTTCAAGTTTGATTAAATAAAATGCATGTTGAAATACTTGACTCTGTCAAAATTTCAAGGTTGGTATAAGGTGGGAATTTTAATGAAAGATGCTCAAAGAGCCGCTCTCTTCAATAAATTGACTAGATATATTATCTAACTTATCTGGAATTTCAGACATCTATTGATCTTGGTATTTCATTTTCTTTACCAAATTGATGATTTGATAAAGGCATTACTCATAAGATCATGTTAGATGTGATTAAAGTTGTTCAACTTTAAGGGATTTAATTTTTATAAATTTTCGTTTCATTTGTTGGATGTTATTGATAGATTTGGCATAATCTATTTCTTGTTGTATGAAACGATAATTTTCATTTAAAGTTGATACACAAAAGTGCTTACAATCTTTTTCTGGATTTTCTAGAATTTTTCTGAATTTTTCTGAAGAAAAAGTTGGAGCCGATCCGGATTGGACAAGCCGATCCGGATCCCGAACGCAGGTATTCTCTACGGGTAGCCGATCCGGATCGGATTCACGAACTGATCCGGATCGCGGCTAGGGTTTTATATAGAACAAAAGGGTTTTGATTTCTTTTTACTTCAATCTTTTGTTCCAAAGTCTCCAGAGCTTCTCTCTCTAGACTTCATCCGTCTTTGAAGCTTACAAACTCAAGTTCTTCGATTCTAAGTAAGTTTTATTGATCAAGATCTCGGTTTTTCACAGTTTTTCATATTCTTCCTCAAAACGTGATGAAATTTCTGTATCTTTTTCGTTTGTGGATGGTTTTTGATAAAATTTCTGTAGTGTACTGGTTTTTCCCATGCAACTTTCCGATGAATCCACTGTGTAGAACACCTAGTGTTGGTGTGTCTGGCCCATGGTGCATCGAAGGGGTGCCACAGATGGACCTTGTGAGACTTTGATAGCGGATTTAGCCTTCGGCTGCATTTGCTGAATTTTAGAAAAGGTTTTGGGCCAATCTGAGGTTGGATTTGGATTCAGCGCGGAAAAACGCTTGAAAACGGCTATTTGCTTGTTAAATTTGGAGTCCGGATGACCAAAAGCGGGCTTCCGGAAGTTTTCGGGGATTTTCGGTGCATGGGGGAGAATCGTGGACCGGCCTGAGCCACGTGGCGGCCTATTATTGGCCGGCTCACGCAGCTCGGTCCACGGGGAGGCGCGGCGGTGCATGGACCGCGGGCGGGAGACGCGTGGCGCGCCCTGATTGGCCGGCGCACGCGGCACGGCTCAGCGGTTTTGCGGGGTTGCGGTGGACCGGGCGCATGACACGTGGCGGCTTCGGATTTGCTGGCTCACGTGGGCGCGGTCCACGGTGTGCGCAGTGGTGCGCCTCGGGACGGCGCGCGCACAGTAGCGCCAGGCGGGCGGTCGGCCGCACTCGAGTGCGCCACGTGTCGCCTCGTGGTTGGGCGGCCGTACCTACCCCCGCTGACCGCGAGGGGACACGCGGCGCACAGCGGGCCGCCTTGAACTGCTGTCCCCTGTTTGGGGAGACGTGGCCGCACCAGGGCTTTTCCGGCGTGTCGGACGGGAGGTGTACAACCGGGTTTCCGGGCGCAGTGCGCCCGAAACCTGCGCCCGAAAACCCGGCCCAACAGCATTTGGGCTGGGCTATAAATAGGTCCTTTGTGTTTCCTTTTCAGCTCTTCTGGCCCTTTTTCCAGAGAGAGTTCTTCAGAGCGATTTTCCCCCTCACAGTGCACTACCCTTTGGAGGACTTTGGAGATTTTTGGTGGCACGCATCCTGAGGTTCGGGATTTTACGGCGCGGCGTGACGCTCGTTCTCCGGCGACCCGCTTCGCCCCTTCTCAGTGTTTGGGCTCCCCTGACTCACCCCGACTTCCGATTTCGCCGATTTTTGCGCCGTTGGACTCACGACAGGTAGGGCTTCAACTCCTGTGTTTTGAGGTTCCTCGTTTTCCGTGCTGACCTTGGAGTTTTCTGAGCACCCATTTGACCATTTTTCTTCGCGGATTTTTGGACAGCAACGCGGTGTTCTTGCCGTATCTTTTCGCTCAGACGTCGGATTGAGGCGATTCAAAAGGCAATCTTCATCTACTTTTCGCAAGGAGTCTCCTGGATTTTTCTCAGATTTTTCTGGATTTTTCACGAGGGTGAGAATCTCCTTTCTCTGTGGTTCTTTGTTACAGAAATTTGGTACAGTTTTGATTGGGGTGTACACCTTGCCGGATTTTTATCTCAGCGTAGGAAACTCCAATTTGGGCGTGCAGGTACTTGTTTCGACGGGTTCGTCGCGAGGATCGCGATAGTATTTTTCTTGGATTTTTCTGGGCATTATTCGCAGGTAAAAATTGGAGAATTCTGGACTGTGGAATTAGGGGACAGATTTTGGAAATTGAGAATGAATAGCTTATGTACTTTCCTTTGGGGTATTTTGTACAGATTGGTGGTGAGTATTTGGACTGATCTTGGGCTTCGCTTTTGGGAACTTGGAATAGCGCTCGAGGTGGGTGATGTTGTGAACCTCCTACTTGTGAATGTCACTAGGCCTATTAGAATGCCTTGATCATGTGCTATTAATTGTGAATGTATCTAGCATGCTTGTATGAGATTAAGGTTCCTTTGTTAATATTTGCATTGTTAGCAAGCTACAGGTTAGTAAGTGGTGTTTCCATGTTTTAGATATGCAGTTTAATTAGTTGGAAATAATACTAAAGCCATAACATGTCATATGTTAAGGGAAGGTTTGGGCATGTGGTTAGAATGCATGTTGTAAAAAGAGGTACTTGCTAGTAGATTGTGCATCTAAATTGCATCATGTATCATATATCCTGCCACATGTACATCGGGAGTTCCAAACACTTAATGTTGCATATGTTAGAATAATTGAAATGATTTTATCAAATAAAGGACTTTGCATGCTTGAATGGTCATCTAGCTAGGCCACCTTTTTCTGCTACACAAACATATTGGAATTGACTTAGGAGAAACCATGCTTTTATTCGTTCTCCTGTCGTCTAGTCTTAGGGGATTGTGTAGTCAAATGTTCAGAGTTGGGACAGTCGGGGATCGATGTTTGGGTGTTGCGGCGACCGCGGACTGTGGGCGGTTGACCGAATTATTATTATTATTATTACTTTTGCATCAGATTGGAGGTAGGGGATCGAGTTTCCCTTTAGTGGATGGGTTTTCCCACTTTGATCAGAGTCGTGACCCCGTCCTGCTATTTTGTGATACTGATGATACTAGTGACAGTGATTGTGAGGTCCCGGAATCCCCTGCGTAGGGTTGCTGGTTGTTGGGCAGCTTTCGGTCGCCGTTGGGGGTGTTGGTGCGCGTGTTGGGGGCCCAGAATTGGATTTGTGATGCAAGTTGGAATTTGCTTGCATCACTGGAGGCCTGCGTGGGTTGCGCGCGATTTGGACACAAGTGGTGGACTTCGGGCTTAAATTAAGACCCCGTGGGAAGTTGGAGGACCCATCGGGTGTTTAGAAGTGATTTCGCGCGATTCAGATGTCAAAATTAGACTCCGGGTGAAGTCCGGATAAAAGTTTACCTCTCCGGTCGCCTTCGGGAATTTTTAGAGTTGGAATTTGGTAAATCGGACTTTAAAAATGGACCCGACGCGAAAATCGGATCGAGTGGGCATTCGGCAAATTTTCGGATGGGAATTTGGGAAAATGGACATCGTTTTTGGTTTCAGCGCGCGAAATCGCTAAGAATGGACTATTTATTTGTTGGATTTGGAGCCCGGATGAAGTGCGCGTTTTTTGAGGCAAAACGGCACGTTCTTCGAGGCGTGGCGCGGCACGGATCCCGAGGTGGGCGGCGGCGCGCTGCGCAGTGCGCGCTAGCTGGCGCGCGTTGGGAACGCGCGCCTGCGCGGATTGCGCAGGGGCCGCCACGTGGCGGCCCCCCGTTGGCGCCCGCGCGGGCGCGGGGGCACGCGCGCCCGTGTAACGGGCGCGTGTCCCGCGCCTGCGCGTGGTGCGGTGCAACGCGCCCGTGTGGCGGGCGCGTTGCCGCGCGCCACGTGGCGCCCGGGCGCGTGCGTGAACCCGCCGCACGCGCTCGGTTGTGGACCGGCCGGTTGGGGGGCTCCCATTGGTGGCCGCCGTGCACCGAGCCTGTGGACCCGCCCCGTGAACCACCTTCTCTCTCCCTCCTTTTCTTCTTCTTCTTCCTCCCCGCACCGCATTTTCTCCCTTTCTTTCTTTCTTCTGCACCCGAGAGCGAGAGGGAGTGAGGGAGGGGGATTGCGTGAGGTGCGGCGGCGCGTCGTGGACCTCGTTTTGCGTGCGAGGTCGCCCGGCGGAGCGTTTCGGCGACGGCGGCGCTAACGGGTAGGTCCCGTGTGTTGGTTTTACTGTATTTTTGTACAGTTTTTGGGGCGACCTTCTGGACTGTAATTAACCCTCTTGCTCTTTTCTGTGTCCGGCACCGTGCACCGTTTTGCGTGCGGACTCCGGCGGCGTGCTCCGTTTTGCGTGCGGACTCCGTTTTGCGTGCGGTTTCCGGCACCGTGCACCGTTTTGCGTGCGGATTCCGGTGCCGTGCACCGTTTCGCGTGCGGACTCCGTTTTGCGTGCGGACTCCGGCGCCGTGCACCGTTTTGCGTGCGGACTCCGGCACCGTGCACCGTTTTGCGTGCGGACTCCGTTTTGCGTGCGGTTTCCGGCACCGTGCACCGTTTTGCGTGCGGATTCCGGCGCCGTGCACCGTTTCGCGTGCGGACTCCGTTTTGCGTGCGGACTCCGGCGCCGTGCACCGTTTTGCGTGCGGACTCCGGCACCGTGCACCGTTTTGCGTGCGGACTCCGTTTTGTGTGCGGTTTCCGGCACCGTGCACCGTTTTGCGTGCGGATTCCGGCGCCGTGCACCGTTTCGCGTGCAGACTCCGTTTTTGGTGCGGACTCCGGCAGTGTGCTTCGTTTTGCGTGCGGACTCCGGCGGCGTGCTCCGTTTTTGGTGCGGACTCCGGCAGTGTGCTCCGTTTTGCGTGCGGACTTCGGCGGCGTGCTCCGTTTTGCGTGCGGACTCCGACGTCGTGTTCCGTTTTACGTGCGGATCGCGTGGAGGCCAATTGCAAGTGTCTACGAGCAATTGGTGGCAAATCGAGGTGGGTGGCCTTATCTCCAAGTTTTATGGACTGTACAGTATTTCTACTGATGTAGGATTATGCATGATAGTTTATTTCATTGTGTAGTATGCTAGATTGTAGGAATTGTTATTCCTTTTATTATCTGTTGATACAGCTATCTTGGAACTTGACCTAGCACCCCCGTCATATGTTGCATGTGTAACCAGACCAGTAGAAAACCCTCACTTGGGCTAGGGTTAATTATGTTTAGACACCCACACTGTTTTGCTATCCCTGGACATAGTGTTATCCTCGCCCGGGTAGTGGGCCGAGAGGTCGGGATTTTCTTTTAGTGTGGGATGCGTTTGCACTCGTGCTTGGGAGCAGAGTGGAGTCTGGTAGTTGTAGCGGGTTGCTTATCTGTGCCGGGAGCCGTTTGGGTATACGGTAGTCCCGAGAGGTCTTGTTTCCCTGTTGCACAGTCGTGGGAGAGAGCCGTTGAGTAGACGGTAGTCCCGGGCCGTCGAGTATCTTCCGGTCCGTCTTGTTGGGAACCGTTGGGGTTGACGGTGGTCCCAGGTCGTTGAGTGTTGTCCGACCTGTTTTGTTACCCTGAGTTGTGGGTCGTTCCTGGCTGTGGAGTATCTCCAGCCAGTGAGCCTTGTGCTGCGAGCCGTTGGTGAGGCTAGCGTCTCGTGTTTCGAGTTAGCCGAGCAGCTGAGTCGTCGAGAGTGCTCCGACTGTTGTGCGAGGTATTTGGGGATCTTGATCCCTACCGTTCTGAGAGTGAGCGTGGATTTTGACTAGCCTGCATATGCCTATGTTTGATACTCTATGCCGCGCCGTTCTACTCAGTTGGAGTCGCGTCCTGAGATGCCGCTGTGGATACGATGGTTGGCCTGTTGAGGCAGTCTTCCGCAGTTGAGGCAGCGATGGGCCTGTTGAGGCAGTTTTGCGCGAGGGATGAGTTAGCAGGACAGGACGCCCCACGTAAATCCCGTCCTCATGTGGATGTGTGGTAGTGGGCAGGAGCGTTCCTAGTCGTCGGGCGCAGGCTTGACTGGACCTTTGAGGTAGTCAGTTCGTTTGGGTCGTTTGAGCACCTTGGGTGCGAGTGGTCTCTTTTACTTTCATCTGTTCCACTTTTGAGTGTCTGGTTAGAGGCATGGTAGCTGTAGAGTAGTTTCCAGCTTTTCTTTCAGATTTCTTTGCCTGTTATCTTTCGCCTCTAGTAGACTTGGTGGGCAGACCGTTGGGCTTGTTGACGGTACCCACTGAGAACTACTGTGGGAAGTAGTTCTCACACCCGTCGTGGTGTCTTTTCCCCAGGGACTTCTTCTTCTGTTCCTGTGCTCCTGTTGCTGATCCTTCGGACCGAGGCGAGGGAGTCGCGAGCTAGTTCCCTACCCGTCACTGGAGTGTAGCGGTACCCCTTCAGAGGAGAGCTTCAGTAGATTAGTTTTCTTCTTTTTCCTCTGTTGAGAGACCTTTGTTGTGAGGTATAGAGTTGTACTTTATTTTACAGTTTGAGAGACTGTTGTAGTGAGGATATTCTTTTATCGAGAGTCTGTACACTGATGTATTCATTGGAGATACCTCCCTTTTGAGTTTTGTATCAGAGGACTTTGTATATGATAGTATTTGGGGAGATGGTTATTGTATTATTTTCAGTTGTACAGTGTTTGGACTTCAGTTTTAGTAGTCTACTTTCAGCTCTCTGATATCTGTGTACTGTAGTTGATTCTTTCTGCAGGTTAGACGCTTCATCTGTACGGCAGTTTCCGTACAGATGGCGGATCTGTTGGCGAGCCCGGGTGGCAGTTTCCACCCCGGGGCGTGACAGTGATACTATGCTCGTGTGGGGTCGCTCCCCTCGAGTGCCACTCCGGAGTAGGTTTCAGACCGTGTTGGGTGCCGGTCAGACCGTGTTGGGTTCCGGTCATTTGGACAGGGGAGATACTGAGTTGTGAGGTTGACAGCAGAGCAGGCAGTACCAGTGTTTACTGGTGTTTTGATTGGGTTGGTCTGACAGTCTTTGACGTTCTGGTGCATGCTTTCAGCTATTCTTTAGTTAGGCATCTTAGAGGCATGTTAGTGGTAGCTCTTCATCAGTAGTGTACTTGTAGCTTACCACCTTTGTTTCCATTTTCGCCTCTGATAGTCCTAGTGGGCATGTCTGAGTTTGAGGTCTACCCACTAGGGGAGGCTACTGTTTTTATAGTAGTTCTCACCCCCCACTGCTTTCTCTTTTCTTTTCCCCTTTGTTTTGCAGAGTCCTCTGCGGGAGTTGCGGGACCCTCTTCCCTGGATCGAGGTAAGAGGATCGCTGATTAGATAGCTACTGCCCCGAGTTCGAGTTTTGTAGTTTTGATGTATCCCCAGTACACTCAGACGGTTGTATTTCCTTTTATTTTGGGTCTGGCTGCGGCCAGCTGGTTGTATTTATTTCGTGAGCTGGGAGAGACACTTGTATTTTTGTGAGAGGTTATTGTACTTTTATTTCCTGCATTTGTCTGAGTTGTAATAGTTTTAGTTTAGCTCTATTTTATGCTCCTTTATTATATATTTTATATCTGAGCAGGTTACCAGCGCTTCGTGTACGCGAAAAATTCCGTATGCACGGCGGATCTGTGGACGGGCCCGGGTTTTGGTTTACACCCGGGGCGTGACAGATATTTTGGTATCAGAGCTTAGGGATAGGTCAGTTGGGACTTAGGAAACCCTAGGCTTTTGGCAGACCTTAGGAAGGCAGAGCGTGAGTGACGCGATATTTTGCGAAAGTCGGCAATTAGTTGTTAACTCTTCCTGTGAGTGGAGAGGAATTGGCATAGCCTATTTCTGGGGGACTATTATGTTGGCTGCAGACAACATAAGGTTACAGAAATAGGGGAATGTCCATGACTTTCGCTGGATTGGGTCGAGAGTGGTTTGGTTTACTGACCCGTGGATTCTTGTGTGGCAGGATGCCTCCTAGGCGGCAGATTCCTACTCGGGGTACTCCTACACCCGTGGAGGAGCCGGAGCAGTCTGGGCCTTCTGAGATCAGTGAGCTGAGGGCCATGGTGGCCCAGTTGGCGGAGAGCCACCGCCGACAGGAGCAGAGGTTCGAGCAGTTATTTGCCCAGGTTGCGGCACCTCCCCCTACTACTGCAGAGGCCCTCGTACCACCTGTTGTACCACCGGCTATTCCACCTGCCCCTACGGCTAGCATCAATGGAGAATTTGGTGGCTAGCATCAATGGAGAAGTTGTTTCGGGACTTCTTCATTGACCAGAGGTTCAGAGCACATTTGGCAGTACACTGTCTAGACGGGGATGCAGATGCTTGGTGGCGTCGGGTCGAGCCCTTAGAGTTTCAGGTCACCCGACAGCTACCCTGGTCGGAGTTCAGGAGTATGATCCTTGACACTTACTTCTCCACGAGCGTGAAGAAGAAGATAGAAGATGACTTGAAGAACCTTCAGCAGGGTGATCGCCTAGTGTGGGACTATTTCCAGGAGTTTACGCAGTTGCTTAACTGCGTACCCTATGTTGCCAGGGATGGGCTACACCAGGTGGAGCTGTTTGAGACAGGTTTGATCTATACCTTGGTGCACGCCCAGAGGCTTCAGACTTTATCAGAGGCAGTGGATCATGCACAGCGGGTCGAGAGGGGAGATCATGTTGTTTCTAGACGTGGAGGTCTGGTCGTTCAGAGTTCTGAGAGGAAGCGACCAGCATCGGATGAGGGGGGACAGGCCAGTTCCTGGAGGCCGCCCCGACTGCCACCGCCTCAGTTTACGGGCCGGGGGCGTTCGGAGCGGCGAGGGCCTGGGGGATCCCAGAGGCCCCCACAGCATCAGCAGCCCCAGCGACAGCAGCAGCACTCGCAGCAGCAGAGGTCGCAGTCGCGACAGCAGGGATCTCAGCGGCAGTCGCACAGGCAGCAGCAGCAGCAGCAGTCACGGCAGTTGCGGGCCCCTGGCAGTTGTATCTTCTGCGGGGGTCAGCATTTCCCCGGCACTTGTGATCAGAGGTGGGGGCGTTGTTATGGCTGTGGTCAGGCCGGGCACATACGATCTTCATGCCCTTTTTCGGCATCAGTGGCACCTTCTTCGGCCTCAGTTTCTCTTCCACCTCAGCAGCGACCGCCAGCTCAGCGGCCCTATGCTCCTGCGAGCAGGGCTCCTTCCTCCCACCCTGCAGACTACCGACCACCAGCTCAGAGCGGGCGAGTCTACGCCGCTCAGGTAGGGGACTCCACGGCAGCCGACCACGTGGTGGCAGGTATCACTTTACTTTTTGGTATTAGAGCTCGCACTTTATTTGATACCGGTGCATCACATTCTTTTATCAGTAGAGCATTTGCATCATCTCATGGACTAGAGTTAGGTCGGTTGCCACATGCATTAGAGGTACAGATTCCCGATCACATATTGCTTGTAGAGGAGGGTTGTTGGTCTTGCCCTGTACAGCTTGAGTCTTGGATTTTGCCAGCAGACCTGATTGTCCTTGGTCAGCTGTAAGATTTTGACATTGTACTGGGGATGGATTGGCTGGCTCGCTATTTCGCGACGATTGATTGCGCCGCGAGGACTATTACTTTTAGCGAGCCAGGCCAGGAGGTGTTCGTTTTCGGGGGGTGCCAGAGTGCTTTCTTTGCCTCTGTGGTTTCGACTTCTCGTGCGAGGCAGATGATGCGCAGTGGATGCGTAGCCTTTATGGCATTTGTGGTTAAGGAGCCTACGGCGGCTCCGGGACTCGCGGATATCCCGATTGCCCGCGAGTTCCCGGATGTGTTTCCTCCAGAGCTGATTAGTATGCCGCCGGATAGGGAGGTTGAGTTTTTGATTGACGTAGTCCCAGGAACTGCGCCAATCTCTAAGGCTCCTTACCGAATGGCACCGGCTGAGCTGCGAGAATTAAAGGCGCAACTCCAGGATTTAATGGACAAGGGTTTTGTGAGACCGAGTGTATCGCCTTGGGGAGCGCCAGTGCTATTTGTGAAGAAGAAAGATGGTTCGCTTCGACTGTGCGTTGATTACCGGGAGCTGAATAAAGCGACCATCAAGAACAAGTACCCTTTGCCGCGCATTGATGACTTATTTGATCTGCTGCAAGGGTCTTGTGTCTTCTCCAAGATTGACTTACAGTCTGGTTACCACCAATTGAAGGTGAAGGCCGAGGACATCCCAAAGACGGCATTCAGGTCGCGGTACGGGCATTATGAGTTCACCGTCATGCCTTTTGGATTGACAAATGCCCCTGCTGCTTTTATGGATTTAATGAACAGGATTTTTCGACCATACCTGGATCGGTTCGTCGTTGTTTTTATTGATGACATCCTAGTTTATTCCCGAAGCGATGTGGAGCACGGGGAGCATTTGAGGATTGTGCTACAACTTCTGAGAGAGAGGAAGTTGTATGCCAAGTTATCTAAGTGTGATTTCTGGCTTCGGGAGGTTGTCTTTTTGGGCCACGTGATTTCAGTCGCTGGAGTGGCAGTAGACCCGGCGAAGATCGAGGCAGTCCGGGATTGGCCCCGACCGACGACGGTATCAGAGGTCCGCAGTTTCATGGGCTTAGCAGGATATTACCGTCGGTTTGTGGAAGGTTTTGCGAAACTTTCCACACCCCTCACTCGTTTGACGCGAAAAGGGATTAAGTTTACTTGGAGTGAGGATTGCCAGAGGAGCTTTGAGGAATTAAAGAACAGATTGATGTCGGCTCCTGTCCTTTCCCTCCCCGTTATGGGGAAAGGATACGTGATATACAGCGACGCATCGCACAGTGGACTTGGTTGCGTGCTGATGCAGGAGGGAAGGGTAATCGCTTATGCCTCTCGGCAACTGAAAGATTATGAAAAGAATTACCCTACCCATGATTTGGAGCTAGCTGCAGTGATTTTTGCACTAAAGTTGTGGCGCCATTACCTGTATGGGGAGCACTGCGAGATTTACACCGACCACAAGAGCTTGAAATACCTGTTCACACAGAAGGAGCTCAACTTGAGGCAGCGCAGATGGTTGGAATTGTTGAAAGATTATGATGTAGACATATTATACCATCCTGGCAAGGCCAACGTGGTTGCTGATGCCCTGAGCAGGAGAGCAGTACAGAGTCTATCTTTGATGATCACCGATCAGGCGCCATTACTTGAGCAGATGAGGCGGTTAGAGCTCGAGGTTGTGTCCCCTGGGGTCTCTGCTAGACTTATGTCTCTAGTCGTGCAGCCCACTCTGTTGGACAGGATTCGGGAGAGACAGAGTGAGGACCCCCACCTGATGAGGATTCGAGAGCAGATGCAGACTGGTTTGATAGGGGACTTTTCAGTTGATGCTGCGGGAGTACTGCGGTACAGGGACCACGCTTGTGTGCCTATGGATGCAGAGATCCGAGAGCAGATCTTGAGGGAGGCCCACTATACACCTTATACCATCCATCCTGGTGGGACTAAGATGTATAGGGACCTTAAGGCACAGTTTTGGTGGAATGGGATGAAAAGAGACATTGGGAGATTTGTAGCACACTGTCTAACTTGTCAGCAAGTAAAGGCTGAACATCGTGTACCTGCTGGCAAGTTGCAGAGTCTCCCAATCCCCGAATGGAAATGGGAACATGTTACGATGGATTTTGTCACTAGTTTGCCGAGAGCACAGACGGGAGCGGATGCTATCTGGGTAGTCGTGGACAGGCTTACCAAGTCCGCTCACTTTTTGCCGGTTCAGATGACTTGGCCGATGGAGCGACTCGCACAGGTGTACTTGGCTGAGGTGGTTAGATTGCACGGGGTACCCGTTTCTATCGTATCAGATAGAGACCCGAGGTTTGTCTCGCATTTCTGGAGGAGTTTACAGACAGCCTTGGGGACGCAGCTCCGATTCAGTACAGCATTCCACCCACAGACCGATGGGCAGTCAGAGCGCACTATTCAGACCCTCGAGGATATGTTGAGAGCATGCGTTCTGGACTTTGGAGGAGGATGGTACCGACACTTGGGATTAGTTGAGTTTGCGTACAACAACAGCTATCAAGCGAGCATTCAGATGGCTCCGTTTGAAGCGTTGTATGGACGCAAGTGTCGGTCACCCCTATATTGGAGTTACGTGGGTGGGAAGAAGACTTTGGGTCCTGATCTACTATTAGAGGCAGAGGAAAAGGTCAGATTGATACGACGACATCTCGAGACCGCCCAGAGTCGACAGAGGAGTTATGCTGATACTCGACGGCGAGACTTAGAGTTTCAGGTGGGTGACCATGTTTTTCTGAAAGTCTCGCCTTCGAAGGGGATTCGGAGATTTGGCATTCGTGGGAAACTGAGCCCTTGTTATATTGGACCTTTTGAGGTGTTGGAGCGCTTAGGGCCAGTTGCCTACAGGCTTGCGCTTCCTCCCAGGCTTTCAGGTGTTCACAATATTTTTCATGTATCGACTCTGAGGAGGTATGTTCATGACCCGTCCCACATCATCGATTTCACCCCATTGGAGGTTGCTGAGAACCTGAGCTATGTTGAGCGGCCGTTGAGGATCTTGGACCGTGAGGTGAGGGAGTTGCGCAGTCGGGCCATCCCTTATGTGAAGATCCTCTGGAGCAGTCATGATGAGCGCGAGGCTACCTGGGAGCTGGAGTCAGCGATGATGGATGCTTACCCCCACTTGTTTGAGGCCCCTGCTTGAGGTATGACTTTTGTTTCGAGGACGAAACTTTTTCTTGTGGGGGAGGATGTAGTGTACTGGTTTTTCCCATGCAACTTTCCGATGAATCCACTGTGTAGAACACCTAGTCTTGGTGTGTCTGGCCCATGGTGCATCGAAGGGGTGCCACAGATGGACCATGTGAGACTTTGATAGCGGATTTGGCCTTCGGCTGCATTTGCCGAATTTTAGAAAAGGTTTTGGGCCAATCTGAGGTTGGATTTGGATTCAGCGTGGAAAAACGCTTGAAAACGGCTATTTGCTTGTTAAATTTGGAGTCCGGATGACCAAAAGCGGGCTTCCGGAAGTTTTCGGGGATTTTCGGTGCATGGGGGAGACTCGTGGACCGGCCTGAGCCATGTGGCGGCCTATTATTGGCCGGCTCACGCAGCTCGGTCCACGGGGAGGCGCGGCGGTGCATGGACCGCTGGCGGGAGACGCGTGGCGCGCCCTGATTGGCCGGCGCACGCGGCACGGCTCAGCGGTTTTGCGGGGTTGCGGTGGACCGGGCGCATGACACGTGGTGGCTTCGAATTTGCTGGCTCACGTGGGCGCGGTCCACGGTGTGCGCAGTGGGGCGCCTCGGGACGGCGCGCGCACAGTAGTGCCAGGCGGGCGGTCGGCCGCACTCGAGTGCGCCACGTGTCGCCTCGTGGTTGGGCGGCCGTACCTACCCCCGCTGACCGCGAGGGGACACGCGGCGCACAGCGGGCCGCCTTGAACTGCTGTCCCCTGTTTGGGGTGACGTGGCCGCACCAGGGCTTTTTGGGCGCGTCGGACGGGAGGTGTACAACCGGGTTTCCGGGCGCAGTGCGCCCGAAACCTGCGCCCGAAAACCCGGCCCAACAGCATTTGGGCTGGGCTATAAATAGGTCCTTTGTGTTTCCTTTTCAGCTCTTCTGGCCCTTTTTCCAGAGAGAGTTCTTCAGAGCGATTTTCCCCCTCACAGTGCACTACCCTTTGGAGGACTTTGGAGATTTTTGGTGGCACGCATCCCGAGGTTCGGGATTTTACGGCGCGGCGCGACGCTCGTTCTCCGGCGACCCGCTTCGCCCCTTCTCAGTGTTTGGGCTCCCCCGACTCACCCCGACTTCCGATTTCGCCGATTTTTGCGCCGTTGGACTCATGACAGGTAGGGCTTCAACTCCTGTGTTTTGAGGTTCCTCGTTTTCCGTGCTGACCTTGGAGTTTTCTGAGCACCCATTTGACCCATTTTTCTTCTCGGATTTTTGGACAGCACCGCGGTGTTCTTGCCGTATATTTTCGCTCAGACGTCGGATTGAGGCGATTCAAAAGGCAATCTTCATCTACTTTTCGCAAGGAGTCTCCTGGATTTTTCTCAGATTTTTCTGGATTTTGCACGAGGGTGAGAATCTCCTTTCTCTGTGGTTCTTTGTTACAGAAATTTGGTACAGTTTGGATTGGGGTGTACCCCTTGCCGGATTTTTATCTCAGTGTAGGAAACTCCGATTTGGGCGTGCAGGTACTTGTTTCGACGGGTTCGTCGCGAGGATCGCGATAGTATTTTTCTTGGATTTTTCTGGGCATTATTCGCAGGTAAAAATTGGAGAATTCTGGACTGTGGAATTAGGGGACAGATTTTGGAAATTGAGAATGAATAGCTTATGTACTTTCCTTTGGGGTATTTTGTACAGATTGGTGGTGAGTATTTGGACTGATCTTGGGCTTCGCTTTTGGGAACTTGGAATAGCGCTCGAGGTGGGTGATGTTGTGAACCTCCTACTTGTGAATGTCACTAGGCCTATTAGAATGCCTTGATCATGTGCTATTAATTGTGAATGTATCTAGCATGCTTGTATGAGATTAAAGTTCCTTTGTTAATATTTGCATTGTTAGCAAGCTACAGGTTAGTAAGTGGTGTTTCCATGTTTTAGATATGCAGTTTAATTAGTTGGAAATAATACTAAAGCCATATCATGTCATATGTTAAGGGAAGGTTTGGGCATGTGGTTAGAATGCATGTTGTAAAAAGAGGTACTTGCTATTAGATTGTGCATCTAAATTGTATCATGTATCATATATCCTGCCACATGTACATCGGGAGTTCCAAACACTTAATGTTGCATATGTTAGAATAATTGAAATGATTTTATCAAATAAAGGACTTTGCATGCTTGAATGGTCATCTAGCTAGGCCACCTTTTTCTGCTACACAAACATATTGGAATTGACTTAGGAGAAACCAAGCTTTTATTCGTTCTCCTGTCGTCTAGTCTTAGGGGATTGTGTAGTCAGATGTTCAGAGTTGGGACAGTCGGGGATCGATGTTTGGGTGTTGCGGCGACCGCGGACTGTGGGCGGTTGACCGAATTATTATTATTATTATTACTTTTGCATCAGATTGGAGGTAGGGGATCGAGTTTCCCTTTAGTGGATGGGTTTTCCCACTTTGATCAGAGTCGTGACCCCGTCCTGCTATTTTATGATATTGATGATACTAGTGACAGTGATACTATGCTCGTGTGGGGTCGCTCCCCTCAAGTGCCACTCCGGAGTAGGTTTCAGACCGTGTTGGGTGCCGGTCAGACCGTGTTGGGTTCCGGTCATTTGGACAGGGGAGATACTGAGTTGTGAGGTTGACAGCAGAGCAGGCAGTACCAGTGTTTACTGGTGTTTTGATTGGGTTGGTCTGACAGTCTTTGACGTTCTGGTGCATGCTTTCAGCTATTCTTTAGTTAGGCATCTTAGAGGCATGTTAGTGGTAGCTCTTCATCAGTAGTGTACTTGTAGCTTACCACCTTTGTTTCCATTTTCGCCTCTGATAGTCCTAGTGGGCATGTCTGAGTTTGAGGTCTACCCACTAGGGGAGGCTACTATTTTTATAGTAGTTCTCACCCCCCACTGCTTTCTCTTTTCTTTTCCTCTTTGTTTTGCAGAGTCCTCTGCGGGAGTTGCGGGACCCTCTTCCCTAGATCGAGGTAAGAGGATCGCTGATTAGATAGCTACTGCTGTAGGTTTTTATAGGATCCACCAGGATCTAAATAGGTACTATCAAACAACTAGAGGGGGGGTGAATAGGTGTAATACTTAAAAACTCAATCTCAGTGCAAAATAAAAACCAATGCGGAAAATAAAAACAGCACACCGAGATTTACGTGGAAACTCCAATCCAGGAGAAAAACCACGGGACCAACACGCAATAACAATCCAATAAGAATAGAAGAATAACAAGGTGATTACCGACTCCACGGACTCAAACCCCTCCTTCAGCTTCTTCGGACCTTGCGCTGACCGGTTGGATATCCACGCAATAACAATCCCTAAGAAAAGAAGAATAACAAGGTGATTACCGTCTCCACGGATTTAACCCCTCCTTCAATTTCTTGGACCTCGCGCTCCACCGATTTTGCACGCCCACTGCACACGTTCGAATCCACGAACGCCACTCGAATCCACGAGCACACGTTTCGAATCCACGAAACGCCTTTAGCACACCGAATCCACGATGCCACGTCGAATCCATGACGCAAACTCAGTCGATAGGAATATTGACTTCGATGGTGATCCTTTGCTTAGATTATCAATGAAGATCCGTGGGAAAAATCTCTAAGCAAAGATTAGATCAATTCGACAAAAGATAGATCTTGGAAGAACCGTCGAATTGACCTAAAAGAGGCTATTAAGAAGAACAATGAAAACCTAGCCTCTAGGGTTGCTCTCAAGTGTTTTATAAATTAATCGGTAGAGAACCCACGTTTTTGAGAAACCCTAAACGTCTATTTATAGTTTAGAAACCTTTGGAAAGAGATAAGAATCAAAAACTTACCTTATCTGGAAATTTTCAGGACGGCGATCCGGATCGGATTTACTGCGATCCGGATCGTCGTAACGAGATTGACGATTCCAGAAAACCCAGGGTTCGGGATCTGGATCGCATTGCCCGATCCGGATCGTTCATACAAATCAGAAAACATAACATTCGGGATCCGGATCGGAAATTGCATGGATCCGGATCGAAGTCTTGTATGAAGCAACAACCTTCGGGATCCGGATCGTTGGCTCTGATCCGGATCCTGAACATGTCCGAACACCAGTTTTTGATTATTATGCAATTAAAAGTTCATCCAAGTGTTTCTACACTATAAGAAAGTATTCGGATCACCACAATTATTTAGTTAAACATACCTGATCCTCTTGAATACTTTCTTCTTGAGATTGATGTAACTGATCCACAATTCTTCAACTTCAATCTTCAAGACTCAAGACACTGAGTGTCAACTTGAGCTCTTGTTGAATCTTCTCTAAGTCTTTGAATGCTGATTGACAATTTGATCCCTTTAAGACTCCGACTCAACTCACTGACTTGACTCACGAAATATGCCAATACCAAAATGTCGTAACAATCTCCCCCTTTGGCAATTTCGTGACAAAACCCAAAATACATAAAAACGCTCAAGTCACTCATCTTAAACCAAAAAATCGAAACTCAATGTCATCACCAAAACATTGATTTTCTTTGCGTGAAAGATCCAATAAATACAAAATTACATTTGAACCAAACAGTCCTAGAACATACTCTATGACTTAGGACTTGGAGTCTTAAAGTGATGTAATTCCTGCAAAACAAAACTCCAAACAAAATCAAACGTTAGTCGTTAGAAATTACAATCCTACATTTGATCCGTCTTCCTTTTGGTTCTTTTGTTTTTCTGCTCTTTCAATTTTTTCTTTGTCTCCCCCTATCTTGAGCATCTATGTTCTCCCCCTTTGTGATACGATCATCATTTTCCGTTCTCCCCCATTTTTCCATTTTCGTTTCGTTTATCCTCTCTTGATGATCTCATCTCCGTCATTTCTCTTCTCCCCCTTTTTGTCACAAATTGTCAAACAGTGAACATACTAGACAAAAGGAAATTACTAACAAAATTAGTTCATGGAGAAAGAGAGATAAAAGCTCAGTTCTGGTATATAACAAAAATGCAGATTTCGTACCGGTACCAGAAAGCAAAAATCAAATAATTTCTTGAAACAAATCCAGATTTTGAAATAATTGAATTACCGATTTGTATTCCATCAAGAAAACAATTTAAGTGCTTGAAAATAATATGAGATCACATAGATGTCATTCAATCCAATTAATTTTACAAAAATTAAAAAGATTTACTCCGAAATCATGAAAAATAAAGGTAAAACATTATAAACAGTTTTTCATGTTATATTCATCAAACACAAGTCATCAAAAATAATCTTGAGATCCAAAGTCTATCAAGATGTAACGGATGTACAAAGATGACTTACAGAGATTTCCAAATGACATCAATTTGATTTCTTACCCTTTCAAATTTGAGATAAGCACTAAAATACCTAAGGGTGGCTCTTTGAGCATCTTTCAACTATCCCACCTTATACCAACCAGGAGATTGTTCAAAATATAAGAACTTTGCATATAAATCTCCAAATGCTTCAACTAAAAATTTCAAGAAATATTTTTCAAGCATCAAAACATGTGGTAGCTTCACACACAGACCGGACGACCGGGGGTGGCAGCTCTTTCCAACATGTGGTGGTAGTTTTCACACTCCTTTCGGACGTAACTCTTTCCACATCTTTTGCAAATTATTTCAATACCCTTGTAAGAATGCAATCTCTTATGTGAAAGAATTATATCCCAAATTTTAGTCTATCGGTTGTCTCACGTTTATCACAATGAATTCACACAACCGAGATAGATTAAGCATCTAAAGATCACACATGATTTCTAAAATTTGATGCTTATAATATCAAAAACTCCTATAATGAAGTATCTTCAAGATTATGATTATGGAGTAAAGTTGATAATCCATATAAAGTTAATTTGGAGTGAATAAACGTAAAGCCCTTTTTTTTTTTATTCAATGCACTTGTTCATTAAAAACCTTTTGTTTTAAAACAAAACATAAAACCAAGAGCATTGAAAAAACATGTAATGCAAAGATTAAGAAAAATATGAGGAGAAAACCAATCAAAGCATTACATACAGTCATAAGCTATTTAGAACTTAAGACAAGGAAAGATATCACCTTTCCGAATCCAAAACCGCTGGATTTTGGGTTGTCTTGATTCGTTGTGGCCGGGGGTTGTCCGCTTTGACTGTTGATTCACCTTAGGTCTTTGCCTCGTAGTGATCCACTTGTATGATTGATGTTGTGGCTCGGACCTTTGGTGGGTTGAGTGAACTCCTTTGACTTGATGTGTCTTTTGATTCCGTTGCGTTCGCTCCGTAGATGAAGTTGGCGAAGAGTTCTTCTTTCTCTTTTTCGGGCAATCCTTCACCAAATGTCCTTCAAGTCCACATAGGTGACAAGTTCTTCCTTTCAATTTAGTTGTGGAACTTGAAGCCTTCACAGTTTGGTTCTTTTTAAATCCCAAACCAACCTTGCTTGATTGACCTAATCCGGACATACAATCAAGTTTCTTGGAACCAGTTGAAAGCCTTTGTATGTCGGATTTAAGTTCATGAACTTGCTTGGTCAAAGCTTGGTTGGTGATATGAATCTCCTCAAACTGTTTTTCTAGAAAACCAATCTTATCCGTATATGATTTAGCGTTTGTCTCCGATTGGTTTAGCTTTTCTTGGAGGATTTTATTGTTATTCAATAAACGTCCTTGTTCCTCCTCGAGATCATGAAGTTTTATCTTTAAAGCATGATTCTCGTCTTGATTCTCAAGTCGTTGCTTCCTCAACTTCTTGATATGCTTGGCCATCTTCTTAGATTCCGCAAGAAGTTGTTGATATGCCTCAACGAGTTCTTCCTCGTCCGACTCCCCCTCACTTGATGACTCTCCGCCGGATGTTGATGTTTCATGCAAAATCAAAGGAATAGAGTCAGTGATTAAAGATGATAAGCAACCATTAGAAGAGGGAATATGAGAGGCATGAGAGGCAACAACTTTTTCCTCTTTACTTGAGGTCGATTCATTAGAAGTAGAATCGTCCCAAGTTTTCGCTTGCAAAGCCTTCTTTTTGTATGATTTCTTAGAAGGACAATCCGTTGAAAAATGGCCGTAGCCTTTGCATCGATAGCATTGGATTTCCCCTTCGAAATCATCTTTTTCTTTTTCTTTAGAAGGTTTTGCAACGCTTTTGAGTTTAGAGGATTTAGAACCCGATGATCCTTTAGAAGATTTCGTGGATGAAGATCCATCGGTTCGATTCTTCCAAAACTTCCGACGAAATTTCTTTACGATCCGCACCAATTGTTCTTCAAAATCGGTAAAAGAGATTTCATCGTCGGAACTTGATTCGCTATCTTCTTCCTTTGTTAATTTGAATGCAATACCTGTAAGCTTAGAAGAAGACTTGGAAGAAACTTGATTAGTAGGAAAAGTCATTTCATAAGTTTGCAAAGCACCTACTAATTCCTCTACACTCATCTCATCCGGATGACTAACGGTTTCAATGGCGGTAACCTTTGCCCTGAACCGTTCCGGAAGAGTCCGAAGTATCTTTCTTACAATTTTCGACTCCGGGATCTTTTCTCCTAAATTAGCACATGTATTTATTACATCTTGAAGTCTAGTGTAATAATCTGTAAACAATTCATGCTCTTCCATATGAATAGAGTCAAATTGACTAGTAAGCATCTGGAGCTTTTGAATTTTTACAAGATTAGTACCCTCATGTGTAATTTTGAGAATATCCCAAATTTCCTTCGCGGTTTCACACGCGAAAATTCGTGTGAACTCAGTCGAGGAAAGAGAATTAAATAAAGCGTTCATACCTTTCCCATTGTAAGAAGATCTTTCAAATTCCTCTTTGGACCATCTAGAGCGAGGTTTTGGGGTAGTAGAATTTCCTACTTCCTCAACAGGATGCACCCAACCATGTTCCACGGTTTGCCAAACACGCTCATCAATTGAGATGAGAAAAGCTCTCATCCGCACTTTCCAATAAGCATAATTAGTCCCATCAAAAAGAGGAGGTCTATAAATATTACCACTTTCACCCGACATGATAGATAAACCTAAAACCCGCTCTGATACCACTTGTAGGTTTTTATAGGATCCACCAGGATCTAAATAGGTACTATCAACCAACTAGAGGGGGGGTGAATAGGTGTAATACTTAAAAACTCAATCTCAGTGCAAAATAAAAACCAATGCGGAAAATAAAAACAGCACACCGAGATTTACGTGGAAACTCCAATCCAGGAGAAAAACCACGGGACCAACACGCAATAACAATCCAATAAGAATAGAAGAATAACAAGGTGATTACCGACTCCACGGACTCAAACCCCTCCTTCAGCTTCTTCGGACCTTGCGCTGACCGGTTGGATATCCACGCAATAACAATCCCTAAGAAAAGAAGAATAACAAGGTGATTACCGTCTCCACGGATTTAACCCCTCCTTCAATTTCTTGGACCTCGCGCTCCACCGATTTTGCACGCCCACTGCACACGTTCGAATCCACGAACGCCACTCGAATCCACGAGCACACGTTTCGAATCCACGAAACGCCTTTAGCACACCGAATCCACGATGCCACGTCGAATCCACGACGCAAACTCAGTCGATAGGAATATTGACTTCGATGGTGATCCTTTGCTTAGATTATCAATGAAGATCCATGGGAAAAATCTCTAAGCAAAGATTAGATCAATTCGACAAAAGATAGATCTTGGAAGAACCGTCGAATTGACCTAAAAGAGGCTATTAAGAAGAACAATGAAAACCTAGCCTCTAGGGTTGCTCTCAAGTGTTTTATAAATTAATCGGTAGAGAACCCACGTTTTTGAGAAACCCTAAACGTCTATTTATAGTTTAGAAACCTTTGGAAAGAGATAAGAATCAAAAACTTACCTTATCTGGAAATTTTCAGGACGGCGATCCGGATCGGATTTACTGCGATCCGGATCGTCGTAACGAGATTGACGATTCCAGAAAACCCAGGGTTCGGGATCCGGATCGCATTGCCCGATCCGGATCGTTCATACAAATCAGAAAACATAACATTCGGGATCCGGATCGGAAATTGCATGGATCCGGATCGAAGTCTTGTATGAAGCAACAACCTTCGGGATCCGGATCGTTGGCTCTGATCCGGATCCTGAACATGTCCGAACACCAGTTTTTGATTATTATGCAATTAAAAGTTCATCCAAGTGTTTCTACACTATAAGAAAGTATTCGGATCACCACAATTATTTAGTTAAACATACCTGATCCTCTTGAATACTTTCTTCTTGAGATTGATGTAACTGATCCACAATTCTTCAACTTCAATCTTCAAGACTCAAGACACTGAGTGTCAACTTGAGCTCTTGTTGAATCTTCTCTAAGTCTTTGAATGCTGATTGACAATTTGATCCCTTTAAGACTCCGACTCAACTCACTGACTTGACTCACGAAATATGCCAATACCAAAATGCCGTAACAACTGCCCCGAGTTCGAGTTTTGTAGTTTTGATGTATCCCCAGTACACTCAGACGGTTGTATTTCCTTTTATTTTGGGTCTGGCTGCGGCCAGCTGGTTGTATTTATTTCGTGAGCTGGGAGAGACACTTGTATTTTTGTGAGAGCTTATTGTACTTTTATTTCCTGCATTTGCCTGAGTTGTAATAGTTTTAGTTTAGCTCTGTTTTACGCTCCTTTATTATATATTTTATATCTGAGCAGGTTACCAGCGCTTCGTGTACGCGAAAAATTCCGTATGCACGGCGGATCTGTGGACGGGCCCGTGTTCTGGTTTACACCCGGGGCGTGACAGATATTTTGGTATCAGAGCTTAGGGATAGGTCAGTTGGGACTTAGGAAACCCTAGGCTTTTGGCAGACCCTAGGAAGGCAGAGCGTGAGTGACGCGATATTTTGCGAAAGTCGGCAATTAGTTGTTAACTCTTCCTGTGAGTGGAGAGGGATTGGCATAGCCTATTTCTGGGGGACTATTATGTTGGCTGCAGACAACATAAGGTTACAGAAATAGGGGAATGTCCATGACTTTCGCTGGATTGGGTCGAGAGTGGTTTGGTTTACTGACCCGTGGATTCTTGTGTGGCAGGATGCCTCCTAGGCGGCAGATTCCTACTCGGGGTACTCCTACACCCCTGGAGGAGCCGGAGCAGTCTGGGCCTTCTGAGATCAGTGAGCTGAGGGCCATGGTGGCCCAGTTGGCGGAGAGCCACCGCCGACAGGAGCAGAGGTTCGAGCAGTTATTTGCCCAGGTTGCGGCACCTCCCCCTACTACTGCAGCGGCCCTCGTACCACCTGTTGTACCACCGGCTATTCCACCTGCCCCTACGGCGCCGTCGTCGAGCAGTGGGGCCCAGGGGATGTTCAGGCCATTGACCCCAGTGGAGGAGCGGGAGTTTTCTGACAAACTCACACAGTTCTGTAAGCGAGGACCCCCTAGGTTCTCGGGGCGGAGAACTCACCCATGGGAGATTGGATCGTGGCTAGCATCAATGGAGAAGTTGTTTCGGGACTTCTTCATTGACCAGAGGTTCAGAGCACATTTGGCAGTACACTGTCTAGAGGGGGATGCAGATGCTTGGTGGCGTCGGGTCGAGCCCTTAGAGTTTCAGGTCACCCGACAGCTACCCTGGTCGGAGTTCAGGAGTATGATCCTTGACACTTACTTCTCCACGAGCGTGAAGAAGAAGATAGAAGATGACTTGAAGAACCTTCAGCAGGGTGATCGCCCAGTGTGGGACTATTTTCAGGAGTTTACGCAGTTGCTTAACTGCGTACCCTATGTTGCCAGGGATGGGCTACACCAGGTGGAGCTGTTTGAGACAGGTTTGATCTATACCTTGGTGCACGCCCAGAGGCTTCAGACTTTATCAGAGGCAGTGGATCATGCACAGTGGGTCGAGAGGGGAGATCATGTTGTTTCTAGACGTGGAGGTCTGGTCGCTCAGAGTTCTGAGAGGAAGCGACCAGCATCGGATGAGGGGGGACAGGCCAGTTCCTGGAGGCCGCCCCGACCGCCACCGCCTCAGTTTACGGGCCGGGGGCGTTCGGAGCGGCGAGGGCCTCGGGGATCCCAGAGGCCCCCACAGCATCAGCAGCCCCAGCGACAGCAGCAGCACTCGCAGCAGCAGAGGTCGCAGTCGCGACAACAGGGATCTCAGCGGCAGTCGCACAGGCAGCAGCAGCAGCAGCAGTCACGGCAGTTGCGGGCCCCTGGCAGTTGTATCTTCTGCGGGGGTCAGCATTTCCCCGGCACTTGTGATCAGAGGTGGGGGCGTTGTTATGGCTGTGGTCAGGTCGGGCACATACGATCTTCATGCCCTTTTTCGGCATCAGTGGCACCTTCTTCGGCCTCAGTTTCTCTTCCACCTCAGCAGCGACCGCCAGCTCAGCGGCCCTATGCTCCTGCGAGCAGGGCTCCTTCCTCCCACCCTACAGACTACCGACCACCAGCTCAGAGCGGGCGACTCTACGCCGCTCAGGTAGGGGACTCCACGGCAGCCGACCACGTGGTGGCAGGTATCACTTTACTTTTTGGTATTAGAGCTCGCACTTTATTTGATACCGGTGCATCACATTCTTTTATCAGTAGAGCATTTGCATCATCTCATGGACTAGAGTTAGGTCGGTTGCCACATGCATTAGAGGTACAGATTCCCGATCACATATTGCTTGTAGAGGAGGGTTGTTCGTCTTGCCCTGTACAGCTTGAGTCTTGGATTTTGCCAGCAGACCTGATTGTCCTTGGTCAGCTGCAAGATTTTGACATTGTACTGGGGATGGATTGGCTGGCTCGCTATTTCGCGACGATTGATTGCGCCGCGAGGACTGTTACTTTTAGCGAGCCAGGCCAGGAGGTGTTCGTTTTCGGGGGGTGCCAGAGTGCTTTCTTTGCCTCTGTGGTTTCGACTTCTCGTGCGAGGCAGATGATGCGCAGTGGATGCGTAGCCTTTATGGCATTTGTGGTTAAGGAGCCTACGGCGGCTCCGGGACTCGCGGATATCCCGATTGCCCGCGAGTTCCCGGATGTGTTTCCTCCAGAGCTGATTAGTATGCCGCCGGATAGGGAGGTTGAGTTTTTGATTGACGTAGTCCCAGGAACTGCGCCAATCTCTAAGGCTCCTTACCGAATGGCACCGGCTGAGCTGCGAGAATTAAAGGCGCAACTCCAGGATTTAATGGACAAGGGTTTTGTGAGACCGAGTGTATCGCCTTGGGGAGCGCCAGTGCTATTTGTGAAGAAGAAAGATGGTTCGCTTCGACTGTGCGTTGATTACCAGGAGCTGAATAAAGCGACCATCAAGAACAAGTACCCTTTGCCGCGCATTGATGACTTATTTGATCAGCTGCAAGGGTCTTGTGTCTTCTCCAAGATTGACTTACAGTCTGGTTACCACCAATTGAAGGTGAAGGCCGAGGACATCCCAAAGACGGCATTCAGGTCGCGGTACGGGCATTATGAGTTCACCGTCATGCCTTTTGGATTGACAAATGCCCCTGCTGCTTTTATGGATTTAATGAACAGGATTTTTCGACCATACCTGGATCGGTTCGTCGTTGTTTTTATTGATGACATCCTAGTTTATTCCCGAAGCGATGTGGAGCACGAGGAGCATTTGAGGATTGTGCTACAACTTCTGAGAGAGAGGAAGTTGTATGCCAAGTTATCTAAGTGTGATTTCTGGCTTCGGGAGGTTGTCTTTTTGGGCCACGTGATTTCAGTCGCTGGAGTGGCAGTAGACCCGGCGAAGATCGAGGCAGTCCGGGATTGGCCCCGACCGACGACGGTATCAGAGGTCCGCAGTTTCATGGGCTTAGCAGGATATTACCGTCGGTTTGTGGAAGGTTTTGCGAAACTTTCCACACCCTCACTCGTTTGACGCGAAAAGGGATTAAGTTTACTTGGAGTGAGGATTGCCAGAGGAGCTTTGAGGAATTAAAGAACAGATTGATGTCGGCTCCTGTCCTTTCCCTCCCCGTTATGGGGAAAGGATACGTGATATACAGCGACGCATCGCACAGTGGACTTGGTTGCGTGCTGATGCAGGAGGGAAGGGTAATCGCTTATGCCTCTCGGCAACTGAAAGATTATGAAAAGAATTACCCTACCCATGATTTGGAGCTAGCTGCAGTGATTTTTGCACTAAAGTTGTGGCGCCATTACCTGTATGGGGAGCACTGCGAGATTTACACCGACCACAAGAGCTTGAAATACCTGTTCACACAGAAGGAGCTCAACTTGAGGCAGCGCAGATGGTTGGAATTGTTGAAAGATTATGATGTAGACATATTATACCATCCTGGCAAGGCCAACGTGGTTGCTGATGCCCTGAGCAGGAGAGCAGTACAGAGTCTATCTTTGATGATCACCGATCAGGCGCCATTACTTGAGCAGATGAGGCGGTTAGAGCTCGAGGTTGTGTCCCCTGGGGTCTCTGCTAGACTTATGTCTCTAGTCGTGCAGCCCACTCTGTTGGACAGGATTCGGGAGAGACAGAGTGAGGACCCCCACCTGATGAGGATTCGAGAGCAGATGCAGACTGGTTTGATAGGGGACTTTTCAGTTGATGCTGCGGGAGTACTGCGGTACAGGGACCGCGCTTGTGTGCCTATGGATGCAGAGATCCGAGAGCAGATCTTGAGGGAGGCCCACTATACACCTTATACCATCCATCCTGGTGGGACTAAGATGTATAGGGACCTTAAGGCACAGTTTTGGTGGAATGGGATGAAAAGAGACATTGGGAGATTTGTAGCACACTGTCTAACTTGTCAGCAAGTAAAGGCTGAACATCGTGTACCTGCTGGCAAGTTGCAGAGTCTCCCAATCCCCGAATGGAAATGGGAACATGTTACGATGGATTTTGTCACTAGTTTGCCGAGAGCACAGACGGGAGCGGATGCTATCTGGGTAGTCGTGGACAGGCTTACCAAGTCCGCTCACTTTTTGCCGGTTCAGATGACTTGGCCGATGGAGCGACTCGCACAGGTGTACTTGGCTGAGGTGGTTAGATTGCACGGGGTACCCGTTTCTATCGTATCAGATAGAGACCCGAGGTTTGTCTCGCATTTCTGGAGGAGTTTACAGACAGCCTTGGGGACGCAGCTCCGATTCAGTACAGCATTCCACCCACAGACCGATGGGCAGTCAGAGCGCACTATTCAGACCCTCGAGGATATGTTGAGAGCATGCGTTCTGGACTTTGGAGGAGGATGGTACCGACACTTGGGATTAGTTGAGTTTGCGTACAACAACAGCTATCAAGCGAGCATTCAGATGGCTCCGTTTGAAGCGTTGTATGGACGCAAGTGTCGGTCACCCCTATATTGGAGTGACGTGGGTGGGAAGAAGACTTTGGGTCCTGATCTACTATTAGAGGCAGAGGAAAAGGTCAGATTGATACGATGACATCTCGAGACCGCCCAGAGTCGACAGAGGAGTTATGCTGATACTCGACGGCGAGACTTAGAGTTTCAGGTGGGTGACCATGTTTTTCTGAAAGTCTCGCCTTCGAAGGGGATTCGGAGATTTGGCATTCGTGGGAAACTGAGCCCTCGTTATATTGGACCTTTTGAGGTGTTGGAGCGCTTAGGGCCAGTTGCCTACAGGCTTGCGCTTCCTCCCAGGCTTTCAGGTGTTCACAATGTTTTTCATGTATCGACTCTGAGGAGGTATGTTCATGACCCGTCCCACATCATCGATTTCACCCCATTGGAGGTTGCTGAGAACCTGAGCTATGTTGAGCGGCCGTTGAGGATCTTGGACCGTGAGGTGAGGGAGTTGCGCAGTCGGGCCATCCCTTATGTGAAGATCCTCTGGAGCAGTCATGATGAGCGCGAGGCTACCTGGGAGCTGGAGTCAGCGATGATGGATGCTTACCCCCACTTGTTTGAGGCCCCTGCTTGAGGTATGACTTTTGTTTCGAGGACGAAACTTTTTCTTGTGGGGGAGGATGTAGTGTACTGGTTTTTCCCATGCAACTTTTCGATGAATCCACTGTGTAGAACACCTAGTGTTGGTGTGTCTGGCCCATGGTGCATCGAAGGGGTGCCACAGATGGACCTTGTGAGACTTTGATAGCGGATTTGGCCTTCGGCTGCATTTGCCGAATTTTAGAAAAGGTTTTGGGCCAATCTGAGGTTGGATTTGGATTCAGCACGGAAAAACGCTTGAAAACGGCTATTTGCTTGTTAAATTTGGAGTCCGGATGACCAAAAGCGGGCTTCCGGAAGTTTTCGGGGATTTTCGGTGCATGGGGGAGACTCGTGGACCGGCCTGAGCCATGTGGCGGCCTATTATTGGCCGGCTCACGCAGCTCGGTCCACGGGGAGGCGCGGCGGTGCATGGACCGCGGGCGGGAGACGCGTGGCGCGCCCTGATTGGCCGGCGCACGCGGCACGGCTCAGCGGTTTTGCGGGGTTGCGGTGGACCGGGCGCATGACACATGGCGGCTTCGAATTTGCTGGCTCACGTGGGCGCGGTCCACGGTGTGCGCAGTGGGGCGCCTCGGGACGGCGTGCGCACAGTAGTGCCAGGCGGGCGGTCGGCCGCACTCGAGTGCGCCACGTGTCGCCTCGTGGTTGGGCGGTCGTACCTACCCCCGCTGACCGCGAGGGGACACGCGGCGCACAGCGGGCCGCCTTGAACTGCTGTCCCCTGTTTGGGGTGACGTGGCCGCACCAGGGCTTTTTGGGCGCGTCGGATGGGAGGTGTACAACCGGGTTTCCGGGTGCAGTGCGCCCGAAACCTGCGCCCGAAAACCCGGCCCAACAGCATTTGGGCTGGGCTATAATTAGGTCCTTTGTGTTTCCTTTTCAGCTCTTCTGGCCCTTTTTCCAGAGAGAGTTCTTCAGAGCGATTTTCCCCCTCACAGTGCACTACCCTTTGGAGGACTTTGGAGATTTTTGGTGGCACGCATCCCGAGGTTCGGGATTTTACGGCGCGGCGCGACGCTCGTTCTCCGGCGACCCGCTTCGCCCCTTCTCAGTGTTTGGGCTCCCCCGACTCACCCCGACTCACCCCGACTTCCGATTTCACCGATTTTCGCGCCGTTGGACTCACGACAGGTAGAGCTTCAACTCCTGTGTTTTGAGGTTCCTCGTTTTCCGTGCTGACCTTGGAGTTTTCTGAGCACCCATTTGACCCATTTTTCTTCGCGGATTTTTGGACAGCACCGCGGTGTTCTTGCCGTATCTTTTCGCTCAGACGTCGGATTGAGGCGATTCAAAAGGCGATCTTCATCTACTTTTCGCAAGGAGTCTCCTGGAGTTTTCTCAGATTTTTCTGGATTTTGCACGAGGGTGAGAATCTCCTTTCTCTGTGGTTCTTTGTTACAGAAATTTGGTACAGTTTGGATTGGGGTGTACCCCTTGCCGGATTTTTATCTCAGTGTAGGAAACTCCGATTTGGGCTTGCAGGTACTTGTTTCGACGGGTTCGTCGCGAGGATCGCGATAGTATTTTTCTTGGATTTTTCTGGGCATTACTCGCAGGTAAAAATTGGAGAATTCTGGACTGTGGAATTAGGGGACAGATTTTGGAAATTGAGAATGAATAGCTTATGTACTTTCCTTTGGGGTATTTTGTACAGATTGGTTGTGAGTATTTGGACTGATCTTGGGCTTCGCTTTTGGGAACTTGGAATAGCGCTCGAGGTGGGTGATGTTGTGAACCTCCTACTTGTGAATGTCACTAGGCCTATTAGAATGCCTTGATCATGTGCTATTAATTGTGAATGTATCTAGCATGCTTGTATGAGATTAAGGTTCCTTTGTTAATATTTGCATTGTTAGCAAGCTACAGGTTAGTAAGTGGTGTTTCCATGTTTTAGATATGCAGTTTAATTAGTTGGAAATAATACTAAAGCCATATCATGTCATATGTTAAGGGAAGGTTTGGGCATGTGGTTAGAATGCATGTTGTAAAAAGAGGTACTTGCTAGTAGATTGTGCATCTAAATTGTATCATGTATCATATATCCTGCCACATGTACATCGGGAGTTCCAAACACTTAATGTTGCATATGTTAGAATAATTGAAATGATTTTATCAAATAAAGGACTTTGCATGCTTGAATGGTCATCTAGCCAGGCCACCTTTTTCTGCTACACAAACATATTGGAATTGACTTAGGAGAAACCATGCTTTTATTCGTTCTCCTGTCGTCTAGTCTTAGGGGATTGTGTAGTCAGATGTTCAGAGTTGGGACAGTCGGGGATCGATGTTTGGGTGTTGCGGCGACCGCGGACTGTAGGCGGTTGACCGAATTATTATTATTATTATTACTTTTGCATCAGATTGGAGGTAGGGGATCGAGTTTCCCTTTAGTGGATGGGTTTTCCCACTTTGATCAGAGTCGTGACCCTATCCTGCTATTTTATGATACTGATGATACTAGTGACAGTGATACTATGCTCGTGTGGGGTCGCTCCCCTCGAGTGCCACTCCGGAGTAGGTTTCAGACCGTGTTGGGTGCCGGTCAGACCGTGTTGGGTTCCGGTCATTTGGACAGGGGAGATACTGAGTTGTGAGGTTGACAGCAGAGCAGGCAGTACCAGTGTTTACTGGTGTTTTGATTGGGTTGGTCTGACAGTCTTTGACGTTCTGGTGCATGCTTTCAGCTATTCTTTAGTTAGGCATCTTAGAGGCATGTTAGTAGTAGCTCTTCATCAGTAGTGTACTTGTAGCTTACCACCTTTGTTTCCATTTTCGCCTCTGATAGTCCTAGTGGGCATGTCTGAGTTTGAGGTCTACCCACTAGGGGAGGCTACTGTTTTTATAGTAGTTCTCACCCCCCACTGCTTTCTCTTTTCTTTTCCCCTTTGTTTTGCAGAGTCCTCTGCGGGAGTTGCGGGACCCTCTTCCCTGGATCGAGGTAAGAGGATCGCTGATTAGATAGCTACTGCCCCGAGTTCGAGTTTTGTAGTTTTGATGTATCCCCAGTACACTCAGACGGTTGTATTTCCTTTTATTTTGGGTCTGGCTGCGGCCAGCTGGTTGTATTTATTTCGTGAGCTAGGAGAGACACTTGTATTTTTGTGAGAGCTTATTGTACTTTTATTTCCTGCATTTGTCTGAGTTGTAATAGTTTTAGTTTAGCTCTGTTTTATGCTCCTTTATTATATATTTTATATCTGAGCAGGTTACCAGCGCTTCGTGTACGCGGAAAATTCCGTATGCACGGCGGATCTGTGGACGGGCCCGGGTTCTGGTTTACACCCGGGGCGTGACAATTTCTTTTGAAATAAGAACTCCTAGTAGATTAGTTTTGATTATATGCTAGGTATTCTCATGATAAACGGATTTTTGGCATTCGATTTCAAAAATTTCAGTTTTAGGGCATATAATGGAAATTTTTGAAAATCATACGATTGATCTATTTTTAAAATTCTTTTTGCAAAACTAATTTGATTCTTAGTCTCTCTACACGATAATGATTGTTTGGGTATGATTTTTCAATTTTTTGAAAATTAACAATTTTTCGTGTTCTTGAGTTGTTGCCCACATGACCTTATTTCTCACAAGGAACTTGTAGCAATGGTGATCACCTGGATCATCTTTCTTCTGGCTGCTATGGTTCATACAAGAGATACTATCAAGCCCAGGAAAGCTAAAAGGGCGAAGAAAATAAAGGATGATTCCGATACGGACTCTGAGACGGAATCCATTGATTGGGATGAGCTTCAAGTTGAAGCAATTACTCCCACTGCTTCGAAAGGGAAAGCCCCTGCAGAGACATCAAAGGCAAAGGCTCCGCCCACTGCTGCTGAAAAAGGAAAAGCTCCAATGGAAGAAACTCCTGTGAAAACAAAAAGAAAAAGTGTTGCCCGCAAGAGAGGGAGTGCTCGAGGAATTTCCATTGAGGAGCCAGTTGCTAGCCAGCCTCCTCCACAAGACTTTATCAGCTCTGCAAGGATCAAGGATTTTGAGAACAGGGAATGCATTGGCGAAAGACATGTCAATGTCAAAGCCTTGAAGGAACGATCTCCACTTTTTGGGACTCTGTATGACCAGACAGGTCTTGCTCCCATTTGCAATTTCCCCGAGACCACTGGGTATTGTCTTCACTCAGTAAGGATGTTTTATCAAAATGCTTGCTATCTAGTTGATCAGGAGAGCGGACGTCGAGAATTTCAAACATTGGTTAAGAATGTTAAGATTAAAGTAACCCCTCAACTGATTGGAGAGGTGTTAGGGATGGAGGCCAGAGCTGATGGACCTCATTATCTAAAAAGTCAAAACTTCTCCACTAACTCCTGGAGAGTGGTAGTTAATGGAATCTGTCTTCCAGATACTCTGTCGGCAGGAAACTCCGTCTTTTCAAAAGAGCTTCGACCAGAGTATCGCTACTTAAACTTCATTGTTTGTTATAACGTCCTTCCAAATATGAATACAAAGGTTCTTCGGTGGGATAGGATGTTATTCCTTTATCTTCTTGGAAACCCCACAGCGGCAATGGGAGCAAACTTAAACATTCCTTACGTCATCTGGTCAAGGATGGCACGCTATGTGGAACATGCTCACCCCTCAGAGAGACTTCCCTATCCAATGATCATTATGCGCATTTTTCGAAAATTTAAAGTTGACACAAGTGCGAGTTCCTACATGCACAGTCTAGGAACGATCAATGAAACGACTATTGTAAAGTCTCTCTCTACAAAACAAGATGAGCCCCCATCACCTCCTCACCGACGAAGAGCACAACAACAAGCAGCAACCTCTGCACCAGTAGCACCACCTCCAGTCCCACCAGCACATGCAGCACAACAAGCACCTCCATCAACATCCGATGATGATGCATCGGTTACCTCTATTTTTAAAGAACAGCAACGGCTCTCCAATGAGCAAGAACGCATATCGAATGAACTTATTGAAGTAAAGGAAGAAATAAAAGAGGTAAAAAAGAAGCAGTCATCCATGAACAAACGATTAAAGAAAATCTTCCAAAAACTCGGCTGCATCAGTTCAGATGAATCTGAGTAATCCTTATCCTTCTAATTCCTTCCTTTACGCAGGTATTAATTTTTGTTCTCAAACTTTTGGTTCTCGAACTTTTTAACTCTCCCTATTATTTTTGTAATCTTGGCTAACTTTGTGACAGAAAGGGGGAGAGAATATTAGAACAGTTGAACAATGAAACTATGATCGATTGTCCAGTTGTGAACTATGATCGATTGTCCAGTTGTGAACCATGAAGGTAAGTATAACTTCAACTTTTGGGTTTTCTTTTATTGTCCAGTTGTGAACCATGAAGGTAAGTATAACTTCAACTTTTGGGTTTTCTTTTGTGATTGCATGCATGCCTCGACTAACTCTTCGATTAACTATTTGGGCATGTAATATAACTAACAAGTTGATGTTCACTAACAATTTTGTGACATTTGGATTTTGATTGCATAGAAGATATGTTGGTTTTCAACTATGATCCAATTACATATCTGAATGTATAAATGTCATGGTAAGTATAAATGAGTATAAACTTCATCTCTGTGTGTGGTTTTTGAATGACATAAAATTCTTGAGGTATCTAACGATTTCTTTTGTCAAGAATGATTTCTTTTGCAGAGAGTACAGATGTCTAAGTCTAGAGTCTGTTTTAGGAGTTTAACTCATGTATCTATCTTTATTTGGATCTCATTGTAAATTTTTGTTGTATGGTGATATCAACAAAAATATCTTTTTGAATTTTCTTGAGTGGATTTGTGTTTTGTCACGAAACCGCCAAAGGGGGAGATTGTTACGGAATTTGAGTTGGCGTATTTCGTGAATTCGGTTAAGTCTTGAAGATTGAAGATAAAGAAGGTTGGATCATATAACTCAATCTCAAGAAAGAAGAATTCAAAAGGATCAGGTATGTTTAACTAATTATCTTTGGTGATCCGAATACTTCTTATAGTGTAGAAACACTTGGATGAATTTTTAATTGCATAAAAATCAAAAACTGGACATGGGACATGTTCAGGATCCGGATCAGGTACTTCGATCCGGATCCCGAAAGGTGTTAGTTCATACGCAAATTCAATCCGGCTCGTAGCCTCCTTTGATCCGGATCCCGAACACTGGTTTTTACCGTAATCTATGAACGATCCGGATCAGGCAGTTCAATCCGGATCCCGAACATTGGTGTTTGGTGAATTGTATGAACGATCCGGATCAGGCACTTCGATCCGGATCCCGAACCTTTGTTTTTCTGGAAACTGTCTGTCTCGTTACTGCAATCCGGATCGCCTAAATCCGATCCGGATCGCCGTCCTGAAAAATTTCAGAAAAGGTTAGTTTTTGATTCTTATCCTCTTCCAATGGTTTCTAACCTATAAATAGACCCTTTAATTCATCTTTTAGGGTACGACGAAAAACGGAAAAAATACGACCGAAATAGAAAAATCCACAGATAGAGAAGAAAGGAAATACTAGATTTAATTCTATGTTTCTTCATCTATTTTATTAATTTGATTATAGGTTTTTCAAACTCAGATTTTGAGTAGAATCAAATTAATGAATACTTAGATGGTATTTCTGATCTATTTCTAATCTAAGTATTCGGCGGATCATCACCACCCAAAATCAACGATTTCCCCAAAATCGGCCCGTGGACTCGCGTGGCCTTGTGGATTCAAGGTGCTACCGCTCTCGTGGATTCGGAGCGAGGTGCATTCGTGGATTCGAAGCGTGCTACTGGGTGAAGACCGTGGATTCGGTCGGACGTCGTGGAGTCGACGTTGGACGCCGTGGATTCGGCGTTGGACACAGATCGTGGATTCGAGAAGCGTTGCGGAGCGAGCGGAGAATATCAACTAGGAGCGTATGGAAAAAGGTTGAGTCGTCTGTGAGTACGGTATATCACCTTTGTACGTGTTATAATTCTAGTGGATTTCACCGTGTTATCGGTCCCGTGGTTTTTTACTCCGGTTTGGAGTTTTCCACGTAAAAATCTCTGCGTGTTATTTATTTTTCCGCATTGGGTTTTATATCGCAAAGATTTTTGAGTGTTTATTGTTTACACCTATTCACCCCCCTCTAGGTGTTTTTTTCCCTATTTTAGATCCAATTATATATCAATCTTCGCCGGGTCTACTGCCACTCCTGCGGCTGAAATCGCATGGCCCAAAAAGACAACCTCCCGAAGCCAAAATTCGCACTTAGATAACTTGGCATACAACTTCCTCTCTCTCAGAAGTTGCAGCACAATCCTCAAGTGCTCCTCGTGCTCCACATCACTCCGGGAATAAACCAGGATATCATCAATAAATACAACGACGAACCGATCCAGGTATGGTCGAAAGATCCTGTTCATTAAATCCATAAAAGCGGCAGGGGCATTTGTCAATCCAAAAGGCATGACGGTGAACTCATAATGCCCGTACCGTGTCCTGAATGTCGTCTTTGGGATGTCCTCGGCCTTCACCTTCAATTGGTGGTAACCAGACTGTAAATCAATCTTGGAGAAGACACAAGACCCTTGCAGCTGATCAAATAAATCATCAATGCGCGGCAAAGGGTACTTGTTCTTGATGGTCACTTTATTCAGCTCACGGTAATCTACACACAGTCGAAGTGAACCATCCTTCTTCTTCACAAATAGCACCGGCACTCCCCAAGGCGATACACTTGGTCTCACAAAACCTTTGTCCAATAAGTCCTGAAGTTGCACCTTTAACTCTCGCAGCTCAGCCGGTGCCATTCGGTAAGGAGCCTTAGAGATTGGCGCAGTTCCTGGGACTACGTCAATAAAAAACTCGATCTCCCTATCCGGCGGCATGCTAGTCAGCTCTGGTGGAAACACATCCGGGATCTCGTGGACAATAAGGATATCCGCGAGTCCCGATGCCGCCGTAGGCTCCTTAACCACACAAGCCAAAAAGGCCACGCATCCACTGCACATCATCTGCCTCGCGCAAGAAGTCGAAACTACCGAGGCGAAGAAGGCACTCTGGCACCCTCTGTACACAAACACCTCCTGGCCTGGCTCGGTAAAAGTAATTGTCCTCGCGACACAATCTATAGTCGCAAAATAGCGAGCCAGCCAATCCATCCCAAGTACTATGTCGAAGTCTCACAGCTGACTCAGGACCATCAGGTCCGCTGGCAAAATCCATGACTCGACCTGTACTGGACAAGACCAACAACACTCCTCTACATGCAATGTATGATCAGGAATTTGTACCTCTAATGCATGTGGCAACCGACCTAACTCTAGTCCATGGGATGATACAAATGCTCTACTGATAAAGGAATGTGATGCACCGGTATCAAATAAAGTGCGAGCTCTAGTACCGAAAAGTAAAATGATACCTGCCACCACGTGGTCGGCTGCCGAGGAGTCCTCAACCTGGGCGGCATAGACCCGCCCGCTCTGCGCTAGTGGTCGGTAGTCTGCAGAGTGGGAAGAAGGGGCCCTGCTCGCTGGAGCATAGGGCCACTACTGAGGCGCAGAAGGAACTGATGCCGAGGAAGGAGCCGTCGATGTCGAGAAAGGGCATGTAGCTCGTACGTGGCCAGACTGTCCACACCGATAACAACGGCCAAACCTCAGGTCACAAGTATCGGAAGTATGCTGACCCCTGCAGAAAATGCACCTAACTGTAGACTGGGGCTGCCTCGCCTGCTGCTGCTGCTGCCTCTGCCGCTGAGGCCCCTTCTGCCGGGACTGTGACCTCTGCTGCTGCGAGTGCTGCTGCTGTCGCTGGTGCTGCTGCTGCTGGTGCTGTGGGGGCCTCTGAGATCCACCAGGCCCTCACCGCTCCGAACGCCCACGGCCCGTGAACTGAGGCGGTGGCGGTCGGGGCGGCCTCCAGGAACTGGCCTGCCCCCCATCGTCCGGCGCTGGTCGCTTCCTATCCGAGCTCTGAGCGACCAAACCTCCACGTCTGGCGACAACGTGGTCTCCCATCTCAACCCACTGCGCATGCTCCGCTGCCTCCTCCAAGGTCTGTTGCCTCTGGGCATGCACCAAAGTATAGATCTCTGGGCGCAAACCTGTCTCAAAGAGCTCCACCTGGTGCGGTCCATCCCTGGCGACATAAGGCACGCAGTTGAGCAACTGCGAGAATTCCTGGAAGTAGGCCCATGCTGTCCGCCCACCCTGCTGAAGATTCTTCAAATCATCTTCTAGCTTTTTCTTCACACTCGAGGAGAAGTAGGTATCTAGAATCATCCGTCTGAACTCTGACCAAGGTAGCTGTCGGGCAATCTGGAACTCCAAAGGCTCAACCTGACGCCACCAGGCATCTGCATCCCCATCTAAGCAATGTACTGCCATATGTACCCTGAACCTCTGGTCAATGAAGAAGTCCCGAAACAACTTCTCCATTGCTGCCAGCCAAGTCCCGATCTTCCAAGGCTGAGTGCTCCGCCCTGAAAACCTAGGCAGTCCCCGCTGACAAAACTGGGTGAGTTTGTCAGCAATCTCCTGCTCCTCCGCTGGGATCAATGGCCGGATCGCTCCCTGAGCCCTACTGCTCGACGATGGTGCCGTAGGGACTGGTGGAATAGCCGGCGGTAAAACTGGTGGTAAGGCTGTTAAGGATTTTAGTTTTAGCGTATTTCGTGAAAGTTTTTAAGTCTTGAAGATTGAAGATAAAGAAACTTGGATCATATACCTCAATCCCAAGAAAGAAGAATTCAAATGATCAGGTAAGTTTAACTAAATATTTTTGGTGATCTGAATACTTCTTATAATGTAGAAACACTTGGATGGGATTTTAATCGCATAAAAATAAAAAACTGGACAAGTTAAATGTTCAGGATCCGGAACAGGGAACTACAGTCCGGACCCCGAACGTTGGTAGTTCATGCACAAATCCAGTCCTGAACATCCCTGTTTTGTTCCCGACCCCGAATGTGGACTTTGGTGAAACTGCATGAACAGTCCAGACCATAGGATTTTGTTCCAGACCCCGAACGTGGAGTTTACTGAAACTGCATGAACTGTCCGGACCATGGATTTCGTTCCGGACCCCGAACCTTGATTTTTCAGGAATTCTCTGAAAAACAACGACAGTCCTGAACGAGACTAATCCGGTCCGGACAGTCGTGCGGGATAAAATCTGTTACAATCAGTTTTTGATTCTTATCCTCTTCCAATGGTTTCTAACCTATAAGTAAACCCTAATTCTACTTTTTAGGGTAATCCACACTAAGTTTTATCTCTGGAAAATGACGGATAAAAATTAACGGAGAAAAACTTAGAGATCCACATATAGAGAAGAAAGGAAATAACTAGATCTGATTCTATATTTCTTCATCTATATTAATTAATTTGATTCTAGGTTTTCATACTCAGATTTTGAGTAGAATCAAATTAATGAATACTTAGATGGCATTTCCGATCTATCTTTGATCTAAGTATTCGGCGGATCATCACCACCAACAAAACAACGATTTTCCCCAAAATCGGCGCGTGGATTCGCGTGGCCTTGTGGATTCAAGGTGCAATCGCTCTCGTGGATTCGGAGCGAGGTACGTTCGTGTGATCGAGACGTACTACCTGGTGGAGACCGTGGATTCGGTCAGACGTCGTGGACTCGACGTTGGACGCCGTGAATTCGGTGTTGGACGCAAATCGTGGATTCGAGGCGCGTTGCGGAGCGAGCGGAGAAGATCAACTCGGAGCGTATGGAAAAAGGATAGGCGTCTGTGAGTGCGTTATATCACCTTTGTACGTGTTATAATCTTAGTTGATTTCACCGTGTTATCGGTCCCGTGGTTTTTTACTCCTGGTTTTGGAGTTTTCCATGTAAAAATCTTGCGTGTTATTTTCATTTCCGCATTGGGTTTTTATTGCGCAAAGATTTTTGAGTGTTTATCGTTTACACCAATTCACCCCCCCTCTAGGTGGTTTTTTCCCTATTTAGATCCTTTTTACAGAAGTGACCCAACAATTGGTATCAGAGCGGGAATAGGGTTGTAAACAATGGTTGAAGGTGGAAACATCAACAGACCCCCGTTCTTCGATGGAACAAACTATGCCTACTGGAAAGTATGGATGAAAGCCTTTTTAATTTCCATCGACGAACGGGTGTGGCAATCTATCGAGTTAGGATGGTCAAATCCAACTGAAGTTATTGTTGATGTTCACACCATCAAAGCTAGGTCGAAATGGACCAAGGAAGAGATTGACTCATCTTCTTACAATGGCAAAGGAATTAACGCCTTATTTAATGCTTTGTCTCAAACTGAATTCTCTCGCGTCTCGGCATGTGAGACTGCGAAAGAAATTTGGGATGTTCTTCAAGTTACACATGAGGGAACTAACCTTGTGAAGATTCAAAAGCTGCAAATGCTTACGAGCAAGTTTGACTCTATTTTCATGGCAGAAAATGAATCTTTCACAGATTACTATACGCGATTGCAAGACATTGTGAATACATGTGCTAACTTGGGAAAGAAAATTCCAGAATTTTAAATTGTAAGAAAGATTTTAAGGACTCTTCCTGAAAGATTTCATTCCAAGGTTACGACCATTGAAACTATTAAACACCCGGACGAAATCCGTGTTGAAGAATTAGTTGGTTCATTACAAACATATGAAATGACATTTCCTACTAACTATTCTTCTGGAAAGGCATCCTCTTCTAAGTCTTCAGGTTTTGCGTTGAAAACAACAAAAGAAGAATACGCGGATTCTTCCTCCTCAGACGATGACGAGAACCTATCTATGGAGGATTTTGAGAAGCAGCTTGCTCTCTTGACAAGAAAATTTCGCCGAAACTTTCGAAGGGGTAATTCAAGTAAAACTTCATCCTTCGTAAAGTCGAAGAAAGGCAAAGGTTTTTCAAGCCACAAGTCAAGAAAGCAAGAGAGTTTTTCAAAGGATAAGAAAAGCTCAGAGGGACAAGTCCAATGCTTCAAGTGCCGAGGGTACGGTCATATCTCAACGGAATGTCCCAATAAGAATCCGTCAAAGAAGAAAGCGATGCAAGCCGTCACTTGGGATGACACCCCAACGTCAAATGAGTCATCTTCCAGTGATGAAGAGAATAACGCAACGGCGTTCCACGCGTCCACAACTTCACCCTTCGTGTGCTTTATGGCAAGTACATCCGATTCCTTGTCCAACTCCTCCCAAGTTGAAAAGAATGCAACGGACAACGAATCGAGCAACTCCGAAGGTGAAGACTTTGCTTTAGCCTACCATAAACTTTTGAGGGATTCAAAGAAACTGGCTAAGCAAAACAAGGGGTTGAGAGGGAGATTGCAGGATCTCGAAGAAGAAGTAAAAAGAGCAACTTCTCTCTCGACCGGTCTTGAAGTGCAGAGGGATAACCTGATAAAAGTAAATGCTTCACTTCAAGGGAAAAATGAGCATTTCGAGAAGGAACATGTAAAAATGGTTGATAAAGCTGGTTACTTCTTGAAGCTCTACTCCGAGGCTCGACAGGAAAAAATGGAGATGACGAATACCATTTTCCAACTTAAGGATGATTTAAAGCAATTTTCTTCAGGAAGGAGCATGTTGGATAACTCCACCTGGAGCAACCACCACCTCAAAGTGCACTCAACAGTAGGTAACCCTGTGTAAACAAACAAACCGGGCACCTCCCCCGGCAACCCCTCCGAGCACCCACCTCGGTAACCGCTGCCGAGCACCTGCCTCGGCCGCCGAGCACCTGCCTCGGCATCACCGCTCACACCCTCCACCCCCGAGGGCCCCCATCACGTCACCATCACGTAGGGTACACGGGTCAACATACCACTTTTCCGGAAAAACACACCCTTGCGGAGGCCAAGCCACCGGTGTGCGTGCAGTCACACGAGCCTCATAGTCAAGTATTTAGATAAATGATTAAATAAATAGTATCAACAGGTTAGCAATGTCAACAGTAAATATTTTAGAAAACCACCGTTGCCCAAACATGCACTTTACAACTAACACCCTTTCCAAACTGACTCAAGAGGAAAGTACCCACCTTGAAAGGAGTCCGGCGTTCGATTCGTCCGCGTTTGCGTGTCTGCCGAGTCTACCGCGTCCCGCGACCCTGAGGAAACGAACACTAAGACCTGGTTATCCAAAAACACCCAATGACGACTCCGGCAGAAAACGGGAAAACGACAAGTTCTAAAAACCCCGAGCGCGAAGTCCCCGCACGACGACGACCCGGGAGGCGTACGCCCCGCATGCGGACAGCTCCGCGCGGCCCCAATCCGTCGCGCGGCTACAATCCGCGCGGGCGGCCCCGCGCGGCACCGGTCGTGCGGGCACACTGCTCGCAGGTGCGGGGGACCCCGCGTGGCCCCAGCCCGCGCGGGCGCCCCACCTGCGGGCGGCCCCGCGCAGCAGAAAGCCGCACGGGAGCGCTGCCCGCGGGTGCGGGCGGTCCCGCGCAGCCCCAGCCCGCGCGGGAGCCCCTACCTGCGGGCGGCCCCGCGCGGCAGCGAGCCGCGCGGGCGCGCTGCCCGCTGGTGCGTGCGGCCCCGCGCGGCCCCAGCCCGCGCGGGCGCCCCCACCAGCGGGCGGCCCCGCGCGGCAGCGAGCCGCGCGGGCGTGCTGCCCGCGGGTGCGGGCGGCCCCGCGCAGCCCCAACCCGCGCGGGCGCCCCACCTGCGGGCGGCCCCGCGCGGCAGCGAGCCGCGCGGGCGCGTTGCCCCCGGGTGCGGGCGGCCCCGCGCGGCAGCGAGCCGCGCGGGCGCGCTGCCCGCGGGTGCGGGTGGCCCCGTGCGGCAGCGAGCCGCGCTGGTGCGCTACCTGCGGGTGCGGCGACCCCACGCGGCCCCAGCCCGCGCGGGCGCCCCGCCCGCGGGTGGCCCGGCGCGGCTCCGACCCGCGTGGGCGACCCGGCGGCGGCGGCGTCCGCCTCGAACGTGGCGGTGGCGGCGGCGTCCGGCTCGAACGTGGCGGCGGCGGCGTCCGCCTCGAACGTGGCGGCGGCGTCCGGCTCGAACGTGGCGGCGGCGGCGTCCGCCTCGAACGTGGCGGCGACGGCGCGGTGATCCCCTTCCCCGGAAGAACGACAAAACCCTACCACAAGCGAAACCTAAACCAAGAACGATAAAGACTCACCTTGGAACGTGAGAGATGGAGGAGAAGGATCGTCCACCTTCTTCCTTTTTCCTCCCTCCGGATTGTAGAGTTCCGCGTCAGAGAAATCTCTAGCGAGAGCGAAAAAGGGTTGGGTTTTTCCTGTTCCTTCCCTCTCCTTCTCTTTGGTCGCTCACCTGAAACCCTAGCCGCACGGTCGAGGAAAATGAAGGAACCCCAAAGGGCAAAACCCTAAGTCCGGCTTATAAACCCCCGCTCAAAATAAAACAAAAGAAATCAGCGGCTAAAGGTTACCTCGAAAAGCGTGCAGATCGTCCGCACGGATCCCGGGGCGTCTAAAAGACCGCAACGTTCAGAATTAATTTCTGGGAGATCCCGGGGTCAGAATCCAAATCCGATTTCACCACCGTTCCCCATTTCACGAGCTCTACTGCCTAAAAATGCCTGCGAGCCCCGACGGACTGCCCAGAAATAATCAAAATTAGCGCCCGCCGGACCCCTACACGTAGGAAAGGAAAAGAAAACCAAAAAGAAAAGCGGGTCTTACATCCCTCACCACTAAAAACAAGTTTCGTCCTCGAAACTTAACTCTCGCCCGTGGTGAAAAGATCTGGATAACACTCCCTCATCTTTGACTCTGGTTCCCAGGTCGCCTCACGTTCCTCCTGATTGCTCCAAAGCACCTTCACGTAGGGGATCGTCCGATTCCGCAACTTTTTCTCTTCCCGTGCTAGGATCCGTATCGGCACTTCCTCGAAGCTCAGGTCCTCCTTATGCTCGACTGCGGTGACGTCGAGCACCCGCGATGGATCGGGGAGGTACTTGCGAAGCATGGACACGTGGAACATGTAGTGCACCCGATCAAGGTTCGGCGGTAGGGCGAGGCGATAGGTCACCGGGCCGATGCGCTCTAGGATCTCAAAGGGCCCCACATACCGCGGGCTCAGCTTGCCTCTCAACCGGAACCGCTTCACCCCCTTTGACAGCGAAACCCGCAAAAGCACGTGCTCCCCCACCTGGAACTCCAAGTCACGGCGTCTCTGATCCGCGTAGCTCTTCTGTCGGCTTTGGGCAGTCACCAGCCGCTGCCTGATGAGGCGTACCTTTTTTTCAGTCTCTTCCACCAAATCCGGTCCCAAAAACTTCCGCTCTCCCAGATCGTCCCAACAGATCGGAGACCTACAACGTCTGCCATACAGAGCTTCGTACGGCGCCATACCGATGCTAGCCTGGTAGCTGTTGTTGTAGGCGAACTCCACAAGATGTAGGTGGCGTGACCATCCGTCTCCCAAGTCAAGTACGCAGGTTCGGAGCATGTCCTCGAGGATCTGAATCACCCGCTCAGATTGTCCGTCCGTCTGGGGGTGAAAGGCTGTGCTGAAGTGCAGCTTGGTCCCCAAGGCCCGTTGTACACTCTGCCGGAAGTTTGAGACAAACCGTGTGTCCCTGTCTGAAGTGATCGATGTCGGTGTCCCGTGTAACCTCACAATCTCGCTGATGTAGACCAGAGCTAGTCGATCGCGCGTCCAGGTCGTGTGGATGGGTAGAAAGTGCGCCGATTTCGTTAGCCGGTCCACGATGACCTAGACAGTGTCGTGTCCCTGTTGTGAACGTGGGAGCCCGGTGACAAAATCCATGGTGATTCGCTCCCATTTCCATTCTGGCACTGGTAGTGGTTGTAATTTCCCCGCCGGCCGCTGGTGCTCGGCCTTTACTTGTTGGCAGATCAGGCAGTGCGCTACGAACCGTGTCACGTCCCCCTTCAGCTTCGGCCACCAGAAGGTCTGTCGGAGATCCCTGTACATCTTGGTGCCCCCAGGGTGCGCCGCATAGGGGGCGTAGTGTGCTTCAGTCAAGATTTCCTTCTTCAGGTCTGGCGAATCGGGCACGCAAATTCGCCCTCGAAACCGAAGAGTACCATCTGTCCCCACTGCAAAGTCTCCCTTCTGCTCCGGGGAAATCCTATCCCGTTCCAGTTGTAACTGTGGGTCGGCCCCTTGGCCTTCTCGAATCCTCTCGAATAGGGTAGGCACGACTGTTAAAGACATTAGTCGTTCGACCGTCCCTACCGGTAGCACCTCCAACCTCAATCGCGAGAACTCCGCGATCAAGTCGTCCTGCTGGGTGATCATGCCCGCTGATGACCCTTCTGTCTGTCTCTTCCTGCTCAAGGCATCTGCTACCACATTTGCTTTTCCCAGGTGGTATTGAATAGTTAAGTCGTAGTCCTTTAGCAACTCCAACCACCGTCTTTGTCGTAGGTTTAGCTCCTTCTGGGTGAAAAGGTACTTAAGGCTTTGATGGTCCGAGAACACGTTATAGTGGACACCAAAGAGACAGTGCCTCCAAAGCTTCAGAACGAAGACGACTGCGGCGAGCTCTAGGTCGTGCGTCGGGTAGTTCCGTTCATATTCTTTGAGCTGTCTTGAGGCGTAGGCAATAACTCTCCCCTGCTGCATCAGTACACCCCCCAATCTGATCCGTGACGCGTCGCAGTATACCTCAAAGTCCTCTCCAGGCGTCGGTAGCGCAAGTACAGGTGCTGTTGTTAGCCTTTTCTTGAGTTCCTCGAAACCTTCTTTGCATTGGGCCGTCCAAATAAATTTTTCTCCTTTCCGGGTCAGGCGGTTTAGGGGGGTCGCGATCTTCGAGAAGCCCTCGACGAAACGCCTGTAATATCCTGTGAGACCCAGGAAGCTGCGGACTTCCGTCACCGTAGTCGGTTGGGGCCAGTCAGTCACCGGCTCCACCTTCTTGGGATCTACCGCAATTCCCGCAGCTGAGATGATGTGCCCCAGAAACCCCACTTCGCGAAGCCAAAACTCGCATTTCTTGAGCTTGGCAAACAAGCTCTGTTCCCCGAGAGTCTGTAGAACGATCCGTAGGTGCTCCTCGTGTTCCTCATCGGTGGGCGAGTAAATCAGGATGTCGTCGATGAAGACCACTACGAACCGATCCAGGAAGGGTCTGAAGACTCGATTCATCATATCCATAAATACCGCTGGGGCGTTGGTGAGCCCGAACGACATCACTGTAAAATCGTAGTGGCCATACCGGGTCCGGAAGGCCGTCTTCGGAATGTTCTCGTCTTGCACTCTGAGCTGATGGTAGCCTGACTGCAAATCAATCTTGGAGAAAGCTGTCGCTCCTCCCAGCTGATCGAAGAGGTCATCAATCTTGGGTAAGGGGTACTTGTTCTTCACTGTGACCTGACTGGTAGCCTGACTGCAAATCAATCTTGGAGAAAGCTGTCGCTCCCCTCAGCTGATCGAAGAGGTCATCAATCCTGGGTAAGGGATACTTGTTCTTCACTGTGACCTTATTTATCTCCCGATAGTCGATACACAGCCGCAAGCTTCCATCCTTCTTACGCACGAAAAGTACCGGTGCGCCCCAAGGTGACGCACTCAGTCTGATGAATCCTTTGTCCAGAAGGTCTTCAAGCTGCGCCTTAAGTTCCTTCAATTCTGCAAAGGCCATTCTGTAGGGCGCCTTCGTGATTGGTCGGGTGCCGGGTAGAAGCTCGATCGGAAACACAACCTCCCGCTCGCGGGGCATCCCCAGCAGTTTGGTAGGGAAGACATCTAGGAAGTCCCTCACAACCGGGATGTCGGAGAGTGCCGCAGAGGGTCGCGTGGCCAAGTCCACCAACACCAAATAGGCCACGCACCCTCCCTCAATCAGTTTCCTGGCTCGCGATGCTGGAATAATGGAAGAAAAGGAAACGCTCTTGCATGCCAAATACACGTTCTCTGGAAATTCTGGATACTGCAGCCACACCTGGCGCTTCTCACAGTCGATCACTGCTTGATACCACGTGAGCCAATCCATTCCAAGTACTACATCGTACTCCTTCAATGGGATAACCACCAAATCCCAGGGGCAGGAAAGCCTCCCCAACCTTATCGGGCAGGAAGGTATAAGGTTGCTGGCCTCCAAGGATCCCCCCGCGATTTGGACAGGCAAAATACTAGGTAGGGGTCTCTCCTCAAAACCATGAGACAGTGCAAAATCACAAGACATAAACGAGAGGGTTGCTCCGGTATTGAAAAGGGTTCTAGCACGATAAAAAGAAACAAGAGTGATACCTGCGACGACGTCCTCCGACGGGTATGCCTCCTGGTGGTTCATTGAGTAAACCCGGCCTCCTGATTGTGGCGGTCTGTCCCGTGCTGGTCGAGGTGCTGGTGGTCTGGGGGCCGATGTCATCGGGGCTTTCCCTCGCCCCGCGTGCTGAGGTGCTGGCGCGAAGGCTGATGAAGACGCTGCGCCTTGGTTCATGGGGCAGTTGAAGCGGAAGTGCCCCTGCTTGCCACACCGGAAACAATGGTCTTGCCTCTTGGAGCACTCTGTTACATGGTGTGCCCCGCCACAGATAACACAGGGCCTATCGTCTGATCTCTGTCCCCCCGAAGGTGCGCTCAGGGTCCTTTGCTGGGGTCTCCACCGTTTGGAGGGTCGACTCCCACCGGAAGAGCCTCCCCCGGAAAACGGCTGAGACCGCTTCTTGTCTTCCTGCTGAGAAGGGCCATCCCTTCGAGCGCGTGTAACGGCGAAGCCGCGCTCCACGATGGTGGCCCGGTCGACCACCTTCTGGAAGGTATGCAAATCTGCCGCATCCACCACTTGAAAAATGTCGCTCCGCAGTCCGTCCACGAACAGTTGCGCCTTGTGAGACTCGTCCCGTATGACGAAAGGGACACAGTTCGCCAGTCTCACGAACTCCCTCTGGTACTCCATAACCGTTCGGTTTCCTTGCCTGATGTGGTTCAGATCGTCTTCTAGTTGTTTCTTGACGCTGTTGGTGAAGAACGCCCCGAATAGCTCTTGCATAAAAGTGGTCCACGATGGGAGGGTGGCACCCTTCGCGAAGTCAGGGCGTACCGTCTTCCACCATATGCGGGCATTTCCCTCGAGAAAGTGGACGGCCAGGGGAACCCGCTCGTGTTCTTCCATCAGTAAGTCCTCAAACAACTTCTCCATTGTGTCCACCCACTTCTCCATGACCCAGGGGTCCGTTGTCTCCCCTTCAAACACCGGCGGGTCGTACTTCTTAAAGTCTGCAAGGTTGGCTCGGACACGGTCCCGTTCGGTCGGCTGGACAGACCCTTCCCCCGTGACAGTGGCGGCCACGGCGGGAGAAGGCGTCGCCAGGGTCTCCACTGCTGTACCCCTGATCGAGGTTCCCGGCGTCGATCCCACTGCTGCCGCCGAAGGGGCTACCTCTGGCACCGTCTGTTGGGCTAGCGGTACCTTGGGCGCCTCAGCCCGGGCTGGGGCAGCCCCCGTCTCGGCCTCCATCACCAGCGGTCCCATCGCTGGCGCAGTTGGCCCCGGAGGAGGGCCCTGGGTGACTACCACCGTCGCAGCGGGCTGCTGCTGCTGTTGCTGCTGGGTCAGTTGGCGCACGTGATCCGTAAGGGTCGCCAACTGCCCCGCCATTTCTTGTAACTGCTGCCTCAAAAGCTGGTTCTCTGCGGCCGCCGACGCCGCTGCGTCCGCCCCTGCCTCCTCGGTGGTAGATCTAGTTCTGGCCATGATCTGAACACATGCACAAAACCAGTTACTTCTAGACTAATCTAAAGTAACACCTCAACTCTGGCACTAAAAGGGATTCTACTGTTTTTCCCTTCCCCACGAGCACTCGCGTTCTATTGATCTATACAATGTTCACTTTATTAATCAGTAGTTAGAGTATTGCGTGTTACGGATTTTGTTTTGGCGCATTTCGTGAAAGTGTTAAGTCTTGAAGATTGAAGATGAATGAAGTTTGGATCATATACCTCAATCTCAAGAAAGAAGAATTCAAAAGGATCAGGTAAGTTTAACTAAATATTTTTGGTGATCAGAATACTTCTTGTAGTGTAGAAACACTTGGAAGAATTTTTTATCGCATAAAAATCAAGAACTGGACATGGGACATGTTCAGGATCCGGATCAGACAGTCCAATCCGGATCCCGAAGGGTACTTGTTCATTGGCAAATCCGATCCGGATCATAGCCATTTCGATCCGGATCCCGAACATGGGAATTTGCTAAAATTCATGAACGATCCGGATCGTGGATTACAATCCGGATCCTGAACCCTGTTTCTCTGGAATTGGCTGACTCGTTACGACGATCCGGATCACAGCTAATCCGATCCGGATCGCCGTCGTGAAAATTTCCAGAAACGACAGTTTTTGAATCCTTATCTTCTTCCTAGGGTTTCTAACCTATAAATAGACCCTATGATTCTTTTTCTAGGGTTAATCCAGATAGCCGTCATTATAAAATATAATCTTTTATACGGCCTAAGATCCACATATATTGCAGAAAGGAAATCATTAGATATTACTCTATGTTTCTTCATCTATATTGATTACTTTGATTCTAGGTTTTCATACTCACATCTTGAGTTGAATCAAACTAATGAATACTTAGATGGTATTTCCTATCTATCTTTGATCTAAGTATTCGGCGGATCATCACCACCCAAAAACAACGATTTACCCCAAAATCGGCGCGTGGACTCGCGTGGCCTTGTGGATTCAAGGTGCAACCGCTCTCGTGGATTCGGAGCGAGGTACGTTCGTGGATTCGAAGCGTGCTACTGGGTGAAGACCGTGGATTCGGTCAGACGTCGTGGACTAGACGTTGGACGCCGTGGATTCGGCGTTGGACGTAGATCGTGGATTCGAGACGCGTTGCGGAGCGAGCGGAGAAGATCAACTAGGAGCGTATGGAAAAGGTTGAGTCGTCTGTGAGTACGGTATATCACCTTGTACGTGTTTAATTCTAGTGGATTTCACCGTGTTATCGGTCCCGTGGTTTTTTACTCCGGTTTGGAGTTTTCCACGTAAAAATCTTGCGTGTTCATTTATATTTCCGCATTGGGTTTTTATTGCGCAATGATTTTTTGAGTGTTTATTATTTACACCTATTCACCCCCCTCTAGGTGTTTTTTCCCCTATTTAGATCTATTATTACATATAACCCAACAAGTGGTATCAGAGCGGGAATAGGGTTGTAAACAATGGTTGAAGGTGGAAACATCAACAGACCCCCATTCTTTGATGGAACAAATTATGCGTACTGGAGAGTACGGATGAAAGCCTTTTTAATTTCCATCGACGAACGGGTGTGGCAATCAATTGAATTAGGACTGTCTAATCCAACTGAAATTATTGGTGATGTTCGCACCATCAAACCTAGGTCGAAGTGGACCAAGGAAGAGTTAGATTCATCTTCTTACAATGGCAAGGGAATTAATGCTATTTTTAATGCCTTATCTCAAACTGAATTCTCTCGCGTCTCGGCATGTGAGACTGCGAAAGAAATCTGGGATGTTCTTCAGGTTACACATGAGGGAACTAACCTCGTGAAGATTCAAAAACTGCAAATGCTTACGAGCAGATTTGACTCTATTTTCATGGCAGAAAATGAATCTTTCACGGACTACTATACACGATTGCAAGACATCGTAAACTCATGTGCTAATCTGGGAGAGAAGATTCCAGAATTTAAGGTTGTAAGAAAGATCTTAAGAACTCTTCCTGAACGATTTCGCCCAAAGGTTACAACCATTGAAACTATTAAACACCCGGACGAAATACGTGTAGAAGAACTAGTTGGTTCATTACAAACTTATGAAATGACATTTACTACTAACTATTCTTCGGGAAAGGCATCCTCTTCTAAGTCTTCAGGTTATGCTTTGAAAACAACAAAGGAAGAAGACACGGATTCATCCTCCTCAGACGATGACGAGAACCTATCTATGGAGGAATTTGAGAAGCAGCTCGCTCTCTTGACAAGGAAGTTTCGCCGCAACTTTCGAAGGGGTAATTCAAGTAAAACTCCATCCTTCGGAAAGTCGAAGAAAGGCAAGGGTATTTCAAGTTACAAGTCAAGAAAGCAAGAGAACTTTTCTAAGGATAAGAAAAGCACAGAAGGACAAGTCCAATGCTTCAAGTGCCGAGGATACGGCCATATCTCAACGGAATGTCCAACTAAGAATCCGTCGAAGAAGAAAGCGATGCAAGCCGTCACTTGGGATGACAACTCAACGTCAAATGAGTCATCCTCAAGTGATGAAGAAGAAAGCGCAACGGCATTCCACGCGTCCACATCTTCACCCTTCATGTGCTTAATGGTAAGTACATCCGACTCGCTGTCCAACTCCACTGTTGAAAAGAATGCAACGGACAATGAATCGGATGATTCGGAAGGTGAAGATTTTGCTTTAGCCTACCACAGACTTTTACGAGATTCAAAGAAACCGGCTAAGCAAAACAAGGGGTTGAGAGGGAGATTGCAGGATCTCGAAGAAGAAGTAAAAAGGGTAACTTCTCTCTCGACCGATCTTGAAGTGGAAAGGGATAATCTGATAAAAGCAAATGTTTCCCTTCAAGAGTCCAATGAGCAACTCGAGAAGAATTATATAGATATGGTGAACAAAGCGAATTACTTCTTGAAGCTCTACGGCGAGGCCCGACAGGAAAAATTGGAAATGACAGAGACCATTCTCCAACTCAAGGATGACTCACAGCAATTTTCTTCTGGAAGGAGTAAGTTGGATAAACTTCTTGGTCTTGGTCAAACAAACAAGTTCGGCCTCGGATACAATCAAACTGAAGGCAATTTTAGTTCGGTTGGGACAGTCTTGGTGCCTCAGTCGGTATCTCCTCCTCCGACACCGGAATTCACGACAACCAACGACAACAAGCCTACTTCACCCTCTTCGGAATCGTCAAGCACTAAGGTATGTTTTCGTTGTAATTTTGCAGGGCACATTGAAAGAAATTGCAAGATTGGAGCTCAAAGATCAAATCAACCACATCTTGCAACTGCTACCAATAAGTTCACTCCCCGGAATTCAAAGAAGGACTTTTCAAAAGAAAAGAACATTGGTAGTACTTCAAACAAGACGATGACAAAAGAAAAAGATCAATCATACAAGACGTCTTGATCAAGGAAAATTTCTCAACCATTGCCAACATACTCCAAAACTCAAAAGGTTTGGGTATGCAAAGGTGAAATCCTTCCTTGTCTTTAATCGTTCTACGACTAAATGTTGTGTAGTTTATGTAGACTATTTTTCTTTCTTTGAATCGACCCGTCAACCATCTTTGGGAGGTAAATGGTATATTTTCTTATTGGTTGATGATTTCTCTAGGTTTTCATGGGTAGCATTTTTAAAAGAGAAAGCTGATACGTTTGATTCTTTTCATGAGTTTTGCCATCGTATTATGATTGAAAAGAATGAAAAGATCATTCATGTTAGAAGTGATAGAGGTGGAGAATTCATTAATTCCAAATTCATTGATTTTTGCACTTCCAACGGCATAAAACATGAATTCTCAGCACCCTATACACCTCAGCCGAATGGTGTTGTTGAGCGCAAAAACAAGGTTGTTCAAGAGATGGCGCGTGTGATGCTTCATAGCCGGAATTTACCGCTACATTTTTGGGCTGAAGCTGTGAACACCGCTGTCTATGTCATTAATCGAGTGTGTTTGTGCCTAGGAACTTTAAATACACCATATGAGCTGTGGTTTAGTAGAAAACCGGATATCAAATACTTTCGTATCTTTGGGAGTCGATGTTTTATTTTGCGTGATCGCGAAAATCTTGGTAAGTTCGATTCTCAAAGTGACGAAGGGATCTTTTTGGGTTATTCTACGAATAGCAGAGCATATCGGGTATTTAACATGGAATCTAAAACGATTGTAGAATCTATAAATGTTAAAGTAGATGAAGCTTTTCACTTTGCATCTGAAAAATCTACCCTCGATATCTCTCTTGATGATGATACTCCTGTTAGTGCATCTTCTCATGATAATACTTCAAATATTAATGATGCATCTAATGGTTCTTCAAGTTTATCTGATGTGCAGGAATCATCTCATGTACCTCCGAGTACTCCGTTACAACAAACGTTACGCATCTCCAAGGATCATCCTGAATCAAACATCATTGGAGACCCACAAGAAGGAGTCAAAACTCGGAGAAAGTTGGTTTGTGGATTCGCTTGCTACGTATCTTTAATCGAACCAAAGAATATAGATGAAGCTCTTCAGGATGACTACTGGATTAAAGCAATGCAGGAAGAGCTCCATCAGTTTGAGCGAAACAAAGTCTGGGAATTAACAAAGCCTCCAAAGCAACACATTGTGATAGGTACCAAATGGATTTTCAAGAATAAGAAAAATGAAGATGGTACCATCATCAGGAACAAAGCACGTTTAGTTGCTCAAGGCTACTCTCAAGTAGAAGGTATAGACTTTGATGAAACTTTCGCCCCTGTAGCTAGACTCGAGTCCATTCGTATCTTATTCGCGATAGCTTGTCATTTTAAAATAAAATTATTTCAAATGGACGTTAAGAGCGCGTTTTTAAATGGGTTTTTAAATGAGGAAGTTTATGTGGCTCAACCGAAAGGTTTTGTGGACTGTAAACTACCTAACCATGTTTTTCGTTTGAAAAAGGCTCTTTACGGTTTAAAACAAGCACCGCGAGCATGGTACGAAAGGCTAACAAAGCACCTATTGGATAAGGGCTATACTCGAGGGGGAGCTGACAGGACTCTCTTTGTGAAGCATTATCAAAATAACTTCATTGTTGCACAAATCTATGTCGATGACATTGTTTTTGGAGCAACGAAGGATAATGATGCTTCTAAATTCGCTGAAACCATGGAAAGCGAATTTGAGATGTCAATGATGGGCGAATTGACTTATTTCCTTGGATTGCAAGTGAAACAGAGTGACAAAGGCATTCATTTGTGTCAATCCAAGTATGCTTTGGAGTTGGTCAAAAAGTTTGATCTAGAAAATTGTAAAGATTTTCCAACTCCAATGGGAACTAGTAATAAAGGATTAGGAAGTGAATCTTTTAGTGAGAATGTAGACGAGAAACTTTATCGGAGTATGATTGGAAGTCTACTTTACCTCACGGCTAGTCGCCCGGATATATCTTTTGGTGTTGGGATTTGCGCGAGATATCAGTCTGCACCAAAGGAGGTTCACCTGAAAGCGGTGAAACGGATCATCCGATACATTAAAGGAACCATAAATTTCGGAATTTGGTATCCTATGGGAACAAGCTTAGATATTATTGGATACTCAGATGCCGATTGGGCAGGATCTGTGGATGATCGGAAAAGTACGAGTGGTGCATGTTTTTATCTTGGTCATTGCCTTGTTGCATGGCATAGTAAAAAGCAAAACTGCATTGCACTCTCGACTGGCGAAGCGGAATATATTTCAGCGGGTAGTTGTTCAACCCAACTCATTTGGATGAAAAGTGTGTTGAGCGACTTCCGGATTTCAGCAACTTCGGTAGCAATTCTTTGTGACAACACTAGTGCTATAAACATTTCCAAAAACCCTGTGTTGCACTCTAGAACAAAACACATTGAACTTAGATATCATTTTCTTAAAGAGCTAGTTGAATCAAATACTCTTCAACTGTCATATATTTCAACTGAAGATCAATTAGCTGATATTTTAACAAAACCTTTGGATCAAAAACGTTTTATTCATTTGCGTAAAGCAATTGGAATGCTTTCCTTGAAATAAACTTCTTTTTGAAACTTTTGCTTAGGTTAGGTTTTGTTTTTGTGTTTTTGTTCATTACCGATGCTTAGACATAGAATATTAATTGAGCATTAGTTTGATTGACTTTAACTGCATCCTTTTATATATTTAGAAATCTATTATGCTTTAGATATCATAATATTTCATTTGATGCAATGATCATTTATGTCAATTAACTCATCTTTGTTTTGATCAAAGTCAATTTCTCTCTCGATGATCTCTTGGTATAGTTTTTATCTTATTTGACTGTTTAGTCGAGTATGAAATCGAGATCAATATTTGGCTAACTACTTTATATCTTAAATAATTGATAGCCAATTGAGGGGGAGTCAAAGAAAAAGTATTATGCTCAAAAGATGTGGAAAGAGTTACATGCTAATGAGGAGTGTGAAAACTACCACCACATGGAGGAAAGAGCTACCACCTCGGTCGTCCGAGTACTGTGTGCAGCTACCACATGTATACCAAGCAAGGTTTTTCAAGTTTGATTAAATAAAATGCATATTGAAATACTTGACTCTGTCAAAATTTCAAGGTTGGTATAAGGTGGGATTTTTAATGAAAGATGCTCAAAGAGCCACTCTCTTCAATAAATTGACTAGATATATTATCTAACTTATCGGGGATGTTAGACATCTATTGATCTTTGTATTTCATTTTCTTTACCGAATTGATGATTTGATAAAGGCATTACTCATAAGATCAAGTTAGATGTAATTGAAGTTGTTCAACTTTAAGGGATTTAATTTTTATAAATTTTCGTTTCATTTGTTGGATGTTATTGATAGATTTGGTATAATCTATTTCTTGTTGTATGAAACGATGATTTTTGTTTAAAGTTGATACACAAAAGTGCTTACATACTTTTTCTGGATCTTATGAAATTTTTCTAAATTTTTCTGAAGAAAAAGTTGGAGCCGATCCGGATCGGGCAAGCTGATCCGGATCCCGAACGCAGGCTTCTTCCTGCGGCTGGCCGATCCGGATCAAAATCTCGATCCGATCCGGATCACGGCTAAGGTTTTTAATAGAACGAAAGGGTTTTGATTTCTTTTACCCTAATCTTTTGTTCTCAAGTCTCTAGAGCTTCTCTCTCTAGAATTCTTGCATCTTGAAGCTTTCCTAACTCAAGTTCTTCGAATCCAAGTAAGTTTTATTGATCAAAATCTCGTTTTTCACAGGTTTTCTCTATTTTCTTCAAAACGTGATGAGATTTTTCTATCTTTTTCGTTTGTGAATGGTTTTTGGTCAAATTTCTTTTGAAATAAGAACTCTGGGTAGATTAGTTTTGATTATATGCTAGGTATTCTCCTGATTAACGAATTTTTGGGCTTCGATTTCTGAAAATTTTGTTTTAGGGCATATAATGGGAATTTTCCAAAAACATGCAATTGATCTAGTTTTAAAATTCCTTTTGCAAAACTAATTTGATTCTTAGTCTCTCTACACGATAATGATTGTTTGGGTACAACTTTTTCAAATTTTTGAAAATTAACAATTTTTCATGTGTTCTTGAGTTGTTGCTCACAGGATCTTTTTTTCTCAAGAAACCAATAGCAATGGTGATCACGTGGATCATTCCCCTTCTGGCGGCTATGGTAAATACGAGAGACACTGTCAAGCCCAAGAGGGCTAAAAAGGATGAAGTCAATTGGGATGAGTTGTCAGATGATGAAACACATCCTGGAAAATCGCCACAGAAAACCTCTGTTGCATCGAAAGGGAAATCCCGTGCAGAGACATCAAAGGAAAAGGCTCCGCCCACTGCTACGGAAAAAGAAAAAGCACCAATGACCTCTTCATCCATACTAAAAAGAAAAAGACTCGCTCGACGACCTGGACGAGCTCGAGGTATTGAAATAAATGAACCATGTCAAGAGAACCCAAGGAGTATCTCTCAAATTGACACTGAATCAGAAGACGAAGATGATTGGGACACATTTCTTGACGAAGTACAACAAGGTATTGATGAAGAAAATAAGGTTTACCTAAAGAACAAGAAGCTACTGAAGTCTTCCTCAATACTTAAGCAGCAAGCAAAGAAAAAGAATGTGCCAAGCAATGAACCTCTTGACAACTCACATTCTTTACCAAGAAGATCTCCTCGGAATGAAGGACAGACTGCTCCGTCAATCGTCACACAACGTTCTTCCAATTCCAGAAGAATTGACCAAAAGGGTCACCTGGAGTCTTCCCTCGAACAAGAACAAGACAAAATGACTCTAGGACTCAGAAAGATGTCCAAGGACATACATCAGATGAAACAAGAGTGTTCTACGATTACGGGATTGCTTAAAGGAATTTTGAAAAAAACTGGGTTGCACGAGCTCTGAGGACTCCGCCTCGGATGACTCAGATTCAGATGCTTGAATTGATTGTTTAATCCTTTTCTTGTGCAGGAACTTCATTTTTTTTACTTTCTTTGTGCAGGTTCAGTTTTTAGGTTTTAATGTTCTCTTTTTATTTTCAGTTTTAGTTCTCAGGTTTTTCTTGATTTTGAACTTTTTAACTCTCCTTAAATTTTGGATTTTTGGCTTAGTTTGTGACAAAAAGGGGGAGAGAGTTTAGAGTGAACTCTGTGAGAACTTTGAACTTTTTGTAGTGTACCGGTTTTGCCATGCAACTTTCCGGTGAATCCATTGTGTAGAACACCTAGTGTTGGTGTCTGGCCCACGGTGCATCGAAGGGGTGCCACAGATGGACCTCGTGAGACTTGGATAGATGATTTGGCCTTCGGCTGTGATTGCCGAATTTTAGAAAAGGTTTTGGGCCAATCTGAGGTTGGATTTGGATTCAGCGTGGAAAAACGCTTGAAAACGGCTATTTGCTTGTTGAATTTGGAGTCCGGATGACCAAATGCGGGCTTCCGGAAGATTTGGGGGATTTTCGGTGCATGGGGGAGCCTCGTGGACCGGCCTGAGCCACGTGGCGGCCTATTATTGGCCGGCTCACGCAGCTCGGTCCACGGGGTAGCGCGGCGGTGCATGGACCGCAGGCGGGTGGCACGTGGCGTGCCCGGATAGGCCGGCGCACGCGGCACGGCTCATTGGATTTGCGGGATTGCGGTGGACCGGGCGCACGGCACGTGGCGGCGTCGGATTCGTCGGCCCACGTGGGCGCGGTCCACGGGTGCGCGGGGGGGGCGCCTCGGTACTGTGCACGCACGTGCGCGCACAGTGGCGCAGGCGGGGCGGTCGGCCGCACTCGAGTGCGACACGCGTCGCCTCGAGATTGGGCGGCCGTACCTACCCCGCTGACCGCGAGGGGGGACACGCGGCGTGTCGTGGGCGCGGGGATCCGCTGTCCCCTGTTCGGGGCTACGTGGCGCTCCCTGGCGCTTCCGGGCGCGTCGGACGGAAGGGTGCAACCCGGGTTTCCGGGCGCAGTGCGCCCGGAAACCGCGCCCGAAACCCGGCCCGTTATGCTTGTGGGCTGGGCCTATAAATAGGACCCCCCTTTCGTTTCTTTGTCTTTTTTGGACCTTTTTCACTGGGCTCCCTTCACAGAAGTTCCTTCTCTCTCTGTGCTCTACCCTTTGGAGAAGTTTGAAGATTTTTGGAGGCACGCTTCCCGAGGTTCACCATTTTACGGCGCGGCGCGACGCTTGTTCTCCGGCGATCCTCTTCGCCCCTTCTCAGTGTTTGGACTCCTCCGACTCACCCCTACCTCGGAATCCGCCGATTCTTGCGCCGTTGGACTAGCGACAGGTAGGGCTTCAACTCCTGTGTTTTATGGTTCCTCGATTTCCGTGCTGATCTTGGAGTTTTCTTAGCACCCATTTGACCCTTTTTCTTCGCGGACTTTGGGACAGCACCGCAGTGTTCTTGCCATATCTTTTCGCTCTGGCGTCGGAACGAGGCGATCAAAAGGCAATTTTCATCTAAGCTTCGCAAGGAGTCTCCTGGATTTTTCTAAGAATTTTCTGAATTTTACTCGAGGGTGAGAATCTTCTTCCTCTGTGGTTCCTTGTTACAGGAATTTAGTGCAGTTTGGATTCGGGGTGTACCCCTTGTCGGATTTTTATCTCAGCGTAGGAAACTCCAAATTGGGCGTGCAGGTACTTGTTTCGACGGGCTCATCGCAAGGATCGCGATAGTATTTTTCTTGGATTTTTCTGGACATTATTCGCAGGTGAAAATTAGTGAACTGTGGACTGCTGGTTTGGGGGGACAGATTCTGGAATGTGGATGTTTAGCTTATGTATTTTCCTTTGGGGTACTTTGTACAGATTGGTGGTGTATTTGGACTGGTCTTGGACTTCGCCTTTGGATAATTGGAATAGCGCTTCAGGTGGTTGATGTTGTGAACCTCCTACTTGTGAATGTCACTAGGCCTATTAGAATGCCATGATTATATGTAATTAATGGTGAATGTATCTAGCATGCTTGTATGAGATTAAGGTTCCTTTGCTATTACTTGCATTGTTAGCAGCTACAAGTTAGTAAGTGGTGTTTCCATGTTTAGATATGCAATTTAATTAGTTGGAAAGAATGCTATAGCCATATCATATTGTATGTTGAGGGAAGGTTTGGGCATGTGATTAGAATGAATGTTGTAAAAGGGGTACTTGCTAGTAGATTGGTGCATCTAAAATGTATTAAGTATCATATATCTTACCACATGTACATCGGGATTTGCCCAAACACTTAATGTTGCATATGTTTGAATAATTGAATAATTATGGCAAATAAAGGACTTTGCATGCTTGAGGGTCATCTAGGTAGGCCACCTTTTTCGCTACCACAAACTTATTGGAATTGACTTAGGAGAAACCATGCTTGTTTATCCTCCTGTCGTCTAGCCTAAAGGGATTGTGTAGTCAGATGTTCAGAGTTGGGACAGCGGGGATTGAGTTTTGGGGGTTGCGGCGACCGCGGACTGTGGGCGGTTGAACGTGATTATTATATTACTTTTGCACCAGATTGGGGTAGGGGATCGAGTTTCCCTTTGTGGATGGGTTTCCCACTTTGATCAAGGGTCGTGACCCCGTCATGCTATTTATGGTACTGATGATACTAGTGACAGTGATGCTATGCTCGTGTGGGTCGCTGCCCCTCGAGTGCCACTCGGAGTAGGATTTTCGACCGTGTTGGGGCCGGTCAGGCCGTGTTGGGTGCCGGTCAGGCCGTGTTGGGTTCGTCTCTATTTGGACAGGGGAGATACTCAGTTGTGAGGTTGACAGCAGAGCAGGCAGCGTACAGTGTTTACTGGTGTTTTGATTGTTGTTGGTCTGTCAGTCCTTACGTTCTGGTGCTTGCCTTTAGCCAGTCTCTAGCAGACATCGTAGAGGCATGTTAGTGGTAGCTTTGCATCAGTAGTGTACTTGTAGCTTACCACTTTGTTTCATTTTCTTCGCCTCTGATAGTCCTAGTGGGCATGTCTGAGTTTGAGGTCTACCACTAGGGGAGGCTACTGTTTTTTATAGTAGTTTTCACTCCCCCCCACTGTTTTCTCTTTTCTGTTCCCTTTGTTTTGCAGAGTTCTCTGCGGGAGTGTTGCGGGACCCTCTTTCTGGACCGAGGTAAGAGGATCGCTGACTAGATAGCCACTGCCCCCGAGTTCGAGTTTTTGATAGTTTTGATGTATTCCCAGTACACTCAGACGGTTGTATTTCCTTTTATTTTGGGTCTGGATGCGGCCAGCTGGTTGTATATATTTCGTGAGCTGGGCGAGACCCTTGTATATTTTGAGCGGCTTACTGTACTTTATTTCCCGCCATTTGTCGGAGTGTATTAGTTTTAGTTAGCTCTGTTTTATGCTCCTTTATTACTTGTTTTATATCTGAGAGGTATCAAGCGTTCGTGTCACGGAAAATTCCGTATGCACGGCGGATTGGGGACGGCCCGGGTTTGTTTTACCACCGGGGCGTGACAGATTAGTGGTATCAGAGCTTAGGGATAGGTCAGAGGGACTTAGGAACCCCAGGCTTTGGCAGACCTAGAAGGCTGAGCGCGAGTGACGTGATATTGTGCGAAAGTCGGTAATGGTTGTGAACTTCCTTTGAGTGACGAGGGATTGGCATAGCCTACGTTTTTCGGGGGGACTATTAGTTGGCTGCAGACCCATAAGGTTACAGAAATAGCGGGAATGCCATGACTTTCGCTTGATTGGGTCGAGAGTGGTTTGGTTACTGAACCCGTGGATTTTGTGTGGCAGGATGCTCCTAGGCGGCAGTTTCCTACTCGGGGTACTCCTACACCCCGGAGGAGAGCCGGAGCAGTCCGGGCCTTCTGAGATCAGTGAGCTGAGGGCCAGGAGGCCCAGTTGGCGGGAGCCACCGCCGACAGGAGCAGAGGTTGGCAGTTACTGCCCAGGTTGCGGCACCTACCCCTACTACTGCAGAGGCCCCAGTACCACCTGTTGTACCACCGACTATTCCACTGGCCCCTACAGCGCCGTCGTCGAGAGCAGGGCTCAGGGGATGTTCAGGCCTTTGACCCCGGAGGAGCGGGAGTTTTCTGATAAACTCACGCAGTTCGCAAGCGGGGACCCCTAAGTTATCGGGGCGGAGCACTCACCGTGGGAGAGTGGATCGTGGCTAGCGTCGTGGAGAAGATGTTTCGGGACTTCTTCATCGACCAGAGGTTCAGAGCACTTTGGTATACAGTATGGAGGGGGATGCAGATGTTGGTGGCGCGGGTCGAGCCCCTAGAGTTTCAGGTCAACCGGCGCTACCCTGGTCAAGTTAGGAGGGGATGACCCTTGACACTTACTTCTCCACGAGTGTGAAGAAGAAGATAGAAGAGGACTTGAGAACCTGCAGCAACGGTGACGCCCGGTGTGGGACTATTATCAGGAGTTTACGCAGTTGCTCAACTGCGTGCCCTACGTTGCCAGGGATGGGTGCACCAGGTGGAGCTGTTTGTGACAGGCGTGGCCCCGAGATCTTTACAATGGTACACGCCCAGAGGTTCAGACTTTATCAGAGGCAGTGGATCATGCCCAGGGGGTCGAGAGGGGAGATCAGGTTGTTTATAGACGCGGAAGGTCACGGTCGCTCAGAGTCTGAGAAGAAGCGACCAAAGCATCAGATGAGGGGGGACAGGCCAGTTCCTGGAGGCTGCCCGACCGCAACTCCGCCTCAGTTTAAGGGCGGGGGCGTCGTTCGGACGCGGCGAAGGGCCGGGGGGATCCCAGAGCCCCACAGC